>CM062812.1:832752664-833952664 GCA_031772625.1 Pinus tabuliformis
GCGACCTACAGTATCCCTCTCTGTCCTCTTTCCAATGCCACCAGTCTGATTGAATTCATATTCTCCAAGAAAGAGTTATGCACAATCTCCAAAGATGACTTGATTATATACCTTTTAAGAAGAGCAAAATTGCATGAAGTGCCACGTGTCACTATTTTGACCTTCGGGTCTAAAAAATATATACAAGAAACTACAGTCCATCCTCTTTCTATAAGTTCTTATGAAATTTCAATCTGATCCTCAAAACAGAAGCTATGACAATTTTCCCCAGGTCACCTGTTTGGAATGTAATTCAGGAGTCTACAAAAATGCCAACTTCCGCAAATCATATCTCCGAAAATATAGCACGAAAAGCTCTGAAATTTGGAGCTAAGGTTTAGAATGATTTCAGCCCAAATGGGTTTTTTTCTTAGCATCTGAAACATCGTAGAAAAAAATTTATAGTGCAAATTCCACGATGACCTATTTGGAGCAGCAAAACCCTAGAATCCAATGCTCTAATACCAAATGTTATGAAACCTGCTCACAAAAAGATATAAAAGATAGATCAACGCCTTAGAATTTAGGCTCTTCAAAGGGGAAACCTCCTTTACATTACACAAATGAAAATTTCTTCGATGCTTCAAATGACAAAACCTCCTATATATAGGAGTCTAAGGGGTCACAATATAACCAAGCCGACCTAACAATAATAATATAAAGGCACAAAAATAACAATAGAGGGATTCTGTGGGGCACAGTAATAATAATATGGGGACAATAGGGGCACAAAAATATTAATAAGGGATACAACTATAATAGCAATGGGGGAATCACTAGTATTATAAGGACCCAACAGAAGGAGTTGCAAGAGCTAAAGGGACAACTCTGGAAAGAACAGGACTTGCGCAGGTAGGAGAAGGAAGCGCAAGAGGGACAAACACTGCAAGCGACACAACATGCACAAATTGATGAAACTGTGCCCATATAGGTAGTAGAATCATTCAAGCAACTGGCACAAAGAAAGCAGGGTGGGAAGTCGGAGAAGTAGGACTTCGCTCAAGAGATTGAACGAGTATTTGAGTAGATGGATACAAAGATGGAGTAGCCAGAGTTAGAGCAAGACATCGATCACATGCCTTAAAACCAGGAGGTCGACCCACCATCTTCATTGGATCTGGAAGCAGAGAAAGTCCTGAGAAACCAAGGAGATATCGAGATCCTTGGAGACAAATTGGAAGAAGAGATGGACAACATATCATTCGATGAGTCAACACATAGAGTTGTGCAATCGCAAAGAGTGTCTACTCCGGATGTCCACACATATCTTATTCAGTTTGAGGAATGAGTGATCATATATGATGTGCACAAGCATCCAACAACAATTGGGTGATGTTACCAAAGCATATGTTGAATCCACTAGCTCGAGTTTTCGCTTCTTGATAACAAAGAATGAGCAAATGGCTAAGGAATTACAGAAGGCCAAGGAGGGAGGAGAACTGGTTACAACATCCACCTGATTAGAGCTAAAGAAGGTGATACTGGATGAAGTATCATCCCTTGAGATAGTCATGTGGACATTGTATTCCATATTTGGTGCCGTGGATAAGGCAGCTATCCATCTCAACGGTTGGCAGTAGCGTTGTGCTAGGAGAGCACGTGTCTTGAAAAAATTGCATACTACTGTTGAACGCATGCAAACATGGACAATGAGATACAAGGGAGACCCATTACACTTTCCTAAGATGATGAAGCCCATGGTGGTTGAGTTGAAGGCACGCATTAGGAGTCAGAACCGGAACTATGAGGAACTCTCGCAGCTCATCACTAGTTTGTAGGCTTCCCATGCATGGTTGTTTAGAAGCATGGATGTTGTTGTGCGTGCACATGTGATCCCATCTATTGGAGCACTCACCGAGGCAAAGACAAAGGGTCAAGTCCGACGGGAGCTGGACTCGTACTTTGATGATTTGATGCACATAGACACCAGCGCAGACTTGGCGATCTGTGTAGAGACTATGCATCAGTATCTCACTGGTCCGGCCACACTCAAGACAAATATGCGCATGTTATTAGACGAGTTGGACAGAGGAGCCAAATTAGTGTGCCTGGATGAAACAAAGGCAAGAGTTCATTTCCATAAAGATGTCATGAGAGAGTACACAGACACCATCGCAAACTACCAAGCTTGGCATCATTTCACCACCGTCGACTATCATGAAGATGTTGAAGTGTTGGTCTTCCCACAGTTGTCTGAGTCATAGTGATGTCTTGCATGGCTTGCTCAAGCCTATTTTGTCTCACATGGGTACATGTGTATATTGTATGTAACATCTTGTAAAGTGGAAGTTCAAGTGTATATAGCTGAATGTAACAGTCATAGAGTAGTTGAAGAGTCACAGGGGTAGGTGAACAATCACAAAGGGAAATGTCAAGGGTCACCCCACCCTTTTCTATTTATAGTACCTCATAACTCATTGTAGAGGTTTTTGGTTAGCCAAGCTTCCAATAGGAGCATCTTAGAGAAATCTTGGAGAGTATTGTAACGAGCCTTGGCTTCTCCACAGTGCAGAGCTAGTACATCTTTTTGGAGGAGCAAGCAGCAGTGACAGTAATGTTTTGTTATCGGGACTAGTGGTTGGTCATGGTTGTACTGTATGATTGAAACATTCACTTCTTAACACAACAGAGCCAGCATGTTTCATGCATATGTTGTTACTGTATTTCAGTTAACTTGTTTACTCTAACGATATATCTATTTGTTTGCTCACACATGTATTTATAGACTCTTTCTATCTATGTATATATGAATCTTACTGAGATGTCCTATTGGTTTAACCATCACTTTGGATTGTTGGTTCACCTTCCTTCCAACTTGTGATGAATCTTTTCTCATGTGTTCCCTTCCAAGCTGCATGTTCACACAGGTTTCCAAGGGGTGCACTCATTCACCTTCCGTGTGTTAGAACCATTGATACACCTTCCTTGTCTTGTTGTTCATTTCACACCCTTGCTACCAACAGGGGCATCCTAATTACCTTTGTGTGAAACCATGGTCAAGGAGATACCATACGACCCATTGCTAGGACTCCTACACCAAATGGTCAGAGGTCTAGTTGGGACTTCTTATCGGGGAGATCCCCTAACATGTTGGCGGGTCCAACACCATCAACGTTTTATGGTGCTAGAAGGAGGGCTAGATGACAAGTTATGTCCTCTCATTCTATTTTGAATCTTCACACATCTATCATGGATATTGTCACACTCATCCCTCCATGATTTTTTTCGCATGCCAAACCTCTCGGCATCAAGAGGGAGTTTTTAAATATCTTGTCTGAATTCACGTATGATGGCGAAGGTGAAGTGGCCTGGCCTGCATACTTACAATACTTCTTTGTAGCTCTTGATAATACATATGAATGCATGATGAAGAGGCCATCCTGCTTCTTGCATATGAACTTCGCAAATCCCCATAACAGTGGTGCTAGAGTCTGTCACCCAGCAATGTGCACTCACTTGAGAAGTTCTGTGATCTCATTGAATCTACTTTCCATGATTTTGATCCAGAATCTCTTGACTAAACATTGTTACAACAACAAAAGACTCCGCAAAATTCACCTATGGACTTTTGGGACCGCTTCTTGCAATTTCAATCTTCGAAACATTTGATGAAATTCTAGTATCGCATGGATTGTCACTTGCATGTTTTGCCTCAACCTCCGTCTTCATGTTTTGTTGATTGTCAGGATTGTACTATCTTGTTTTCTTCCATTCTGAACTCTACACTTGTTGTGAATGAGGATTAAGATATCGACGGAGTTGGTGTTGCACAACCAACCTGTGTTGTCATTTATGAAGAGTATGACTGGGAGCCTAAGCATCAACCTGCGGTGAAGGATGATTCCCTTCCATCCGCACCTTTTCCATTTTTTTCTGACATCTTTGGTGATTCTTCCATCATTAATTTTGCATGTGTATCTATGTCTATGGATGCACCCATTTTTGATCATTCAAAAAACACACCGGAGGTCATTCCATCATCCGAAAATGGACAGGACAAATCATTCTTTGAAAATCCACTTGATTTTCCATCTACCTTTTCTGGGAATGTAGAGCATAAATTTTTCTACTTCTCATCTACCCCTCTGTTTGATTCATCAAATCATGAGGATGCCGATGAAATCATTCATTCTGTTGATCATATTTGTCATGATCTATTTACCCTCGTATTCGATCACGATGATGATTCTATCGCTGTTGATTTTTCAAAATCACCTGTTTATGATGATCTATCTATCGACAAAGTTGAAACCCCATAGGCTATCGAGGCACTTCAACCCAAGTTGATGGTTATGTCAAGTCCTCACTATCCTGAGGTTGGTTTCACTTCCAATTAGGAAATTATTGAAACGCTCGAGGCTCCTCATCACTCATCTGTATGCATTGAAGATCAATCTCATAGAAAAATTATGTTGCCTCCACTCAAACTACATGATCCCATCACTCATGCATTGGAGGAATCTTACATAGCAAGCATACATGCACGACACAAGTTGTCTTTGTTTCTTTATTTTTCTTGCATGTCACAGTCAAGAGTATGTGTATGCTTAACAATTGCACGTGGTGTCACACAACATCATGGTAGCTCCACAGTTTGCATGCCATGCACTCACACTCACTTATGTTATGTGGACACATTTAAACTCGGAGTGTGTTTGTCTTCATTGTTATATCATTCTTGTTTGTTGGTTCACACAACTGTGTTGTTCATGAACCATGCGTTCACTAACATGGGTCGACCAATGCACCGGTGATTGCATTGGAAGTATCACTTCACGTGAGCAGACCCATGTGACGTTAGCTTAGGAGTAGGAGTAGTGTTTTCTTTTGGTTTGTTTGTTTGCATGCATGTTTGCTTCTTACTTTGCATGTTTGTTTGTTTTCCTACTTGTTTTCTTACTCGTTTCTCTTATGCATTTACTTTTTATTTTTCTTTGTTTTGTGTTTGTTTGCTTGTTTACATTCAAAGGTTAGTTTCGCACAAGATCGTGTGCAACCCTTGAAACAAGCTAGGTAAAGTATAAGAGGACTTGTGCAGTTATCAATTCTTGGTTATCTGTCGCCCTGCCTTTATATGAAGAAATTGTTGTCTTTATTCCATGATACATCAATGGAAAATATGTATTTTTCACAATGAATCTTGGTGAAAACACCTAGCTTGTGCGCTAACTAGTATCACCTACTCTAGTCAGTTGTTTTTGGGTTAATCCTTGTCAACTCAATCAAGTACAGTAAGGTGCGGGGGAAAACCTTAACACACATGTCAAAGATATATATAAACTACTTCTTTGATGGAACAACCTCTTATGATCTCAATAATTCGGGATCCCTCTTCTGCCTCTAAAATGAATAAGTGCTATGCACAGTTACGAAAATGAAAATTTGAAAAAATTCGAAAAAATGAAAAATAAATAAGGCAAAAGAAGAGAAAGGCTTCCTGCGCAGAGAGATGATGCAAGTAACTCCATTGGGGTATTGACCAGTCTCATTAGAAGCAGAGAGATGCTTACATTCCTACATGACTCCATCTGGGTACTGTTCAGGTCTGCTGGCAGGAGAGCAACACCAGAGATGAAACTAAAACTATGACGACCATAAATCTTGTGCACTAATATACCCCTCATCCCCAATCTAAATAACTATGTTGGCTTGGTTTGGAATGCGCGCCAACCGACCAAGAAATTGTCAAATGCTACATCTTACAATCAAGCAAGTGTGGAAACCAAGACGAATAGAGAACTGAAAAATATTTCTAGAGGTGTTAGACTTGCTTTCCACAAACAAGGTCTATTTAGAGAGTTGGATTTCTACCAGTGTGTCAACAAGTGTTGTAGTGGCTACAACCACCCTCCAAAATATTTCCTTAGCTTTGTTTTGGAGCCTCCCTACCAGCCATCCTTAGAAGCATGTCTTGCACTGTCAAGTACATAGGCTTCATTAGTTTTTTAGTGGCTTGCCATCCTGTGCATGTTAGTTTGCTTCACTCCTTTCACAGACTACCATTCTAGACTTAAGCTAGTTGCTGGCTGAGAAATGCCCTCAGAAAATTGTGCAATTCTGGAGGGGAGCCAACCTTCCCTCTAGAAATTGCACAAGTTTGATGGGATACCTACTGGGCTCAGAAATTACGCGATGCAGTCAGACAAGCTTCCTTGAGGAAAATGTGCAATCTCGCCCAGCACTATAGCTCAGCCAAGAAATTGCGTAATTCTGGGCAACAATCACCTTTTGACCCCATAAATTGCACAATCCCTCTGGGATAGCCAACCCAACTCCTCCCAGAAATTGCGTAAAACCCTCTCCGAGTTTTGCAGGCTATTACATGTGCCTTTAGGTTGGCTGTTTCCACTCGGGACCCAGCAAACTTGATTTGCATGCATGGGTTGTTTTTCTCGAAATAGCAAAAAACAACTTGCAAAAAGCATCCCTAGATTTTAGGGATCTACTTTTAGCATCTAGAGGTTACATGCAAAGATCATTTTAGAAACTTTCCTCCAAATGTCATTTTTTCCTAGATTCGTGGCATGCGTGTCATAAGCCTCAAACTTATTTCTTCGACACTTTAGAGCTCATTCTTCACATCGAATTTGGAGCTCTGACATCCCATAACACATCTAGAAGTCTTTGGCACATCCAGCTCAACTATTTCTGGGTAAGTCTGCTTTACTTGTCTTTTGCAGCATTTTTGTCGCTTTTTATGTTTTGGCTTGTGTGAGTGTTGTCTGATTGATTTTTGTGAACATTTTTTGTCATTTGCAAGCATGTTATCCTATACAAGCACCATTTTAGTTTTCATTTTCATCTCACTGCTATTGTATGCATGACATTGTTTTGCATAGACGGCCACCAATTCAGTGACTCGTTTCACACACATGCATTGTTGGCTTGAGGGGGCTCGACCCAGGTTCAACGTTAATTAGCCAAACAAATCCTTACACTAATGGCCCTTTTGGCATCAACCCACAAAGTGCGGACTAAAGTCTCACCTGAAGCACTATGGGGGGATGCTGGAACGAAGTTTCCACACCCTAAGATGGCTATGATTTCATTTGATTCCCTCTATCCCTGCCTTCGCACAGGTTGCTTCACTCTAGGGCTTGCAAGACTAGCCCTCTATTCCAACCTTCAATACCTCGAAAGGGTACGATCTACCTTTGCGCAGCCCTAACTTGCTGCTCAGTGACTTTCGCACGGCTATGGCAGCGTGTCGTGCATATTCCCCAATTAATCTAAGTGACTTGCTTATCCTATAAAATAATTATAGTTAACACCATGTAAACAGATAATCGTAATTGCGTTCAATTATTCAACATAATTGCATTCATTCACACATCACATAAGCATAATAAAGGAAATTCATTCACAACATATCAAGATGCATTAACAGAACAAAGACATAGGAATTGTCGAATATTTCTCTTTATTGATATCTTTCAAGTGTGTACAAACTCTGTCTGCCCTACACACACAGCTGCAGGGATTCATGCACTCAGATGTGGACTTCTACCCTAGGCCTCTGCACACTCAGCTACAGAGCCTCTACCTACGCTACAACCCAAGACTTATACTTCTTACTTCAGAGCTATGACTCTCTTACATTATTCATTGTTTTATGTCTCTCCAAAACTACTTAGAGCTTAGCTCTTTTTATACAATCCCATTGTCCGTGGACCATGGGTAGATCTCTTACAACCGACTTTACTTTACAAAACTAAGGGCGGACTACCCTTTATGACACATAATACCTTCACACTTTGTTACCACAAAATGCGGAGACTTTACCATTTTATTACAAAATTTAACTCAAACATGGGCTTGGGGGATCCTACTCCCAACAGGCCCCCAACACAAACATCATGACTTGCCCTCAAGTCACTCAATAGGCATGGAGATATTTGCGTGAAGCCCATCCAGCTAAACCCATATGACCTCTACCTTGGTCGTGCACTGAGTTTCCACTTGCTTTGCATCTTCAATTGTATTCTTGGTCACTGCTCCTACACTGTCATCCTAAAGCTTTTGTTGTGTCACTTGCAGAGTTGCAAGCTTGCCTTCAATATTTCCTGTGACTATGTAAGCTTCCTCCAGCCAAGGATTTAGTCACACCTTCAGCACTACTTCCTTCTACAGCACTGCGTCCACTTGTTCCTTCATCTACTTGGCCTCCTACAGCTTTGCTATCCTTTGTGTCAGCGTGACGGTTCACGTTGTGCCCTTAACTTCATCATAGTGTTGTTATAGCTCGCGCTCTTCTATCTCCAACCTCTATACATTTGGGTTCTCCTAAAAGCTTGTTAGGACCTCAAATGATTTCTTGAACAACTGCGTGCAGTATGCTACTACACTTTCCATTGCCGTTATTGCCTCTATGACAGCGATCGCCCGCTGTTCCTTTACTTTGGTGATGTGGAGGGCTGGGCCCTTAACTGTAACTCGGTAATTTGTAGGTTCAACTCCAGTTGAACCCGCACCATCTCAGTCCAAGTGTCACGCACTCCTATGGCCAACATACTAATGTGTACCTCAACTGGCTCTTCCTTCGGAATGGCCAACTCTAGGACCATTCTGAATGCCTCCTCAACGACTTGCATGATCTTCTTGCTCTAGTTGGTTGCCTCAATCTTAGTGGCGATTGCAACATTTCTCTATAGGGCCATCTATTCGTTGATCACCTAGATGGTGTGATGCTCTCGGGCCCTCATTTCTGCAACTACTCCATCCTACAAGAGGTGGAGTGCTTCGCATGGAAGCACTACCAGGTTCAGCCCAACTCCCTTCAAGGCACTGACAATGGGTCTGTTAGCCTCATTTTTCATGGTTAGTGCTCCGTCTAGTAGCACTATCGCACTGGAAGCCTTTGTGTGCAGCATATCGACAACCTCTGAAGTGTCGATGGCCAAGCTGGTAGACAACATACCAACCTGTGACGAACTGGTCTACAACTCCTACAACCCGGTCTAGATAGCCCCTAGTATGACCTACTGCTGTTGTTCAATTAGTTTCAGGGCCTCTGCGGTGACATCTCTGACTGTGTCACCGATATCATGTAAGTCACCCTCCGTCAATGTGACAAGGTCCAGCAAGATCTTGGTTTCCTTGAATTTCTTTCTGGACCCTCCCTTCTCCAGATCTCTTGGGCACTTAATGCAGGCGAACATCTCCTGAGGGTCCGTGCCGTGCTGCTCTGTGTCTTCCACTTTGGTCTCAAGTGAAGGTGACCATGCGCCTTTGTTAGAGCCCCACTCTGTGTCACCTATCTGTTTTCTTGCCTCCTTTCCTACCTACTCTAACTGGGCCTTTTCAGTGGCCTCTTTTTTCCTCTTCTTGACCAGCTGTGCCATCTTCAGCTTGGCCTCCTCCTTCTTCTTCTATGCAATGGACTTGCTTCCACCCACTGCCAATTCCGTGGTAGTTCGCCACTCTGCTGGTCATTGATCGAGCACTGCATCGATGGTGTCATTCGTGGCCAGATATGGCAAGTCATACCACTTCTACGCAGGGTCCTTCCGCGCCCTGATTGATACTCGATGGAAATCAGCTTTAAACTCGACATTGCTATGTGGTTTAGGAAGATATCAAAGACAACTATGTAATAGGGTCTCCACCCTGGGATTCAACCTCCTCTACTTCCATTCCCACATCCTCATCGTCCAGCGAGATGTCCTCGATATCTTCCTCCTCTACTTCTAGGTTTATAGCCTTGCCTTTCTCCTATGGAGTGGGCTTTGGTGGTTTTTTCCTTGGTGAGGCACGCAATGGTATGTCAGGTTTCTTGCCCTTCTTCTCCTTCATAGTCTCTTTGGTTGGGGTTGGCTTCAGTCTCCACATTCTCGAGGATTTAGGGACCTCCGCCAATACTTCGACCACTTCCAGAGCAACTACTTTAGGGGCAGCTACTTCTACCTATTTTTCCATTTCTTGTGCTAGCTCTTCTACTACTTGCTCTGTATTGATAACTTCTCAGGGTGTTGACATAACACTCTCTATCAGTGCTCGTGACATGTCGAGAAAGTTCGCAAATGCAGGATTCTATTTGAGAGCCTCGAAGAACTCTGGGTCCATAGGTGTCTAAGAGCTCAACAACTGAATACTCAAAATGCCAAGTGTTTCTTATTGGACAACCACTTGTAATTTATAGGGCATTTTCAATTCAAATCTGATCGTTACCCCCCAAATCGATTCATTAATGTCAGAGTGGCAGCATATTTTCAAGGATCTCAGACATAAATTTCATCTTAAATGTCAATCGTCCACTCCATTTGGCCTCACTTCTACTGTATTTTCATGAACAGTGACCATAACGGTCACTTTTCAGCCGACTTGTGCAATTTCTCCCTGGGTAGTGTAGCTCCCTCCCTGCTACTGTAGACACAGTGACACTTCCTTGCTTCGCACCATCCTCCAATCACGCAGTTCCCCAACCAGGGCAATGTATTTTATAGTCCCGCACCTCCTTTCAGCTGCTTGGAGTGCTAAGACTAGGCTACCTTCTTTTAGTCACATGGTCGGACCACCGGTGTATGGCTTCAAATGACTGCCATTCACCTTTCCAAGGAAGGGTTCTCCATTCAATTTGACCAACTGTACCACTCCTCCATCAGTGATCTCCTTAATAACATAAGGCCCTAACTAGTGCATCCTGAACTTCCCTAAAAATTTATTAAACTTACTATCATATAACAAAACTAGGTCATTTACCTTAAATGAGCATAGCTTAATGTGGTGATCATGCCATGCCTTCTCGCGCTGCTTTTGGACCTGCTGGTGAAATCCAGCCAAAAATCTCTCTTCTTCGAGATCATCTAGTTGGGCGAGCCTCTCCTCTAGGGCTATGTGATCCGTCATACCTGTGAGCACTACTATGCGCAAACTAGGCACGATGTATTCCATAGGCATTACTGCTTCAACCCCATAGATGAGCCTATAGGGGGTTTGTCCAGTCAAATTCTTACATGTCGTTCAATAAGCCCACAATACTACAAGTATGTGTAGGTCCCAATCAGTTCATTGATCATTGCAAACCTTAGGCAGTGCATTTTTTAGCACTTTTTTGAACATTTCCACCATCTCGTTAGCCTGCGGGCGATAAGGCATGCTCTTCTAGTGGTATACCTAAAATTCCTCTGTCGGTGCACTAATCATCCCATTCAGGAAGTGCATACCATGATCACTCATCAAGATCTTTGGACAACCAAATCGCAATAGTACATGCTCAAATAGGAACTTTGTGGCAATTGCGCTCATGCAATCCTTCACCGGCTGCGCCTCTACCCAACAAGTCAAATACTCCATCGCGGTGATAATGTACCTTTCTCTTGTCTTTCCTTATGGATAAATGGGTACTACAAAATATATCACCCACTTCTCGAAGAGTTGCAACATCATTTGTGGATTCAAAGGCATCTCATCCCTCTGCGATGGCCTACCAGTCCTTTAACACACACCACATGCCTTGCAATATGCTTTTGAGTCCTGATGGAGGGTTGGCCACCACAACCCTGCACGTAGAATCTTCTGCATGGTCACTCTCCCTGCATAATGTCCTCCCACAGCGCCCCCATGAGCGTCTGCGAGGATGTTGCTTCTTTCAAACTCAGATACATACTATCGCAATATCTCATCAGTCCTCATTTTGTATAGATGCCCAACAATGATAGAGAAATCTGTCGCACACACCACTAATTCATTTTTCTGTTGGATAGTGTATCCTTCCGGTGTAGTACCTATCATTAGGAAATGTACTATATCCTCAAAATGACCATCTGTGGTGTGCACTACAAATAGCTACGCGTCAGGCAATCCTTCTTCCAAGTTAGTGGGTTCTTCCCCTCTTTCGATGCGCGATAGATGGTCTGCTCGTGCATTCAGTTGTCCAAGCTTCACGACAACTTCAAAATCATACTCCTCGAACAATAAGAGCCACCTGCAGATTATCCCCCAAAACAAAGGCTTATTGACCATGTACTTCGGCACGGAGTGATCCCTATACATCTTAAAATGGCCCCCTAGCAAGTAGTGCCTATACTTCTGGAGCACATACACCATAGCTAGCCCTTTGCGCTTTGTGGTGGAATAGTTCTTCTCTACTTTGGATAATATTCAGCTTTCGAAAACAATAGGATGGTCCAAGCCTTCTCTGCGAGCTTGTATCAGTACTACTCCCAGCGCTATACATGACGCGTCGACATGCACATGAAATTATTTCTTCTAGTCTGGGAAGACTAGAATCAGCACAGTGACCATATTTTTTTACAATATATCCAAGCTCTTATTATATTCATCGTTCCAACAGAATATGACATCCTTCTTCAACAATTTCTCCATAGGCATGGTGATCTGGGCATAGCCTTTGACAATTTTTTTATAATATCCCATATGTCCCAGGGTAGAGCGCAACTATTTCACACACTTCAACGTTTCCAAGTTTAGTATCACCATGATCTTTGTAGGTTCTACCATCAGTACCTATCTGCAAACCACATGCCCCAACAAGTTCCCAAAAGGAACACAAAATAGTCACTTCTTGAGATTAAGTGTGATCTGGTATATTTGATAGGTATCCAACATCAGGTGCAAGCTTACCACATGGCATTTAACCAGTCCAAACACAATCCAGTCATCAAAATATACCTCAAGGAACTTATGAATAAATTCCTTGAACATAGCAACAACTATGCATGAGAAGATCGTAGGCGCATTCTTCAACCCGAACAACATTACAGTGTACAAAAAACAACCCCACTTAGTCATGAAGGTTGTCTTGCTCCTGTCCTCTGGAAAGATTTTGATATGGTGGTACCTAAAGAACCCATCAGTGAAGGAATATACCTCCTGGCCACCTACATTGTCCAATACTTCACCAGTGAACGGAGTCAGGAAAGGATCATGTACAAAAGCATCATTCAACTTTTTGAGATCCACACATATCCTTATTTTATCCTTTTGCTTCTTTTCTTGTACCACCATTGGACTTACCCAGTCAGATTCTTTCATAGGCTCAATGATGCCTGTCACAAGCATCTTGTCCAGCTCTAAGCAGACCTTTTCCTTATATTTCGAATTGAGACAGTAAGGCCTTTTCTTAACTAGCTTCGCATTGAGCTTCAATGTAATCTTCATCATTCCTAGGTCCCCGATTATCCCTTTCAGATCCATAAACTTGGTAGGGAATAAATCCTAGTATTCGCAGAGTAATTTAGCAACCTTATCCACTATTGTGTCATCCTAGTAGTCTCCAATCTTTGTGAATTTAGGTTCTGCCTCCGTACCAATGTTTACTTGTTTTATTTTCAACAGCACGATTATATCAAGGTTCTCAATCTGCGGTCCTTGAACCTTGCGTTGACCTTCTATTTCTGGAATGTTAATCTTCTGCAGATCATTGTCCTCTTCTTCAACAGTTACATTATAACATTCTAGCATGTGACTTAGCTGAGTAGCCCATTCAGGCTGAATCAGGTCCAAAGGATCCTGCGGTATCCTAAATATTTCTTCTTTCACTTCTTGTAGTGTTTCAATGATACTGTCAAACCTGTCATCAAACTAGATGTCATCATGAATCCCTCACATAGGATATCCCATTCGCCTATCAATTGGTGAAGCTCTGTTTCTATATATCAGTTCATCAAGACAATATTCAGGGTATGACAGAACAAGTGCACCCATTCAAATTGGGGCTTTTCTCCATATGCTTGGGTCCATTTGGCCAAATGCATGCAGGGATAATCTTGCCCATCATACTTGTCTGTCATTTGCATCTTCGGCTTCCCAAAGCGAGTTCTCATCATTCTCCTACATTCATGCCAATCATCAAAGCTTCCCTTATGCATACCCCACCATCTTGCGGGCGTAGCAAAGAGGGCCCAGTCTAATGCCTGGAAGTGCTACTTTTCTGGTACCTCCCTTTCAAATGCATCCAAAAAGATATCTACCTCATTTAGACCATCATAAGTAGGAACATTTCTTGCCTTTGAGGACACACAATGCCATGATCATGTCACCATGTTGCAGTTGAGCATTGTCACTTCATGTAAATGGCTCTTCCAGTGCTCTAACTCTTCATCAGAGTCCGAAGTGTGGGAACTCTCGCGATCCCATGTAATTCTTCCATCCATGGTGGGATTCACCCAATTTTGATCTCGCACCATTATCTTGTAGATACAATCAAAATTCTCATCACTCTCACAATCGCAGATTGGTTTCGTATAGTGGGATCCCTCAGCATGGTCTAGAGGTACTATTAGGCGTAGCGATTTCTTCTCAAAGATTATCTTCCGCTTCTTCAGAATGATTACCCCATTCATATCAGTAGCCTAGTCAATTCCTAGGAGTGTAGGATAGGGATTGTTGTCATCCACCATCTTTATTACTTCAAAATCAACCAGCACGATTGCTCCCTCAATATCCAAGATCACCCCTTGCAGCTTCCCCATGGGGATGATCTTCTGCTAATTTTCCATCCTTAGATGAATCAAAGACCATTGCAGCATGGGTCTCCCCATTCGTTCCCAAGTCTTCTTTAGTAGGACATTCATGTTTGATCCCAGGTCCAAAATAACCTTATCCATCTCATACTCTCCTATCTTCGTAGTCAGTCTCATCTCCCATCTCGTCATTGTTTTATGCTTTCCAATCTTTTGCACTACATGCGGCTCACCCAGCACGGTTCTAGTGCATCTATTGATTAGCTCTTATAACCCTTTCACAACCTTACTATCGCGCAGTAACTTCATACAGGTCTCCAGAAAATTTGTGAGCATAGAGGGGTCCATCCCCTGTTCGGGCTTATCCTTTCTTCCTGAGGTGGAGGCCTTAGCGAAGCTCTTCTTAGCTTCCAATAAGGTTTCACGTGCGAGCTCCAAATCGAACTCAGCCTCCTTCTCCGGAGATTTGCGGACCCATGTACTATCTTCTAGTTGTTTCCCTTTGTCATATCCTGTTACAATTCCACTTCTAAGCACTATATTTCATGAGAGCCAGTATTGTAGCAAGAATGCTGCAACTCTTGGGCTACCAACTTTACTTTTATCAACCCAGTAGTTCATAACAAACATGGAAGTGTTAGTGCTATATGCACAAGTACTAGTTCTCATTGCAGGTTGTCACTAGGTCAAACAACACGTGATCACTAGGAGCTCAAGCCAACATCTATACATTTCAAAAGAAGCTCTATGTGTGATGAAAGGAAAGAAAGATTATTCTACAGATGTTATTCTAACTGCATAAAGGAGAAAGACTAGAATGTAAAGCAAAACCTAGTAAACCCTAATTAACAAGCTAATTCTACTTTTGCCAAAAACACTATGAAAACCATGAAAGAAATGCCATTACCTACTCAAGGAAGTAAAAAAAATCTAACCATTCTATTTTTGGAAGTAAATAAGCAAAAAAACATATTTTTGGATTTTTATGTGTTTTTATGTGAATATAACATGCATCTAATTTATTGTGTGTGAGTGTGGCAGCGAACAAGTGGTGTTAGAGGGTGGTTTTGGAGCTTGGGAGGATGTAGGATCATGTGGATGGGTCCTACGAGGTCTTAGGTGGTCTTCTGGAGGCTTTTCTCACACTCAGCCTTCAAAAGAAAACCTACAGGAAAAACTACAAGAGGACACAAGAAAACTACAGGAGGAAAATAGGGAAACTACAAGGAGGCCTACAGGAGGAGGCCAAGAGAAATTTTCATTGTTTTGAAGGTGTGAGAGTGGGTGGAAAAGGTGGTTGAAGGTTGGAATGAGGTGTTAGGGTGCCTAAGGTCTACCATGAATCACTAGGAGAGAGAAAGATGACTGGGTTTTCCCAAGGAGAGAGGAAGAAGTTCTATGAATGAAGGAAACTAGGGCAGAATTGAGGTGAGGTTTGGGAGACCTATAGGGCATGAATCAGATGGAGGCTATGATTGCTGGTAAGCTGGCCTACTACTGGAATATATTTTCTGCATAGAAACTGATAGTCAACCAAGAAAATCAAGCAACCAATGAAATGAGTGCATCCTAGGAAAAGCAGAGTTTTTCATTAAAATGGCCTAAACTATGATGTATAGAAGGAAATGCTTGGAAATTCTGTAAGAAAGGAAAGCATGCAAAAGGACTATTGAAAATCAGGAAGTGAACATGATAAAGAAGATCTAAAGCAAAGCAAAACTGGACTATCAACCTACTAGAGAGCTGCAAACACTAGAAGTCTTAGGAATGAGGAAAATCTGTGTTTTTGGGGTAGCAAGAGAGTCTTTGCCTCAAATCATTATCCCAGAGGGAGAAAGAGAGGCCAAGGCACTGTTTCTAGCCTTTTGAATCTTATCTGATCACTGCTTAATCTACTACAGAAATCACAAATGGAATAAAGCTACTAAATCTTCAAAAGCAGCCTATTCTTAACCATAAGAGAAATACATCTAACAGAAAACTAATCTACAAACTGAAGTAAAGCATACAAATACAAGTAAAGAGAAGCTTGGCTGCTTATATTGGTTCGTAATCCAAGAGCCTCAGCCCTCTGAGGTAACTCAATGTTAGCTCAAAAAGGATTCCATCTTCGTTATCAAAAAATAGCAAGATTACATAAAACTGTCATAAAATAGTAAGCTCAAAATTTGAGAAGAGCTTACACAAGCAAAAACAATTGACCCTAGTGAGGCCCTAGGCCTCTCTACTTATACATCTGAAGCTACCAACATCTTCCTTAAAATCGGGGAGGCTTGGCTCCCAAAACTCGAGATAACTATCAATCATCTTCCACTTGCTCGGCTGCCTTCTAGTGCATGATTCGGCTACTTGTACTCCAAGCTGAATGAAGGGTAATTCAAAGTGAGGAGCAATAAATGAGGGGGATTCCCTCCTATAAGTCCTCTCCTCTACCTACTTCGAGTTATTGCTACAGTTTGACCACTAGATCCTTGACTTTGACCTCGAAATCCATCAATAATCTGCATTAAATACATGTTAGACCACATGGCGTAATAACTAACTCAACTCACCCTATAAGCATAAATATAATCATAAAACCATACAATAAGCTAAGAGAATGCTTGATTTGACTAGGTTAGGAGGTAAAATGAGCCCATATAATTACCCATTTATGAGGCTCATCATCACCCCCCTACTGAAGGTGTTGCTCATCCTCTGAGCAACCTAGTCAATCTCTTGGTCTTTCATGGCCCTGGTGGCCTCCCTAGCATTCCAAGCTTCTGATTTGGTCTGCTCATGTTCTCCATAAAATCATACCTTTCTGTCTATGTCCTTCCACTTCTCCTTCTCTTCTTCTTCTCTTCTACCTTCCAGCATGCCTAGTATGAGTGGACGACTTATTTTGAGGCCAATCCAACTGACCTTCAGCCTTTGCATGGAGCACTTGTACATTGGCACTCTTTTCAATGCCTCCTTCAACCTCATTGGGGAATGGTATTCTCTAATCTACAAGTTGTCGAGTAGGGTGTTCCATCTTCTCATGCATGCATCCACACATTCATCCCCAAGTAGCCTAAGCATATCTTCAAAGTGTGCAATGGCTTGTTCCTGATTTGCTAGATATTTAGGGGCAATCTGAGGGTCATTTGAAAGTAGGTTGTGTGTGCTGATGAGTGCCATAGGATCTGATGGCTCAACTCTAATCATCAATGGTTCATTTTACTCTTTTATTAACAATATTTTCATTTATGCTACCCTCAATTCTTCATGGTTCATCCATGACGCCATGGCCATTAATTGCAAATCCCCTAGCTTGGCATTGGGGTCGCACACAATCAGGTCTGTGAGGGCCATGTTGTGTAGATAGAACTCCGCCATCTTTGCTTTGTCCTTGGAGGTGCTTTGTCACACAAATCCATGAACTGCATGTAATATTGGAAAGGAATTCTGCCTCTTTTTGCCAAAGTTTTTATTTGGAATTGAGGCCATTGATCCTTCAGATAGAGGCCATAAGATTTGGCTGGTGTTCTGCATTGTAATGCTTCTATGGATAAGTTGGCCATGTATGCCAAATGAGTCTCTTTCTCCTACAACTAACTCCTTCGTAATTCATTCTCATTCTCAAGGTGGCTTCTTGTAATGGCTTCTCTGTCTCTAAGAGTGCTTAATTCCCTACCCATTTCCCTGAGTTTGTCTTCCATGTGGCTAATATCCTCAACTCCTTTGGACTTGGCTATCTACATCCACCTATGCATTCTCACTCTCTCTTTTTCCAATTCGAAAAACAGTGGAATTACAAATTTCTGTGGGATTATCTTGCCTCCCTCAAGTAGTCTATAATAGGAGTCAAGATTAAGCTAGGGATCAGGTTCTTGTAGCTCTTGTGCTTCCTCTTTCACCTCTAGCTGTCCTCCTATCTTTTCCTCAAGTTTTTGTGTCTCCTGTAGTTTGGACAGTGTCTCCTGTAGGACTGTTTTAGGCTCCCATAGGTCTGGTTTGGGGTCCTATAGAATTTCCTTTCTCTTCCATGTAGAAGATCTTGTAGTCCTCATTTCATAGGTTATGGGTGTGTTGGAAGGAGATTCTCTCACCTTGGTAGATGGTAAATATTCAATGTTAATGGGAGTCTTTGATGAGGGTTGAGGTTTTTCTTTTCCTCTTCTACTTTTGTTTGACTGGTGTACTGAGGGCAATGAGGGCAATTGTTACTTCTCTTTCCAAAGTTTTAGGGGACTCTTCTCTTTGCTCTGCCCTCTCTACCTCCTTTTCTACCTCTTCTGTCTCTTTTTCCTCCTCCTACTCTGTCTCTTTTTCTACCTCCTGTTTTGTCTCTTCAACTCTCCCCTCCTCTATTTCTTTTCTTTCCTCCTTCCTCTCTTGCTCTGCTATGTCACCACTAGCTTCATCTTCTCCTCGTTGCTGCACTCCCTCCTCACTGAGAGCAGGACTGACATCATAAGTTAATGCCTTGATGTCATCCTCAGCTATCATATTTCTGAAAATTTCCCATGCTATAGGGATTGTAAGTGTATGGAGGGCTTCTTCTACTAGGATCTTGATTAGGCCATGGTGAGCTAGTTGATGTGAATTTCCTTCTTGTACCTTGGTGATGGAGTCAATGAGGGAGTGAAGGAGAAAGTAAGGGATACTGAGCTTTTGATATGCTGGGGTATCCATGCCATATATTAATTCTTGGGGGATTCTAAAATGATATCCATAAATAATGTTGTGCCTCCCCTCACAAGAAATGTATTTGAACACTTGGTAGCTAACCTCATCCCAGGGATATGGTACACTAGCCCTCCTAATTCCATTTTTGTCTTCAACAAGGGTTTCATTATCTTGGAAAATTTTCCTCTTCGCAGCCTAGCCAATTATTTTCTCATCTTTACTCCAAGGCAGCCCAAGAGGAAGGGTAGTGATTGTAATGATGAATTCAGGGGTTATTTCAATGGAGAGGCCTCTAATAGTTATAGTAGCATGAGTTCTTGTGTGAGGGACCAGAGAGAGAGCAAATTCATGGGAAATTTCAACAGAAAACCCTCTAAACTTCTCAAAGAAATTCATCCAGTTTGCCCTTGTAAATATTTCCACCACTTGAGGATGTGCACAGAGTGTAGTGGAGTTAGTGGGCTCTTTTCTCATAAACCCCCCTATCATACTACTTGTACTTATTTTGAAAAACCAAATATGGAGGTGGAGACAAAGAATTTTGAGTGAAATAGAAAAACAGAGGGGACTGTGTTTATATATATGTGTGTGTGTGTGTATTTCTACCCTCTTAAAGACTCATTTTATCTTCAATTTGAGACCAAATATTTCAAATTTTCATATTCAAAAGAGGGAATTCATGAATCCTACCTCTTCAAACTGAAATTCGTGCCAAAAATCACATTTCTTCCCTTCAAAATGACTCACTACCCCTCCTGTAGAAACCCGTTGTCCCTCCTGTAGATTTCCTGTAGGTGCTCCTGTAGAAAATGCTGAGAGAAAAAATATGGAGGAAATCGATGGAGGATGGGGAATACCAGGCTGTGGAGGCATAAGAAGGCTGTGGCTGAGTTACGAGGAGAAACTGAAGAAAAGGTGGTGAGAATGCATGGGGAGGAGTTCTCATTACCTTTTATGGTTGTTTTCGATTATGAGTGTTGAGCTGGCAAGGTGTACGTTGCCCATGTTAGGACCATTGGTCGCCACCTACTTGGTCATCATGACCCCCCTCATTACTACATCGGAGTTAACTCTTCCTCTCACTACCTATCCTTCGCATCTTTTGCTTGAGTTGATTGTGCGCACGTGTGGGTGATATTTCGGTTAAGTGGAGTGAACTAAATGAAGGTGACCAAGTTAACTGGCCACCTTTCCCTCTTTCGATTTCAACAATCTCGTTGCCTTCGTATGATTCCTAATTACACAAATGCAGATAGAGGAGTGACTTAGCTACTTAACTGTAATCCAAGTGTGTTTGCTGCCATCGACTGTGAGGTGTTGTGGCTTTCTCTGATGCATGCCTTCATTTTCCTTCATGCATGTTGTCTCTACTTACTGATGTGTTGTTGTGTGTTTTTGTAGGTTCTTCTTTTACTAGAGCTGAGCTACATGTGCCTTTTCAACCTTCAGATGTGTTGTCCCTTGGTGTTGGTGCTGGACTTCTATGGGATCAGCTGCTACAAGAATTCCTACAGGAGCTCTTGTAGCTGCTTCTCCCCTTGAAACTTCAACTATTTACCTGTGCTTGTAGCTCAATAATGATGCCAGAGGTGGAGATGAATGATGCAGGGATAGTAGGTAAGCTTCAAGTAAAGTTAATGGTTCCTTTTCCTTCTTTTATTTTTGTTTTTTTTTCAAAACTGAAAAACTGTCTTTCTGTGTTTTTTCTTGGAAAGGAAAAAAGATAATAATGATGCTTGGAGTGTGATACAGGCTTGGAAATGATGGCAAGGAGGTTTGAATATGGTAAGAGGAATTATAGGTTCCTCATGAATCTTTTCTTGTCCCTCAAACTGCCTCCTGTAGACACTTTTGGCTCTCTGTAATTCCTATAGGAGCCTCATGTAGAAAACACAGTTTTGGAAGAAGAGGTACAGTGGGGTGAAAGAAATGCCAAAAATGATGGAGGAAGGTGTGGAGAAGATGAGATGGATGCTGGTATGAATGTCAAGGTCCCCTTGGCACCTTCTTCTGCTCCCTGTAGTCCTGCTGCAAACCTGCAATGCAATAAAAATTCATTTTATTATTATTATTATTATTATTATTATTATTATTATTATTATTATTATTTTTGAAAACAACTAGGGTGCCTCAAAGAGGTTTTCACCCAGGAATCTTATTCCTTTCCCTTTTTTTTGAAATCATTAGGCCGCCTCAGAAGAGGTTTTCAACCCAATGATGGGACTCAAGCACCTCATGGAGGTTTTCACTCGAGTCCTTTTTTTTTTCTTTTTTCTTCAGTGTGTGGGTGAAGTGGAAGCTAAGACATGCTCCACTACCATCACTGTTTTATTCAAATCTTCAATAAACTCTCGCTTGGAGAGGGGTTTCTTGTAGAATTTTAATCAATGTCCATTGACAAGCATGGGGATGGCTTCATCATCAATGATTATGATCAGAACTGAACCATTGTCATTGCATTTCTCCATAGTGTAGGGTCCCAGCCATCTTGTCCTCAGCTTACCTTTGAAATCCTTGTATCTTGAATCATAGAGTAGCACCCAATCTCCCTCTTGGAATTGCCTCTCCTTGATATTTATTTCATGCCATATCTTTCTCTAAAGTTGAACTAACTCTGTATGGAGAAGGGCTTGCAATCTATATTCATCCAATCCATTGAGCTGAAGTAATCTCTCCTTTTGTGCATGGCTGAGGTCTAGGTCCAACTGAGTTTCCATCCTTAGGGTATTGAATTCAAACTCTATTGATAGCAAAACCTTATTCCCATAGACCAGTTCATAGGGTGTGAACCCGGTGGTGGTCTTCCATGTTCTGTTGTAGGCCCAAGTGGCCTCAACTAATCTGTCTACCCAGTCTTTTCTGCTGCTGCTCACTACCTTGGTTAGGATCCCTTCCAATGCTCTGTTAGTGACCTCCACTTACCCATTGGCTTGTGGATGGTAAGGGGTGGAAGTACTCTACTTGATCTTATGGTGTGTGAGCAGGTCTTCTTGAATTCCCCTAAGCAGGACCAACTTCAGAGACTCAGGTTCAAGTGTACACCTGGCCCTTTCATAACTGAGCTGGAACCTCGCTTCATAGTCTTCCAGGGACTCATCACATCTTATGGTCATTTGGAAGATTTCTTCTTCAGTATCCTTTGACCTACAATAGTCTCGATACTTGTTGTTAAAGGCCTGCTACATCTGAGACCAAGTTGTGATGCTATTGTCAAGTAATCCCATGAACCAGCACAGTGCTGCGTCCTTGAGAGTAGAAGGTAATGGTTTTAAATTTTTCTCATCTTTTGCATAGTCATAAGTTCGATAGATGATAGCGAACTAGAACAAGAAGGTGTTAGGATCTTCTATAGTCAGACCATGGAAGTGAAGTAGGGCCAAAGGAATTATATTATTAATTTTGGTGTCTCCATTTGTCTCTCGAATCGGGAAGGTACCCTCTATTCTCTCTCCATTTCCCCTATTTTTCTGTTTCAGCCATTGGCTCCAGAGGAATGTTTTCTTTTTCTTCTTCCCCTATAGGTTCATCAAATATGTATGGATGTTCACCTAAGGGTTCTTCTTGATTTTAGCCACTGAAGAAGAGAGAAGGTTGTTTGTGTGAAGCAGTGGGGGTGTTGGGCAAAATTTTTCCTAAGTTATCTCTACTCCTACGAGGCATGAAAGGAAATATTGTTGGTTGGTTTTTCGTTTCTTTTTCCCCACACTGAAAGTACCTGCAGAAACTGAAATTGTGATCGAACAAAAGAAATTTCAAATAGCTGAAATGAAGTTGCTAAATGGAAATTTGGAGAATTGAAAAGGAAATAAAGAAAATGCAGAACTGAAAGAAAAAAAATGACTAGTCTACTTTTGCTGAAATAAACTATTAGCAGAATGTTGCAATAGGAAAGAGAAGAAAGCAGTAATCATAGAATACTTTGATGCTTCCCCAGAAATGACACCAAAAAGTGGTGAGAACCAGTATTGCAGCAAGAATGCTACAACTCCTGGGCTACCAACTTTACTTTTATCAACCCGGTAGTTCATAACAAACTTGGAAGCATCGGTGCCATATGCACAAGTACTAGTTCTCACTGCGAGTTGTCACTTGTTGAGTCGGCGTGAGATCACTAGGAGCTCAAGCCAACTTCTATAGATTTTAGAAGAAGCTCTATGTGTGATGAAAGGAAAGAAAGATTACTCTACAGATGTTATTCTAACTGCAGAAAGGAGAAATATTGGAATGTAAAGCAAAACCTAGTAAACCCTAATTAACAAGCTAATTCTACTTTTGCCAAAAACATTATGAAAACCATGAAAGAAATGTCGTTATCTACTCAAGGAAGTAAACAACATCTAACCATGCTATTTCTGGAAGTAAATAAGCAAAAAAAACATATTTTTGGATTTTTATGTGTTTTTATGTGAATTTAACATGCATCTAATTTATTGTGTGTGAGTGTGGCAGCGAATAGGTGGTGTTAGAGGGTGGTTTTGGAGCTTGGGAGGATGTAGGATGGTGTGGATGGGTCCTAGGTGGTCTTACGTGGCCTTTTGGAGGCTTTCCCCACACTCAGCCTTCAAAGGAAAGCCTACAGGAAAAACTATAGGAGGACACAGGAAAACTACAGGAGAAAAACAGGGAAACTACAGGAGGCCTACAGGAGGAGGCCGAGAGAATTTTTTGTTGTTTTGAGGGTGTGAGTGTGGGTGGAAAAGGTGGATGAAGGTTGGAATAAGGTGTTAGGGTGCCTAAGGTATACCATGAATCACCAGGAGAGAGAAAGATGATTGGGTTTGCTCAAGGAGAGAGGAAGAAGTTCTATGAAAAATGAAGGAAATTAGGGCAGAATTGAGGTGAGGTTTGGGAGACCTATAGGGCATGGATCAGATGGAGGGTGTGATTTCTGGTAAGCTAGCCTACTACTGGAAGAGGTATACTGCTTAGAAACTGACAGTCAACCAAGAAAATCAAGAAACCATTGAAATGAGTGCATCCTAGGAAAAACAGAGTTTTGCATTAAAATGGCCTAAACTATGATGTATAGAAGGAAATGCTGGGAAATGCTGTAAGGAAGGAAATAATGCAAAATGACTATTGAAAAGGAATTGAGCATGATAAATAATATCTAAAGCAAAGAAAAACTGGACTATCAACCTACTTCAGAGCTGCAAACACTAGAAGTCCTAGGAATGAGGAAAATCTGTGTTTTTGGGGCAGCAAGAGAGTCTTTGCCTCAAATCATGGTCCCAAAGGGAGGAAGAGAGGCCAAGGCACTATTTCTAACCTTTTGAATCTTCTCTGATCTCTTCTTAACCTGCTACAAAAAGCACAAGTGGAAGCAAGCTACTAAATCATCAGAAGAAACCTATTCTTAACCATAAGAGAAATACATCTAACAGAAAACTAATCTACAAATTGAAGTAAAGGATACAAATACAAGTAAATAGAAGCTTGGCTACTTGGATTGGGACCTAACCCAAGAGCTTTAGCCCTATGAGGTAACTCATTGCTAGCTCAAAAAGGATTCCATCTTCATTATCAAAAAATAGCAAGATTACATAAAACTGTCATAAAATAGTAAGCTCGAAATTTGAGCAGAGTTTACACAAGCAAAAAAAGTCAACCCTAGTGAGGCCCTAGGCCTGTCTACTTATACATCTAAAGCTACCAATGACTTCCTTAAAATCAGAGAGGCTTGGCTCCAAAAACTCGAGATAACTATCAATCATCTTCCACTTGCTCGACTGCCTTCTAGTGCACGATTCTGCTTCTTGTACTCTGAGCTGAATGAAGGGGAATTCAAAGTGAGGAGCAATAAATGAGGGGGATTCCCTCCTATAAGTCCTCTCCTCTGTCTACTTCGAGTTATTTTTGTAATTTGACCACTGTATCCTTGACTTTGACCTCGAAATCCATTAATAATATGCATTAAATACATGTTAGACCACATGGCATAATAACTAACTCAACTCACCCTATAAGCATAAATATAATCAGAAAATCATACAATAAGCTAAGAGAATGGTTGATTTGACTAGCGTAGGAGGTAGAATGAGCCCATATAATTACCCATTTATGAGTCTTGTCAATATTTACATTTGGATGCTCTTCATGTGGCTCATACCTCATCATCTGCAGGTTCTGAGTCAGCGAAGGTGCTAGTGCCCCTTTGTCACGTATCCTAGATATCAGTGTAGGAGAGTCTTCCCATTCATGATCAAAAAACATGCAATACTTGCACGATGGACACGTGGATTAGTTCAATCATGGGCATAGTGTCTTGATCCTCTGCAATTGTAGCAAATCAACTATCCTCGACCTCGTCCACGCCCCTGAAATCCTATCCACGCCATCCCTTCCCTTTGGTCATGGAGCCGCATTTCGTCCTAAACCCTATTGGCAAGAGTTCTATCCATCATCAACTCATAGCTCCTGAAAGTACACTCATCATGCCCTATCGACCTACAAAAGTTGTAGAACAACTATTGCGGTGTCTGTACAAACTTGTGTAGCAAGTGACAGTTATTTGTGGCATGTTTTTTGGCTACCTGATAGATAACACAGCATAATGTAGGCCCCGCGCTAGGTCCTTCTTGAGCTTTTGGCCTTAAAGGCATCGGTCCTCCTCCTACAATATAGTATGCAAAGACCAGGCAATGGTCCTTATCATGCCCCTGACTCTTGCATTTCAATCACCATACCTCCTCGCGCACCTCTGGTTGAACCATCCTGTCCCGCTTCAGACTTTGCATCTCAAGGCACAAGTTCTTTAACTGCGCATGGATATACTAAACTCATAGATTTTGATCTTGCATCGGAGTTTCTAGCCAACCTCCTCCTAAGGAGGATGAGGAAGAGAAACAGGAAATTGAACCAAAACCCATTCCACCCTTTCCTGAGAGACTAATTGGAACCACACAATCAACCCCAGAAGAAACTAAACTTCTGGGAGAACTAAAATAGTTATGTGTAAAAATACCACTTCTCCAAGCCATAAAAGATGTACCAATCTACAACAAGTTGATCAAAGAGAAGTGCTTCAGGCACCCAGGCAAGCACAAGAGAGATGCCCCAACTATCAATGTCATAGGACAACTGTCTGACCTGATGTTGGGGCAGGTAATCTGTCCGAAATATCTGGACCCTGGGAATCCTGTAGTCAATGTCCACATGAATGGCACCATAATCCCCCACACCTTGATTGATCTAGGGATTCGACCTCTCTCCAAGTTAAGAATGTGGAGTTCGGCCAAGAAAAAACTTTGAATATCAACTCATCCCTATCTACCTCTTAGGAGAAAGAACTGTGTAGCTTATTGAATAACCACTTGGATGCTTTTGCTTGGAGCTATAAGGAGATGAAGGGATTCCACCCTTCAGTCTGTACTCATCACATTTACATTAAATAATATTTTAAACCAGTCAGGCAGCCTCAAAGGAGGATGAATCTAGCGCTTAAAGACATTGTCAAAGAAGAACTACAAAAGTTGCTGGATGCAGGATTCTTCTACCCCATCTCTGACAGCAAATGGGTTTCTCCTTTGGTGTTAGTGCCAAAGAAAAATGGGAAGTGGAGAATCTGTGTAGATTATAAGGAACTAAACAAGGCCACCAAGAAGGACCATTTCCCTTTGCCTTTCATAGATCAAGTGTTAGATGGCCTGGCAAGGAAGAAGTTCTTTTCCTTCCTAGATGGGTTTAGCAGGTACATCTAGATCCAAATCAGCTTGGAAGACCAAGATAAGACCACATTCACTTGTCCATGGGGTACCTTTGCCTACTGGGTCCTTCCTTTTGGGTTGTGCAACGCTCCTGCCACTTTCCAGAGAGCAGTACTGAGCATATTTTCTGAACTGGTTCATGATTCAATGGAAATCTATATGGATGACTTTACCCCTTATGGTTCTAACATCCAGGAAGCTTTGACTAACCTGAGGAAAGTTTTAGCCAAGTGTATTGATATGAACCTGTCCCTCAGTCTTGAAAAATGCGAATTCCTTATAACTAAAGGGACCATGCTAGGTCATACAATTTCTCAGCAGGGATTACAGGTGGATCCCAACAAGATCGCTATCATCCAAAGGGTCCCACCTCCTCAAAAGGTAAGAGATGTTCAGAGTTTTCTAGGCTTTGTAGGGTATTATAGAAGATTCATTAAGGATTTTAGTAAGCTAGCCTCTCCATTGTTTGGTCTTTTGGGAAAAGATACTGAGTTCATATGGACTGACAACTATCAAGAGGCTCTGGATGCCTTGAAAGGTAAGCTGGTAACTGCCCCAATCTTGAGAGGTCCAAACTGGGCCCTATATTTCCACATTCACGCAGATGCCTCAAACAAAGCTGTAGGAGAAGCCTTAGGGAAAGTTGAAGAGAATTTGCCGTATGCCATCTATTTTGTCAGTAAAAACATGTCCAAGGAAAAATTAAACTACACTGTAACCGAAAAAGAGCTCCTGGCTATATTCCACTCCCTAAACAATTTCACACACTACATCACTATTTATCAAACATTCGTACACATTGATCATGCTGCCATTAGGTATTTGATGAATAAACCTGATGTAAATACTCATATCATTAGATGGCTACTTTTATTGTAGCAATTTGATTTGACCATTATTGATAAGCTAGGTAAGGAAAATGTTGTTGCTGATTTTCTGTCTAGACTAGATCTGCCTGCAGGTGAAGAAGGAATGGTGGATGATCAAATGCCAGATGAACACCTATTTGTTATTTCGGTACTCTCTCCATGGTTTGCTGATATAGCAAATTATTTGGTTTCAGTATAGTTTCTACCACACCTGTCCTCAAAAGAGAAAAGCAAGATCGTGAGGAAAAGTGCCCCATTCACTTGGATTGGGGGCAATCTTTTTAAACTTGGTCTAGATCAGATTTTGAGGCGATGTGTCAAGGAAGAGGAAGTTTTTTACATCCTCTTAACCTGTCATGATGGGCCCTATGGGGGCCACTTTGCAGCAAAGAGAACTGCCTTCAAAATTCTGCAAGCGGGTTATTATTGGCCCACTCTTCATAAAGATGTCAGGAGATACATCATCCAATGTGACCGATGCCAAAGGATGGGGAAACCTACTCCAAGGGTTGAGATGCCCCTGCAACCTCAAGTGACTTTCGAGCCATTTGAGAAGTGGGGCATGGACTTTGTGGGTCCTATCAACCCTCCTTCAAAATAGAAATATTACATCATTGTGTGTATGGATTACCTGACAAAATGAGCAGAAACAAAGGAAATCAAGGCAGCAACAGAAGAAAAAGTAGCTGATTTTTTGAAGGAAAATATCTTCTACAAGTTTGGCTATCCAAGAGAATTAGTCACAGATCAAGGAATTTAGTTTACCTCCAATCTGATTGAAGACCTACTCACACATCACAAGATTAAGCATAGAACTTCCACCCCTTACCATCCGCAAGCAAATGGACAGGTGGAAGTCACTAATAGAGCTTTGGAAGGGATTTTGACTAAGGTAGTGAGTAGCAACAAAAAATATTAGGCAAAATGATTGGTTGAGGCCACTTGGGCCTACAACACTACTTGGAAAACCACCACAGGTTTAACACCCTATGAGCTGGTCTATGGGAAGAAGGCTTTGCTATCCATAGAATTTGAATATAACACATTAAGGATGGCAGCTCCGCTGGACCTAGATCTCAGCCATGCACAGAAGGAAAGATTTCTTCGGCTAAATGGATTGGATGAAAAAAGATTGTAGGCCCTTCTCCACTCAGAGGTAGTCCAACTTCAAAGAAAAATATGGCATGACAAACACCTCAAAGAAAAACAATTCCAGCAAGGAGATTGGGTACTGTTGTATGACTTGAGATATAAAGATTTCAAGGGAAAACTGAGGACAAGATGGCTGGGACCATACACAGTAGAAAAATGCAATGATAATGGTTCAGTCCTTATCCAGACCATTGATGAAGAAGCCATCCCCATGCTCGTCAATGGACATAGATTGAAGATCTACAGGAAGCCCCTTTCCAAGCAAGAGTTCATTGAGAATATGGGTAAATCAATGTTGGTAGTGGAGCAGGTCCCTGTCTCCACTCCACCCACACCCTGAGAAAAAAAGAAAAAACAAAAACAAAAACAAAAACAGGAAATGAAATAAAAGATCCCTGGGTGAAAACCTCTTGGAGGTGCCCAGGGCAGGCAGTGAGGGTGAAAAGCTCCTGGAGGCACCCCAGCTGTCTCAAAAAAAAAAAATAGAAAAAATGATAAGACAGAAAAAAAAAAAAAAAAAAAAAAAAAAAAAAAAAAAAAAAAAAAAAAAAAAAAAAAACCTAACTTCTTCTAAATAAATTACAGGTTGCAGGAGGGTCACACAAGAGAAAAAGACATGGCCAGGCTACATACACCCTTCATAGTCCATCCCTCCATCTTCATTATCCTTTCCCAAGCCTTGGTCCCATTTGTTCTGAAAATTTCACATCCTACATGAAACTCTATGTATTCTACAGGAGGCTCCTGTAGAAATCACAGAGAAGCCAAAATCAAGTTCAGAGAAGAACTTGAGGGCTGGAAATTTGTCTAGAAGGCCTGTGAACCTCCCTGCCACCATCCATCCTCCTATTTTTCCATTCCATCCCTGCACACCCACATATCCACCCGCTTTTCTTTCCCTGCACAGACAAATATAGAAATTATGTTTCTTCCATGTTGGAAACACAAGAAAAGGGTGAAAAATAAAGTAGCAGTGGGCTTTGTTTATTCCTACCTGATACCTTCTAGCTGCTATTTCTTTCCATTCGAGGCCTTCTTCAATAGTTTTTAGCCCCTACTCAAGCATCAGCCTAAATTTCAGAAGGAGAAGCAGCTACAGGAAATCCTCCAGGGTTCCTATAGCAATTGATTCCTTTGAAAAGCAAACTCCAGAGATAGGGTCAGCGCAACAGGATGTATGAAGCATGCAAGGAGCAAAGATTAAACAAGAAATCATCAGCATAAGCCAAAGGCCAAGTATACAGAGCACTAGCAGCAACAACAATGAGGAAATAAAGTGCCAAAGTCCGAAGCATGCAGAGCACAGAAGCGATTAGTAGGTAAGTGGCTAAACCTATTCCTTGATTGCATGAATATTATTTACAAACTACATGAACTATAGGAATGGTCACAATTAAATGGAATCGATGCCCAGCTAACTGGCTACCCTAGTTCAGTTCACACACCCTCGTGGAGTTCAAATGAGCATCGTCCAAATTCAAACCACAGATCAGATACGCAGTCAGCACGTGTGGCCCGTCAACTCGGGAAGAAAGAGCTCATAACGGGTAGTGGTGGCAGTGTATAACGGGACTGAGGGAAGTGATGGCGGTCAGACGACGTGAAGAACCATAATGACACTAGCATAGGACCAATGGTCCACCTCACCTCCTCACCGCGGATTACGCCAACAGTTAAGTATAGTGCAGTCTAAGCCTCCGCCACCCTTTGTTTCATTTTTCATTTATGAATTTCTTGACTACAGTACTCACCTACCACCTTCGGAATAACAAACCAGTCATTTTCTGCCAGTTTTTTTCTAGTTTTTCAAAACCCTCCTTCTTATCGAACTCTACAAGAGCACTACTGCATTCTACAGGAGTAGGAACACCGTCGACAGGAAGATTTCTACAAGAAGGCCAGAGAGCAGCTCTGCAGAAGGAAAATCTGAGATTTTTGTCAAAATTTGAGCTTGAAAAGAGGTAGCCTTGGGAAACCGCTCTGCATATAATATATTTATATAAGGTGGTTGTTGTTGGGAAAAGTATCCAATACGGAATGACCCTATCCCACTCTAAGGGTGATAGTACCTCAGCAACAACCGAATGCAAAGCTTATTCAAGATTACTTCTTTATGAGATGTAAGAGAGAGGAGGAAGAGATCCACTAACCGTTATCTTCCGCTAATGATTGATCCAATCTTCCCTCTTTGCTGCTTGCTCCCAGCTCCTTGCTCTTTCATTGGCCCAGCTACACAAATATCCTGCAAAAGCATAAGAAAGGGAAACTACAAGAAGCATACATCCATAACTGATTCAAGGATTAGAATAAATCAAATATACAAGCATCAATACGCCACAAAGACACATGTATATAGAAGAACCTCAAATGCTTTATTAATGGAAGAAGTAAAGTTCTGAGAGTGTTACAACCATAAAAGGCCCAATCCAGCAACACCTCCCAGTAGAAAGAAATCTCCTCTTCACCTCCTTCAAAGCAATCACCCAATAGTTCTATACTCAAACCAACAGCACTTCCTTACATTCACAAGATTCCAGCCTCTCTAGACCACATGAGAGAGCTCTATATATAGGAGTTTTGGAGAAAGGATGAGTCAGCTTGAGCTTGGCATGAAGCTGACTAGTGTCCTCTCCCACTTCAGTTATACTTCAGTTCTTGAGTCCACTTGGAGTTTCTTGCTTCCACTTGGAGATCTAGATCCTCTTACTCATCACAAGGTGAATTCCCTGATCCAAGTGTCATTTTGGAAGCTTCTTGGGCATTTGACACCTTGCAGAATGACTGTGCCACTTGGCCAATCTCGCCCAGCGCAGGTAGCCTTCATTGCTTTTGACATTCAGCGCAGGTACAGAGTGGAGCAGTTGACATTCAGCGCAGATGCTCAGTGGAGCAGCTGACATGATCCAGAAATAGCTTGTTTTTGAGTGTTTTCAGGTGGAGAACTGATTTTCAGTGCTGTGGTTTGCTGACCTTGTTCCTCTAGGGGTAGGAACAACATGTTTAGGGACTTTGGATCCCTTAGATTATCGACATTTCATGCTTCATGTTGTTAGGCACAAAAATGTCTATAACAGTTGCCCCCTAAAGTATGAGGTCGTTTATCGGGTGAAATGCTTTATCAGGAGGATCCGAAGTTCATTCAATCGCTGAGAGGTGCCCTGTAATAAAATACAATACAATACATTATTTTTCATTCTGCTTTCATGATCTAGCTGAGGCGGGCATTCCCATGCTCAGCTTTATAAATTCATTTTGGTACATAGAACAGACGATCGTCTGATGGTAGACTGATAATTCTCTGCTGAAATTATCATCCTTTGAGTAGGATGATCATCTGCTGCAATGATGTACATAACAAATGTCTTTATATCCTGAATATATATCGCAGCCCGGATGGATGAAACTAGATCCGGGGTCTTCAAACTCGTTCGATCTTCACTCTAAGTACAAGTCGATCCATGTGAGAATTGCGCTGAAGTCGAACATGGAAAGACATCGCTTGATTACCGGTCAATAATGTAAACCGTTAACAAGCGCGAGAGGAATAACCAATAATGACAATGACCCTCAAGGTACTGCAGTACAATTCACGTGGTGTGAATAAAGGACTTGGCGTCGAACACTGCGCAAAATCTTCTGGTCGAAGGTCATTGATGTATACCTGTCGCCGGAAGTGAGAAACTTGCCATTGAGGCATGCAAGCTTCAAAGTACTGGGGGGTTTGTTCCTAGATCAACTTCTTGGATAATGAGCTGAAGTCAACAAGAAGCGATCCGTCAAAGGAGGGCCTTAATGAATCCCACATCAATGACACGGAACGGAGCTAATGATTTTAGTGGAGGCGAAAACAATCTGTGAAATATGATTCAGGGTGGCGATCATGGGTGGATGAAGGATAATGTATGGAAGTGGATGGGACACAGTTGACTCTTTCTGAACAACATCTCTTGAACATATAACAACACTGATGTGATGGATCGGTAGCATTACCGCAAATGTGGATGGTTTGGCGAGGACCATGGGGATGAGACCGGTGAATGAAACAACCCAACCCGATGTGATACGGAGGACAAAGTGTCATGTTCAAGAGCGACTTGCTACCATTAAAGCTTTGAGGTTCTCCCAATTTTTCCCCAGTCATTTCTGACCAGTACCTCTTTATTTTTTTCAAGCTTGAGGAGGATAACATATGCTTGTTCTATAACCTGCCCTTCGGGCAAGCCCATCGCTATGTTTTAACGAGCCTAGCGATAGGGAAACTCGTTCTCGTCTAAAGACAAGTTTGTCGCTATTTAATCATTTTAACGAGTCTAACGACAAGGAAAACTCGGTCCTTTTCATTTTTAGAGAGTCTGAAAAGGAACAGAAAGTTAACTCCAAAATTCCTTTTTCGTCATCTAATCCCTTAAGTCCGAAAAAGTATAAAACAATACAGAAGGGATGAGTTTTCGATAGTTTTAACGAGCCGAACAAAACAAGCGCTCGATCTTTTTGTGCAATAATCCCTCAGGTCCAAAAAAGATTAAAATCTAGAGGAGGGATAGCTCTTCCGGTCGTTTAATGAGCTGGAAGGCCAAAACTCGGCAATCTTTTCATATTTTACGAGTCAGTTGAAAAGAGCTTAAAGAAGACTCGTCTTTTGAGGAATGAGTGATAAACAGGGATAGCAGCAGATTCCAGGTACAGGTTGGAATTTTCCAATCACGGCAGTGTCACAAGGATGGCTAGGTGAAATCACTCTTCGCAGCTGTTCCTCAAAATGGGTAAACAATCATATGGAGGTGAACGATCGGCCAAATGAAAGTGGAGGTGGCAGGTGCAAAACACGACCAAGGCTTTTATGGTTGATCAGGTTACATACTTAATGGTTATTTACCGAGATGGGTTCATTTTTTAACGAGCTTGAATGCGCCAAAACACTGCTCAATCTTATGTTTATTTTTTAACGAGCATGAACTATGTGCTAAAACTGCTTGGTGATAATTTCGCATGCCCCCAGCATAATAACGCAAATCGAGGTGCATGCCCCCCAAGCTTCATTGCATTCAACTCGGTGGTTGGAATGAAGGTTTACCTTTGAGAAAGGGGATTTGTTTCATTTTTTAATGAGGTTGACACAAGATAAGAACCGTCCTCGGAGTCCAAATCCATCAGACATAGAAGGTTTCATATTCCACTGTGGCCACTTCCGCCAGATTACTTGGAGGTGGTAGGGCAAAAGTACCCATTAAGGCAGGGTCTTTTAGGAGACCTACTCCGATATTTTGGAGCGAATGATTCCTTCCATGGATCATTGGGATGCTTCCCGTAACTTGTGAACTGTTGGGGAGAAAAGTTTGTTGGTCGACGATTGTAATTCCTCCTTGGAAGGGAAATGCAATCTTCCTGAAGTAGGTCGACACAACTGCGGCCATGGCATAGATCCATGGTCTTCCGAGTAGGATGTTGTAATCGAGGTTTCCGTCAATTACTTCAACATCAATTCCTATTGTTTTGCCCCCCAGTTCAACTTGCAAGTTACTTAAAATCCCGTATGGAGTGTATGATCGTCCATCAAATGCTTTTAACGTCGTTGACGATTTCGACAAGGGTGGTGAACCTAAATCTTTCCAGCAACTCATCGACATAAGACATGTATATGCCCCCTCATCAATAATTGTTCGATGAACAGTTTTGTTGAGGGCTTTCACTTGAATAAGGAAAGCTAGTTGAGCTGGTAACTGAGGGTCATATCCTTTATGATCAAAGGCGACAAGATTGGAATCCATTGCGTCAATTCCACCTATTGGTGCTAATAAAGCTTGTTCTTGGGAGAAGCAATTTTGCGGTACCTCAAGTGTCGACATAACGGACGGCGATTGGGCCAGGTCCTCTATCTGTGCTATTTTCGCACAAGGATTAAATGTCGATTTGTGTACTGCTCCCTTTTGCGACTTTATTATTGGCTCAGGGACGATGGGTGGCACAACTTCGGTCAAAGTTGTTGTCGAACTACTAGGTTGTTCATTAGCCTTGTTGTTCGACAGCTTTGGATTCTTGTAATCCTTATTCCTCGTCAAAGCATTATTTTGCTGCTTTGAGGTAGACAACATAAGCACTTGGGATCAGGAAGCATTTTGATTAGCAACCAGATTTTGACCTGGATTAGGAAACGGATCAGTCAATACTGCTGGGGTTTTTGAACTCTTAAAGAGTTTCTTAACTTCAGCTATATGTGGACAATCTTTCGTCCAATGATCCTCATCGCATATATGACACCCTGCTGGGGGTTTCCTTTTTCTCCCTTTCTTTTTCTTCTTGCCCCCTGGTTGCTTCAGTTGTTTGCCCTTGTCGGTCGACATGGCATTTACTTCTGAGGCAAGAAGTTCTTCATTTGCATTTTGACTATAAATTTTGTGCTTGCCAATCACGCCATTGCTGGCGTGAGAGTCATTGTTTGATTTAGGAGGAGGAGGAATTGAAAATTCCGGTCTAGGAGCGTCGGGTATTTTGTCGTAGAGCGTGCCGGACTGAGTATAAACTAAGTCCAAATACTGTGCACGAGCGATAACTTGCTCCTCTGTTACGACTCCCCCCTTGGCCACATCTTCCGTTATAGCAGGAAGTAACGACTTTATAAACCATTCAGCTAACAGCTGATCGGGAACATACGTTTTCACCATCCTATGACGACGACGCCACTCATGTATATGATCAGATATGTGGGCGGCAGTCGTCTGTTTGAAGTTGGTAAGGAGTTCTGTTCCCGTTTCATACCTTATCGGTAATTGAAAATGGGTTAAAAAGGTTGTGGCTAAGGTACTGAAGTTGTCGAACGAAGCTCTAGGCAATTCAATGTACCATTTTGCCGCTGGACCCGTTGACGTCCTCTGAAAGAGGCGAAGTCTTATCGAATCATCATTCAGGGTGTTCGATGAACACCATATATGGAATGTCATCACATGATTCGACGGATCTTCACCCGGATTTCCATTAAATTTAGGAATATCTGACGTAAGTTTATGCGGAATCGCTGGCCACCAAGGAGCATAAGCAATTGGATCATTCGTCAGCTGGTTTAGATCTGGTAATTCTAGAGTTGCTACAAAGGGCAACTGTTGATTCAGGTTAGGCGAAGCATACCCAGGATAAGATGGGATCGTCTGAGCAATGGGTCTTTGCAAACCAGCATAATGCTGGCAACTTTGACAAGGTTGATGGGCATAACCATTATAGTATGGTTGCCCATTACTTACAAAGACTTGTTGCTCAGGTCCTTGATATGATTGCTGGAATGGCGGTTGTTGAGATTGAACCAGCTCTGGTTGTTGGACCATTTGCTGTTGACCAACACTGGATGATTGACCGGGATGAGGAGTCACAGTACGTGTTTGAGCCTGAGTCGCTCCAGATAAGGAGGCACTACCCTGAGATTGTGATTGAGTCGTTGAGACAAGAGGTTGTTGTATTGCAACCTGAGAAACTTGGGGTTGACATACAACAGGTGGAGCTTGTACTTGCGACACATTCACTATAGCAGGTATGGTGGGAATATTCGACACAGGGTGTATTGGTTGCATTGAATATACAATACATCCATAACTGATTCAAGGATTAGAATAAATCAAATATACAAGCATCAATACGCCACAAAGACACATGTATATAGAAGAACCTCAAATGCTTTATTAATGGAAGAAGTAAAGTTCTGAGAGTGTTACAACCATAAAAGGCCCAATCCAGCAACACCTCCCAGCAGAAAGAAATCTCCTCTTCACCTCCTTCAAAGCAATCACCCAATAGTTCTATACTCAAACCAACAACACTTCCTTACATTCACAAGATTCCAGCCTCTCTAGACCTCATGAGAGAGCTCTATATATAGGAGTTTTGGAGAAAGGATGAGTCATCTTGAGCTTGGCATGAAGCTGACTAGTGTCCTCTCCCACTTCAGTTATACTTCAGTTCTTGAGTCCACTTGGAGTTTCTTGCTTCCACTTGGAGATCTAGATCCTCTTACTCATCACAAGGCGAATTCCCTGATCCAAGTGTCATTTTGGAAGCTTCCTGGGCATTTGATACCTTGCAGAATGACTGTGCCACTTGGCCAATCTCGCCCAGCATAGGTAGCCTTCATTGCTTTTGACATTCAGTGCAGTTACAGAGTGGAGTAGTTGACATTCAGCGCAGATGCTCAGTGGAGCAGCTGACATGATCCAGAAATAGCTTGTTTTTTAGTGTTTTCAAGTGGAGAACTGATTTTCAGTGCTGTGGTTTGCTGACCTTGTTCCTCTAGGGGTAGGAACAACATGTTTAGGGACTTTGGATCCCTTAGATTATCGACATTTCATGCTTCATGCTGTTAGGCACAAAAATGTCTATAACAGTGGTGGATTAAAAAAACACAGTATTGGGTTGAAAGAAAGGAAAGTGAAGCTAAAAGTATGCCTGTATTTTTTTGAGTTCTACACAGTCTCTCTGTTTTCTTCTCTGCATTCAAAGTCTGTCTTCTTCTTCCTCACATTCTTTTGTAAAGAAAAAGAGGATGCAACCATAGAAACCAACCTGTGAAAAAACTAAATTTGCAAGTCTGTCTACTCTCTGAAGAAAAAAACCCTGTGTTATTTATTCTCTGTTATATAAAAAAAAATTGATTTTTTCTAAAAACCAAAAATAAAATTCAGGATAAAAGCAAGTTGAAAAAGGGAAAAATTGCAAATTGATATTGTGAAGAGAAGCACACGGGAAAATTCCCTCTCTAGTTAGAAAAAGACAAAACTCAGTTGTCCCTCTGTTTTTGGTTTTGGAAATTATTGCCTCCTTTCTCACTTGAGAATTCTTAGAAACCACTAAACACCATGCCAAGAGGTTTTATGAGAAAGGAGCCTTTGAACTCCAACAAATTGCATGAGCACCCCGAAGTGGTGGCCCTCTTCACCAGGGAAAACTGGATGCCTTTCTTTGAGAGAATTCATGGACATGATGAGGAGGTGACTAAAGAATTTTTGATGTCGTTAAGACCCCTTTCAAAAACACATGCTACAGTCTATTTGAGGGGTCTGACCCTAGAGCTTACACCTGATTTTATTAGCAGAATTAGAGGTCTTACACTTGGGCTCCCTTGGAGCAAAGAGGAAAAACCATTGGGACAGGTTGCTAAAAAGACATTCTTTCAGCCTAATGAACATCTTGTAGAGGATAAAAATGGGGTCAGAAGAACAAGTTTACCTCCTCCATGGAGTGAAGTCAGCTACCAGATCATGAAATACATCACTTGTGGAGGCAGATTCAATATAGTTTATGGCTATCACTTCAGGTTATTGCATGATTTGAGATATGAGATGGACCTACCTGCAGCTAGAAAACTCAGTCTCACATATTTCATCCTCCAATCTTGGATAGAATGTGGCACCAAGCTAAATGCAGGGGTCCCAGACTAGCTAGCCCACCATGGGCTCATCAAACTGTTGGTAGAAGATGCCCTACACACATAAACCATCCCCGTAGCATGGGAAATTTTCAGGAATATGTCCAGAGAAGATGACATCAAAACTTTGACTGAGGACATTAGCCCATCTAGCAGTGAAGAGGAGGAGCAGAAAGAGGAAACTGAGAAGGAAATTCATGAGGAGGCACAAGATATTCAAGAAGAAGGAAAAACAAAGGAGAAACAGAAATAAGAGAAGAAACTTGACAAAACCACTATTGAGCCTGAGGCAGAAAAGAAGACAGCCTCAAAAACAGAGAAGAGGAAAAGGACAAAAGTTGAGAAGAAAGAGCCCAAGAAAGCCCAGAGAAAGACTGCCACAGGAAAGGCAGGGACTCAGCAAGAAAAGGAGAAAACACCACCAGAGGCAGTGAAGGCAAAAGAAAAAATGACAGACACAGGAAAAATTAGAGGAGATAAAGAAGAAGAATAGCAGGAAGAAACATCCCCTAAAACAATGGCAAGGGAAGCAGCAATTCTGTTTGTTGCATTAAGCACTCCAGCAAAACAAAAAGGAAAAATAAAAAGGCAAACCTCTATGTATTTCAAAGCTAGAAGGAGCACCAGGATTAAGGTGGGTAAGCCCCAACCACCATGAAAAGAACCGATTATCATTGAGGATACACCTACTGAGAAGGAGGAGGAATATCCCTCCAAGATCTCTATCACCTACAAGAGAGGGAGTCCCAAAACCTCCACCTGGAAGGAAAGAATCAAATTGATGGACTCCAAAGCAGTCCTACAGGAAGCTCAAACCTCTCTACAGGAGAAACTGGCCAAGCTTAAAGAAACTAAGAAATTGGAAAAGTAGATAGAAGAACAGTCGCAAGAGGAAGGAAAGGAAAAAGAAATACCTAAGCCAAGCCCTCAGCCTAATTTAGGCTCCTATTACAATCTTCTAGAAGGTGGAAATATCATCCCACAAAAATTCACTATGCCTCTTTTCTTTGAATTAGAAAAAGAAAGGGTCAGAACCCACACCTGGATGTAGATTGCTAAATCTAAAGGAGTTGAAGATATAGGGCACATGGAAGACAAGTTGAGAGAGTTGAGAGGAGAGTTGGGCATGGTAAGGCACACAGAGAGCATTAGAAGAGACCAACTACAAGAAGAAAATGAACTACTGAAGAAGAAGTTACAAGAACGGGAAACTCAAGGGGGAGACAAGTTTCCAATGTTGGAAGGGCAGCAACAACAAGAAGGTCCCCTAGCAGATAACGAAGCAGTAGAGAAACAACAGCAAGAGGAAAAGACATAGACTGATGTTGAAATGCTAATGAAAGAGCTACAAGAAAAATAATCTTAGGCAGCAACTGAAGTGCTGATGTCGAAACAGCAGTTGCAGGAAAAGGAAGCCCAGATGGCCTGCATGGCCAGCCGGGCAATGGAAACCTTGCAGTGCAGAAAACCAGCTAGATCCTATGCACTGTACCTCAAGGACCAGTGGCTCCAATTCTAGATTAAAACATTGGACCAAAGGGGCACAATCCCATTCCAAAAGTATGGCCAATTTATGCATTTATGTGATAGTAGTTCAACCAAAGATCAAGCCAAGCTAGCAAAATTTTATCTACACAACATGGCACTTCCTGACATGAATCTATGGGATCCAAATGCTACATTAGGAGACCTATAGCTCATGGATATGGCTTCTTGGTTGAGCCACGAAGAAAAGAAAGCAGTGGAAATTCAAAAAATCATGACAAAGGAGCTAAGTGAGCCCTTGATGATAAGGGCAGAACCAACGGAACCATTGGATCTCATATATGCCCACATACACCTTGCAGCCAATCCTCAAGTTGCCCCTGACTATGTTGAAAGGTAAGCATAGGCTATTGCTAACTTTGAAGATATGGAGAGACTGTTTGGCGATAACTGACTTCATGCTTGCACGAGAAGGTGGAGTACATTGTCCCATAGCCTAAAGATCAGGGAGTATCACTCCCCAACCAGAATGAGGGAGGCTATGAGCAGGGTGCCGTTATATAAATAATCAATGCAAAACTTGAAAACCAGCTGGATTGGTCTTAAATACAGTCCTCCACTGCTGCTAGGACTGTTGGAAGGGGTTAAGGAGGAGGAAGAATAGAAACAATGGGAGGAAGTGGATAGGAAAGCAGGTTTCCATGACAGAGAAGAAGACATCACATCAGAAGCTTGGGATGTCAAGGAAGTTGTTAAAGCTATCAAAGATGAAGAACTGGATTAGTTGTTCACAGAATGAGCAACCCATTCAGCAGGGGGTGATGATGAGCCCCATAAATGGGTAACTATATGGGCTCATTCTGCCTATTATTTCCATTTAATATACCATTCTCAATACTTTCTGTGCATGTTTTTGAATATATTTATGTCAATAGAGTGAATGGGGATAATCACTTTGCCACATAATCTAATGAGTGTTTATTGCAGATTTTTGAACATTTTTGGAAAAGGACCAGGAATTTATGAGAAGACTGGCAGACAAACTCAAGGAAACAGGGCTGAGGACTTATAGGAGAGGTGTCTCCTTCATTAATTAACCCTTCCTCAAGTTCTCCATCAGCAGCTCAAAGTAACAAAGGCCCACAATGATGATTCCAAGGGGCAGCCGAGCAAGTCTAGTAGAGTTGTTGTTATCTTCAGTTTTAGGCAGCCGAGTTCCTTAAGTTTAGGAGGACTGTTGGGAGTCCCCACTTGTATAAATAAGAAGGCTTCAAGCCTCAGTAGGTTAGCCATTTCATAGTATATTTTCGCACTTTTGTGCAGCCTTGTACTCAGCTCATTTTCGAGCTCTTTTTGAAGACAGTTTTGTGATGTAACTGCTACTTTTTTATATAAATGAAGATGAATCTAGTTTTGAACCAGCACTGATCTTTCCTAGAGGGCTAAAGCTCTTGGGTTAGGGCCCAACCCAAGTTTCCCAACACCTCCTTTGTGTATTTATATGCTTTTTCTTGCATTCATGAGATAATTTCTGTTGTTTAGGTTAAATCTTGCTTTGTTAATTAGACTGCTTTTGATCGTTAGAATAATTGTTCTTGCTTCAGGTTGATTAGATAAGTTTGTTGCAGTAACAGAAAAAGATCCAAAAAAGAGGCTACCATCAGGTCTTGATCTCCTTTCTCCCTCCTTGGGATCATGATTTGAGATCAAGGTACTATTGCTGCCACCAAAAATACTATTTTTGCTTTCCCAATGCAATTGCTAGTGTGAGATTTCGAGTTGGAGAAGTTGATAATAGTTTGGATTCACATGCTTAGATCATTTCATGTTCATTTACTATAGTTTTCTCACATAATATTCTATTCATAAAGTTCTATTCAACATTCCTTTGGTTCTAGGTAAGAATTTAGATTAAAATAGACAAAGCTCTATTTTTCGGTTCTTGCTTAGGTCAGTTTTGAGAAGTAAGTGTGCAACTCTCTTGTAGAACATTCCAGCTTATCATTCCTCCATAACATAGCCTATACCAGTGCATCTCTCATTATTTCCCCACTCATTTGCCACACTTTTCTAGTCTGCCCTAATTTCTGCATTTTTCCACAAAGTTTCTTTCTTTCCCTTTGAACAAATCTAACCATCTCCTTCGTTTCTGATCTTCATTTACAAAGTTCTAGACCCCTCAACACCTGCATATAGCCTCCATTTCCATTTTTCCATCATTTTTCCACCTTCAAACCTCCAAAAACCACTTTTGGCCTCCTCCTGTAGAACCTCCTATAGATCCCCTGCAGCCTCCTGTAGAAGTTCATGTGAATGATTTTTCGAAGTCTGATCACAATGGAAGTCTCCAAAAGGGTAATAGGGACTTCTTAGGACCCCTCCAAACCTTCTTCACCTCCTGCAAAAGCCAACTCCATCTCCTTCGCCACCAAATCTCTGCACAGTCACAACTAGTTAAAACACAAGCATAATAATTCCACATAAAAATGCTCAAAAGTACAAAAAGATGATTTCTTCTCATTTCTCTTCAGAATTAGCTTGAATAAATGCAATTTACCTTTTCAGTAGTCAATGGCACTCATTTTTTCAGTTTTTATCTCTTTTCCTACAACTGTAAGGTTAGTAGGTAGATTAGGGTTTGCTAGGGTTTGCGTTTCATTTCAGTTTTCATTCTCTTTCTACAAGTTGAATAGACTCTTTTGAGTTAGCTTTCTTCCATCACAGTTAAAATCTTCTTCTGAGAATTCATAGAAGTTGGCTTAAGCTCCTAGTGAACTTGCGCCAGCTGATCAAGTGACAGCCTGTAGTAAGAGCTAGTACTTGTGCATACAGCACCGTCGCTTCCAAGTTTGTTATGAACTACCGGGTTGATAAAAGTAAAGTAGGAAGCCCCAGGAGTTGCAGCATTATTTCTACAATAATGGAGCTCACCAAAAACAAACCCCCTTAGAGTCCTCTTTAAGCCCTTTTCAAACTCTCTAAACATGAAAAGATTGTCGAGCGCTTGTCCTTTCCATCTGGTTAACGGATTGGAAACGATATATATCTTGTATTATTTTACACTTTTTCGGGCTTCAGAGATTAATTACGAAAAAGAACTTGTGGAGTTTTATTTTTTTTCCTTTTCAAACTCTCTAAAGATGAAAGGACCAAGTTATATTTTTCGTTAAAGTCATTAAAACATCAAATTGCGACAAACTTGTCCATCTAGACAAGACTGAGTTTCACCTTTGCTAGACTCGTTAAAACATCAAATAGTGATGGATTCACCCTAAGGGTGAAATTATACAACAATCATATGTTATCCTTCTCAAGCTTGATAAAAATAAAGAGGTATTGGTTAACAATGACTGGGGAAAATGGGAAAAGGGGGAAAACCACTTTATGGTAGTAGGTCGCTCTTGAACATGACACTTTCACTCCATCACCGTGACTATTTGGGTTGGGTTATTAGCTTGATGGTTATCATTTCATTGGTCTATCATACCATCCATCACTTTGTTTTGGGTCAATGCTACCAATTCATCTTAGTGTCGTCGACATGTTCAAGAGAAGTAATTCAGCCAAAATTCATCTGTTGCAATACCATAAACCTTCATTTTCATGACCTCCATTCTTGAACCTTATGTCATCAAATTCCATCTCCAAAATCACTACACTCATTTCATGTTGTTGATGTGGGATACATCAAAGGCCCTCTTGTGATGAGTCACTTCTTGTTGACATCAACACATTATCCAAGAAGTTGACTTAGAAACACCCTTCAAGTATCTTGAGGCTTGCATGCATCAATGACAGGTTTCTCACTTCCGGCGATAGGTTGACATCAATGGCATTCAACCAAAAGACTTTGTATGGTGTTCGATATCAAACCATCCATTCACACCATGCAGAATGTACTGCAGTACCTTGAGGATCATTATCATTATCGATGATTTCTCTCGCGTCTGTTAACAACTTACATCATTGGCTGGTAATCAGATGGTGTCTTCCCATGTTTGACTTTAGATCACATATTCACATGGTTAGACTCATACTTGAGAGAATGATTGAACGAGATAGAAGACCCTAGATCTAGTTTCATCCATCTAGGCAGCGATTTCAAGAGTACTAAATCATATGTACAATGGCTTTACATTGATAGTCATTCCAATCATGGGTCTATATCTGTAGACGACTATTTATGTACATGTAATGAAAGTTTATAAGTTTAGGATAGGTATGCCTTCCCTCTGAAATTCATGTAAAATCAAATATCATGATATATGTATTGTAATTGATGCAGGTCACCTTCCACTTCGATACCTCCTCATCACATCGTAAAGCATTTCATTCGACATTGGCATTTTTCTGACTTCATGCTTTAGGGGGCAGCTGTTTCAGATCCATTTGGGCACATCAATCCCATCATCCATATCAGTGTTTTAGGGCCAATCAAACCCTAATTTCAGTTGCTACATGCCCTAAACAAGTCACCCCTTTGAATGCCTCCTTCCTAGACAGTTTCATGACTTGAATACATCCAGAAATAGCTTCTAGAGGGACCAGCATAGGTAGGCCCATGCAAGGGTGCGCTACAGAGCAGTTAAGTCCATGCCAAGATGCTCTACAAAGCACTTAGGTTTCCCTTCGCCTGCACTGGGCAAGATTGAGCAAAATGCACATAAGGTTTGGGGAATATTCTTATCCTTTGGAGTCATCTAGAAGGTTCCTTCACTTATCAACTACTATGAGCTCGAAAATGGATGAGGAATGAGTTAAGATGCATCCTATCCTCTCATACCTTCCTCCATGGAACTAATTCTAAGTATGGAAGGCCATTCAATGCCACCATTTATGACAAAACCTCCTTCATCTTCCTATAAATTGACCACTCATCTAAGTGATCAGGGGTTGGATTATGTTGAATTGTAAGGAGATAATGTTGCTATGAGATTTGGCTTTGAAGCAAGTATTGTAATGCTACAAGTTTGTCATGCTTTTGATGTGATGTGGATGGGATCCAAGCTAGAGGAATGGCTTTGAATCAGACACAAATGGTTGTAATTCCTTCTTCTATTCAATAAAGTGTTTGAACCTTTCTCCCATATGTTTGTATTATTTATAATGCTTATATGTGTGAAGTTGATCTGATTTCATTCACTTATATTCAATAGATCTTTTGCTTTGATTGATTCTCTATTTTCCATTGTGTTTATAGGTACTTCTCAAGTGTATTAAGTATGGGAAGGAGTGACGAGATCGATACAAAGGAGATGACAGGAAAGCAGAACTACAAGTAGGTCTTCTCATCTTCTCATATTATCTATTGCTTATAAGAAAAGACTAAAACACTTTAAATTGTCGTTCTAAATATGGCTACTTATCTAGGGAATTAGTATTTATCTGTAGATACCAAATTTGCAAAACAGATAGGAGTATCTTAGAGAAAGCTTGGAGAGTATTGTAATGAGACTTGGCTTCTCCATAGTGCAAAGCTAGTACATCTCTTTGGAGGAGCTGGCGAAAGTGACTGTAATTTTCCATTATCAAGACTGGTTGTTGGTCATGGTTGTACTGTATGATTGGAACTTTCACTTCTTAATATAATAGAGCCAGCATGTTTCATGGATATGTTGTTATTGTATTTCAGTTAACTTGTTTACTCTAATGATATATGTATCTATTTTCTTACGCATGTATGTATAGACTCTTTCTGTATATGTATGTATGAATCTTACTGACATGTGTTGTTTGTTTAACCTTCACTTTGGATTGTTGGTTCACCTTCCTTCCATCGTGTGACACATCTTTGCTCATGTGTTCCCTTCCAAGCTGCATGTTCACACAGGTTTCCAAGGGGCACTACCTTCTGTGTGTTAGAACCATTCATGCACATTCCTTGGCTTGCTGCGCATGTCACACCCTTGCTACCAACAGGGACATCCTACTTAAATCTGCACGCAACCACGGTCAAGGGGATATCATACAACCCACTCTTGGGACTCCTACACCAAACGGTCTGAGGTCTAGATGGGACTTCTTACCAGGGATATCCCTGACATGTTGGCGGGTCTAGCACCATCAATAGGAACCTGGAAATTCTAAAAACCTGACGAAGTTACTTGCTTCACCTCTCCACATAGGAAGCCTTTATCTTCTTTCACCTTTATTTATTTACCCAAAGAGAACTGTACATTGGCACTTATTTATTTTGGGGTGGAAGAGGGATCCCGACTTATTGAGAGAAGAAAATGTTGTTCCTTTAGAGAATCATATAGAGACCTCTGATTTAGATTTTCTCATTTAGATTTTTCCCCTTCTCTCTTTCTACTAGTTGGATAAACTTGAAGACGCCAAAGCCGAAAACTGAGTATATGCATGAGGTTTCTAAACTCGCCATGGGTTCATGGTTGGACCAAAACTCTCCTTACAGATAGATCGCATTTTCCATCGGAACTTCATCAGCCAAAAGGATGTAACCAACACAAGGAAAATGGACAGAAGGCTAGCCAAATGTTGAAGTGTCAAAAGACTCATTACAGTTCAACCACACACATAATTATAAGTCGTGACATATTCATGCACAACATTTATTCACATAATAGAAACCGAAACAAAATTCAAACAAACAAACAAGCAACAAAAGAAAAGACTATGTACACAATGTAGGCACAACCCTAGATTTTCATTAAAAATATTGTTTCAAGTCTTGGCCATTGACAGGGAGAGAGTTAATATGTTAAAAATAACAACAAGAAAATCCAATTTAATTTTTTCTTGAATTAAATTGTGAATTAGAATTGAATTTTATTCTCATAGAAACTTGTAAATAGTTAATTAAGTTAAATTGACATAATTGACTTAGCAATTTCAAGTTGGAAGTTTTTCTGGAGTCATGTAAGTGTGATCCCTGAATTTTAGGGGTATAGACTGATTTTATTGGAGTTATAATTAGATAACTCATTCTAACTAAGTTATAGTCATTTAAACTAGTTCTAACTATTGGAGGAGCTAGTAGAGATTTAGTAGTGAGTTAGCGCATGAGTGCATCCTCGGTGCCACACTAGCTAACTAAAGGTTCACTTAATAATAACTCATGCATGTTAGGGTCCCACCCTAACCCCCTTATTTATGTAGTGGGATCGAGTCATAGTAAAGAGTCAATAAATCCCATATTAATAATTGTAAGTGGTTAACCCGCAATTAATGACGGGACCACAGTTAGTTGCAAATGGGCCATGGTATTAGATAGATGGTATTAATAGAACCCATGGTATTGATCCATGGTATTGCATGTATGAGTCATATATAAAGGATAGAGACTCCCTGCGAGGAGCATCATGTCTTATTTTTGTATCGAGCTCTGCTCTATTGGAGGTTGCCCCCTCGAAGAGGCCAGTGAACATTGCTTTCTGAATAATAAAATATTTGTTGTTGTCTCTCACTATTCTATGTTCTGGGTATATTTCTTCGCATATTCTATATTTGGGTATCTTTTTGCAGGTTAAGATCATAACAAGTGGTATCAGAGCACTTTCCAGCGTCGGTGGGATCTTCATTTCTTAGAAAAAAAAAAAATTGGCTAGAGACGTGTTCCGGCATCTTTAAACCATGGGATCTGTCGTTGAGCGCATAAACCTGCGGATTTGGGGAGGCATGCACGCAGGAAATACAAGAGGTGGTCATGCTTGTTGGCCTCCCTTGAAACCCTTGTGGGTACCCCTTCGAGTAGTAGCGCATTAGACAGAGCCGCGTACGGACTGTCTTCCAAGTACCTTCTGGGTATATCGGAAGCCCCTTAACTCCTCTGCAACCTAGCCATAGATAAACTGTTGGTCGTCTTGCTGCTATAGTACACCGAGAACAGCACTGGGAGAGATTACTCACCCGTACGATAGGGTAGTTGGGTTGTATGGCTAAGGGTACGGTTGATCCTCTTTAGTTAGAGCCCTGAAACATTGGGCCGAGTACTACTGTCAGACCCTTATGTATATTGTGATCTGTAGCACCTGACACTCCTCGAGACCGTAGTTCCCTTTTCTATCTTGGGATCACGCATCATCTCTGCTAGATCCACTCGCGCAAAGGGGTGCAGCAACAGTAGACATCAGTCCCGCAGTTCCAAGTTAGCAGACAGCCATTCCGATCTATTAGATTCATCAGATCCACAACAACAATCTGTTTCGCCGCTCAGAGTTATCCGATCCACCATTCAGATCTCTTAGATCCACCTGATCTGAGTAGTTGTGTGGGGTTCCTATACCGAGGTATGATTTTCGCAGGACTTTTGGTAGCATTGACATTTTGAGGATTCGGCTACTGCAGTATTCCTAAGGAAGTAGAAACTAGAGCTCAAACTATGGCCAATGAGAGGATGGACAAACTTGAAGAATCCTTGCAATCCCTCCAAATTCAGCTTGACCGACTAAATAGCATAATCCTGAAGGGCAAGGAGGAAGCCCATGAGGAGGCGTATATTGGCAATGGACACCGTGAGGGTGAGTCTAGCCACTTTCTTCACCTCGGGGGCCCCCACCAACAATCCCGTCCGTGACCTCCCAAGTTGGATATGCATAAATTTGATGGTTCTCACCCAGCAGCATGGATAGCACAAATGGAGCAGTATTTCAATTTGAATAACGTCTTAGATAATGAGACTCATCTTATGGTGGGGAGCATGTACTTGGACAATGAAAGGTGGCAATGGTGGGAATGGCATCAATGTTGCAATGGACCTTTTGTGACTTGGACCACCTTAAAAAAATATCTTACAGAACGCTTTGACCAGGAATCTTCTTTTTTGGGTCGTCTTACTAAGCTTTGACAGACTGGCACAATGGATGAATATATTACAGCCTTTGAAGCCTTAGCCTTCCACACTAGGGGTCTCTAAGATGTGTTCTACATGGAATGTTTTATCAGCGGTCTTAAAGAAGCCATAAAAGCCCACATCTTACTGCACCACCCTCCCACATGGACAGAGGCTTGTAAGGTAGCTCATAACGTGGAACGTGCGTTAGCAACCCAGTACAGTCGCTCAAATTTCACCGCTAAGGGTCGCCCCCCACAGGCTCATAGCACGAATCAAACACTTAAGGTTCAAAAGCTGTCACCTGCAGAAATGGCCGAAAGAAGAAAGCAAGGATTATGTTACTACTATGATGAAAAATAATCCCCGGGTCATAAATGCAAGGAGCCCAAATTTTTTCAAATTGATGCCACTGATTACAGCTCATTGGAGGAAGATCCACCACTGGAGGAACATGAGGTGGTAGAAGAGGACAACCAAAAGGACAATGTCCCTGACGAACCAGTTATTTCGTTGCATGCTTTGGCAGGGATTTCTTCACCTCAAACTCTCAAAATCATAGGTTTTATTAAACATCGCCCAGTAGTAGTCTTGATTGATAGTGGAAGTACACATAATTTCATCCATCAAAAAGTCGGGGAAGCAGTGCATTATTTTATACGAGCAGTTTCTAACTTCCAAGTCCAAATTGTGGATGGGGGCACAATGAAATGTGAAGGGTGCCGTGAAAATGTCAAACTTCAAATGGGGGATTATCAGTTGAAGACCCACATGTTTGCCATACACATGGGAGGGTGCAACATTGTCCTTGGTGCTGAATGGCTTCACACTCTTGGGCCAATCACAATGGATTTCTAGGAGTTATATATGAGTTTTAAGCAGAACAACTCCACACATACCCTCCGTGGACTCCGGGCGAGAGCTCCCTCTATCATCAGCTCGCATAGGATGGAAAAATTGCTAAAAAAGGGCCATCATGGAGTTATAGCTCAATTTAATGCCATCCAGGCAGTCGAAACCAAGTCTCTTCCGATTCATCCTGAGATGCAAAGATTTTAAATAACCATCTGTCGGTCTTTGACAAGCCTCATGAGCTTCCACCCTCGAGAGGGGAACATGATCATAGCATCACCTTGGTTCCAGGGGCCCAACCCCCAAATGTGCACCCATACAGATATCCGTTCACCCAAAAGAATGAAATAGAAAAAATAATCAAGGAACTTTTGGAAGCAAGTGTCATTCATCCCAGCATTAGTCCTTATTCATCACCGGTGGTCATGGTGCTCAAGAAAGATGGGGAGTGGCAGATGTGTCCAGACTTCAGGGCCATCAATAAGTTGACAATAAAAGATAAATTTCCCATCCCGGTAGTTGATGATTTTCTAGATGAACTCAATGGGGCTCAATTCTTCACTAAGCTGGATCTTCGCTAAGGCTACCACCAAATTTGCATGAAGGAAGTCGACATTCCAAATACTGCTTTTCGAACTCATTAAGGCCATTATGAGTTCCTGGTCATGCCATTTGGCCTTTGTAATTCCCCATCTACTTTTCAAAGGCTTATGAACCACCTTCTCAAACCATATCTCAGGAAATTTGTCCTTGTCTTCTTCGATGACATCCTCATCTATAGTTGCACTTGGGTCGCACATCTTTAGCATGTAGATCTACTCTTGCAACTGCTCCACAAGCATAAATTATTTGTCAAGATGTCCAAGTGTTCATTTGGCATGGAAGAAGTTGAGTATTTGGGCCACATTATGGGGCATGAAGGTGTCAAGGTGGACCCCAAAAAGATCCAGGCAATGCAGGATTGGCCTCAACCTAATACCTTGAAGAGCCTGAGAGGATTTTTAGGTCTCACAGGCTATTATCGCAAATTTGTCCGCAATTATGGTCGCATAGTGAAGCCCCTCACTCAACTCCTGAAGAAAAATTCATTCTTCTGGAATGAGGATGCACAACAGGCATTTACAGCTCTCAAAAATGCCATGTGTTCCACTCCAGTCTTAGCACTACCTGACTTCACTAAATCTTTTGTCATTGAATGTGATGCTTCGAGTACGAGTATTGGGGCGGTCTTAATGCAAGAAGGGCGACCTTTGGCCTTCACAAGCCAACAACTAAGTGGGAAGAATCTGGGCCAATCTACCTATGAGAAGGAAATGATGGCCATTTTACATGCAGTAGAGACGTGGCGACCTTACTTATTGGGGCGACGTTTCCAAATCCGCACAGACCATCACAATCTTAAATATTTTTTGGAGCAATGCCTATCCTTCCCACAACAAAATAAATGGCTCGCCAAAATGCTGGGATATGATTATGAGATCATTTACAAGAAAGGGCAAGAAAATAGTGTAGCCGATGCATTATCTTGCCAGTTTGAGGAGGGAAGTACCTTGCTAGCAATTTCCCTTCCCATTCCAGAATGGATTGAAGAGGCTCGCAGGGAATGGTTTTCACATCCCAAGATCTCCCAACTCATTTCTCAATTGCAGGTGGATCCAAATTCCACCAAGGGCTACTCATGGCAGGATGAGATTCTTCGCTACAGGGACAGAGTCGTAATATCACCAACATCCACCCTCAAAAGTCACATTTTGGCAGAATTGCACTCATCCCCCATTGCAGGACATTCAGGCTTTCAGAAGATGTATGCTCACACCAGAAGATCATTTTTTTGGACAGGCATGAAAAAGGACATCCTCACTTTTGTAGCAGAATGTGATGTCTGTCAACGCCACAAATGGGAGACTGTCACAGCACCAGGCACATTACAACCGTTGCCCATCTCGGCAGCAATATAAACGGAGGTTTCTATGGATTTCATTACAGGTCTTCCAAAGTTAGGAAACAAGTCAGTCATCATGGTGGTTGTGGACAGACTTTCGAAGTATGCTCATTTCTGTGGCCTACCCCACCCATTTACACCGACTTTGGTCGCTCAATATTTCATTGATCAGATCTTCAAATTGCATGGCATGCCCACTTCTATTGTGTCCGATCGCGACTCGATCTTCACCAGTAATTTTTGGCAGGAACTCTTCAGGCTACAAGGCACCCAACTAAAACTCAGTGCTTCTTATCATCCACAAATGGATGGTCAAATGGAAGCCGTCAACAAATGTCTGGAAACCTACCTTAGGTGTTTCACTTCAGAAAAGCAACATCTTTGGGTACAATGGTTACCTCTGGCTGAATGGTGGTATAACACCAACTATCATGCCACCACCAAAATGACTCCCTATGAAGCAGTATATGGTCAACTCCCTCCTTCCCCTACTTCTTATATCAAGGGGGGCTCAAAGGTACAAGAAGTGGATAAACTCCTACAAAACCATGCAACCATGCTCGCCCATCTTAGAGAGAATCTTCATCAAGCTCAAAACCGCATGAAGCAACAGGTAGAGCAGCATCGCTCAGAGCGCCAATTTCAAGAAGGGGATCAGGTATTTTTGAGGCTGCAACCATATAAGCAAACATCACTCAAAGACAAGGGTTTTCAAAAACTATCTCCAAAATTCTACGGACCATATCAAGTACTTCAGCGCATTGGAGAAGTAGCCTACAAGCTGGCTTTGTTGCCTACTGCAAAAATCCATCCAGTTTTCCATGTCTCATGCCTCAAGAAAGTGATTTGGAACAGTTGCAGAATTCAAACCAGTCTACTTGAATTGGACAAGGAAGGGTCTATCTGGCTCTAACCTGAACAGGTCCTAGACACATGAGAAAGGCATCTGTGTGGCTGCATGATTAGGCAAGTTCTCGTCAAGTGGAAAGACACCTCTCTGGAAGATGTGACTTGGGAACCAGCCACTATTCTTCAGCAGTTTCTGCAGCTTCAGCCTTGAGGACAAGGCTATTCTTAAGGGGGAGGCCATGTTAGGGTCCCACCCTAACCCCCTTATTTATGTAGTGGGATCGAGTCATAGTAAAGAGTCAATAAAGCCCATATTAATAATTGTAAGTGGTTAACCCACAATTAATGACGCGACCACAGTTAGTTGCAAATGGGCCATGGTATTAGATAGATGATATTAATAAAACCCATGGTATTGATCCATGGTATTTCATGTATGAGTCATATATAAAGGATAGAGACTCCCTGCAAGGAGCATCATGTCTTATTTTTGTATCGAGCTCTATTCTATTGGAGGTTGCCCCCTCGAAGAGGCCAGTGAACATTACTTTCTGAATAATAAAATATTTGTTGTTGTCTCTCACTATTCTATGTTCTGGGTATCTTTCTTCGCATATTCTATATTTGGGTATCTTTTTGCAGGTTAAGAGCATAACAATGCATGTCATTTTAGAGGAAGACCCAGTTGAGAGTGTAGGGACAATGTACTATCAATTGTATAATTTTCCAAGTTTTACAGATGGTGCATGCAATCAGTTGAGGGCCTAAGTTTGGATTGCGTAGTTATGGAGGAAGGATTTCCCAATTAAATATGGGTTGATTCTCTCAAGAATTGTGCAAGGAAGTAGGGGCTTGGTAGGCAGCAGAATTGGCTAAGTGTTGGCTTGAACTTGCTTATGAGGCAAAGATTTAGATCATACTTGTGTAGGGATTGTTCTAGTGTGAAAAAGCATTGTATTTTCTTCTCATATATTATGGTTAATGCAATGTAGATAGTCTGGGTTTTGAGAAGTTTCTTTCCCAGAAAAATATTGTGTTATATGCGATTCATATTCTTCCTCTTTCTCCATATTGTTTTCATCTATCATTTTTGGTTTCCGCTTAGAAGAGTAGAGTAGATTATTGTCTTATGTTTTAGTATATCACATGAGTTTTTGGATCTATAGAAAAAACTACATGAGAGCTAAAGAGAGTATAGAAGAGGAGATTTCGAGCTTGTTGTACAAGTGAAAAATGAATTTGCAGTTCATACTTCAGATCAGAAATATGTCTTTCTACGGGTTGCGACTTGAGTATGCCTTGGAAGGAAACTCGAATTACATAGCATGGAAGAACAATATGGAAGCAGTGTTAGAAGACAATAACCTCAAGGAATTCATTGATCAAGACATTCCTAAGCCTCCAGCATCTGATGCTCAAGATATGGTTGAATGGAGAAAGTGTGTGGAAAAGGCGAGGCAGATTATCCTTGAGGGATTTCAAGATCACATTGTCTCGAGTCTCCATGGAAAGGAAAATCCATATTCAATGTGGAAGGCATTGACAAAATTGTTTCATAATAGTAGTGACCATAGGAAGTTGGCACTGAAGGAGAAACTTATAAATATCAAGATGGAGAAGGGTGACTCTATTCTGAAATACTGACCAAGTTCACTCATTATCATGATGAGCTTGGAAGTGTTGGGATTATTGTTTTTGAGGATGATATGGTGAGCCTATCTCTTCTAGGACTCTCGAAGAGTTGGCATAGTTATAATGACTCTATCAATGGAAGGGAAATATGCTAGATTTGAAACAACTATAGTCAAATTTGGTAGAGAAAGAGATTCTGAGGAACACCAAAGACAAATCCTTATCAAAGACTGATGATGAGGAAAATTGTGCATTAATGGGTAAGGAAAAGAAATGGAAGGGGAAGGTGTCCCATTCCAAATCGGATTCTTGTCATGGAGGCAAGAAGAAGGACATGTCAAAAGTCAAGTGCTTTCATTGTCATGAGCTGGGACATTTTGCTACAAATTGTCTGCTCAAGAAGTCCAAGAAGAAGTTAGGAGGAGCGGTAGGTGAGGCTCTTGCCTCACAATTCAAATTGGACTTTACCCTCATCACATGCATGGTATCATCGATGATGGGTAGTGTATGTAACTTATATAGTGGAACTTCTTTCCACATGACTGGTAACAAGGAGCTCTTTAGTGACTTGGAGGAGAAGGATCTCTAGATGCATATCAAGATGGGTGATGATGGGAGGTATAGTGCTACCAAGTTGGGTGCAATTACCTTTCAGAGAGAGTCATGTGTTCCCATCACTTTACGAGATGTTATGTATGTTCCCAGTTTGAAGAAGAAACTCGTATATGTTGCAATGTTGGAGGATAGAGGCTATGGTGTGATCTTTAGTAAAGGAAAGGCATTCCTTCATCACATAGCAATGGGATTGGTAAAGAGGATAGGGATTTGGGTGAAGAATATCTATAAGTTGGAGGTAAAATACTGTGTTTCCTTGAGCACAAAAGCAGAGAAGGTGTAGAGCCGAGACATTGGTGAGTTGTGGCATATGCGGTTGGGTCACTTGCATCATGGAACTTTGAAAATCATGCAACAAATTTCTATCGATCTTCCCAAAGGTGCACTAAAGCAATTTGACACATGAAAAGGGTGTACTTTGGGAAAATTCACCAAAGATTCCTTTCACGACAAAGATAATCGAGCACACATGATCCTAGATTGAGTTCATTCAGATGTGTGTGGACCATTCTCAACAGAATCCATAGCCAAGCATAAGTATTATGTTATATTTTTTGATGATTTTTATCGTAAATCCTGGATCTTTTTCATGAAAATGAAAGATCAGACTTTTGCAAAGTTTTGTTAATTTAAAGAATTGGTCGAGAAAGATACTAGAAGGAAGGTTAAAGCTCTCAAGAGTGATAATGGTGGAGAGTATGTGTCAAATGAGTTTAAAAACTTCTATGTGGCAGAAGGCATTAAACGAGAGTTGATAGCACCCCATAACCCACAACATAATGGGGTGGCTGAAAGGAAGAATAGAAGCATTGTAGGTGTATCATGGGTGATGTTGCATGATCAGGGCCTGCCACTACATTTGTGGGCCGAGGCATGCAACATAGTTGTTTATTTGTAGAAAAGAATCCCTCATCGGATTCTTGGGATGAGTACACCAGAAGAGGATTTCTCAAGGAAGAGACCGCATGTGGGTTACTTCAGGATTTTTGGCTCATCGGTATATTGCCATGTGACCTGTTATCACCAAAACAGGTCCTTGATTAGGTTGTTGATCAGACTATCTCAGTGTAACTATTTCAAACCAATCTTTTGGCTGAGGCTTAGCCTCCTCAGCCTGAGAGGGCTCTCTCAAGGGTTAATGATATTGATTAATGATAATATAGATGGCTAACTCTATCTTGGTTTTGTGTGTTTGTAGGTTGAAAAGATGAAGGCTTGCTACCATTGGGCTATGGAGTCAACAAGTCAATAAATTTAGTGGCAAGGTTTCTTGACATGAAATTTAAGACAAATAAGGTTCTTAAACGAATACAATTCACTCAATAACATAGGTCAAAAGATTCATTCCATTACTAAAGGAAGTCAGAGCATAGGGTTATGAATTCTGAGTAATAGTAATGAAATCTACTACTGATGGTTCAAAGGTGGTTTACTCACAAGATTCTGAAAAAACATAGTCATCTCATTACTAAAGGAAGTCAGAGCATAAGGTTATGAGTTCTGAGTAATAGCAATGAGATCTACTGCTCAGCACAATCACTCCATTACTAAAAGAAATCAAAGCACATGGTAGTGAATTTTGAATAATAGCAATGTAATCTAGTGTTGGTGGTTCAAATATAAAACACAGTCATATTATCGTTAAAGGAAGTCAGAGCATTAGATTATGAATTCTAAGTATTAACAATAAGATCTATTGCAGGTAATTAAAACAGCATATACATCAAGAAAGGATTGAACTCTATCAAACTCAGTTTTGTTCAAGAAAACCTTTCTGCATTACTGATTGTATTCCTTCACATAAAGCAGCAGCTGGGCCAAAAATCTCCAACCCTTTGTGCATTACATCTTCTCCAATATATAGAGCTCTTTACATAACTGATATTCCTCCTCCATCATGAGGGGAATTCGAATTCATCCTACTATGACACCTATTGATACTTAAAACTAACTATTAAATGCAAATGACAGCTAACTAGCAATCCTAGAGACCTAATACAACTAGGAGTGTAACTCCTTATTATGATTACAACAACCTTATCTAAACATTTAAAGCATTCTTTGACAACTTTCAACCTCAAGAAGTCGAATTTGATGAAGCCTCCCACGTTTTCACCTGACTGCTGATGGCAAACCCTAGAAATTAGGGAACATGTTTCCCTGTTTTTAGGTTTAGGATCCTTGAAAATGGCACGTGGGACAGAGCCTTTATCTTCTCATCCATGACGTATTTTATGAAACTGAAGAAGGTTTTCGTATTCCAAGATGTATAGAACAAAAACCTCTCTTTTTTTTTAAAACACTACTCCAGCTGTCCAGAATCTGTCTTTGCAAAACACATGTAAAACAGGAAAAATCTATTCTCTGAAATTTGGGTTTCAAAGAAAGCTTAGTATCTCCCAACTGATAATACTTATAATAAAGTGAGATAGGTTATTGTATTTGGAGAGTTGATGAGGATAAACCTCCTTCAGAATTCCAAAACACCTTTTCCTCTGACCAGAAACGAATCTTGAAAACGATTGCTAAAACCAGAAGATAAAGCTTGACTTTCAGTAGTTTCGTAGCGCAATTTTAACCATAAATTTATCCCACCTCATAACGAATTTGAAGAAACTGAAAGAGTTTTTTTTATTTCAGTATGTTAGGAATAAAAGCCTCTTTAAGTTTTCAAAATTGAGTTCTCAGTTGCTCAGGAACACTTCTGGAAGTTTCCTAGTAAAAGCAGAAAACAGAGATTTTTGTGTTGAAACAGGTTGCTTCAGGGGTTTCGTATCACACTACGAAAACTCCTAGTTCAGTGATTTCATAGCACAAAACAGGCTTTTTACACTGTCTGTGCTACGAAAACATGAATTCATAGCTAGTTTCAATTTTTTTTCAAATGGCTAAACACATGACTTTCAAAACATGATATGGGACCAGTGATGGGAAAGAACGGAGTGTTGACCCTAAAGCTGATGTCAAAACACATGGCAAGGCTTTTACGACATGGAATGAGGCTGTGAAACCTTTTTTTTTTTTTTGGAAAAGAGAATGACACTTATTTATATGAGATGACTCAAAACCTATAAGACTATGACTAGAAACAAGGCAACCTTTCCAAACTTAGAAACAAAAAAATTTAGGGTGATAACATGACCAAAGATGCATGGAGGAAGCTTGAGCTGAAAATAGATTTGGGGATATTTGTGAGATACATTGATACACCTCACAACTATCGGGTGTACCTTCTGAACAACAAGATGATAGTGGTTCGCAGGGAAGTCAAATTCGATGAAGAGAAGGACATGAGATGTTCCCTTGAGAGGGAGATTCATCTACATGTGGTCGAGGAGATTTTATCTCGTATGGAGGAACCTAAAATTGATGTGGATCATCCACACAGAGAGGATCAGGGAGTGGAGACATCCACTCAGGCAAAGTCTTCCAGAGATGGGAGAAAGCGCACCAGAGAGGCTGGCAAGTTATTGCATGATGCGAGAGAGAATGTGGGAGCACCCGCATCACATCACAGGAAGAGGAGGTCACCTAAGAGGTACACTGGATACATGGATTTTATGAGTGGATGTGTTGAGATAGAACCATCTTCTTTTGAGGAGGTAGTGCAACAACCGATTTGGGTTGATTCCATGGTTGAGGAGTATGACTCCATTGTCAGGAATAGTGTTTGGGATGTGGTCCCAAGACCAGCAGACATGTCAGTGGTGAGTTACCGATGGATTTAAAAGGTAAAGAAAGAAGCAGATGGTAGTGTGGAGAAACACAAGGCCAGGTTTGTGACCTAAGGCTTTTCTCAAGTAGAGGGGATTGATTACGACAAGACCTTTTCTCCTGTTGCAATGTAATCATCAATCAGATCCATATTGGAATAGTTAGCATAAATGGGTTGGAAGATACATCAGATGGATGTAAATCCATCCTTCCTTAATGGAATGATTGAGGAAGAGGTGTATATTGAGCTACCTGAATTTTTTGAGACCTTTGACTGAGAGTTTCATGTGTGTCAACTCAATCGAGAGTTGTATCGGCTAAAGCAAGCTCACCGTGCTTGGAACACCAAGATCGATAGCTACTTCACTGGGTTGGGCTTCACCAAAAGTGAAGTAGATGCGATCATGTACCATATTGTGGTGGAAGGTAAATTGTTTATTATTGTTTTATATGTCGATGATTTGATTCTAGAAGGTGATGATAATTTGATCAAGTCTTGCAAAGAGGATCTTGCAAGAGAGTTCGAAATGAAGGACTTGGGACTCATGCACTACTTTATGGGCATGGAAGTATGGCAAGGTGATGGGGAACTTTTTTTCTCTCAGGGCAAGTATGCGAATGAGATATTGAAAATGTTTCACATCGAGAGCAGTAAACCTATGGAGACTCCTCTAGAAGTTAACTAGAGGAAGGAGGATGCTACTTCAGGTGAAGTAGTGGAAGCTACTGTTTATAGGAAGCTTGTGGGTTCACTCATGTCTTTGGTGAACACGTGAATGAAAATTTGCGATGAGGTTAACCAGCTTAGTCAAGTGATAATTATGTCAACCAAGCTGTATTGGAAGGCAGCCAAGCATGTGTTGAGATACCTTAGAGGCACTACTCATTATGGATTGTGGTGCAGACAGATAGAGGGAGTGAAGCTTCAGGGCTTCACCGATGCAGATTGGGCAGGGAGTCCATCCGACAGGAAGAGCACATAAAGAGTTATATTCAGTATGGGTGAGCAATTGTTTCTTGGTATAGTAGGAAATAGAGATCAATTGCACTCAGTTCAACAGAGACAGAGTACATGGCTGCTAGTCAAGCATCTTATGAGGCCATATGAATGAGGAAGATTCTGGTTTGTTTATTTGGTCAGCAGATTGATCCAACTGTTATTACTGTGATAGTAAAATTTGTATCAAAATCTATGAAAATCCAATCTTTCATGATCGGTCCAAGCAGATTGATATCTTGTATCATCATCTTCGATATTGTGTGTAGAGGTAGATTATGTTGTTGGAGAACATTCTCACAAAGGAGCAGGATGTTGACATTTTGACAAAGGCATTATCAAGATGTAAATTTGGGTTTCAAAGAGATAGGATCGATGTAGATGATAATCCCTTTCTTGTTGAGAGGGAGTGTTAAAAATAACAACAAAAAATTCCAATTTAATTTGAACTTGAATTAAATTGTGAATTAAAATCGAATTATATTCTCATAACAACTTGTAAATAGTTAATTAAGTTAAATTGACTTATTTGACTTAGGAATTTATAGTTATAAGTCTATCTAGATTCATGTAAGTCTGATCCGTAAATTTTAGGGGTCTAGGTTGAGATTATTGGAGTTTTAATTAGATAACTTGGTCTAATTGAGTTATAGTTAGTTAAACTAATTCTAACTATTGGAGGAACTAGTAGAGGCTTAGTAGTGAGTCAATGCACCAGTCCATCCTCAGTGCCACACCAGCTAACTAATGATTCACTCAGTAATAACTCATGCATGTCAGTTGAGAGGAAGACCCATTTGAGACTAGAGTGCATGGACATTGTACTATTAGTTGTATAATTTTCCGAGCTATACAGATGGTGCATGAAATCAGTTGAGGACCTAAGTTTGGATTATGCGGTTATGGAGGAAGGATTTCCGAATTAAATATGCGTTCATTCTCTCAGGAATTGCGCAAGGAAGTAGGGGCTTGGCATGCAACATAATTGGCTATGTGTTGGCTTGTGAGACAAAGAGTTAGATCATACTTGTGCAGGGATTGTTGTAGTGTGAACAAGCATTGAATTTTCTTCTCAAATGTTCTGGTTAATGTAATATAGATAGTTGGGGTTTTGAGTAGTTCCTTTCCATAGAAAAATATTGTGTTATATGTGATTGATATTTTTCCTCTTTCTTCTTATTGTTTTCATCCATTACTTTTGGTTTCCACTAAGAAGAGTAGACTAGATTCTTGTCTTATGTTTTAGTATATCACATGAGCTATTGAATCTACAGAAAAATCTACACAATCTTCCTGTCTAGTGATTGAAGATGATAAGTGTGTTGGCCAAGATTTTCGTGCACCGTGAATGGCCCAATCCATAGGGACTAAAACTTAGTGTGTTTCCCTATTTCCTTGTGGGTTTTATCCCACTTCAAGACTAAGTCACCCCCACTAAAGTTCTTTTTTCCTGTAGACTTCTTGTCGAAACACCTCTTGATACAATTTTTGTGAAGTTAATTTTATTCTTTAGATTTTAAAATTTCTTCCTATATCTTATGAAGAGTGTCCATCCTACGCTGAACTAACAAACATGGTTTTCCTTAGGATTCTTGTGATAATTGGAGAGAAATAAAGTAGATTTTTGGTAGGAGGATGGATTTTTTCAGTACACTAGGAAGTAAGGGGAGGTGTTTAGGGAAGGTTTTGGCATGAATCAGTCAGCCCATAAGGCATTCACCAAAGCAGAGTGCCAATTTTGTTTCTCAGAGAATATGTTCTTTTTGATAATGTGGATAAGGTTCTTGTTCGTGGATTCAACAAGATCATTCCCCTGTGGCTAATAATTAGCCAAATGTTTCAATATGATACCATTTTCCAATGAAAAATCATAGAGCCTTAACAATGAAAAGTATGTTGCATTATAAAAAACAAGTGAAGTAAGAACACTGAATGTGGAAATGATGTTCTGTTGTAGAAAGTTGACGACTTCCTGATCATTCACCTGTTTGAGTGGAACTTCTTCTATCAACCGTGTGAAGTAATCTGTAGAAAATAAGATGTAGCGGTGCTACTTTGATGAGTGCAAGAAGATCTCCCCAATAATGTCCAAGCCCCAATGTTGAAAATATGCTTCCACTGTAATGGACTACAGCGGGGCAGCTAACTTCTTGTTTTTGCTAGCACACTTTTGACAAACCAAACACTTGCAGGCATACGCATGAGCATCTCTGAATAATGTAGGCTAGTAAAATCTAGCCCACATAATCTTATGCATTGTAGTGTTTCTTTCAAAGTGTCCCCTAGCTGGTCTATTGTGGAGATCACGCAATACCTTTAATGAATCATGCACCTCTAAACACCTGAGAAATACTTCGTTGTGGTGCTTTCTGAACAACTCCCCATTGTTGGGCATGGAATCCCCCACAGCAGGTTTTGGGGCTCAAAACCCAAGTTTTGGTTAAAGGTTTTGTAGGACTCTGTGAATTGCAGGCGCGAAGTAGAGGTTAAGTCATAGGGTTGTCCATGTAATGTAAAGTCATGTCGGCCTACCCATGGTCTGTGGACCATGGGATTGTATAAATAGAGCGAGACTCTAAGTTGAAATGATATTAGAAGATAGAGTGAGTAGCGAAGGAATGGTTCGAGCTTAGAGTAAGATTCTAAGTGTATTGGGTCGTAGTAGTAGGAAGAGGCTCTGCAGATGAGTGCGTAGAGGCCTAGTAGAGTCTGTAGCTGAGTGTGCAGACCCCTGCAGCTGAGTGCACAGGGCGGTGTTGAGTCTATAATTGGGATTGAAGATTAATAAAGAGAAGTTGATTCTTATTTCTGTGTATTTTTTGTGCATTATCTTCTTTGTGTTTGTATTAGTTTATGTATCACGTGCACTGATATGGTTGGTGAATATGTTGTAATAACCATAAATCTTACATACAAAAGTTAAGTAATTGATTAATTAGCAAGGAACTTGGGTATTATACGGGTCACGCCCCGAGTAGGGCTGCGCGGAAGTCGCACCGCATGTTGCGAAGGGATCGCAAGTGCGCATAGCAATAGGTCAGACCGCGGACCTACAGAAGCCCATCAGACATCCCCAAGGTGTGGAAACCTGGTTCTAGAACCCTCCCATACTACTTCAGGTGAGACCTCAGTCTGCGCTTCGCGGACTGTTTCGAAAGGGCCAGTAGTACCAGTATTTTCTTAGCTAAATCACCTATGAACCTAGTTCAGGCCTATATAAGCCAAAAAATGGTTCCGTTGCTAGGATCGGGATCTACATAAAGGATGTCTGATGTCGTGCCACTGGAATCCAGCAAAGAAAGAAATTGAAGAGTGGTTGGACAAGAAGATTCATGAGTTCGTGGTGCAGGAAAATAGAAATCCATGAGTATCTAAGGAACAGTTGTTACACCAAAAAATGTCACCATGACTATTTGCAGTTAGTATGGCTCCATCCACTGTCATACTATCCTCCTTGGCAAGTCTCATCCCTCTGCTCTTCATGTCAAACTTCAAGAAAGAGAGAAAAGTCATTTAAAGTCAATTATCTCTGGTACGCAGTTTCTCTTAGCCTTACCTGCGTGTACGCAACCCAAGTTCACAATACCTGCGTACTTGTACGCTCTGTATGTAAAGGGGTGGGTGCGTACTCCTGTAAAGGTCAAAAGGCGCGAGTTTCATTCTAAAAAAGTTACTTGTGGTCATTTCTAGAGCCTTCTAGAAGCTTGTTTGATGTGTATGAAGCGCCTCCAGATGGTTCATGTATCCCTACCAAAGAGGAACTTATCCCATCAAGAGGGGAGCTATCCCATCCAAAGAGGGGCTTATCCCATTGATGGTGGACCTGAATAACTTCCTCTAGAGCACTATAAATACAGGCATTGGGCCAAAGGGAGGAGAGGTTGAAAGCTAAACATTCCTAAGGGTAGATGCTGCTGGAATTAGGACTTCCTTGTAGAAGCTTGTGAGGAGAGATTACCATCTTTGCTTGTTCTATTTGGAAGTGGGTGAGCTGATCAGAGTAAAGGAAACTCTTGTGGACCCTGGGAGGGACTTGCACAACACCAAGGCTCAGGTTGTAATGGTTCCTTTTGTTACCTTTTAATACAAATTAGTCCATTCTTCTCAACAATTTGTTATTTATGAGTTGTTTCATATACTCCTTGGTATATATGTTAAATATGTTTTTATTTTATGTGATATTCAGGTGCTATTTAATCGTTTGATTGTTAGTGAATGCAGGTTTCGAAGGGAAGGAGGAGCTCATCCGGATCAACGAAGCTGGACTACTACAACAGCGTTGGGTTAGAGGTAGGATCTAAACACTTGATTTCTCACATTGTAAAGGCATATTTAGTGAAGGATTGCTCTTATTTGTCTTGTTTGTCACTAGAAAGTCTTAGACTTCTAGGGAGGTCGGTTGTGTCCGCACTAACGACTCTTTCCGTGTGACAAAATGGCGACTCCGCTGGGGAATCCATTGATGTGAATGTTTTTTCCTTTGTATGAACTTTTGATCTGAGAAAAGTTATTTGTTTTCTGGTTTTTGGCTGTCTGACTGTGTGTTTGGGTGGGCTAGCTTAGGGTTAAATTAGATTTTAGTTTTTCTTTGTTTTGCTAGAAGTACGCAGCCTCTGAGTAGAGCACAGTGCGTACCTGTACGCACTGTCGCTTTGTGCACAGAGCGTACCCGCACCTGTGTAAACAGGTCGCCTGCGTACTCCTATCAAAACTAAGAAAATTTCATTTTTCTTCTTTTTTGCCTTTTAGTTTTAGTTTTTAATTTGTTTTTCCTGCCCAGATCCACTGGTTTCCTGCCATAAATCTTCACCTAGGCTAATTTCATTGGCATTCCTGCTTTAAGCTTTCATCAATTGGGTGTTTTAAGTCTCTTTTTTGAGAAATTCTTAATTTGATTTCCTTTGGTCATTACTTGGAGGTTTGTCTCAGTCTTTTCACAATTTTGCATCTTTTTGCTCTTGTTAATCGCCTTTGAGTGTTTTTATTTTTGATCTTTGGAACTCTCACCCAATTTTCTCGACTTACACTTGATTGGTTCTTAGATTACATTAGAATCATCTTGTGTTTGAGAATTCTCTTGCATAGATCACATTTGCATAATTAGAATTCTCATTTTTCAGAATATGAATGAAAAATGTGCATAGATTACATTTGCATACTTTTCGAGTGAATTGTGCATAGATTACAATTGCATAGTTTACATTCTGGAAAATCAATCATAGATTTAGATCAGTTTTCTTTGATTTGAATTTACACAAAAATAAAAATGAAAAAATGGTTTGGAATTGATTTGCTTTAGTTCTTCTTGATAAAATTAGTGCATTAGAGAATTTGTTATATTTTCTCTTAGTGATCAATTTTTTGCATTGTTGGAAGTGAATGGAAAATCTCTCCTTACTTTAGTTAGGATTCATCAAATTGAAAAGATTACATTATCATATTCGATTGCATTCAGTTGAGTCGGGTCATAACACCATTGGTTTCATATCCATTTACCCCTTTGAGTAATAACAACCTTAATAACACAGCGCTTAATTAAAATTCATCTAGTAATTTTTACATTTCTAGGGCTCTGATACACCAACATAGCTTAGGCTAGTGTCTTGGAGTAGGAGAGTAATTAACTCTCCAAGACAGTAAAAACCAAACAAGTAGCTCATCTTGTGGTAGGATAAATCCAACTGTTACATTTATACTCTGGGAAAGCTCCTCTTAAAGGAGAAGCACGAGATTGTGTCCGAACCAGTGAGGGGATCAATCCTCCTTCATTGGGAAAGACGCCAGATACGCACGTACTACAAACGGTAAACCTCGGATTATTGTCGAGGAGCCTGGGGTCACTTGTCGATAAACCTTGGATTATTGTCAAGGAGCCGGCAAGGGGATTGAGCTTGTTACTCTGCCCTTGCGTGCTATCGGGTCATAGACTGTTCCCCCAGGTGTATTTGTTGTTTTTGGTAACCTTAGTGACCATTATCTTTAGGGTTCTACCCAAGGTGACGGTGGAGGGAAGATCCCACTGTACCTGGAGCAGACGTCGGCTAGACTCACTTGGATTTTCTGGGGGGTTCACTTCACTCGAGACGGTTAAAGTGGAGGAACTTGGTCCAGTCTATTCATTAAGCAGGTTGTCGGGGTAACTGTTCCACCCGCCACTTCTGTACTGAATTCTGCGTTGTTGGATTTCATCACCAACTAGTGTTTTTGGTCCGGAAGGCTACTGTTTGTGTGTGGTTTGACTCCTAGATTTGATAGTGCGTGTTAATTTGTTTGTTTTTACTTTTAGAGACCATAGGTGTGAATTGTGAATTTTAATTGTTAGGTGTGAATTGTGAATTGTTAATTTTAGTTTTAAAAATTGTTAATAAAATTCACTGAAGTTGAATATAATGGCAAATGTTCCGGAATTTACCAACCTAGGAACCCCTCCTAATGAGAATCCTAGTACTTTTCCTTACTTTGGAAATGTTGGTCCTCCTTATATTGCTACTTTGTCATTACCTGGATTTACCATAGGTTTACCGATATGGTTATTTTCAACTTCGTTGGCCCAAAGTACTCCAATTGTTCCACCTCAACCGAATGCTTCACCTCAATAGAGTTCACCATCTCAACATCACCAACCTTCTGTTGACCCTTTACCTTCTTCGCCTAATTTTTCTTCCTCCATTTCTTCCTCTTCACCTGGTAAAAGCCTTGATGATAGTAACCAGGAGGCTAAGAAGAAGAAGAAAGGGAAGAAGAAGAAGAAGAAGAAGAAGCAAGATAAGAAAGAAGTCAACCAATCAACCGTGGATGTAAGTGTTAGTTGTGTTGAGGAAAATTCCAACATGCATCGTAAACCAAAATACCCTTGCAGGCTTTGTAAGGGTGACCACTTCCTTGTCAATTGTCTGGTATTCCAAAAGTCTTGGAAGTATGGTCAGAAAAATCTCATCAACTTTCCGTTGATCCATCAACCAGTGATAGTCAGGTTCCTAGGAAAAAGGGTAAAGTTAGGTTTCCTTGTAAGTTATGCAAAGGGAGTCATCAAACTCACATTTTCCCTCACATGGATGAAGCCTCAACATTGTTGGAAAACCTTACTGTTCCACAGCAAGAATTTCCAACTGGTTACCGTAAACTTTCTCCCAACCTACCGTCAACTAACGGAGTGATTGATCTAAATTCAAGTACAGTCGATCACACTCTCCCATTGAAGAGTGAAACTCATGTCACTCAGGTTGATGATCCATTAGTTGATCAAGTGGTCGATTCAATTTCACATTCGGTCGATCCCACTTTCCATTTAGAGAGTGAACTTCATACCGCTCAGGTTCTTCTTGTTACATCAGATTCTTCTATGCCGGGGGGCATTTCACCTGTTTCTACAGAACCCCCTCCAAGTACTGAGGTCTTTTCCTTTGATTGGAATAGACTGACAGAACCTCGTCTTCCTTCCTCCATCCCTTTTCAAATCATTGTCAAGGCTGGTGGTAGGGACATACATCGTACTTAGGTAGATGAAGGTGCTTCTGTTAGTATTTTATCCTCAACTATTTGGAAAGCTTTGGGTTCCCCTCAGCTTGCGCCTATTACGCAGAATCTGAAAGCCTTTAACAGAACCATTAGTGAACCTTTAGGGATCCTTCCTAAGTTTTCTATTACCTTGGAAGGTAAAACTGTCTGTATTGATCTTATGGTAGTTCGAGGTCCCTTGGATTTTAATTTACTCCTTGGGCGAGACTATGTTTATGCAATGAAAGCTGTCGTATCGACACTCTTTCGTGTGATGTCTTTCCCTCACAATGGCAGTATTGTGACTGTAGACCAGCTTTCGTTCCCTAGTCTTGTCTCAACTACCAATAATATGACACCCCTAAATGTTCCTGATTCTAAAGTGGTATCTACCCTGCCACGGGTTAATTATGTGGCAACTGGTCCCATGTTTTCAGTTACCGATGTAAGTGAGCCTCTCACTTCTTGCTCATCTTCCTTTGATTTAGATCTGGTAATTGACATGGAAAGCTCTATGGGATTACTTGAACACGATGTTCTTATCCCTTTTGAGTCCCTTGACATGTGTTCCTTCCAGAGAAGTATTCTTCCTTCTGATGAAGACCTCTTGGAAGCCATGATCAAGGTGTGTCCATTGACATGTCTTTCTTCCAGTTGGTAGCCATGATCAATGTTACGAGGATAGTTTTGTTCCTGTGTCAACCTCGTTAAAAAATGAAACAGGGTGTTAGAGGATAGTTCCTGTTACTGAGTCAACCTCATTAAAAAATGAATCAGGTAGATTTTAGGATATGTAGGTAGATTGTAGAAAGTAGGATTATGAGGATAGTTCCTTTTACTGAGTCAACCTCATTAAAAAATGAATCAGGTATGAGGATAGCTCTTTTCTTGTGTCAACCTCCTTAAAAAGTGAAACACCTTGGAGTTCTGTTTTAAGCCCTTTTCAGACTCTCAAAATATGAAAAGATTGCTTGTACTTAGTTAAATGAAATGAAGCTGGGGGGCATGCGCTCTAGCAGTTATGCTTAGGGGGCATCAAGCACAATTTTCTCTCTGTTTCAAGCTTTTGTAAAAATGAAACCTATCTCGAGTCAATTTCAGTTATTTTCAAGACTCGTTAAACTCATGAAAATCCCGAGATTATTTTGCTATTTTTCATTCTCGTAAAAAAAATGAAAATGCCAGTTCTTTCCATCTTTTCCTGCTCGTAAATTGAATTGAAATTTGGCCATATGAGTACATTTTTATCATTTTTTCGAACTCATTAAAACTTACAAAAAAGTGAAAACCATGAGTACATTTTTATCCCTTTTTCGAACTCGTTAAAACTTACGAAAAAGTGAAACACCTTGGAGTTATCTTTTAAGCCCTTTTCAGACTCTCAAAATATGAAAAGATTGTCGAGTTTTTCTTTTTAAACTCGTTAAAACGGAACTAAAAGATGGTCCTCTTACAGCCCTTTTCTGACCGTAAAAACACGAAAAGATTGCCGGATTTTTGTCGTTTCAAATTCGATACTGGAAATAAAACGACATGCCTCTGATCGCTTTTTACTTTTCAGGTCAAAGGCATTAATCATGAAAGTACTCCTTGGTTGCAAGATCAAGCGGTTCTCTCAGGTATTATTTTATACTTTTTCGGGCTTGGGAGACACAAATTTACGAAAAAGTTCACCTTGGAGTCTTCTTTAGTTTTTTCAGACTCTCTAAAATTGAAAAACGCCGAGTTTCTCCTATACTGGACTCGTTAAAATTTCACAGTAAAGGACCTGTTCGATTACAAACAGGAACGGACCACTCCTTCTTAGGGTCCGAATCTAAACTAAGTTGGACTCATCCGAAGGATGAGCTTATAATCAAGCATATGTTATCCTCCTCAAGTTTGTAAAAAATAAAGAGGTACTTGCCAGAAATGGTGGGGGAAAAGAGAGAAGAATGAACCTATTTTTTATCCTTTATTACAGAAGAACCTTATCACCGCTCTTGAACATGACACTTTTCATTCACCTGGGTTGGGAAATCCTTTGCCTTAAAGCTGATAAAACCACTTTGAAAGTCTTCAATCGTTTCTGGGTATTAACTTTGGGTCAATCGTCACCAAGCCATCTGTCGTGTCGTTATGTGTTCAAGAGGTCTCTGCAAATAAACCATTCATATGCAAAATACTTGTCATCCATTTGACCATCCCTGAGTCAGTCCTTACAGCAACATTTCTTCAACTTGAACAATGATTTCGTGTTGTGGGCTTACCTGCAACGGGTCGCTTTCTATCGACATCAGCACATTATCTAGAAAGATGACTTAGAAATCGTTAGTACCTTGAAGTCTGCATGCATCAATGGCAGGTTTCTCGCCTTTGACGACAGTTTACATCATTGACTTTCGATCAAAGGATTCTGTGACGTGTTTGACATCAACCCATTCATTCACATTTCATGGATTGTACTGGGTACTTTGAGAACCATTGACATCACTGGTGGTCTCTCTCACACTTGTTAACAGTTTACATCATCGACTGGTAATCAAGTGGTTTCTACCATGTTCGACATCAACTCATTTATTCGCATGGATAGAATCGTACCAATTCAGGAAGTAGAGATGAAGACCCTGGATCTAGTTTCCACTATCCAGGCTGCGAGGAGTTTTGTATTCATTATATAGTAGACTAACCATAAACAGATGGTTGCGTCCATACTGTGTCTACAAAAGTCTACGATTGTGATGTACTGCAAAATCATTCTTGTATCAGAGCAGTAGTTAGATTGTTAGTTAAAGTTTTCAATTTGAGTATGGGAATGCCTACCTCAGCGATGATATCATCTTATATATGTATTTTGTGTTCAATATTTGCATGTTCTGACCAGGCTCTCCACAAGATACTCCTTGAAATGATAAAGTACTTCACCCTTCCTAGATCATATAAAAACCCTAATCTACTACAGGCTTCGCACTTTAGGGGGCAATCTGTTACACCAAAAAATGTCACCATGACTATTTGCAGTTAGTATGGCTCCATCCACTGTCATACTATCCTCCTTGGCAAGTCTCATCCCTCTGCTCTTCGTGTCAAACTTCAAGAAAGAGAGAAAAGTCATTTAAAGTCAATTATCTCTGGTACGCAGTTTCTCTTAGCCTTACCTGCGTGTACGCAACCCAAGTTCCCAATACCTGCGTACTTGTACGCTCTGTCTATAAAGGGGTGGGTGCGTACTCATGTAAAGGTAAAAAGGCGCGAGTTTCATTCTAAAAAAGTTACTTGTGGTCATTTCTAGAGCCTTCTAGAAGCTTGTTTGACGTGTATGAAGCGCCTCCAGATGGTTCATGTATCCCTACCAAAGAGGAACTTATCCCATCAAGAGGGGAGCTATCCCATCCAAAGAGGGGCTTATCCCATTGATGGTGGACCTGAATAACTTCCTCTAGAGCACTATAAATATAGGCATTGGGCCAAAGGGAGGAGAGGTTGAAAGCTGAACATTCCTAAGGGTAGATGCTGCTGGAATTAGGACTTCCTTGTAGAAGCTTGTGAGGAGAGATTACCATCTTTGCTTGTTCTATTTGGAAGTGGGTGAGCTGATCAGAGTAAAGGAGAACTCTTGTGGACCCTGGGAGGGACTTGCATAACACCAAGGCTCAGGTTGTAATGGTTCCTTTTGTTACCTTTTAATACAAATTAGTCCATTCTTCTCAACAATTTGTTATTTATGAGTTGTTTCATATACTCCTTGGTCTATATGTTAAATATGTTTTATTTTATGTGATATTCAGGTGCTATTTAATCATTTGATTGTTAGTGAATGCAGGTTTTGAAGGGAAGGAGGAGCTCATCCGGATCAACGAAGCTGGACTACTACAACAGCGTTGGGTTACAGGTAGGATCTAAACACTTGATTTCTCATATTGTAAAGGCATATTTAGTGAAGGATTGCTCTTATTTGTCTTGTTTGTCACTAGAAAGTCTTAGACTTCTAGGGAGGTCGGTTGTGTCCGCACTAACGACTCTTTCCGTGTGACAACAGTGGTTGGAGCACTACTTGTACATGGAAATCCATGAAATTTTCTTTGCATCCTTTCCTTCTGAGTTGTATGAGTGGATCGTGAAGTTAGTAGATAGTCAGGGAAGGTGTAGGCTCGACAAACCAATAGTGTGGACTCTAGAATTAGTGCACGGACTAGAAGCATCAGAAGATAAGATAGTGTGAGTTGTGGACCATAGGCTCGACTGAATAATATGAGGATTTATCACTGAGTTCACGATAGACACAACTGTCAGTTACAGTGAGGCAGAGTGACATCTTCTCAAGGGATCGCGAGGTGAGTATATTAAATCTTTGAACACTTGGATTAAGATGATATTCTGTGAAAAGCAGGTTATGCAAATAAATTAATGTTTGGGACTACGTGAAGCAGGAAGATCTACAGAAGCAGAAGTAGTGAGGAGTTGGAAAATAGTCCCTTAATTTCACCCTCGCGGGAAAGCGAGGAGGAGCTCACAAAAGTTTCTCCAAGAAGCACGGTCAGTTTGATAAGATAGAAAATTCCATGTTTACCACCCCCACCCACACCACCACCTATTTCACCCCCCTCACCTCCATCTCCACCTACTCCACCTCCTCCACCACCGCAGTTCAGTATGGCGAGTGCAATCAAACTACCGGTGTTCAGAGGAGTAGGAAATGAAGATCTGGACCAATTCTAGTTCATGGAAAGAGCAGTATGGGAAGCACAGGGCATCATGGATGATAATATTAAAAAGGCTACGCTAGTGAGCGCACTTTAGGATCATGCATTAACGTGGTATATCAAGCATTCTAATGACCACCCGAACGCAAGAATTGTAGAAATCCAAACCACACTGAAAAGGGGATTTAGCAGGCCAAAATCAGAGACACAATCAATCATCGAGTTTAAGGATATTGCGATGCTCTCATGCAAGACCCCCTGGGATCTAGACCAAAGGCTGAAGAGAACGATCCACGAAGCCAATATGACGTTAACAGATGCACAACATCGCGCATGGTTTGTGGCCTCACTTACACCACACTTAAGGATGACATTGTCATAGCAAAAACTTTCCACCCAGGCTAAAGAATTGGAGATGGTAATGAGATTGCATGAGACCCCTATGCAAGACCCTAGGTTGGGAGTCCAACAAATCCACGTGCAACTACAGAATCTATGTTTGGAGATGTAAAGTTTGAAACATGATAGGACAACTCAACTGGAGATGTGCGAGGAAGTATGGTGCATCAAATGCAAAGGCCAAGGGCACGACAAGGACCATTGTCTAGTGTTCGCGAACTACTTGGCAGGGGGAGGGCCAATTCCATTAAGACCAGAGGCACAGGTAGGGGCAAGCGCAGTGTCTGCATTATGGTGCATGATCTGCCAGATAGGAGGAAAACACATCACAGATAATTATCATCTGTTGCAGAAGTATATGCAAACATCCCAGCAATTGTTTTGTAATTTTTGTAGGTCAGTAGGTCATGAAGAGCGCACCTGCCAAAGCTATGAACTAATGATGGATCGGACTCCTGCCTACAGGGTATAGGCTGAAACATGAGCCCTCAACCCAAATGCAAGGATGGTGCATGCTGGGTTTTAGGGGTGCAGTCGGGGTCGAGGTGGAATGGGACCAGGAAGGTGTCGCGGCCAGATAATTTGTTACAATTGCGGAGGGAAATGGAATTATGCCCACGACTGTACGAACCCGACTAGGATATCATTTTTGTACTGTAATCAGTTTGATCATGAGGCAAAAGATTGCCCTTCGCTGATAGAGAATATGCACAAAAAGGGGGTACTCCAGCCCCCTTCGACCCAGAATTTACAAATGATGAGGTCTGAACCACACGAAAAAGATCCAAATGTAAACATGATGCTCAAGAGTGGTATGACCACAGGAGACGATAAAGGGAAGTAGCCAGAAGAAATCACATGGGTTGGCAAGGCTCCTACAAAGGAATCCAAGTTTGACTTAGAACGTACGAGGGAGACATTCATGGAAGCTAAGAAGAGCTTCACGGAAGCCTCCACTTTAGGTAGTAAGGATCAACTAGAACCAGGGATGGATCCTCCAATGCTCACTATCTTTCTAGAGACATGCATGAAACTGCTGCAAGACAGCAAGGCAATCAAAGGGCTACAGGAACTTATCACTAGGTGTGTGGGGTCAGGAGAACCACACGTGGTTTGAAAACTTGGAAATCATGCATTCTGTACAGGAAGGGAGATGAGGTTGACTGCACAAATAGGCAAGCACGAAATGGATTAGGTAATCTTGGATATAGGTTCGGACGCGAATGTACTACCAAAGCAAACATGGGAATGCATGGGCAGACCCACGTTACAATGGTCCCCTATTCAGTTATGAATGGCGAACCAACAGAAGATTTTGCCCATGGGAAGATTGCAAGGGGTGATAGTTGATATTGAGGGCGCGAGCACACAGGCGGATTTTGAAGTGATAGATATTGTCGATGACAACAATCCCTATCCCATGCTACTAGGAATAGACTGGGTTACCAATATGAATGGAGTCATAAATCTAAAGAAGCACAAAATGACCTTTGAGAAAAATTCACTATGCGTAGCGGTACCACTGGATCTAGCCAAAGGAACCCGATACACTGAACCAGTGCGCGATGATGATAGTGATGACGATATCAACTGTGTCTAAAAGATAACTACACAAGCAGAGGATTGGGTGAATCCGACTATAGATGGAAGGATTTCATGGGAGCGTGAAAGCTCCTATACTTCAGGTTCAGACGAAGAGATAGATTAATGGAAAAATCAGCTGCACGAAGTAACAACACTGAACTGCAACATGATGATCAGGTCATTGCATTGTGTAACAACAGAGGCAAGGGAGCTGCCGACATATGATGGATTGCCAGTGGTGGATGAATTTGAGAGCAAATTCGAAAGTGCAATACCAGAACAACAGTGGTTTGATGCGCTGAAGTGGGCACTACACGCAACACCCGCACGATGGTGGGGTACACATCAGGGAAACTTCGAGGACCAGCACGGATGCATAAGGATGATGCACCTGAATTTTGGAAAACCCCAATTACGACTAGTAGGAAAATATGATGGATGAGATGATCCACACACACACCTCGCGAAATGGACCAAGGTCTATGGGGAAGAGCCACAGCCTAAATGGGTGCATTTATTCTACCATACCCTGGACGTCATACCCATGAATTGGTATACTGAGACGGAGCTACGCCATGGTACGGGCGAATGGGATGTCTTGCACGAGTGATTCTTGTTAACATTGACATTTGAATATCGTTGGTCGGATACTGTTGACGATGTGCTACAAGCAGTAAAAGCCGCTATCTTCAAAATACCACAAGAACCAATGGGAGTACTTTAGCCAGATTTGGCGACACAGTTAAGCGGCGCATTGGAGTGTTATAATGTAAATCTCAAAGAGGATGATGAGGACCCACGGAATATTAACATTCCAGAAACGGAAGGCTCTTACGAGATTCGCGAACCATCATTTGAAGACCTTGACATCACCGTGCCATTAAAGACAAAGCAGGTCAACATTGGAATGGAGGCAGAGCTGAAGTACGCAATGTTGGGGGACTATTGGGATGATGCCATGGTCAATAAAGTCACTGAGCTGCTCCACAAATACCAAGACTTGTTCCCAACTAAAATTACAAACTTAAAAGGGATCGTGGGCAATTTAGGGATGATGAAGATCACCTTGAAACCCGACGTGAAGCCAATTAAGTAGCGGCCATACCACTTGAACCCGAAATGCAAAGAAAAGGTCCATGACGAATTAGACAAAATGCTCGCAGCTAGAATTATTGAACCAGTGGAAGAATCTAATTGGGTGAGTCCTATGGTAGTAAAGGAGAAAAAACAAAATGGCGAAATAAGAATATGCATGGACCTCAGGAAGTTGAACGACGCCTATGCACACGATCCATTCCCAACACCATTTACAGATGAGGTACTGGAAAATGTTGGCGGTCAGGAAGCATACTCATTCATGGATGGGTTCTCAGGGTACCACCAGATCAGGATCACGCTAGAAGATAGGATCAAGACAACCTTCGCAACAGAATGGGGCTACTTTCAATACACCGTGATGCCGTTTGGACTAAAGAATGTGTCAGCTATATTTTCGCACATCATCTTAGCCACATTCAAAAAATACATCCACAACTTTTTGGAGGTCTATCTGGATGACTGAACTGTTTTTGGATTAGTTAAGCACCATGTAGCAAGCTTGCATTTGATGTTGGATACTTGCTGCTGGCACCAGATTGCGTTAAACTTGAAGAAGTGCACATTCCTCATTCCCTTTGGAAACCTGCTGGGACATGTGGTCTACAAACAAGGACTAATGGTGGACCTTGCAAAGATCATCGTTATCCTAAATTTGGAAGCACCGCGAAATGTTAAACAACTGCGCGCTACCTTGGGACACACTGGATACTATAGGAAGTTCATCAAAAGTTATGCCCAAATAACCATGCCAATCGAAAAGCTATTAAAAAAAGATGTTACGTACTGTTGGAATGATGATTTCATGAAGAGTTTGGATGTCCTGAAGGGGAAACTGGCCTTCGTGCCAATCCTGGTCTTCCTAAAATAGGACATGGAATTTCATGTACATGTTGATGCGTCATGTATCGCATTAGGAGCTGTACTCACACAGGAAGGTGTGGAGGGCATATATCACCCGATCGTATTTGCGAGCTGAAGATTGTCCAAAGAGAAAAATAACTACTCTACCACTGAGCGTGAGGGGTTGGCAATGGTGTATGCGCTCCAAAAATACCGACACTATTTACTTGGCGGACCTTTCAAGATGTATATCAACCATTCTGCATTGAAATACTTGGTGAACAAACCTGTGTTGGTGGGGGCGAATATGCAGATGGCTTTTACTGTTTCAAGAACATGATTTTGAGGTCATAGTCAAGCTGGGATGCTTAAACGTAGGACCAGACCACTTGTCACGAATTGAGATGGGCAAGGAACCAATAAATTTGGAGGAGGGACTACCTGATGAACAAGTCTTAGCAGTATGCATCATGGATAGACACTTTGAAGATATAATCCATTTTCTAACAACATAGACTACGCCAAAGGAGTACTCAATCCAACAGAAGAAGGAATTGGTGGTCCGTGCGATGGATTTTCTGTGATCGTGGGGCACCTCTACAAGATGGGCAATGATGAGATATTGCAAATATATGTATCTGAATTTGAACAAGGTCAGATCCTCGCGGAAGCACATGGGGGTGTTGTAGGAGGACACTATGCAGGATGCGCGACTGCACAAAATATTCTTTGTGTTGGGTTATGGTGGCCGACCTTGCACCAGGATTCGAAAGTACACTGTAAGGCCTGCGATATATGTCTAAGAATAGGAAAACCATCATGAAGGGCCGAGATGCCACTAAATCCCCAAATGACACTGCAGCCATTTGAGAAATGGGCAATCAACTTTGTAGGCCCGATCAAACATCAGGGAAAGATGGGTGTGCGCTACATCATCACCACAACTGAGTACCTGACATGATGGGCAGAAGCACAGCCAGTCAAGGACTGCACAACTACTATGGCTGCAAAGTTTTTGTTCGAAAATGTGTTGACATGATTTGGCTATTCGAAAATCTTAATGAGCGATCGTGGAACACATTTCTTTAATGAAACCATCAGCGTGCTCATAGAAGAGTTCCAGGTGTATCATCAGAAGAGCACACCGTACCACCCACAGGCCAATGGAACAGTAGAGGCATTCAATAAAATATTGGAGACTGCGCTAACCATAGTATGTAACGCGCAACAAAACGGCTAGGGCCTATGTGTATTTGTTGTGTTATGGGCATATAGGACAACGTGCAAGAAATTGACGGGAAAGACACCCTTCCGGTTGGTCTATGGTATGGAGGTTGTCATGCCAATGGAATACATCCAACCTAGTCTGCGAATAGAAGCACTCATAGGCATGGCGGACTGCGAAGCTCTGGAAGAAAGGCTTGCACAATTATAAGAAATCGAGGAAGAACAGTTTCTGGCTGGATTTCATCAATAGGTACAAAAGCAGTGTGAAAAGGCCTAGCAATACTACCACATCAAGTTGCGCACCTTCAAGGTAAATGACTTAGTGCTACTATATGACAATAAGTTTGAAAAATTTTCAGGAAAATTCAAAATGCACTGGCTGGGACCATATGTGGTAAAGGAGGTCACAGATGGAGGAGCGGTCCAGCTAGTCAAACTTAATGGAGAACCCTTTCCAAGAAAAGTAAACGATAGTCACCTAAATCCCTACACGGGTGGGCTGGCTATTTGACTAACCAGCGAAAGCACAGTCTTCGCAACCCGAGGAGCTAGACAAAGGCGCAGGACTATAAACACATCCACCAGAAGCTGGTACCAAAGAAATGACACGATATCAGACATGGATGACTCAGAAGCAAGAATACAACAGGTCCAGCAAACAGCAGAACAGGGCATCGTGGACCTCCACGTAGTACGAGAACAATTGGAGGGGCTCTGTGCCAAGATTTCCGCACCATCAGAGTGACTTGGGATGAGTCACGATGATTGTATTGGGGACCTATTGGGCATGGAATCCCCCCACAATAGGTTTTGGGGCACAAAGACCAAGTTTTGGTCAAAGGTTTTGTAAGACTCTACGAATTGCGGGCGTGAAGCACGAAGTAGAGGTTAAGTCATAGGGTTATCTGCCCTAAAGTAATGTAATGTAATGTAAAGTCATTACAGCCTACCCATGGTCCGCAGACCATGGGATTGTATAAATAGAGTGAGGCTCTAAGTTGAATAGATAGTAGAAGATAGAGCGAGTAGCGAAGGAATGGTTCAAGCTTAGAGTAGGATGCTAAGTGTATTTGGTCGTAGTAGTAGGAAGAGGCTCTGCAGCTGAGTGCGCAGAGGCCTAGTAGAGTCCACAGCTGAGTGTGCGGAACCCTGCAACTGAGTGCACACGGTGGTGTCTAGTCTATAATCGGGATTGAAGATTAATAAAGAGAAGTTGATTCTTATTTCTATGTATTTTCTGTGCATTATCTTCTTTATATTTGTATTAGTTTATGTATCATGCACACTGATATGATCATTGAATATTTTCTAATAACCATAAATCTTACACACACAAGTTAAGTAATTGGTTAATTAGCAAGGAAATTGGTATTATACGGGTCATTGCCCCGAGTAGAGCTGTGCGGAAGTCGCACCGTAGGTTGCTAAGGGATCACAAGTGCACGTAGCAATAGGTCAGACCGCAGACCTCCAGAAGACCATCAGACATCCCCAGGGTGCAGAAACCTAGTTCTAGCACCCTCCCATACTACTTTGGGTGAGACCTAAGTCCATGCTCCGCTAACTATTTCTGAAAGGGCCAGTAGTACCGGGATTTTCTTGGCTAGATCACCTCTAAACCTGGGTCAGGACCATATAAGCCAACACCCATGCACCAACTAATAAGATAATTCTTTAAGTCTAAGTTCCCTCTTTTTCCATACGAAAATGTGGGAGAAAATTATGCCATGCTCAAGGTATTGGCGCACATCCTTGTACCAAGAGTTTGTGTTTATAGAAGGGGAGGCTCACTCAATGTTATACATCTAAATTTCGTGCTCCCATCCTGAAACATCTTCTTCTTCCTCCTTCACATTTAATCCTTTTGATTCTAGTTGGAAAATACCATGGCCCTTGATTGCTTGGACTGACTTGATTTCTAGATCATAATCTTGCAACCCGGTCATCTAATTTGGTCTCCATTTACCCATATCTTATTGAACAAGTAGTGATCTTACTGTTGGGTGTGGGACAAAGATAACAAAATGGTTCTTCAATAGATAGGGTCTAAAATGCTTTACCACCTTATATACTACATAAGCTTGTTTGTCCATGGTGGGGTAGTTAAGCTCTAGTCCTTGCAGACTTACGCTCATGAAGGATACAGGCCACTCATTGTTCAATTAATCCTTCTCAGTGAGTGCACTAGAAATAGAGGTATCAAAAGAAAAAGTGTAGAGCAAGAAATATTTCTTGAAGTATGGTCTATACAATGTGGGTGATTCTCCTATAGCTTTCTTAATATGGGAAAACATGTCATTTTCCCTTGTATCTCATTTGTAAACTATGTCCTCCTTCACCATCTCCTGTATTGGATTGACAATTTGGGTATAGTTGGAGATGAGCTTGTAGAGGAAATTAATTTTCCCCAAGAAAGACTTCATGGCCTTCTTATTCACTAGGAAGGGAATATTTGTGATTGTCCTGACCCTATTCGAGTCTACCTTAATCCCACTCTTAGTAATGATGTGGCCCAAGAGATTACCCTCAAACGCTGTGAATATACATTTCTTTGGATTTAAGGATATCTCGTACTTGCGACATTGCTCAAAAATATTCTTTAAGTGCCATATGTGGTCTGACCTCTATTTGGAGACATCGTTACATCATCCAGATAGACCCCTACGCTCTACCCAATGAGTCTATGGAAAGTGATGTCCATAGCATGTTGGAATGTTTCACCATCATTTATTAGCCCAAATGACATTTGTTTGAATGGAAACGTGCCCCACTTCATGATGAAAATGGTCTTAAGTCTATCAGGCTCTGCAACCAGAACCTGGTTGTATCCTGAATACCCATCTAATAGAGAAAACATCTCAAACCCCGATATGGTTAGCAATATTTTTTTCATGGATGACACAGGTTAGTTGTCTTTGTTCGAGGCATAGTTGATATTTCGTAAATATACACATAGGCAGATTTCCCTAGACTTATTTCTTACTAGGACCAAATTTGACACCCATGTTGGGTGCCACACTCTGCATATGATATGGGCATCCAACAATTTTCTCAACTCTTTCTGAATAAGAGGCTGAAGCATTGGATGTACTTTCCTTAGCTTCTGTTGGAATGGCTTGGCTCCTTCCTTAATCGATATCACATGCTAGATGATTCACATTTCATATGTCTTGAGTTCATCGTACATCCATGCGAAGACATCACGATACTACTTGAATAAGAGGATAAACGGTTGCCACTCTTATGGTGTGCAACAAGTACCAATATTGATGTATTTTGGATCCTTGTCTGTTCCCAAGTTAATCTACTTGTGCGACAACATGGAGGTGTGGGTCTTGGAATTGACAGGTCCCTGGAAGCGATTATGCAGGTCATACATCTTTTCCAATGACACCATATCATTGGGGATGAGGTTTCCTTTACTTACACTAGCTACATCCTGCAATGTGTTTTCGTGCTCATCCTCATCGATCACCGTGTCTTTAAATATGCCAGCGTTCACCATGAAGCACATTATTTGTTGTTCATCACAAAAAACACGTAAATGAGTGATATTATTGAGGACGGAAGGCTTATAAAGAATTCAATAGAAAAATTGTCTAGGTCCCTCAATGGTGACAACCTAGCAACAATTTTTACTAATGCATACACAACCGTGTTATGCATTCTTGGAACATAAATAATATTAAAACATTGGAAATGTGAAATAATATATCATATGTCTTGTTGATAACTTCTAAGGTGAGGTGACACACAATGCATGGTGTTACATACTTGTCACACCACAATTTTTGAGTCACCTACCACTTTTAGGATGGAAACATTGAGGTCAATGGCCTTTTATAAGCCGAAGATGAGTTCCTCATACTCTGCAGTGTTGTTCGTGCACCCAAATTCCAAGTGGCTAAAGATCAAATGCTTTCTTTGTAGCAAGTCTATTAAAACACAACTAGCTCCAGAGCCCTCCTGTGTTTTGGAACCATCGAAGTACATAGTCCAAATATCATATGTATAGGGATTAGGAACCACACTAGTATTACTACAACTAATATGAACTATACAAAGTTAATTATCACCAGTTGGACATGGAGGGAGATCAAACTATGTATCTAGTGGAACTGGCAATAACTTTACAATATAACACCTAAGTTAAGTTTCAAGGAAGTAATTGCCGAAAAGTAATTCAGCAAAACCATCTGTTCATTATGTCTGTTCAAGGGAGTGACAAAGTGTTTCATATATCTTTCTGATTCTACTTGGATATAATTATTTTTTCCCCTGTACAAAATCCATAAGTGTGACCAGACTGTGGAAAAGTAGCCTTGTAGCTTTCTAGACTAGTCTCTGCTCAACAACACTCCATATGCTTCTGGAATGTTAACAATCACTGTGTTGATACATTAGTGGACTCATCTATCAAATGGTAAGTGGATGATGACATATCTACATTCACCAATTGCCTATACATGAGTCCTATCCATCTGAATAATTTTTGCATCTGTTTTGTCCTATTTAGCATTGATTTTATTGGCAACAGATAATGGTGTTACATTCACCGATGCACCAAAATCAACCAAGAAATTTTGTACATTGAAATTGAATATTTCGAAAGTTAACAAAAAAGGTGGGAAGAGTGTATTCACATCCATCGTAAGTGCATTGAGTATAGATTCGAAAGAACCACGAGACTTACCATATCCCTTGTCTAAATAGGCAGTGTTACCTATGGAGGTCTACCAAAGTGCCCATAGAAGGATGTCCCGTTGGCTCATGATCTTTGTTAATTCAAACATTGAGATATTCGCACGAGCTTTCTTCATATCATCGACTATGTTATATTCCACAATAGGAAGACTGGCTGAGGTGTCTGAGGATGTAACTTGCTGTGTGGTTTCAGGAGTGATGATTTTGTCCTTACTATTGATGAAAAAAAAAATGTTGAGAATACTTTCCTAGATTTGCTCTATGTGTCCCGCATTGAGTTGGCTGGTGGGTTTATTTTCCTTAACATATTTCCTTTGAATTTATTCTTCGGAAACTCAATAGTGGTCAGCCCTTGGCTTCTCATGTTGTACCAATTGGTTTTCTTTTGGGTCGTACCGTCGCTCAAAGGCTTCTTATTGACAATACTCTTTTGGGTGGTGATTATACAGTTAAACATGTTCGCTGCATTCCCGACACTTGGAGCTTCACTAGTTGCAATAACTTCTTCCTTTTATTTTGTAGGCTCAATATGCTCTTCAACCATTACTGAATCAACAAGTTGTGTAGAAACCATGCTCATGGCTTGATTCCACTGTGGGAATGGTTTCTCTTAATGATGTTCTTGATGAAGCATGCAATATTGATATGTGCCCATCTTCTTAATGTTCAACACAACATTGGATCCTTGCACAAACTTTTCTTATTGGTTGCTTCTATTGCTAAAAGCTACAATCCTTCTAAACAAGTTAAATATGGGAGGCTTGGTGCTCATGGTGGTCTCACTTGACCTCTATTTGAGCTTTGCCATTTCATTGGACAAAGACTTGATAAGATGAGTCAAGCTTTCAAAATTAGATGGTTCTTTCTCTTTAGTCCTTCTCACAGAGGCCTGAGACCTCTTACCCATGTCCTTGGTTTCTTTTTTTATTTCATCATCTGAGATGACTCCAATAGCATACAAGTCCTTCTCAACAGCGATAGCCTCTTCATAATTTTCTATCAATGTTTGTTTCACAGCTCGCTTCATAAACTACATAATGCTTGTTGGCAAGGCATGGGTGTAGTAATCTATGGTCATGAAGTGATGAGGTTTCACGTTTGCCATAAATTTGTTCAAGATGCGATTGAACCTCTGGTTGAAATCATTCACTTTTTCCTTTTCCTCCATCTTAATATTACCCAATATTTCAATAACATAGTGGGGGTCTTATCATCAACAAATTTTTCGAGGAAGATCTTTTTAAGCCCCCTCCAATTCTTGGTGGAGTTTGGAGGAAGGTTGTGATACCATACAACTACTCTACCATCCAAGGTGCATGGGAAAAGTCTACATGCAACGTCATTGTAACATACCTCAATTGTTTTCAAATGCAGGTAAAAGTTGTCCAGATGGTCTTCAGCCTTCATTGTCTTGTTAGGGTCATACTTCATTAAGAGTTTCTCTCAATGTGTTGGCATATTGTGTAGAAAACCTAGAAGTGCGAGTGGGCCCTGAGTCATACAGTCTAGATTTAAGGTATGCCATTTCTTCTTCTTCACTATCCTCCCCTTGTTTATTAGAATATGATGGCTCTTCTTCCTCTTCTTCTTCTCCGCCCATCCCGCCGAAAGTTGTGTCCGAGAGTAGAATGTTGTCTCCGTCACCACCATGAAAGAGTGGAGGCTCTTCTTTTTTCTCCACAGATTCTGCTAAATATATAAGTGGCAAGAACCATGTCTTCAAGAGTTGAAACTACTATCCCCGTGGAGGTGGTATTGTTCTTCTTTGCAGAATATGGAAGACTAATTACTCTCGGAATCAATCCAACAAGTTTTTCAAATTCACGGGTTATAGGGCGGATGCCTTAAATATGATCATACATAATTTCACATTTAGGCATGGGCTGAGAAGAGTCACCAACTTCAGAAGCACGAGTAGGGGAGTGCAATGAATTTTTATTCCTTGACCATAAGATGGAATGATGGGGTCGGTCAGTTTATCAGCCAAAAAAATACTAGCTTCCCTCCTTCTAGCGCCAGAAATGTTGATGATGCTATACCCGCCAACATTCAAGGGGACCTCCCTGATATGAAGTCCCAATTAGACATCACACCATTTGGTGTAGGATTCCAATCTGGTATAAAGGACCAGTTTCGAAAACCTTAAAGATTTTCCTTGGCTCTAGCTATCAGCATGAGAGAAGGATGCAATGGTGTATTCAAAAAGCAAGGGTTGTGCCTGGTGAGTGTTCAATTGCAACTGTGTCAAGGTTCTTCTATTTCAAAGTGAGGGGAGGAAAGTGAGCCTCTAAGTGAGAGGTAATAGTAACACCGAAGAAGAGACACACATGAACTAGAAAGGATCCTTCTAACATCCAGCAGAATAGTCCACAATGGATGCAATGATAGTTACATCCAATAAATGAAGAAATGTATGTCTAGTATCCCATAGAATATTCCATAAAGATGGGAAAACAATAACAACCATTACAAAACATTCTCAATAATATAAACACTAAAATAACCAAAATAGTTCAACTATCTTAGCACATGTGAAAGCAAACATGAAATACAAACGTCCACAGAATAGTCTTACAAACATTCATAGTCCATGCATAAAGAATGTGTTGACCTTAAAGCCTTCTGTTATCAAGTAAAAGATCCAAGACACATGTTTACAATGTACATCACTAGCCCCAATAGTGGGACATTGGAGCCACTCCTTGCTCCTCAAAGAACTAGTTGATCTCTCTAATGCCTTGCAGGAGGAGCCAAGGTGTAAAGTCCTTTTCTCATACAATGAAGAAGTATATATAACCAAGGGTGACTCTTTGACTTCCCTCATGGTTGTTTGACTTTCTATGACTTTTCAACTTACATGACTCTTTACATCCCATGTGTGTCCTTTGGGCTTCCACTTTACAATACATTTGAATGCATTATACATGGTCCACAATAGTGATGTTGCATATGACCACTCATGACATGATATGACATGACACTACTGGCATGGAATGCTTGGTGATGTGGCAATGTCAAGTCACTTTTGTTGTTGCGTGCTAGATGTCTTCTTGGATATGGTTTCTCTTCACTTTCGCATTGCTTGGTGATGCAGAATATTTACTGATCTTTAGCCTTGAAATGTGGTTGAAAACTTGTGTGTCTCTTCGCTTTCTCTCGATTGATCTACTTTGTGCATTCAGCTACAAGAGAGTCTTTAGGCATGCCTCCCTCCTTCTTCTCCTTCTCCATCATCTTTTCATGATATGATAGTATACCTATTCCTGCAATTCACTCATGAAGAAACAACATCAATATGAAAACTCCTTAGTATAAGATGATGCATTCTGATACATCAACTAAGCCCAAGACAAGGTGACAGGATAAGAAGAGGGGCCCAATGACTGCACATTGCTCAATTCCTGTAGTTAGGGGGAGATCTTGGGCTATGAGACTACGTAATGCGCAAAGGCTTAAAGCACATAGTTGCACAGTTTTTGGAGGCAGTGGGATCTAAATGAGGGAAAGGATATAGGGAGAACCATCTGTGCAGTTTTGGATTTGAAGGGAGGTTGGGATTTTGCACATTGAACGATTCCAAAAAACAAGGGAAAATATTGAGGGTTGAAGATGCAAAGTGCGTAGTTCAAGGCAGAATGGGAGACATAACTACACAATTTTGGGGGTCAAGGTCAGTATTTGGGCTCAAGAATTGCAATGACAATAGTCCTAGGGGATAGGGACTACACATTGCACACTTCTAAGTAGAAAGGTCACAACTTAGAGGGGTTAGACTACGCAATTCACACTCTAGTTGGGACCTGGGGAAGCTAAAATGCTCGGTCGAAAGGATTCTCCGAAATTGGCTAAGTGTGGGATAGGTGATGAACTATGGTGAACCTTAACTGTGATCACACTCTTAGCATACTTTGATTACATGACAACATAGATCATTAGAACACAAGAAAAAATAATTTCCCTCTGTGTGATTGCATCATGACAAGATACGACAAGTGTGACACTTAAGATAGGCTTTAGGACGACTGTGACATTACTTGTGCGACAATACTCAAGACTTTGTGCATGGATGCGAAAAATGTTTACATGGTTGGGACAACTCATATACATAAAGAACGACCTTCAAACCATTAGAAAAGGCTTGCAAACATTGTTGTTTGCAACAACAATGAAAATACCAAGGAAGGCTCTGAAATTGAGTGCAAGCAAAAATTTTGGAGGGTGTTGCAAAAACTACAATAGGTGGCAAAGAGGAAAAATAGAATCATTGTAGGAGTTGCAAGAGAAATGTTTCATGATCAGGGATTGCCACTATACCTATGGGAATAATAATGTAATACAACAAATTATTTGTAAAACCGAAGCCCTCATAGAATACTTGGCATTATCAAACCCAAAGAAGCTTTCTCTGGGAGGAAGCCAGATGTATCCCATTTAAAAATTTTGGAGCTACAATTTATTGTCATGCCTCAAAGGATTGCAAGAAAAAGTTGGAGACTACAACTGAGATGGCGATCTTTGTAGGATACACGAAAACACCTCATAACTATTAGGTATATTTTCCCTCACTCGGGATGACAACGATGAGGAGAGATATCAAATTTTATGAGGAGAAGGCTATAAAAATATATCTATAGAGAGATATGAGTATTCCACCAGAGGAGGAGATTCTAGATCCAAAGAAGGAGCCTTAGTCAGAGCCTTAGGATGTTGTGGAACAACCACATGTGGAAGAGAAGAAAGTAGGCCAAGTGGAGGCACCCTCCACCAGAATCTTCCAAAGAGGGGGGGAAGAGAACTAGAGAGGCTCAGAGGTTGGGGCAGGATGCACAAGAGCATGTGGGAGATCCTATATCCTTTCCCAAGTATAAGAGATCACAAAACATATATACTAGCTATATGGAACTCATGACAAAGCTCATCGATTCTAATATTTCTTCATTTGAGGAGGCATTTTCCCAATCAGTGATCCAGGTGGATATTGGTGGCCACTTGCCAAGTCCACCTGGACCCCCACCATTGTCTTTCTCAGCATTTTCAGTTTCCTTAATTGTAGCACAACTTACTATTTTTAGCCGTTTTTCGGGTCCTGAACTTCCGGAGCCGTTTTGAGGCCCTAAACGACGTTTTTTGGGGAATCCGGGGGCAACATGGGTCCATGGTGTTATAGACATTTTTGTGCCTTACAGCATTAAGCATGAAATGTCCATAATCTAAGGGATCCAAAGTCCCTAAACATGTTGTTCCTACCCCTAGAGGAACAAGGCTAACAAACCACAGCAATTCACAGAAGTTCTCCACCAGAAACTGCTCAAAAACAAGTCAATTCAGGATCATTTCAGTGGCTACACTAGTTGTCTGTGCTGAATGTCAAAGCCAACACTGGCTACCTGCGCTAAATGTCAAAGGCAACACTAGCTACCTGCGCTGAGCGAGAGTGTACATGTGGCAAGTTCATTTCTCAAGGTGTCAGAACCAAGGAAGCTTCCAAGATGACACTTGCCTCAGGGAATTCGACTGGTGATGAGTAAGAGGTTCCAAATCTCCAAGTGGAAGCAAGAACCTCCAAGTGGAATCAAGAACTGATAGAGGGAGAGGACACTAGTCAGATCTCAAGCTGACTCATCCTCTCTCCAAACATCTATATATGGATCTCTCCTCCATGAGATCTAGAGGCTGGAATTTTGTTATTGCAAAGAATTGTTGTTGGTTTGAGACTGGAATCATTGGGTGCCTAATGCTTTGAAGGGGGTGAAGATAGGAATTCCATTTGCTGGGAAGGAGATGTTGGATTGGAGCCCTCTGGGTTGTATCTCTTCTTGAACCTTGTTATTCATCAATAAAGCTATCTTGGTTTCTCCTATATACTGATGTATTTTTTATGTATGATTGCATTAGTATGTTTAGTTTATTTCTAATCCTGAACTAGTTATGAATATGAATCCATGTCTTGTGTAGTGTTCTCTTCTTGTGATCTTGCAGAAACCTCTTGAAGCTGGGCGAGTGAGAAGGCAAGTAGCTGGGAACTCTCCAACAGAAGAGAAGCCGGATCGAGGGACAAACGGAAGACACCGGTTAGTCCATCTATCTCTCTCTTCATTCTTAATTCATAAAAGAAGAATACTAGAATAGCTGTCTCTGTTTGTTGCTAAGGCACTGTCACACCTTAGGTGGATAGGATCGTCCTACATAGGCATTTTTCCCCACAACAAATTGGCGACTCCACTAGGGAAATTTGTTTAGTAATTTTATTTGTGTTTCTATCATTGTTTGTTTCATAGACTTGACAGCAACAATTGAACTGCATCTGCTATTCCCAGATGCAAAGTAGACAGTTGCTGCTTTGATCCAATCACTGGACTTGTCTATGATCTGAACAAATGGACTCACAAATGATTTGATGATCCTTTGTGATAGATCTTAGTACTCCCTCAAAGCATCCCTTTGATTGTACCTTGCTTGTTGCTTTGATTTGGCCTGAAACAGTAGATTAAATAGCAATCTGTGACCCAGAACCAGTGAGAAACGAGAGTTTCTCCTTCAGCGCAGACCCAGTGAAGGGATTCTGCATTTCAACGCAGGTCCCGTGAAGGCTACCTGCGCTGAATGTCAAAACCCCTTTTTTGAGGTTGCGCTGAACCAGTTTGCCCTTGTGCAGCTGGGGTTCTCTGCTCTGTTTTGCCTTGTTTTGATCTCTGATTTTTGCAGCCTGTAACCAGCATAAGTACCAGTCTGATAACTCCTTTTCTCTGCTTAGATTCCGCCTCCTTTTGTACAAAAAGACTGTGAGTGTTTTTATGTGTTTGTGGCATCATTTGCAGTTTTCCTTTGCATGAGTGAAATAATCATCCTGTAGCCCTTGATTCAGATCTGTTGATTGTGATCTTAGGAGAGAGTTCATTGGCTGTTTGCAGTTGATTATACATTTACTTTTGCATTTGGTTTGAGTTTGTCTCTTTTAAGTGTCGAAACAAGTATTCATTTCGAAAATCGTTAAGTGTTGTAATCTCTTCTACCCTCTCTGATTTCGAAAAAGTAAACTTGTTTGTATTTTTCATTTAAAAGCAAATTCAAAGTTGTACAAAAAGCTTTCTTTGTAGGCATCAATACTAAGAAAGCGGAAAACAAACACCTGCATTGTGCATTTGCATTTTGATAGTTTACATGTTTGATTTAGGAAAAGTGCATTAGAGTGTGCTGATTGCTCTTTGAGAAAATATGGTGTCTTTCTTTTCCCTTAGTAGCTAGGATTTTCAAAGTTGAAAAGATATAAAGCTTTCTTATCATCTTTAGACTGCATTTAGGAATTGTATCATACATCTCGTGGTGAACCTTGAAAGGCAAACTTCTAAAAAGATCAACTTAAAATAAATTGAATGAACTTAACAACGCTTTGCAACATAACGCACAACATAGAGGTCTAGGCTAGAGACGTGTTCCGGCGTCGTTAATCCTGGTGACTGTCGATCTCGTGGATGGTGGGTGATTCCTCCTGAGGGACGATAGCGCCAGTACGGATTGTGCTCCCACGTACCGTCGCGTATATATTGGGAGACCCCTATAGGCATAAAACCTTTATCCTTAGGAAGCCGTGTCGGCCGCCCTACTGATCGCAATGCACTGAACACAGCATTCAGGAAGATCGACCGCCTGTACGCTAAAAAGTATTCTGCAGTTTTGCGAAAATTTTGGCACACCCTCTGCCTAGAACTCCAGAGCAGTTCCTTTTGGCCTTTTTCAGACTGTATAACGGAAAAAGTCCATCTGAGCATTTGTCACTTCGGGCTCGTTAAAACATCGAAGGAGACTAGAGTCATCTTTAGCTTTTTCTCGACTCTTTAAAACTGAAAAAGCAAGTTGTGTCTAAAGCGTCGTTAAAATTTATTTTAAACGGAACAATCACCCCTTATTCCTACGCTGATCTTTAGGTTGAAAAGATGGAGCCCACCAACCAAGGAATTCCCCTTGGTGGATATCCTAGTCCCTTCTCCTCTTGGGGAGATGTTGGTGCGCCCCATATGGCCACATTGTCGCTTCCAGGACTGACAATTGGCCTGCCATTCTGGCTCTTTTCAACCAATGTCGTTCAGAACACCACCATTCCTGAACAGTCGAATCAACAGTTAGACCAGACTAGAGTTGCCCACCAGCCTTCTACTTCATCTAATTCTTCCTCTCCTCCTTCCTCGTCGCTTGACGGAACTGGTAAAACAAAAAACCAAGTTCCTAAGGAGAAGAAGGGAAAGAAGAAGAAAGAGAAGAAGAAGAAGGAGCCAAAAGCGACTGGGGGCAAACAAGTGTCGTCTGACAAAAATCCACACACAGCACTGACCAGACCTAAATCGCCATGTGTCATATGCAAGGGAGACCACTTCCACAGAGATTGTCCCTACATCCCTCGGATACTAAGGGACTGGTCTCCCCGTTTGCACAATTCGGTAGCGTCGACCTCTGATAGCCATGTTGACAGCTCACCGTCGACTAGTGAAAGTGAAGTCCTAGGACAGAGAGGGAAAGCTAGATTTCCTTGCAAACTGTATGAAGGCGACCACGCCATCCACCGTTGTCCCTTCTTAGACGAGGCTAAAAGAGTTCTGGAAGATCGCCCGATTTTACGAGTGCAACTTCCTCCTGGATATCAAAAACTCCTGCCAAGTCCTTCACTAGTTGAGAACCCGTCTGGCCCGCCCAGGTGGTCAGCCGAAGCACCTATCATTGAGGATGAACCATCTGGATCCATGCCTGACGAAAGTCAAAAGGTTGAGGCGGCAGTTGACCCAGTTTTGCCTTCAGAGGCTCTATCATCGAATGATACCATCACAGAGGAGAATAAAGACGACACCGTCCAAATTCTCTTAATCAACACAGACTCCGACGAACAAGGGGGCAATTTGCCCATTCCTTTATTGCAAGAAGGAACTTCGTCAGAGTCATACCCGGCCGTCTATTCGGTCCCACCACCAAGCAACCTAGTTGTCTCGTTCGACTGGAACCAACTAGGCAGACCCCGGTTGCCTGCAAGCATACCATTCAGAATTATCGTTCAAATATACAGAATTGTAATGGCTGGCACTATCATTGATGAGGGGGCATCTATGAGTATCCTTTCCTCTATTGCTTGGAAAGCGCTTGGTTCGCCAGCGCTTTTGCCTGAAATGAGAAATCTATCAGGCTTTGATAAAGGAACCAGTCGACCTTTAGGGATCCTCCCCAATGTGCCCATAACATTGAAAGGGAAGACCGTTCAAATGAACGTGATGGTCGTTCAAGGACCCTTGGATTATAACCTACTCCTTGGATGAGACTATATATATTGCATGGGGGCCCTCGTCTCCTCACTCTTTAGAGTAATGTGTTTTCCGCATGAAGGAAGAATGGTCAAGCTCGTGGACCAACTTTCATTTCCCGGATCACGCATCGCAAATAGTCATGTACCATCCCTAAATGGTCTATTCACCTGAGAAGTGTCTCAACCCACGGTCCGTCCTCCTGATGAGCACGAGTAATCCGGGAGGATATGACTGGAACCCAGGGGGCATGCGTCCTGGTCTGCTTCGGCAGGGAAACTTTGGGTATAGAGTAGGTTTCCGTGGGAGAATATGACTAGTCTGTACCTCGTCCGTCTAGGAAGAGGGTTATTCTAGAATAAGATTCTTTTGTCAAAGTTATGTGAGTTGGCGGGCTACGTCGCTCACCTTTGTTTACTTCGGTAGACATTGCTGAGGAAGTGTTTTGTTTGAAAGATTAACGAGACAATCTTTGGGTAACCTGAAAGAGGTAAGCCTCTCTCGTTAAAACAAATGTTTTGGCGGAAGTGAAGTAGAGGTAACCTTGAAACTCTGTTTTATACCTGGGGGCATGCAAACCTTTTGGAATGCAAGCAAGGGGCGGCTATTTATTTTTTAAATTTTTAGGACCTCTAACCCTTTAAACTCGTAGGATTAGTCGTTTCCAAACTTGCGTAACGAAAGGATCCGGGGCAAAGCTTCGTGAGATGAAGCTCCATAAAAAATAGAATCTGAATGAGACACTCTTATCATATGACTGGGTTAATCAAGCAGTTTTAGCACACAGTTCATGCTCGTTAAAAAATAAACGCAAGATCCGAGCAGTTTTAACGCGGACTTCATGCTCGTTAAAAAATAAACATAAGCAATGAGCAAGTGTTTCCACCAGCGTTTAAGCTCATTTTAAAATAAAAAATGAACCTACCCGGTAAATAACCACTGTGAATGTAACCTTATCAGCCATTAAAGCCTTGGTCGTGTTTGCACCGTCACCTCCACTTTTTATTTGGCCGATCATTCACCTCCATATGATTGTTTACCCATTTTGAGGAACAGCTGCGAAGAGTGATTTCACCTAGCCATCCTTGTGACATTGCCGTGATTGGAAAATTCCAACCTGTACCTGGAATCAGCCGCTAACCCTGTTTATCACTCGTTCCTCAAAAGACGAGTCTTCTTTAAGCTCTTTTCAACTGACTCGTAAAATATGAAAAGATTGCTGAGTCCTTGGCCTTCCAGCTCGTTAAAGGGACAGGAAGAGCTATCCCTCCTCTAGATTTTAATATTTTTGGACCTGAGGGATTATTGCACAAAAAGATCGAGCGCTTGTTTTATTCGGCTCGTTAAAACTATCGAAAACTCATCCCTTCTGTATTGTTTTATACTTTTTCAGACTTAAGGGATTAGATGACGAAAAAGGACTTTTGGAGTTAACTTTACGTACCTTTTCAGACTCTCTAAAAATGAAAAGGACTGAGTTATCCTTGTCGTTAGACTCGTTAAAATCATTAAATAGCGACAAAATTGTCTTTAGACGAGAACGAGTTTCACTATCGCTAGGCTCGTTAAAACATAGCGATGGGCTTGCCCGAAGGGCAGGTTATAGAACAAGCATATGTTATCCTCCTCAAGCTTGACAAAAATAAAGAGGTACTGGTCAGCAATGACTGGGGAAAAATTGGGAGAAACTCAAGAAAACTTTGATGGTAGCAAGTCGTTCTTGAACATGACACTTTTCCTCCGTACCACAATCGGGTTGGGTTGTTTCATTCACCGGTCGCATCCATGGTCTCGCCATACCATCCATATTTGGGGTAATGCTACCAATCCATCGCATCAGTGTCGCCACATGTTCAAGAGAAGTCGTTCAGAAAAGTCAACCGTGTCCCATCCACTGTCATACATTATCCTTCATCCTTTCATGACCGCCACCCTGAGTCATATGTCATAGATCGTTTTCACCCCCATTAAAATCGTTAGCTCCGTTCCGTGTCACTGATGTGGGATTCATTAAGGCCCTCCTTTGACGGATCGCTTCTTGTCGACATCAGCTCATTATCCAAGAAGTTGATCTAGGAACAACCCCTTCAGTACTTTGAAGCTTGCATGCCTCAATGGCAAGTTTCTCACTTTCGGCGACAGGTATACATCAATGACCTTCGACCGAAATATTTTGCGTGGTGTTCGACGCCAAGTCCTTTATTCACACCACGTGAATTGTACTGCAGTACCTTGAGGGTCATTATCATTGTCGGTGATTCCTCTCGCGCTTGTTAACGGTTTACATCATTGACCAGTAATCAAGCGATGTCTTTCCATGTTCGACTTTAGAACATTTCTCACATGGATCGACTTGTACTTAGAGTGAAGATCGAACGAGTTTGAAGACCCCGGATCTAGTTTCATCCATCCGGGCTGCGATATATATTCAGGAAAGATAAAGACATTGACATGTACATCATTGCAGCAGATAATCATCCTACTCAAAGGATGATAATTTCATCAAAATTATCAGTCTACCATCAGACGATTGTCTGTTCTATGTACAGAAAAATGAATTTATAAAGCTGAGCATGGGAATGCCCACCTCAGCTAGATCGTGAAAGCAGTATGAAAAATAATGTATTGTATTGTATCTTATTACAGGTCTCCTCCCAGCATTGGATGAACTTCGGATCCCCCTGATAAAGCATTTCACCCGATAAACAGCCTCATACTTTAGGGGGAAACTGTTATAGACATGTTTGTGCCTTACAGCATTAAGCATGAAATGTCCATAATCTAAGGGATCCAAAGTCCCTAAACATGTTGTTCCTACCCCTAGAGGAACAAGGCTAACAAACCACAACAATTCACAGAAGTTCTCCACCAGAAACTGCTCAAAAACAAGTCAATTCAGGATCATTTCAGTGGCTACACTAGTTGTCTGCGCTGAATGTCAAAGCCAACACTGGCTACCTGCGCTGAATGTCAAAGGCAACACTGGCTACCTGCGCTGAGCGAGAGTGGACATGTGGCAAGTTCATTTCTCAAGGTGTCAGAACCCAGGAAGCTTCCAAGATGACACTTGAATCAGGGAATTCGACTGGTGATGAGTAAGAGGTTCCAAATCTCCAAGTGGAAGCAAGAACCTCCAAGTGGAATCAAGAACTGATAGAGGGAGAGGACACTAGTCAGATATCAAGCTGACTCATCCGTTCTCCAAACATCTATATATGGATCTCTCCTCCATGAGATCTAGAGGCTGGAATTTTGTTATTGCAAAGAATTGTTGTTGGTTTGAGACTGGAATCATTGGGTGCTTAATGCTTTGAAGGGGGTGAAGATAGGAATTCCATTTGCTGGGAAGGAGATGCTGGATTGGAGCCCTCTGGGTTGTATCTCTTCCTGAACCTTGTTATTCATCAATAAAGCTATCTTGGTTTCTCCTATATACTGATGTATTTTTGATGTATGATTGCATTAGTATGTTTAGTTTATTTCTAATCTTGAACTAGTTATGAATATGAATCCATGTCTTGTGTAGTGTTCTCTTCTTGTGATCTTGCAGAAACCTCTTGAAGCTGGGCGAGCGAGAAGGCAAGTAGCTGGGAACTCTCCAAGAGAAGAGAAGCCGGATCGAGGGACAAACGGAAGACACCGGTTAGTCCATCTATCTCTCTCTTCATTCTTAATTCATAAAGGAAGAATACTAGAATAGCTGTCTCTGTTTGTTGCTAAGGCACTGTCACACCTTAGGTGGATAGGATCGTCCTGCATAGGCATTTTTCCCCACAACAAATGGGATGGACCGATGTTGCCCATTCCAACAATGATAGTGCTCGGATAGATCTCTCTAACGAGCTATTGTATGCGTCAAACGGAGATCATATGCCAAAGTTACGACCCCGGGAAGTTGATGTACCAACTTACCCCAAACGGGGCCCACAGTTTTGGCATTTCATCTCCTAGGGTTAGGTTTTGGAATGTTAAGGGTTTTCCATTGTTTCTCAACAATAAATAGGCCTTCGAGCCTCAGTGTAACACAGTTCAGAGGCATGTAGCCACCACATCTCTTCTCAGAGATAAGCTGCCATTGCCCTAGCTGGTTTATTTCCATTTCTGGTTGTAAGCATATTTCAGTATTTTCCATTAATGAAATGAAGTATTATTTCCGCTGCATCTTTGTGTATATGGTTATCTCTGTAATTTGTTGCGTTCCTGTTTAAATCCGGATCAGTGGTATCAGAGCGGTCTGCTTTTTCTCTATTTTTCTTTGCATGTCCCCAACAAGGTCGGGATATAAGGAGTTAGGGCTTGAACTGGTTGAACCTTTGCAAGACCAGCCTCGCAAATCCCAATGGCCTCCCATGGCGGACGAGAAGAAAGATGAGGGGGTAGGAGATCCCATCAAAATCTTGCTCGAAGAAGCCCTCGAGCGATAACGGAACGCGATGATGGACAGCTTTGCCCAGATCCTTCAGCGGCTACCCAGAAGCAACGCATCGGCTTCCAGCAGCTAATCTGGAAACGCCACACCCTTTAAGGTACAAGTTAATTTTGAAATCCCCATATTCGAGGGTCAGATAGACGCAAATGCCATAGATAAATGGTTAAATCTGCTAGAGGGTTATTTTTCTATTCATGAATTTTCGAGTTGGGAAAAGATTGTTTTTGCTCTTCTCAAAGCAGCCCCTCACGTCAAGGACTGGTGGGAAACCTACTGCGAGCAGAAGGATGAAAGTACTGGCTCACTATTTTCAGCCGCACCCACCTGGGATTCGTTCCGGGATGCCATCAACGAGCAGTACTACCCTTTTGGAAGCTATGAGGATGAATACATAAAGTGGACCACGCTACGGCAGGGAAGGGACCAAGATGTGCCGGAGTTCACCAATCTTTTCCATACCCTTCGCACAAAGTTGGGTATCAAGGATTCGGAGCAACATTTGATACTCAAATACTGTGGCTGCCTGCACAAGTACATCCAGGAAGTAATACAATTCCTAAACATCCCCTCGCTCGGCGCAGCATACCGATATGCCGTCAAGGTCGAGCAGAAGCTTAAACAAAAGAAGCGAGACTTTGGATCTGCGAATCCAAAGCAGGGGAAAGGTGCCCCTAAACCACAGAACAAAGGACAAAGTCAAGGCGGGACAGCCCAAGACAACCAGCCGAAGCTGCAAGCAAAGAACAGCGCCGCGAAGCCGAGAAAGGACACTGGAAAATGGTGCGAGTTCCATAAGAGCTCCACTCACAACACAAGTGAGTGTCGGGCCAAGAAGTCACTGGTGGCTGAGCTAAAGGTTTTAGAATCAGATGCATGTTCCGACTCTGAGTCAGAACCCGATAAGGGGTATGAAAAAGGGAAGCAGATCATTGATGCGGATCCCAGCACCACTATTTCTACCGCAAGGATCCAGAAAAATGAACCCGAAGATCCAGAGGAGGAGGAGCGTCTCTTCCACTCCCAGATGTGGGTAAAGGGCTCCCCGATACAGTTCATTGTTGATAGCAGGAGTCAAAAGAACCTTATTTCGACAGAGGTCGTGAAGCGGTTGGGCTTACCGACCACAGCACATCCACAACCATACACCATTGGGTGGCTTCACCAAGGACAAGATCTTCGCGTGAGCCAGCAGTGTCGCCTTCCATACAACATCAAGCCCTTCACGGATGAGGTATTGTGTGACATTTCTCCTCTTGAAGTTTGTGATGTATTACTAGGACAACCATACTTGTGGAAGCGACATGTTGTGTATGAATCAAGGCCCCATGCTGTTATTATTACATTGGGAAATAAGTTGTTCAGGATACCAGAGGTAGCACCACCTACCGCCATCTCTTTGATTACTGCAAAACAATGCAGTAAGATCATTTCCAAAACCAGGAAATTTGTTTTCCTGATGATACGCCCTCAAGGAAAGAAGAAGACAATGGCTGCGGCCTCCAGACGGGGTCCCTCTGCACGACAACTACAGATGGACAATATTGTGGAGGAGTATGAGGACATCTTCACCTCCCCGTCAGGGGTTCCTCTGCACTGTCAAGTCAAGCACTCCATCGATCTGACCCCAGGTGCGCCGCTACCCAATGGACCAATTTATCGGCGCTCCGTTCTGGAGAACGATGAAATCAAGAGGCAGATTCAGGAGCTCCTGCAGAAAGATCACATCCGTCCGAGTTCATCGCCCTGTGGGAGCCCGATCATGTTGGTACAGAAGAAGGATGGGACGTGGAGACTCTGTATTGACTATCGGGCGCTGAACAAGATCACTGTCCGTAATAGGTACCCGATCCCGCGGATTGATGACCTCCTAGACCAACTAAAGGGGGCGAAATATTTCAGCAAGATCGATCTGAAGTCAGGATATCACCAGGTACCAATCGAACCCTCTGATGTATGGAAGACTGCCTTCAAATCCAAGGAGGGCCTCTTCGAATGGTTGGTCATGCCTTTCGGATTGACAAATGCTCCTGCAACCTTTATGAGGCTAATGGATGACATCTTGCGGCCATTCACCAACTCCTTTGTAGTAGTATACTTGGATGACATTCTGATCTTCAGCCAAAGTTGGGAAGAGCACCTCCACCACATCCGACAGGTTCTCCAAACACTGCGGCAACACAAGCTATGTGCCAATTTGGAGAAATGCACTTTTGGCATGACCCAGGTTTAGTATCTGGGATACATCATTGATGAACAGGGGGTGCATGTCGATCCAGCCAAGATCCAAGTCATTCGGGATTGGCCCTCTCCAACCACTCTAACAGAGCTCCGCAGCTTTCTAGGTCTTGCCAACTTCTACCGCAGGTTTGTGTTGGGGTTTTCTCATATTTCTTGGCCCTTGAGTCAAGTCACCAAGGGAGGGGCGAAAGCAAAATTTTTTTGGTCTGAATCTCAACAGAAGGCATTCATGGAGTTGAAGGATCGCCTCTACATGGCACCAGTGCTCGCGTTACCAGATTTACAACAACCATTTGAGGTCGAGACAGATGCCTCTGACTATGCTATTGGGGCAGTCCTTACTCAACATGGACATCCAGTGGCATATCATAGTGAAACACTTTCAGACACAGTCCGGAAGTACCCCACTTATGACAAAGAGATGTATTCCATTGTACAGGCCTGTTGACAATGGAAGAATTACATTTTGGGGAAGGAAACGGTCATCCACACAGACCACTGACCCCTGCAGTTCATACAGACCCAAGGGAAATTGCAGAATGATCGCCATCAGAAGTGGTCTACATACCTGCAACAGTTCCACTTGAATATCAAGTATAAGAAGGGCAGCACCAATAATTTTGCAGATTGCCTCAATCGACCATCGATCATGGCGTTAACCACCGTGCTCAACTCTTGTGGGCACGAGACTTCTGATTGGCCACTTCTCTACAAAATCGACCCAGAATTCGGCCACACATACCAAACACTCTTGGAGTGTCGGCATGTTGCAGATTTTCACCTCCAGGATGCCCTATTATGCCACCTCGGTCACCTTTGTGTTCCTTCAAGCGAGCGTGCCAAGATGATTTGGGAAGCACATTACATTCGGGCTGCTGGGCATTTCGGGGTCGAGAAAACAGTGGCAGTACTACAAAATTATTTCTATTGGCCGAATCTTCGACAGGATGTTGGGAAGTACATCCGATCATGTACTGCCTGTGCCATTGCCAAACTGACCATTAAGAAGCACGGCCTCTATACCCCGTTGCCTACCCCTAGTCGACCTTGGGAATCCATCTCCATGGATTACATGTCAGGCCTTCCTTCCACTAAGCATGGAAATGACTGTGTTTTTTTGGTCGTCGACAGGTTCTCGAAGATGGCCATTATGGTGGCCTGCAAGAAGAATATCACAGCAGAAGCCACTGCTAAACTCTTCTTTGAACGAGTGTGGGTGCACTTTGGGATCCCACAGTCTATCATCTCAGATCGGGACAGTCGGTTTCTCAGCACATTTTGGTCCAGTCTCTGGTCAATGCTGGACACCAAAATCACAAAGTCCACAGCCTTCCATCCTCAAACTGATGGCCAGACAGAGGTTGTCAATAGGATTATTGTGCACATTCTGCGCATGTATAACTCAAAGCATCCATGCACATGGGACGAGAGCCTCCCCTATGTTCAGCACAGCTACAACCGAGCTCTTCACAGCTCCACTGGCCATAGCCCTTTTCAGGTGGGTTTGGGATTCCAGCCACTGTGCCCCATTGATGTGGCCATGCCACTTGTAGCTACTCACATGAATTCAGCTCATGTCCAGTCCGAAACAGATAAGGCCACCATCTTCATTGAGCGCATCCAACATATTCGCTAGCAGGTCCATGACATTCTTGAGAAATCAAATGCCAAGTACAAGCAACGACATGATCAACATCGGGTGCCACACAAGTTTCAAGTGGGCGACAAAGTCTGGTTGCATTTGCAAAAGGAACGCCTTACTGGAGCCTATCGGAAATTGAGACCACTCCGATATGGTCCTTACACCATTAGTAAGGCTGTGGGAGACAATGAATTTGAGCTCAGCATTCCCCCATTCCTTGGCCTGCACCTAGTGTTCAATGTGGACCGCCTTTGGCCATACTTTCCACCATTGTTAGACACATCCGACATTGCAGAACAGCTCAAACCCACAGAATTAAATCCAGATTGCATGGAACAAGCTGCAACTGATCGGATCATGGACACACAGATCAAGAACACTCGCCAACAGAATATCCAACTTTATCGAGTTGTCAAAGCAGGCCAACTCTTTCAGCAAGGCAAGTGGCTCACCAGGGAACAAGTTCAGCAAAAGTTTCCTCATCTCATGGAGGAGCTCAATGCAATGGGGACCATTGCTTCCTAAGGGGGGAGGAATGATCCAGGTGGATATTGGTGGCCACCTGCCAAGTCCACCTGAACCCCCACCATTGTCTTTCTCAGCATTTTCAGTTTCCTTAATTGTAGCACAACTTACTATTTTTAGCAGTTTTTCGGGTCCTGAACTTCCGGAGCCGTTTTGAGGCCTTAAACGACATTTTTTGGGGAATCCCAGGGCAACATGGGTCCATGGAATGGACTGATGTTGCCCATTCCAACAATGATAGTGCTCGGATAGATCTTTCTAACGAGCTATTGTATGTGTCAAACGGAGATCATATGCCAAAGTTACGACCCCGGGAAGTTGATGTACCAACTTACCCCAAACGGGGCCCACAGTTTTGGCGTTTCATCTCCTAGGGTTAGGTTTTGGAATGTTAAGGGTTTTCCATTGTTTCTCAACAATAAATAGGCCTTCGAGCCTCATTGTAACACAGTTCAGAGGCATGTAGCCACCACATCTCTTCTCAGAGATAAGCTGCCATCGCCCTAGCTGGTTTATTTCCATTTCTGGTTGTAAGCATATTTCAGTATTTTCCATTAATGAAATGAAGTATTATTTCCGCTGCATCTTTGTGTATATGGTTATCTATGTAATTTGCTGCGTTCCTATTTAAATCTGGATCAGTGGTATCAGAGCGGTCTGCTTTTTCTTTGTTTTTCTTTGCATGTCCCCAACAAGGTCGGGATATAAGGAGTTAGGGCTTGAACTAGTTGAACCTTTTCAAGACCAGCCTCGCAAATCCCAGCGGCCTCCCATGGTGGACGAGAAGAAAGACGAGGGGGCAGGAGATCCCATCAAAATCTTGCTCGAAGAAGCCCTCGAGTGACAATGGAATGCGATGATGGACAGCTTTGCCCAGATCCTTCAGCGGCTACCCAGAAGCAACGCATCGGCTTCCAGCAGCTACTCTGGAAACGCCACACCCTTTAAGGTACAAGTTAATTTTGAAATCCCCATATTCAAGGGTCAGATAGACGCAGATGCCGTAGATAAATGGTTAAATCTGCTAGAGGGTTATTTTTCTGTTCATGAATTTTCGAGTCGGGAAAAGATTGTTTTTGCTCTTCTCAAAGCATCCCCTCACGTTTCTGTTTAAATCTGGATCAATCAGCATGGGTAGATGCCATGGTGGAGAAGTATGACTCCATCATGAAGAAAAATATATGGGAGGTGGTGCCAAGGCAAGAGAAAAAGCCAGTGGTTGGTTCCAGATGGATATACAAAGTAACAAATGCAATTGATGGCGATATTGAGAAGTACAAGGCCAGTTTTGTGGTCAAAGGCTTCTCACAGGTAGAGGGAGTTGATTATGAGGAGAAATTTTCCCCTATGGAAGGATATTCCTCCATCAGAACCATTCTAGCATTAGTTGCACAGATGAGTGGAAGATCCACCAAATGGATGTGAAGATTACCTTCCTCAATGGAATGGTTGAGGAAGATATTTACATAAAGCAACCTAAGAGTTTGGACACATTTGATAGGGAGACATATGCATCTAGGCTCAGAAGAGCCCTTTATGGTCTCAAGCAGGCACCTCATGCTTGGTACACTCTGATAGATACATATCTCAATGGGTTGGGGTTCACCAAGAGTGAAGAAGATCCCAATCTCTAGTATTGTGGTAGATAACAAATTGCTCATTATAGTAATGTATGTAAATGACTTGATACTAACAAGGGATGAGAAGTTTATCCAGTCTTGCAAGGAGGGCCTTGCAAGAGAGTTAGACATGAAGAACATGGGCTAGATGCACTACTTCCTTGGTTTGGAGGTGTAGCAGGTAGATGGAGAGTTGTTTGTGAGTCATGGAAAGTATACCTATGAAATACTTTAGAGATTCCATATGTAGGACTGCAAGCCTATAGAGACTCCTCTAGATACCAACTGGAGGAAGGAGGAGGCTTCTACATGGGAGGTAGTACATGCCACCATCTACAGACATCTAGTGGGGTACTTGATCTATTTGGTGAACACAAGGCTCGATATATGTTATGCAGCTAATCAACTAAGTCAATTTATGATGAAGCCTACCAAGCTTCACTAGAAAGCAGCAAAAAATGTGCTTAGATACCTTAGAAGCACAATAAATTTTGGATTATGGCATAAGAGGAGTGATGGTGTGAAGCTCCAAGGCTTCACTGATGTAGATTGGATAGGGAGTACATCAGATAGGAAGAGAACTCTCGGAGCTATCTTCAGTGTTGGGTCAACAATTATTTCCTGGTATAGTAGGAAACAAATATCTGTAGCACTCAACTCAGTAGAGGCCGAGTATATGGTTTCTAGTCAAGCAACATGCAAGGTCATTTGGATGAGGAAAATTCTTGTTGGTCTTTTAAGTGAGGAGATGAATCTTACTATGATTTACAGTGATAATCATATTTGTATCTAACTCTCTGAAAATGTATTATTTCATGACAGGTCCAAGCACATTAATGTCAGGTACCATCACTTGAGAGATTGTGTATAGAGGAGAATCGTGATGTTGTAGTACATTCCCACACAGAAGCAAGATACAAATATTTTGACAAAGGATTTTTCAAGGAAAATTCGAGTTCCATAGGAGGAGGATAGGGGTTGTGCATAAATGTTTTCTTGCTAAGAGGGAGTGTTAAAATGTAGCAAGAAAAGGTTTCATTTTACTTGTGCCTTAATCAAATGGAGAAATTCGATTTTCCACATCAGTAGGATGACATGGACTGGAGTTAGATGGAGTGACATGGCTTTGCCTCTTAGTTCAATTAGTCAATTCGAGTTATAGACTAGAAGTAGATTTGTGCATGGATTAATCACCAAAATTTAGAAATCTAGTGGAGTTATTGTTAGTTAAAGTCAATTAACTGAGCTCTAGTCTTTAGTGGAGTTAGTAGGATTTAAATTGAGTAGTTATAAAAATTGCTAACTCACCGATCTCTCATTTAACTAATCAATTTACTAAAAATAGTCCCAGTCATGTGTGGAATTTGAATTTCCTAGTTGTAGTGGAGGAAAAGGCACATCGTAATTATCAATTGTATACTAGTTGAGTGTACAATATTTTTCATTGAGCGGGTGGTCAATTCCTTCACGATTTGCACAAGGAAATAGGGAATTCTCCTATTTTATAGGGGCTACTTTTCCCAAGGATTGTGCAAGGAAATAGGAGGATAACAAAGACCTATTTTAGCAAAGTGTTGGTTAGAGTAGGTTAGTGAGCAGGAGTTCATATTGCAGTGCAGGGTGTGCTTCACGATTGAAGCAAGACATTTTAATTGATCCATATTCTCATATGAATTAATGCAAAGCAACACATGGGTTTTTCCCAGCTGGGTCCCCCTGTAAAATCATTGTGTTCTTTGTGTTTTGATGGTTGCATGTTATTGCATGTGTTTCTATCATGTATTTTCCTTTTCACAAAATAGTAGAAGAAATTTTTGTCTCTTGATATCAGTTCAATTTCATTAGCAGTAGAAAATTTCTTGCAATTTCTACATTGTGTGGCTTTGTAGGAGCCAAGATCATCATTTTGTTGAGTGTGAATTGCATTATTTATAAGGGCCAAATTTAGGCTTTGCAAGAGTCATGTCCCTTAAAATTTTTAAGGTCAAATCACCAAATTTTAAATTTGAATTTGGTGAAGAAAAGGGGGTCAAAAATCACCAATGTGAAGATTGAAATTCCTTATGGAGAGAGTGCAAATTTGGAGGATTCCTCACTGGTTATTAAGGGAGGCTGCGACTAACCCTAGAGTGTAGAAAAAATAATTGAAATTTCTGTGGTCGAGTTCGGGGTATTTGTGAAGCCGAATTTCCACTCTTGCAGTTGATTGAATGAGGGCAAAAAAGGGTTGAGTCATTGAGTGCAAATTTACTGATTCGAGAAGCAGTTTCATGGGGGTGAATTTGCCCTAATTTAGAGGGACAAATTACCTCAAGAGAACTTGAGGTAAACTGGGGTTTACTTTTGACTACATTTCTACTTGTCAAAGATTGATTTCTTCATTTTTGAGAGGTTGAATCAACAATGCTTCAGGAGGAGGTATTTTGGGACTCCATCAATCAGGTTTTGCATTCAAAATTTATATAAATTTCTTCCAATAATTTCATCAATAAAAGTGCAACCATTTATTTAATTTTTGGGTTTGAAATTTTTATTCAATTGTTGGTAATTTCCTATTGTATGAGCTTCTGCAAATTTTGTGGTAATTTTTGGAACGAAAAATACATGCCATAGTCTTTCTTAAGGAAAACCCTAATATCTAGTAAAATAATATAAACAAATATTACACATCAATTATCAATTGCCAATAAGGATAAAGTGCAAGCCTATTTTATGAGTGCAAAGCTTGAGGAAAGGTTTGCACCTCGAGAAATTTGATCCCTCTAGGAACTTTATGGATTGTATGGTATTTAGTACTTGGCAGGTCATATATTCAAATCTCATGGGGAGGGGTTGAGGATGGAAGCCACTTTGGGGGAGTTAAACTTCACAAGGGGTGTCCACGCTTGACCGAGCCTCGCACAATCCTCATGATAAACATCCCATTATGGGAGGATCGATCTTCTTCCATCCAATAAAAGGTCCAGACCTGGCCTAAGCTCAACCTATTCACAAGTACACACGCACACACACAAACACACACACACACATCCTTTGCTATTATTTTAAAATTATTTTTATTTTATTTTATTGTTATTTTTATTTTTATTTAATTTGACCAAGTAACAATGTTTATATAATGTACCATAACACAATCTTATAACATCTCTTCCATACTAAGTTAGAGAGCATCTTTTAACTAAATAAATGTATATTTTTTTAATCATTTAAAATAAATAAAAATAATATATATAATTATAATTATAATTTATTATTGAAAAGTAAACTTTACTTACATAAGTTATATCATCATATTGAATTAAAAATTATTAGTTAATCTAAGTGAAATAATTAAAAAATTTAAAATCTTTATAAATTTTATTTTTTAATTTTATATTAATCATTTAATATCACATATATGTAATTTAAATAATTTAAAAGAAGATTATTACTTTTACCTATGCAAATCTTACTTTATAATATATTTATTCTCTTCACCTTAAATTAATTATTAATAATAAATATAATTTATATTTTTAATCATAATTAATAATAATTATTTTTTAAAATTATTATTATTATTAATTATTTTTGTTTATTTGTTATCTTATATGTATTTTGGGATGATTGACACACTTAATCTTTGGTTTGAGTAGTCGTGATTCAATGATATCTAAGTCATCAAAATCACACGTCAATCACATCCTACCTAGGCCACACTGATAACATTTAACATGACTAGATTTTTCCTAGAATTTTGAACCAATAACCTTCACATCACAAGTACCTTATGATGAGCCCCAAAAATGGACAATTATTTGGGCTCATTCAACCTTCTAATTTGACTTAATCCACCATTCTCATTAGTTTATTGCATGTTTTTTATTATATTTATGTTAATAGAGTGAATTTGGTTAGTCATTATGCCAACAAGTCTAATGGGTGCTTTGTGTAGCCTTTTTGGTCAACTTGGAGACAAAATTGAAAGTCTTAATGAACACTTGGCAGCCAAATTCGTGGGAGAACAAGCTAGAGGATTTGTAGGAAGGTGTCCCCTTCATTTATGGGCCCTTACCTCAAATTCTCCACCATCAGCTTGGAGTTCAAGGGCCACCGAATCAATCAACACAAGGGCAGCCAAGCAATTCAAGTAGGACTGCTGTTAACTCCAAGTTTTGGGCAGCCGAGTCCCTAAATTCTAGGAGGACTGTTGGGTCCTCAAATTGTATAAATAAGAGGGCTTAAGACCTCATTTCAGTTAGTCAATTTGGTTAGCCAGTTAGTCATTTTGTTTTAGCCATTAGTTAGCTAGTTTGTAGTTCGATTTTTATGCAATAGATTAGCTTTGCTTTCAGCTCATGTTCAAGTTCTTCTTGTGGACAGTTTTGATGTAACTCTTCATTCTTGTTTAATAAAGATGAATCCAGCTTTGCACCAGCTCTAAATCTCTCTTGGGAGGCTGTAGCTCTTGGGGTTGGGCCCATCTCAAGCGCCCAGTACCTCCCTTGTTTATCTTTATGTGTTTTGCTGCATTCTGAGAATAAAATCTGCTATTTTGTTTTGTTATTTAGTTTGTTTTTTTGACGAGTAAAATAGCTTTTCATGCTCAGATTTAGTTGATAGGTTGTTAACAGAAAAAGCTTCAAGAAAAGGGCCAACAAACATCTGTGGTTTCACCTCTCCCTCAGTGGGATCAGGAGCTGTGACTAGGATGACTTTGCTGCCCACAAAAACACTGATTTTGCTTTGTCATGCAATCACTAGTGTTTGACTTTCATGTGTAGAAGTTGGTTACAAGTTCAAACTTTCATTTGCTTAGTTGCATGAGTTAAAATACATGGTTTCATTGCAGGTCACACTTCTGTTCATTCTCTTTACTAACAGCTAGCAAATTAGGTCAACGTAACTAGGTCTTTGAATTTATAAGTTTTGTTGGTTCAGATTGGAAAAACGACTTGCAGAGCACCTGTACCACTCCTTCATCTGCTTATTCTCCATCAGCACCATCCACTCCACCCTCTACTTAGAACCCTTGCTTCACGTTTGCCATTCGCTCTCATAACCCTACCTTTTGTGCAACATTACTTCAGTCTTCTTGGAACAAGTCCAGCCATCTACACCTTCTCCTCAACTCTATCCATCAGTCCTTGGGTCATTTCAAGCCCCTACCCTGCCTCCCTATCCATTCATGCACCTTACCTCACTCACCCATGCTCCGAAATTCCGTTACAGAACATCCTGTAGAAATCCTGAACATCCTGTAGAACCCCTGCAGACTTCCTGTAGAAGCTCATAAACACGGTTTCTTGGCAGCCAAACTTTGTGAGACTCTCTAGAAGGGTGTTAGGGACCCCTTAGACCCTCTCTGAACCTTCCCAACCTTTCCCAAGCATTTCTCCTCCTTGATCCACCTCTGCACAGTCAAAAATAGTTAGAAGCACATGCATGATAATTCCAACAACTTAATCAAAAATACAAAAATATGTTTTCTTTAGATAGTGATAGCTTAGACATTTGCATTTTACCTTCATAGAAGTAATGGCATCTCTTTCAGCAGTTTGCATGCTCTCCTTTGCGTCAGTAGGACTAGTTGGTAGAATTAGGGTTTGCGTTTCTTTTTGGCTTTCAGTTTCTTTTTGCAATTAGATTAGCTTCCTTCGAGTTAGCTTTCATCCATCAATTAAAAAGCTTCTTCTAAGAGCTCATAGAAGTTGGCTTAAGCTCCTAGTGGACTTGTGCCAGCTGACCAAGTGACAGCTGCGGCAAGAGCTAGTACTTGTGCATACAACACCGTCGCTTCCAAGTTTGTTACGAACTACCGGGTTGATAAAATTAGAGATAGGAAGCTCCAGGAGTTGTAGCATTATTGCTACAATACTGGGGCTCACCACCTTAACCAAACACCCTGTCATTGTCTACCCTGTACTCATAAACTATTATTATTAATTATTAATCTTTAATTTTAAATTGCAAATTTCTATATTAATCCTTTAACTTTTAATTAAACTAGATACCACCACTCAAATTTTAAAAGTTTAATTAATTATAATAGTTTGGATGCAAAGATCATATAATCACTTTACATAATGTGATTTAATAATCACAATAAACATATATAAAATTATTTGTTTCACAATAATAAGTTTAATTTGTATTAAAATTTGTTAGGGTTGAATTGAACATATTTGTAATATAAAATGCTAAGAGGTGGTTATAATTAAATGTCTAAAATGTAATTGTATATCCATCCTGTCATAAAGTTAGGCTTCTCTATTTTAACGTTAATAGGCTAGCAAAAACATTTCCTTACACACTACTAAGGAAAAAATAAAAATATGAGAATACATATAATTTTTACATACCGATGTGTGTTTACACTACTTACATGTCCTCCTATGATCGAATCTATTCATGATTGACTCTATTCAGTGTTTTTCTTCCTGAAACGAAGTAACAGGACAGGCCACATCTACCGTGACTCTACCATCCACTAATTCAATATTTTGAGAGCACAACATATCTTTTTGTTTCTCATATCCCAAATGGAATATTTTTTTGCAAATTCTCGGAATTTAAATCAACAAAATGTTTCATTTAAAATTTTCATTTATTAAAAAAAATATTGCTCTGTAAAATATAGCAACATATAACTACAAAATAACAATATAATGAGAAAAAGAGTTCTCAGCTTTATTCTAATAGATAAATTTGGGTCTACATGTTGTTATAAACAAAATAGTTAAGATGGAAGTTAGCCTCAAGAATATGTTCCAATGTTGATTTGAGCCTCTCAAAACTAAATTGCACTACAACTGCTAAGATTTCTTGTGAATTCTGGATGAACTCACCAAGGGGAGAGATGGGTGCTCACCCACTCTCACAGAATCATCCGACGGTTTCCGTCTTAGGGCTACCATTGAAGTTGAAAACTCCTAGCTCTCCAAACCTCTCCACAAGAAAATACTCAACTCTCCAAATCTCTCCACAAGAAAATTCTCAACACGAGGATGTCTCCAAATGATCTCCTCCTCCTCTTCGGACCCCTGTAGAAGTCTTTATTTTATTATTATTTTAATCACTTAATACTTTTTCCCTCCTTTTATTTTAATGAAAATACCTTTTTAATATGGTAAAATGGTAAATTGGCCACCATCCCACCTCAAGCCATTGAAAGTCACTTCTTACCATCCCATCATGTAACTCTTCTCTTCTTGGTTGCAATGAGTTATTGCATTAAGGCATTCCATCAAATATTCCTCATGAAATGCCCCCTCAAGTGAAATTAATTAAGTCAAACCCATTAATAACCTCGTTTTATAAAAGTTGTCAGAATGCAACAAAACGAAATGAAAGTTGTGCGGATGAAGGAATATTCCAAAGGAATGCCATTGAATCCCATAAAAACTCCTCAAAACTCCCTCGGGAACTTTAATGATGTACTCCTACTCCTATGACCTAGCCATTCGTACCTTGGAAATCCACCCTAACTATACTATAGAGGAAAAGAAAAATGGGAACATGTTGGAGGCCAAAGATAGGCCATCATAAGGAGTCTTCTTCATATGGACTTGAATCAATAGGAGGGTGACATGAAATGATTCTAGAGGTATTTAAGACTATGATTCTTCCTACTAATTATTGCAGAGATCTCTACTACTCAATGAGCTCTAAGGGTTTCCTATGATCAATCCCCATAAAATGCTTCAATATCTTTCTGTCATTCTCAAATTTCAAGTATGTGCTTTACTATTTCCACCATACAAGCATCACTAGCACTACATTTCTTTTGGATTTATCTTTCAAACACATTTTTCTAATTATTCTAGTGAATGGTTGAATTCATTATACTTCAACGTATTTACCTTATTTCTATTCCATGCCACTTCACTCCTCTCTTCACCTTTCTAAGCTCACACAATGCATACCATCCACTCAATTAGTGGCAGTGTCCCACTATAGCCAGCCTTCTTTTTAGCTAGTTAATAGTCTCAACAAGCAACAAACTACCCAACTAATTCCTCCACATACACTTATAACTATGGACCTCTCTAGAAGAAGCATATAACTCAAATAATGTCTCAACCTTCAACCACATAAACCCACACACCCAAAACTTGTGTTGGGAGGAGAAAAGTATCTAATCCACATCTTAGTTATGTACCAAATAAACCCACACACATCACTCAACTCCACTATTGTATAGTCTTAATTAGTCATATCAAAGGATTGAGAAGGGGGTGAGGGTGTGATGCTAGTGTGTTAAATTCTTATCTCATGAACTTTCCATGACATAGTTTGTACTTGAATAAGTGCTACATAGTTGTTACTCCTTCTGCTTAGTTTAAATATAACTAAATTACAGTAAAAATACTTAACTCACATTAGTGCTTAGAATTCTATCAATTTGAATTTTATTGATTGGTAAAGTCCTCATTTGTGCAATTAAAAAGCAAGACCCTAAATTCAATGCTTATGCAAACATAGCTTTAAAAAGCTATAATATGTTATGCTTTTATTTACAACTGCATTAGTCGTCCAAATCAAGGTTATCTATCCAAGTCAAGAATTATATATTTTATTTCTTAAAATTTGAACTAAAATATTTAATAAAAAATTCTTTTAATATAATTATTAGCTTTTTTCCCGGGAATATAATTATTAACTTATAAAAATACATAGAATTTCTTTTTTTAATTTTAATTTATATTTGAAAAAATAATAATGACAGTATTTTATTATTTAGTTTATAAAAATGCATATGTTTTATTTTATTAAAATTTGAATTTAGTTGTATATATATATATATATGAATTAATATATTGAATTAAATGTTTTTAATATAATTATTAGTGTAAAAAGTATTGATATGACAATAATAGAGTACATTGCATTAATAAAAGGTAATGATTGAAAAATCACAATTTACTATGTATTTTGCAATAAGACGTTCAAATTCTCAACCAATAATAATATAAATAAATAATATTTTTTTTTAAATAAAAAAAAATACATAGTTAAACTTTATTAAATAAAAAAAATATAAAATATGTTTGATCAAACTAATTTGGGATCAGCGCAATTACCTAATATGTTATCCTACTGAGCGACAGGATAATAAAGCAGACTTATTATAATATTCATACATGTCATGGGGAAATCGACACTCATCATAATATTCATACACATACACATTATAGAGAGGTTGGATAATGACCATTCCATTTAAATTAATTTAATACCCCTCTTGTAAGGTTGGCATAGCTTGTCTATTCATGAGTTAATTTTTTTCAAATAATAATAATAATAATAATATCTTCCCAAATTCTTTGACCTTAATAAAAAAATTACACAAAATTTAAAAAATTAAAAAATTCTCTAAAGATTTTTTATATAAACATCTTAAAATTATATTTAAGTTCCTATCACTGTTGTTGCTTTTCAAAATTGTTTTTCTTTTAAATTAAAAAACCATTGTACAAATTTAAAGTATCCACCTCATTGTTAATGGAGACATCAATCCTATGCAAATTCATTGTCTTTTAGATGAGAAGTGACCCATACCTATCATCTCTTTCACTTTCAAAATTATACATTTAAGTTATATATGTTAGGTAATTAAATATTATTATTATAGAACTTCAAATTATATTTAGTTTATTATAATTAAATTTAAGAATCACAAATTATTTTTAAATATAATAAAAATAAATTATTAAATTTAAATATTTTTATTTTTTATTTTTAAATATAGTCATAATTTAGTTGTCCATTAATAGTTTAGATAGTTATTTTCTTGATGGAGTTGAAGAACATCAACATAAGTGCATTGAGGATGACATCTTTCACCCTACCAATCCTTACGACATTTAAGGTGGGGGTGGCATGACGCTCCTCCACTATGCAAATGAAGTGTGGGAGAGTTAAGATAGAATGTGCATGAGGGTTATATTAGCACTTTGGTTTCGGTTTGAGGAGATGTTGTAGAGAGGAATATAGAAAATATGCTAGTGGTTGAGTCTTTGACCTAGTGTCTTGGCATCTAATGATGGTGTATGCATGTATTGAGTCTATTTAGCTTCAACATGGTATGGTAAAGCCTTGTGGGTCAAGGAGTCTTTTGGGTAGTGAGGTGTAGTGCATAGGTTGCCTCAACCTTTGGTGCATTTCAATTAGAACCCTAAGATTTGGCATTCTCTAAGACAAGGATTATGGTTTGGCTTTGGTTGTTTTGAGGTGGTAGTGCTTCATGCTTCTGTGGATTGGAATCGAAGCTCCCTTTTGGAGGTCTGACGTCTGCTCAAGGTAATTTGGTTTTATTGACTAATTTGGACTATATTAATTATTGTTGAAGCATTTGGTTGGATTTTCCTAGCCCCTAGGGCCATCTCCGGTTGTAATGGTGGTCATGATTTATATGGCTTTAGGGTACTATGTTTGTTCTATGGTTTCTGGTCTCTCTAGATTCATTGTTCCAGGATTGGTGCGACCTGACAGGAAGGGCACTAACTGTCATTAATCCATCTGAGATCAGCTCCATCTGTTGGTGTTCAAACGGTACTGCTTAGGGTTCTCTATGGTTCTAAGGTACCTAAAAATATACCTATTTGTGGGAGTTTGGTCAGTTGTTGGGGTATTCTGAGTAATTCTTGTTTAGAACATGTGGGCACCTTGTTGCACTCATATAGTTACAGTGGGTTGGGGTTCTACTGGAGAGGATTCTATTTGGAGTCAATGTTTTCTTTTTCCTCTTGGCATGGTCAGTGGGTTTGTGGCTCGATGAGTACAACATGAGTTCGTTTACTAGTCGCTCTAGTTTCCTTGTCTTTTGTTCTGCAGTGAATTTCTTGGTGTCGTGCCAATGTGGCAAGGTAAGTCGGAGGGTAGGGGAATTGGGGAATTCTATTCGAACTCACCTAGAGACTCTTGGCCTTCATGATTTTGACCCTGGACAAGGAAACATTGGCAGTCAAATCCATCAACTTAAAATGATTATGGAGTAGCTAAGCAGAGACCTACACAATGATAGAAATGCAATCTTTTCTTTTATGAATGAAATCCAGAGGAACCAATGATACTATGCAACACATACTTGCAAACTTACAGAGGGGACAATGGCACCTTCAGAAAAAAGATAGATCGCATGGGAGATAGAATGGCTCAGATGAAGAAACATATCTATCATGAGTGCTAGCCTCTGCTGTCACCTGGTTTAGGATTGTACAACCTAGCCCTAGTCACATCTTTAGATGTCTGATGAGTCTCAATTGCATTCCAATTTGGCTAGTCTTTTGGGCTTATATGCCCTATAACTTCTGGTCTTTCTGTCATGCATGACAACCTATTGTATTATTGGGAAACTATCTATTGGTCAATAAATATAGTAGGAGTGAGGCCAGTAAGATTTTGGTAAAATCTATTGTATTTTTGGGAAACTACCTATTGATCAATAAATCTGGTAAGAGCGAGGCCAATAAGATTTTGGTAAAATGCTATCTTCAATGTAATCTTTTTGTGTGAATAAAAAAAAATTATTTACAAAAAAGAAACAAGGTAGACAACTATCACTAATTATATTTAGAAATTGCTTCATCAGCATTTTTCAAAAAAATCATCTTAATAAAATAACTTGTTAATAGATAATTCACCACTTGGAGGAGTGATTGAGCGGAGGCGAATGGAAACTAGGCGATCGGCGGGCTAGGGTTTGCAGGTGGAATAGCAGGGAGCGCTGGAAGGAGTGAGCGAAGGGGAAAAGAGCAGGGGAAGTCGGGGCGGAGCGATGGGAATAACAAGAAACCACACGCAGGAACAGAAATTTCTCAAGCAGCTGGTGTTGAGCACAAAAATGGAAAACCGGCAAGGGAGGGAAGAGATCCCCTCCTATAAAAACATAGTTGCAGGAGAGGCAAGCGGCAGCGGTATCCAGAATGAGGCCAGGGAGAATAATAAAGAAGCACCAGTGATGGGCAAGCTGTGGCAAATGAAGACCGGAGGAAAGTGCTTACCTAGGGCACAGAAGAAACCCAGATACGTCATACCCAACAACAAGCTGGAGGAGTACAACAGTTATATGAAAGATCATGCACTGATCTGCAAGTTCGTTGGGTATTGGCCCACTGAAAAAGAACTATACAGGTGGATTTACCAAAGATGGAGACCAAAAGGGCATGTAGAGTTAAAACTGGGAGCAAAAGGGTTTTTTACAGCAATATTTGCGAATCTGGGGGATAAAGAAAGGGTTTTTGAGGAAGGGCCATATTTCATGAACAACGCAGGACTGTTCATGAAATACTGGGAAGAAAGATACAATCCTAACAATGAAAAGATGTTGGAAGCCCCGATCTGGGTCAGATTGTTCGGATTACCAGTGGAATTTTGGGACCCTGAGATTATGGAAGGGATAGCTAATATGATCGGTGCCTTTGTCAAGGTAGCGGAAGCAATGAAGAAAGGTAAGTATACATCTTACGCAAGATTGTGTGTATACATTAATATAGCTGAACCTCTGCCGAAATTCATAGAACTAGAATACCACGATGAAGTTTGGCAACAGCCATTAAATTATGAGCATATCCCCTTCAGATGCAGAAGATGTCATGAGTACGGTCATCTATATAGACAATGCCCTTTAAATAAGGAAGAAGAATACACAAGGAAAAGAGAAGAACAAAAAAGGGAAGCAGAGAGAACGAGGAGAATGACAAGGGTTTCCAACAGGTTACCAGAAAGAAGAAAGCAGGTAAAGAAGGAATAAGGGTGCAGACACAAATGGAATCACTGAGCATTGAAAGTAAAAACAAGTTCAAAATCCTCCAGGAAAACAGTGAAGAGGGCGAGGACAAAGTGGTAGAGGAAGAAGATCCAGAAAATGAACCCATGGAAATAATCAAGGAAACCAAAGAAAAAGATACGGGAACAAGAGAAATGAATGAAAGGCAAACAGCTGAAAAGATAGAAATACTAACGGACCAATCCCAAATGGAAACAGAAAGTCAGAAAGAAAACGAGGCAGAGGAAGAAAGAATTATGAGACAACTAATTTAGGAATGGAAAAACTTAGACGAAAGATTCATACCAGACAACCAAAAACAACTATATAAGGATACTTTTCAAAAATATAAAGAAAGGAATGGGGAGAATATGGAAAAACAGGATACCATATCAGGAGAACAGGAAAAAGATCAGATTGGAATAGGCGGGACTGGCAAAAGCAGCAGGAAAAGAGGGAGGAAAATAATGAATGAAACGATACAAACAGTTGGCGAAATATTGATAAACTCAGGTAAAGTGATACCTCTTTCCGAGGTTTTTTTCCACTCCTCTAAGAGTTTAAAATGATTATTATCAGCTGGAATATTAGGGGTTTGAATAGTAAGGGTAAACAAAGGTATATGAAAGAGAAACTAAAAAAAGACAGACCAAGCATCATGATTCTACAAGAGACAAAGATCACCATGCAGCAGATGGAAGGAATAATAAAAAATAGTAAACTCCAATACGAAGTCATGGGACAGGATGCAATCGGTTCAGCGGGAGGCATTGCAATACTGTGGAACCCAAATGAGATAATTTTTTAGAGTTGGATCAGTATGACCAGAATCCTTACAGGCATGGGAAGAATAGCGGGGACGAAGGAAAGGGTTATCATCTCAGGGGTGTATGGACCTCATACTCCGGGAGACAGAGAAAACTTCATTAAAAATTTGCAAGCAACTCGAAGACTTCACCCGGAGACAGCATGGATTGTAGGAGGGGATTTCAATGTAATCCGGTCCCTAAAAGAGAAAAAGGGAGGTATAAGGAAAACAGACCAATATATGGAAATGTTCAATGATATGATAGATGGTCTGAGGCTGGTTGATTTACCAACTATCAATGGAGTCTACACATGGAACAATAGGAGAGGGGGAAAAAATCAGATAGCATCCAAATTATATCGGTTCTTAGTATCAGAAACAATTATGAACAGAGATGTATTCGTAGAAGCAAAGATCATGCCATCTCTCGGCTCTAATCATTGGCCGATAAGATTGGAAGTGGATATTAAGGCTAATCTTGGTAAGAAGCCCTTCAGATTTGAAGCCTTTTGGCTTAGACACCCGGAATTCTTAGAAAAAATGGAAGAATGGTGGTCGCAAAGCACAGTACAGGGAAAAGGAAAAATGCATACCTTCCAACTTAAACTTAAGGAACTAAAAGGAAGGATAAAGAAATGGAACAAGGAAGAATTTGGAAATATCATGGAGGAAAAGCAGAAGCTAGAAGAAGAAATGGAAGCTTTGCAACAAAGGATAATAAATGAAGGGAGAACAGAGGAAAGCAACAGAAAAGAAGGGATAATTTTAGGAAAACTCGAGGAGAGGAGAAAGCAGGAAGAAGTCTTATGGAGACAGAAATCTAGAATAAAATGGCTCAGGGAGGGGGAAAGGAACACTAGATTTTTTCATCAAGCAATGGTACAACACAGGCAAAGGAACAGAATATTTTCTATCAAAAACGAGAGTGGAGAGAGGATTGTTGATCAGGAAGGGATTGAAAAAGTGCTGATGGAATATCACAAAGGAATATTGACTGAACCTCAAATAGACAGGTCTGAAGCTATAAAGGAAGTTTGCACGGCAATTCCAAGAATTGTTACAGAAGATCAGAATAGAGCCCTAATGAGAGCAGCTAGTATGGAAGAGGTGGAGGAAGTAGTGATGAGCATGAAGAAGGGAACAACGCCAGGACCGGATGGCTTTATGGTCGATTTCTATCAAGCGGGCTGGCACTTCATGGGAAAGGAAATTCTGGATCTGATAGAAGAATCTCGTATAAACCAAAAGGTATGGCCAGCTCTTAACTCCACTTTTTTCACTTTGATTCCTAAAAGCGATAATTCAGAGGATGCCAAGGGATTTAGACCCATTGCCCTATGTAATGTTATCTATAAAATAATTGCATCTCTGATGGCCAAAAGACTGAAACCCCTGCTAGATAGTTTGATATCTCCTGAACAAATCGGGTTCGTAGAAGGTCGACAAATTCTAGATGGTCTAGTGGTCACTCAAGAAGTAATCCATTCTCTGAAGGAAAAGAAGCAAAAAGGAATGATGGTTAAATTAGACTTGTCGAAAGCTTATGATAGGATCAATTGGCAATACTTGGAAGAAATTTTGGGAAGTTTTGGTTTTGGGAATAGGTGGATAAAGTGGGTTCATAGTCTTATATCAACTCCAAACTTCTCAATTCTAATCAATGGAACCCCCTCGAAAACCTTTAAGGCTTTTAGAGGAATAAGACAAGGCGATCCCCTATCTCCTTTCCTCTTTATTCTTGCAGCAGAAGGTCTGGGCAGATACCTTAAAAAAGAAAGAGCAGCAAATAAAATCAAAGGGCTAAGACTATGGGGTAATGAACTGCCAATAACCCATCAGCAATTCGTTGATGATATCATGTTATTTGGGGAACCAACTGTAAAAGAAGTGAGAAACCTGAAGAAGGTCTTGGACTTATTTGCGGAAGCATCTGGGATGGAAATCAATAAGGAAAAATCCTGCACCTTCATATTCAATACCATAGAGCCAGTTAAAAGCCACTTGACCAGGATGCTGGATTTTAAGCAAGGGAACCTCCCAACCAAATACTTGGGAAACGTTTTGGACTTCAACTCTAAAAGACAGAAAAACTGGCAAGGAGTCCTAGAGAAATTAAAAAACAGAGTGGCTAACTGGGCTTTCAGAACCTTAAACATTGCTGGAAGGATTGTTCTCGTAAAATCAGTGCTACAGGCAATCCCCATATATCCATTATCGATTATGGCAGTGCCTCAAGGGGTTTGCACTAAGATCAAAGAAATCCTGAGAAAGTTCATATGGGGAGGTTCGTCCCAACAGAAGAAGTGGGCCTTAGTATCATGGAAACATCTGACGAAACGAAAGGAGGAGGGAGGATTGGGTCTGCGCGATCCGGACAAACTCAACAAGGTGCTCGGTGCAAAACTTTGGTGGCGATGGCTGAGAGGGGGAAACGATCTATGGAAACAACTATGGAGACATAAGTACAATATGCCAGATACTACGGAGAGTATTTACCGAATGCAGGAAACCCCGAAGGGCTCGGCAATCTGGGATCTATCCCGTAAAAATCGAGATATAGTAGACAAGAACGTTTTCTGGGAAATTAGAGAAGGAGGGGAGGCCAAATTCTGGGACGAGAATTGGAAACAAAGGGAGAAAATGTGCAGAATACAAAAAATCCAGAACATACAGGATAGGATAGGAGACAATCGTATATATGTCAAAGATTATTGGAAAGAAAACGAATTGGATGGAATATGGCGGAAATGGACAACACCAGAGGAATGGGGCATTGAGATAAATCAAGAACAATAGGAAGCGTTCATGGAAGAGGTAGAGTCCAGGAAAGTAAAAGCGAGAACGGGTAGGGATATCCTCAGATGGGGGAAGTCTATGAAAGGATCCTTTACGGTCAAGGAGGCATACTATCTGGCAAACCATCAGGGAACCACTGAAGAAAACCAAGACTGGAAGGTCATCTGGGGCAAAAACTGGTGGCCGAAAATTACCCTTTTTGCATGGTTAGTAGCTAAGGATAAGATCCTAACATGGGATAAACTTCAAAAGAAAGGTTTCAGTGGGCCTTCAAAATGCTACTTATGTAATAAAGAAGCGGAAACTCAAGAGCACCTACTAATCAAGTGTGTTTATGCCAGGAACCTGTGGATGGAAATCAGGAAATTATTCCAGAAACCTGAGAGGTCTCCGAGAGAAACAAATGAAGTGATTTTCCAATGGCAGAAAGAAAAATTTCAATGTAAAGTAATTCGAAAGGCCTGGGATCTCATTGCCGGTTTTGTGATTTGGATGGTATGGAAAGAAAGAAACCGCAGAGTTTTCCAAGACAAATCTAAAAACACGGTAACAATATGGAACAGAGTAGTGAACTTAACTAGAGAATCAATTCTGGTAGAGAAGTGGGATGCGGAAGACTGGAAAGCAGATCAGGGAGAGGAGAAAATTCTAAAGAACCTAAATTTGAATTATGAAATGGTGCATAACAAAAAAATTGATAGATTTAGTATGAGACCACAAAGCTATGACAAGTTTGCATACCCCAAAGACAACTTTATGAAATTAAACTTTGATGGGGCTTCAAAGGGGAATCCAGGTAATGCCGGATTTGGAGGAATCTTCCGAGATAGCTAGAGAAACACCAGATGGATCTATGCAGAGTGGGGTGGCGAGATGACAAATAATGAAGCCGAATTATGGGTGATTCACCAGGGTTTAAGAATTGCGATTCGAAACGGCCATAGAAACCTAGAAATAGAAGGAGATTCCTAGATGGCAACTAAAATCCTAAAGAAACTGAATAACAGGAAGAATTGGGAGCAGGTCACCAATAGTTGGCGCATGGCAGGGATCGTTCAAGAAATAGCGGACCTTCTTAAAAAAATTGAATATAAAATCTTCAATCATGTGAAAAGGAGTGGAAACCGAGCGGCAGATTTCCTTGCGAATTGGGGTTGCAAGGATCGAAGCGGCAAGATTGACAATCAGTGGAGAACGTTGCGGCCCAACAGAGAGTGGGAGGAATTGGCCAGTATCATTAATTATGACCATGAACAAGCAACGAATGAAAACAATGAACAAGCAACAAACGAGAATCATAGCATTCGTGTGACAGGTAGGTGAGATGGATGGGCAGGCCTAGACATTTAATGAATGTCAGATAAGGCGAAGAAAGGATATCATGGGCAGGCATGCTGTAGTACAACAGGAGTGTGTGATGACAGGAATGAAGAAACCACCTTGCAGCAAGACAATTAACGCAAGTGATCGGAGAGGAGGAAAAAGAGGTATGTCAGAATCCATAAATGGAAATGAAGTAAGTCGGACAATTGATAGGAAAGGCAGAGGGCGAAGCAATAGGTGGCAGCGGAAGGCCAAGTTGATAGGTAAGAGGAGTAGGGAAAGAAGGATTATAAATGAGCGGCAACAAAGGATTCGACAGTGAGAAAATTGCCTAGGAACCCAGAGAGCGAGGAGAGGAAAGGAGGTGGTGAGCTGTTACAGAGAGAGGTTGCGCCGAAAACCTACTGAGATTGCCATGGAAACCAGAAAGAGAGCAAGGATTGCAGAAGAAATGGAAGCCGAGGTATGCAGAGAAAGGGACAGAAAAGGCAAGGCGGTTGCGAAGGAAGAGACAGCTGAGGAGATATATGAAGTTTATGATGATTCTGAGGAGGAAGAGGACTGGCAAGATAAATGCAGGCAGGATAAGGAGCGAAGCCGAACTGTAGAAGGATGGGAGAACCAGCAAACCAGCAACGAGCAGCTGGGACAACAGGGAGGAAGGGTAAGGCAGAGTGGCAGACGAAGGGGAAGCAGACATGCTGGAAGCGGGATGGAACCGAGCAGCACGAGAGGCAGAGGAGCGAGCAGATACCGAGGAGCAAGGGGAGGACGACGAGGGCAGAGGGGGAGACCGGGCAAAAAGACAAGCCGGTCGCTGGACAGGAAAATTCAGCAAGCAGAGAAGGCATATAACCAGAACACGAGCCCCAGAATTAGAAGAATTATCCAGAATATGGAGGAAGACGCCATTCAAGCTCAGTCGGACTCCGAGATGGAGGACTGGGAGTTCCTTCTCCACGACCCTGGTAACACTAGGGGCAGAATGTCATTATTTAAACAGTCCCTTCATATATACTGGGTGATGAAAAGATTGTTGGCTAAAGCTATGGAGCAAGCTACAACAAAGATGGCTGAACTTGCGCAGGGAGTTCCCAACCTGAGGAGGGAGCTCCGAATTATCCAGATTACCTTGGAGATGCAGGAAAAGAAGCTGGATGAGATCCAACAACTGATAAAGGAAGGAAATCAGAATGCAAACAAGGAGACTACCCAGTGTCCAGAGGCAGAAGCTGAGTAATTTTAGATATGTTTTAATTTTGATGAAAATGCATAGTATAGAGAATTCCAGTGTGTTTCAAGTATTAGATGTAGAAAACTGTTATATGCAAGTAAGTAGGATTAGAAACCTGAAAGACTGTTTAGTGTATTTAGCTTGGATAACCAGACTATGGGTCTTTTATTTTTGGTCGGCTATTAAGAACTTCAGGTGGCTTAAATACTCGGTTTCCCCAAAAGGGCGAGTGGAAGGCAACATTATTTTGATGTGTATTTTGATTTGAAGTAATAGAAAAAAGAGAGCAACACCTTAGCCTACAAAAAAAAAAAAAAACTTGTTAATAATCTTTATAAAAATAAACTTTCAGTTATACAAAATATCCTTAAATCTAAATTTTAACATATCTCTTTGGATTTAAAAAACAAACTCTTAATAAAATAAAAATAATTTTGAATCATATTCCAAACCCAAAAAACATACTATATATATATATATATATATATATATATATATATAATTAAACATAATTTTTATTTTATAAATATAAACCAAATAAAATTTGATACCAACCACTGGAATCCACAAACATTAACATTTTATACGAGAAATATAAAAGGACTCGAATTTCAAAAGCTTAAATAATTATAACAACTTGTACTCAACATCATTAAACAAATAAATTGGTAAATTATACAAAAATATTAAAAATTAATGACTTATTTTGCTGTTCATTTTGGTTCATACTCTTTCTTTTCGAGACACGATATCAAGATCCAAGAAATCAATAACATCACCATTTCTTCAAAATTTGTGATCTTCTCCTTTAATATTCAATATCCATTGCTGACAATTAAACCATACCTTTCTAAATGTATTATTTAATATGCACCATCTACCATGCAAAGATAATATAATAATTAGACCGTGCATCTAAATATATTGTATGTCCCTTACTTCCCAATTTATAAATGTATTGGTACCACTAAGCCAATGTGGCATCAAGATCCAAACTATCACCCACCTAACAAAATATTCTCCTCCCTCAACCACCTGTACTTATCTTCCTCCCTGTCATCATTATTCAATTTTCAACATCTACAATTTAAGGATTATAATAACTAAATCATACTTTTTTAAAGATATTTTACAATGCATTATAATATAGCTTTTATGAGTGGACAAAAATATAATTTTGTGAATGGTTAGGGTGAATAGTGTTTGGAAAATATTTTTCAATATAATTTATATGAAAATAATAAAACATATTTTAATTAATAATAAAATTAATTATTATTAATAATTATTTTTAAATATTATTTAATTTATCATATTATTTAAACAAAATTATCATATAAAATAATTCCTTGGTAGTTCGTAAAAAATAGACTCTTGCTCTTAGATCTTAAATAAGTAACTTATTCCTTTAAATTCAAAAACACAAAATCTTACATAATTAATTATTTTTCTTAAATCCTATTCCAAAACCAAAATGACAAATATCAACTCTCTCTAATGACAAATATCAACTCTCTCTCTAATACCGGGCAAGTATCCAACTCAATTTCATATATATAATTAGGATACTATACCCAATTATAATTTTATATTATACTCCAAAAAAATAATGTCATAAGTAAAGTCGTGGGTTGTAGGTTTTTCACGCTTTCCCATGAAACTTACCATATTGTTGTAAAACTAAACCAAAAAGTAGGTGCTTCCGAAGAGGGGATATGTATTTTACATACACAAATATGTAGATATATGTATCTTCAAGTTATTTATATATCTAATTAATTCACTATTTTTATTTTTTTTCTAAAGTGGAAAAATTTACCAATTTAGGTGTTAAATCAACAATGAGGACAATCATCTTTGGTTGCTATTCGCGATTGCTGATTAGACTCATCACTGTTAAATAGGAAAACCACGCCACCTGTAATAACTCACTGGTGGTCCGTAAGGGAGCAGGCTTCCACTCCTGCCAGATGCCTCTGGGTCTTGGACCGTTAACCTGTGTTTCCTTACGTCCGAAGAAGACGAACTCTTAGCTAAAAAAAAACAGTTTTATGACATACTAATTCACTAATAAATATATATACTTGAGTCTAAACTTAATTTAAATTATTTTAACAAATTACCAATTTTTATAATTTTATATTTATAAATTATATAATGTAATATATTATTATAAAAATTATGATAATAACCTAATATTATAATCATCATTATTTATTTACTTACCCTTCTGAATGTAACATTTAAAAAAAGCGATAAAATACTACATAATCCCGTGGATCGTTTTTAATAAACAATTCTTGTGGAAGAACTTATGACTAAACATTTATTAAACCAAAGAAATATATTTCTCACCTCATGCCTTTTTGCACAACTTTGAACCATAATATCTTAAATTTATTAGTGATAATTTATTGTATGGAGAAGTTATTACTCAACATTTATTAAACCAAAGAAATATATTTTTCACCTCATGCTTTTTTGCACAACTTTGAACTATATTTTTTACATTAATACCTCTTCATTCAGATCTCTTCGGTGAATTGCCTGCGGGCCTTCAGATCTCTTCGGTGAATTCGGTGAATTGCCTGCGGTTCTTCAGATCTCTTCGATCAATTCGGTGAATTGCCTGCGGTGAATTCGGTGAATTACCACTATACGATGGCTGGGTTATCACTTCAGATCTCTTCGGTGAATTGCCTGCGGCTCTTTTTCGATGATCAGATCTTTCTCTTCGATGATCAGATCTTCAGATCTCTAGATCTGGTGCAGATCTGTGGTATAGATCTGCTCGCATTTACAGTTTATTTCACGGCTAGGTTTTAGATCTGAGGCTAGATCTAGGCGGCTAATTTCTGTGGTCAGATCTAGATCTAATCTTATCTTCTGTCTTATTTGTCTGCGGCTGGGTTCTACGAGCAAGTAAAATATGGCTCCGAGCTTCGCAAAAATAACTGGTGGCTCATCCGCCTCTGGAGGGCAATCTCCTGCCCATATCGTGAGTGAAGCCCGAGCTCCCACTATCCAAGTGGTCTAGGACTCACTCGATGAAGCTTTGAAGTTCTCCGAAAGTGCCCTAATTTGCCGGTTCAATGGTTTTTGGCCGCGGCTCATAGCACTCCACAATTGGATCTCGGAGGTATGGAAGCCTATCATTTCTGATGAAATTAATATCTACCCCTGTGCTAGAGGTTTCTTTATAGTAGATTTCGAAAATCCTGAAAGCAGACAATGTATTCTAGATTCCGACCCTTGGTTTTGGGAAAAATCAGGCCTATTCATGAAGCCATGGAACCCATCATTCGATCCCTCTACAACAGTGATAACCTCAGCACCAGTTTGGGTGAGATTGCCAAGCCTACCCTTGCATCTCTGGAATCTTTCCTCGTTAAAAGCCATCGGAAATGGAATTGGGAAATTTTACTGCAGGTGCCCAGAAACAGAGGAATATGCCAGAACCACCTATGCACGCATTTGTGTGGAAATGGATTTCAGCGCCGGATTCCCAGCTGAAATAAACCTAACAAGTAAAGACTATGTGTGGAACCAGAAGCTTGATTATGAAAGCGTCCTCTTCAGATGTCGATCATGCTTTGAGACAGGGCATCTAGCCAAAAATTGCCCAAAAGCCTCTGAGAAAAATTTTGCTAGAAAAAACCACCACAGATCTACATGGTGGGAAGGAGCACAAAAAGAACACTACACTGTCATCAAAGAAGAAGAATATTCTAGAGAAAATGAGTCACAAGAAATCAAGGAAGAAGGAAACAACTCTCAAAACAAGCAAGGAGAAAGCCCGTCCCAACAAATCAACAGTTATGAGGATTTGAATACCGCGGAAAACAAATCTTCATTTAACAGCAAAGCAGATCTCCTAAACCAAACTTCTTCTCCGACTATTTTCAAAAGAACGAACACAATAGATCGCGAAGCTAAGACACCAATGTCCCAAGAACCAGAAGAGATGAAGGAGATGCAAGACAAAGGAAGTTGGAAGACCGTAGAGAAAAGAAAGAAAGCTACAACACCAATCTCGCCAAGAAAGACGAGGAGCCAGACAAGTAAAAATTAAGAAAATTGTAGGTCCGATAGACCAATTTGGTCTCAGTGGACGTTAACCATCATCATCATCATCATCATCATCATAATATCCTATAATATCTTAAATTTATAAGGGATAATTTATTGTATGGAGAGACATATTTTACAACTAAATATAAATGAGATAGGTAATTTTTATCATGTTTAACTTTGAATTTGCAGATATATATTTTTTTAATAAAAATACAAAATAAAATAAATATTATTGTATAATAAAATATAAAATGCGTTTTTTATTAGTTTTAATTAAAAACATTATAAAATATTAATAATCTTATTCTTATTTTGTTTATTTAGACTTAGATATTACAATCTATCATAAAATATATATGGTAAAAATATTTTACTTTCATTTCTAACTATAAATAAAATATCTAAATGTCTATATGAAAGAAACATAATTTTATATCAATTTTAAAGAAAAATAAAGTATCTTATGTGATTACTCCGAATGACAATCTCAAATACAATATGGATCACAAAAGCTTAAAATCATTAAAATAAAAATAAAGTTTTGATTATATATATATATATATATATATATATATATATAAACTTGAGGAAAATGTATAATTCTTCTATTTTTTTAAAAATGTTTCACTACATAATTTAAATAATCTATTTGAATATCCATATTTATTTATTGTCAATTTCATATTTATGTATATATAAAAAAACATAGTTTTAAAAATAATAATTATAAAATTAATTTAATTTCTAAATAAAAATATAAAATTAAAAAAAAAATATTATTATATACAACAAAGGTTTTTGTTTTTTTAGTTTTTTGTTTTGTAAATCAAAGGCTTTCTATTAAGTTGTGCAATTACATTTTAGAATACCATGCCACAAAATCTTACTAACCTCACTCTTACTAGGTTTATTGGTTAGTAGATGCATACCTAGACACATAGTTGTTATATATCCATATTAGAATAACACTGAAACATAAGAAAATATAGATCAATGACTCGATAATAAACCACTTTGAGGGGACAAGCTCCCTTTACATCACATAAATGAACAATTCTTAGATGATTCAAATGTCATGAACTCCTTGGTATATATAGGAGTCTAAAGGGTCAAAATATAATTAAGGCCTACATAACAATAATAATGTAAGGGCACAACAATAACAACAATGGACGTTTATGGGTATAACAATAACAATATCGGGGCTACATTAGTACTATAGGAACCTAACATGCTCCTCTCCTTCAAAAAAGTGTTCTCCTCAACGCTTGAGTAGTTTTGGATGCTTTTGTATGAAATATTCATCATCTCATGTGGAATATTCAATAGGTAAGTTCTTCAACTTGATGAGATACTATGAAATTGATCAATTCCATAGTTTCCAAATTCTTGTTTCCGTGATTGTTTCAAGATCAAATATGATTTTTCCTTCCTCCTCAATTTCTGGAAATATAGTTTGAATTGGGAGCTTAACACTTATAACCTTATCTAAACATGAAACATGGAAAATTGGGTGTACTCGCGAAGATACCAGCAACTCCAATTTGTATGCTTGTAGTACCAATATTTTGCAATGCCTTGTAAGGACCATAGTACTTGGGTGAAAATTTATTATCCTTCATATCTTACTTAAGGGACATTTGTTTGTATGGTTGTAGCTACAAAAATACTCAATCATCCACATAAAAAAAAACTCACTATGATGTTGATATGCTTGTTATTTCATTCGATTTTGTGCTATAGTCAGGTTATACTTTAAGAGTTGGAGAAATTATTGTTGGTGCTTGATGTGATCTTCCACTTCTTAAACCTTAGAATTGTCTCTTAAAGATGATGTGGTGGATGGTGGATGAGGTCCATAGAGCACTATAAATGGGGTCATTTTTGCTACGGTATGGAAGGAAATGTTATACCACCATTCTGCAAGAGGTAACCACTTGATCTATTGTGTTTGTTTATCAAACACAAAACAATCAATATGTCCTTCCAAAAATTTGTTCACTATCTTAGATTTCCCATCAGATTGAGGATGATAAGATGAGCTTTGAGCTAATCGAGTACCAAGACAAGAAAATAATTATGTCCAAAATTTTTCAATAAAAATGGGTTCTTTATCACTTACAATAATATTTTGGTTTTGATGTATCTTTTGAGCTCTTTCCACAAATACAACAACGAATGTATTGGTTTTGAAAGTAGGATATAGTGCACAAAAGTGTCCATGCTTGGTAATTCTATCAAATACCACCATGATGACACTCTTTCCTTTGGACTTAGATAAACTTGTGATAAAATCCATTGAGACCTTCTCCCAATATTGACTTGGAATGACTAATGGTTCTAAAATAACCGGGGTCTTTATTGTCTCGAATTTATTTTGTTAGAAAATTAAGCATTCTACCACAAACTTCTGAATATCATATTTAAGGCCATCTCAAAAAAATTCCTTCTTGACCTTGTGGTAAGTTATAAAAATCCCAAGTTCCCTTCTATAGGAGAGGTGTGCAATTCCAAAAGAATATTTTGTCTCAGTTGGGAGTTCTTACATAAATATAAGCGATCTTTGTACCATAGTAAATCATTTTTTGAGATAAATGTATCAGATGCACTGGGCTCTTGCCGCAAGTTTTGAATGAGTGTCCACATCTCTTCGTCATTCTTCCATTCATCCTTTGCTTTGGTTATCTAATCATGTTGGATAATAGAAATGACATAGAGAAATGCTTCCACATCCTCATCGCATCCCTTCTTGGGAGTGCATCCGTAACAACATTTTACTACCCTTTTTTGTACATGATTTCAAAATCATAACCCAACATCTGTGTGACCCATATTTGCTGATCTTCTAAAGATAATCTTTGTTCCAAGAAGTATTTGAGACTATCATGATATTTTTTTACCTTGAAGTTTCTATGTAGTAACACCACTTTCATTTCCTGAGGCATCACATTCCATAATAAAGGTTTTTTTGATGTCTACTATAGTTAAAACTGAAGCTCAACATATTGCTTCTTTAAGATGTTAAAAGGCCTTAGTTGCTTTTGGAGTCCAAAAAAATGCATCTTTGTTCAATAATGTTCTTAGAGGTGCTACTATTTTCCAATAATTCTTAACAAACTTGCGATAATGCCTTGTCAATCTGAGAAATCCTCGAATATTCCTTAAGGTTGTGAGGATTTTCCATTAATTTATGGCTTTAATTTTTTTAGGGTCTACCTTAACACCCTCATGAGAGACAATATGACCCAAATATTCAGCTTCATGTACCCGAAAGAAACATTTGGAGGATTTTGCATACAATTATTTCTCCTCCAATTGTTTGAGCACCCTATCAACATGTTGAACATGATATTTCCAAGAATTGTTGTACATTAGTATATCATCAAAAAATACTAACACAAATTTTCTAAGCGTTTGAAAGTGGAATTCATCGAACCTTGAAATGTGGAAGGTGCATTATTAAGGCCAAAAGGCATGACTAAAAACTCATAATTACCTTCATGAGTTATTAATGTTGTTTCCAGAATGTCTTCTGAATTCATTCGTATTTGATGATATCTTAACCGAAGATCCGACATGGTGAAGTAAATTGCTCCATGTATTTCATCCAACAATTCATCAATGACAAGAATGGGAAATTTATCTTTAATAATGAGCTTATTGAACTCTCTATAATAGAAACACATATGCCATGATCCATCCTTATTGTACACCAATACTACTGGAGAAGAGAAAGAACTTTGGCTAGGTTGAAGTATACCTTCCTCTAGCATTTTTGGAACCACATGTTTAGTTTCACTCTTTTGGGTATGGGATACCTGTAAGGTCTGATGTTTGGAGGAACACTTCCTGGAATCAAGTGAATAACATGATCATGATTGTGAATAGGTAGGAGACTTTTGGGAGTCTCAAATACCTTGGAAAATCAATGAAGGATTCTTTGGAGATCTAGAGAAATAGATGATTTATATGTTTTAACATATTGTGAATATAATTATGAAATTAGCCCTTGTCGTTCCTTCTTCAAAAGGTTTGACATTCCATTAGAGGTGATTATATTTCTAGGTTTCCTTGTGATATCCCTTAATCCAATTTCCTTTCCTTTCCCAAAAAAAATCAAGAAAATTTCTTGAAATTAAAATCTATCATCCCCATATATTGTAACCATTGGAATCCTAATACAACATCAACACCACCAATTGGAATGGAAAGCATTGTACTATTCAATACATATTTCCCAATGGTTATATTTATATTATGGAACTTCCTTGAGAAATTTATAGTTTCTCCATATGCAACCATCACTTGACATTATGGTTTTGGATATAGAAAGCAATTAAAATCCTTGGCTATCTTATAATGAATAAAATTATGGGTACTACTTGAATCTATCAACACTATTACCTTTTTCTTCTTGATATATCCTTCTATATTGATATTTTGAGGAGTGATAATTCTCACCAGTGCATTATAAGATATGTTCGTATTAATTTCTTATTTTTCAATCTTTGGGGTTGGTTCTTGGTGTATCTCTTCTTCTTTTGATGTTCCTTAGTCCTTTTCTTCCTCTTATTCACAATCTATGTAAAACAATTTATTCTCAGTGCACTTATGATCTTGAATGCATTTACGATCACATCTATAACAAAGCCATTTTTATCCCTTTTCCTCTAGTTGTTGTGGTGTCAACCTTATTGGTTGTGGGAGGCTAGAAGTAGAAACACTTCCATATTTATAGTTGTGAGTGGTAGACAACATTTTTTCCATAATTTTTCTTTCAAAATTTCTTGCCAATCTAAATGTATTCTCCTATGACTCAGGTTCCTAAATTCTACCTTCATGTTGGATGTTATCCTTTAAAATACATATAAAGACATCAATCAGAGGCTCATATGGAATATCAGTTACCTTGATAGTCAATCTTTGGAATTTCTCAATGTGCTCACCAACTGAACCCTTTTCTTTGAGATATATCAATTGGGTAAAGAAGGTATTTATCTTTGTATCCTCATAATGTGTTATAAATTCCTCCGTAAAAGTTGTAAAAGTAACAAGTGATTTACGAGAAAATATCCATCGATACCACACAAAACTAATTGGGTTATAAATATAAAGATGTAGTGCGTACCTTTTGTGTGTTTTGCACATCATGTAGATCAAATAAATACTCCAGCTATAGTATCCATGTTAGTGGATCCTTGCCATTGAACTTCCTCATATTGATCTTTGGAATAGGGTTCGTATTCAACCCAAACACAATGTCTCTAAAATCATGATTCACATTCCTTTTTTTCTCATCATGAGTTTCATGTAATACCTTATCACCATTAGGAAGCATTTCTTGTAGAAACTTTGTCAAACCTTCCTTCAAACCTTACATTTATTCTTTTAATCCATCCTTCAAACCTTGGCATGTCTGCTTTTAAACTATCCATATTAACATTCATCATCACTCCCAATTCATTTTTGTTTTCTCTCTGTGAGAGCGAAAATTGTTGCACATTGCCCCATTATTTTGATATATCATGTTGCATTTCTTATTCTTCATGCGTCATAGTAAATATTTTTGAGGACTTCATGGGTGAATAAATTTTTTTGGGGGGAGGAATTTGGAATCATTTAATGATATTTATGCTTCACTGTACCCTTTGAATCACTTCAAAATTATTGTTCAAACAAAAGTTATGCAAATTTAAAAATACACACCTTTCAAGAGATTGATTTTGAGCTTGTTGATAAGGATGAAATTGAAACTATTGTAGCTCTGTGATTTCAGACTCCCAAGTTCTAAAATTGTGTCTTGTTGTAGCCTTATGTGTCTTCCTTCCAACCCCAACAATTAGACTGAGATTGTATTCTTCAAGATAAAGTTATGTGAAATCTCCCACGATGAGTTGATTATAGACTAGTTTTGTAGAGCGAACTTGTATGGGATTCCACATGTCATTGTTTAAACCTTAAGCCATGAAAATCATACCCAAAAAACTAAATTCCATTCAGTTTTAGTAATTTTTTATCAAATTCAAATCTGATGCTTGAAAGGAAATTTATGATGATTTTCCCCAGGACACTCGTTTGAGACTAAATTCTGGATCATGCAGTTATGATAACTTCCTTGGACCATATCACCGAAAATATATTGAACCAAGTTATGAAATTACAACCATTTGTTCATCAACATTTTTCCTCCACGTGCTAATAATTTCACATTTTGAAGCTTCATAAAAAGAAAATTATAGTGAAAATTCCATGATGATTTGTTTGAAGAGCTTTGATAGAAAATGTCACTACAAAAAATCCATGTGATTAGCTTCCTATTTAGTTCCATTTTTTGCTTCTATTGACTATTTTAGTGTATTTTTCTCAACTTTTTTGAAAAAAAAAACAACACTATTTATCGGGATGGTGCTAATTTTGGCATTTTTTATGCTGACCATAGACAATTGGTGCTAAAGTCGATGCTATTTATTATCAAATTTAGTGTCAACTTTAGCCTCTTATTTAGCTCCTGGTGTAGCTTCATGTCTAACTTCCTATGTAACATCATATTTTTCTCCTGGTTATGGCATGCCTTTTAGCATCCATTTTAGATTCCTTTATAGCTTTGTTTTTAGCTTCCTTTGTAGCTTTGTTTTTAGCTTCCTCTATAACAAGATGGTATTTTGCTCCTCGTTATGGAATTGGATATGAATTTTTCTGTTATACATTCCAAGGATGACTTTTGTAATTAAGTTGGGGGAAGGAGTGTACAGTATGTATCGTATGATACACTATGAATATAGCCAAATTCGGTAATTATCATCTGGTGGATGCACAATACACTTATCCTAAATAAGTAATTACCCATTTCCACTATTACTCTCTTTGTCATTTCTGAAAATCAAAGTGACTACTCGGAAATCATACCAAGTACTTTTCATTTATGACTGAAAGCACAAATTCATTGAAACAATAACCTTAATTACTCCCTACCCATTGCAAACTTTCATTTGACTAACATTCTCTACCCAAGTGTTTGTGTTGATTAGGTGTCTTCCTGTAATTGTCTCTAAGCAGTTTTGAATGGTAACAATCTCTTAAACAACCATGGGAGGAGTGGTAGTCCATCATGAACTAGACTGCATTGATCTATTCCTACACCATCCAGAAGCCCTAGAAATATTTAGGAATGCAGGTTGATTTGTATACTTTGAGATGCTATAGGGTTTCAACAAACAAATTGTCATGGAATTCACACATGATTTGCAGGAGAAACATTTAAAGGTTAAAGGATTCATAATTTCTATTACAAAGGAAATAACTGCCAGGGTAATAGGTTTACCTCAGACATGGGCTCACTAGTTTTCTAGGAAAATGACAGTTCCAACAACTAGGGAAACATTTTTACAGTGAGGAGAGGAATTAAGGAGCAAAGGGAGAGTTATTGATAGAACATTCCTTTCTCACCTTTCATATGACGTGGATTTATTTATTTAGAAGTTAATTACTTGTGAGTAACGTTTTGGGATAGTATTCAATTATCAGTTTTCGTTATTGACACATCTTCATAATGGACAACTAATACATTTTCTCTATTATTTGCTAAAATATTTACAACATATGGCATAGGTGGTGCATATTGAAAAACATCCCTAGAGCTTCTTAAACAAATATGCGCTCATCAAATTAATCATAATTCATTCACTGCAACAACAGGCAAGCACATTGACTGGTTTATTGGAAAAGTCACATGCACTAGCCACTGAAACAGAGGAAAGTGAAAGTGAAGAACCAGAGGTAAGTGTTGATACAACACCAGAAGATAGAGAAGTTACACCTCCCAGACAAATTAAAGAAGCTACACTTCCTAGAAAAAGAAGAGTAGTTACACCTAGTAGACCCTATCACAGAAATAGTAAGAGATGGAGTTCCATAAGAATGTTTGTTGGTACATCCATTGAAGGAAAGAGAGCATGCACTAAAGAACTTGTGGATATATATAATGGACAATATGAGGATATTTATCATGGATTCCCTATTGAGGAAGAAGGGTTTGAGGCAGGGATTGTTGAAACAGGGGCACGTGGAATAGTGTCAATTGAAGTAGGGGTTCTTGAAACAAAAATTCCCAGTGAATCTAAAGAAGTATCTAAAAAATCTGCTCATGTATAAACTCGGTGAAAAAGAGGAAATTGAAGAAGCAAAAAAGAGAAGAACATGAGGTAAGTGCTAAAGCAACACTAGAAGATAGAGAAGTTACACCTCCCAGACAAAGTAGAGTAGCTACATTTCATAGACAAAGAAGAGTGGTTACACCTCCTAGACCCCATCATAGAAACCCTAACTGGCGGATTTCCATAAGAACGCCTGCTAAAGGAAAAAGAGCATGCACTAAAGAACATGTGGATATATCCAGTGGACAATCTACTCGTATTCAATTTGTGGTGAAAAAGAGGAAATTGAAGAAGCCATAGGGTGGAAAGAATCCCAAGAAGAGAGTGCGGGTAATTCTTACACCATTGTCCGCCCGAATATCTGAGGAATGCACCGATACAATATAACCATAAGAGTCTGAGGGACAATACAATGAATAGAAAGAAGAAGAATTTGTAAAAGAACATAGCCCGACACCTGAAGTTCATGTTGTTCCACTTGAATCAAATGAACTCGAGGAACAATAGAAAGAGGAGGAACTCAAAAAGGAACAAGAACATGTCTCTTTTCTAGGTAAGTCTAAAACTGACCTCCTTATTCAACAAATTAATAAATTGAAGGAGGAAAATGAGAATTTAAGGAAGCAACTTACCATGGTTGAATGACAACTTTAGTCTAGAAAACAAAATGGATTAGAAACCCTGACAAAAGTGGAAAAAGTAATGTAAGTTATATTATATGATGGATGTAAGGAAGTGTTGGAGGAAGTAGGTTATGAAAGGACAACCACTATTTCGGTTGGAATTCAAGTTGTAGGGCAAGATGAGGAATTCCAAACTATTGTTCCACAAGAAGCCGATGAGGAGGGTACTATTACACAATAACAAATAGTTGAAGTTGAGTGGGATGGAGATGTTGGGACATGAAATCACGCATATATAGACATGCTAATACTTAATTTCGAGGGAGATGTTGGGATGTGAAATTTGTTGAAGAAAGTGTAACTAGGTTTGGTCTTCATAAATGTACTTTTTATATTTTCACTTATTCAAGAAAATAAATATTATGTTTATAATATATTTCAATGAGTTTCTTTCTCATTGAAGTAGGTCTAACACATGTCAAAGTGCTATAGGTGAGTCAAATAGTCAAGATAAAATATTGAAGGCCTTAAGGGCATGTTACACCATGTATAAATATATATTAAATTCAAAGGGAAAACCTCCAATCAAAGTCAAGTCTACTCCTATGTAATGGAACCTTCAAGAAACTCCTTCAAGCATGCTACACCACCATGGAAACTATCAGAAGACTGATCAACAAATTAGCCTCCAATCTACCCTCAAAGTCGACCTACAAATAGTTGACTAATAAACCTTCTAGTCAGCCTAAATGGAGGGGCATTCCTATATTTATAGAGTTTGTCCACTCCAAATAGAACACACTACTTGAGCTCTAAAATCCACAAGAAAAAGAGGAAAATAAGAATGAAGAAATACAAGGGAAAGGGTCTACTAGGGCAGTAAGGTAAGGAGGAATAACAATGAAGTCTGAGGCACTGTTTTCTAGGGTGTACATAATCACACATGCGAGAAAATGAGGGATAATTTGTGACTATATCAGCAGTAAGATCATAGTTATATATTTCTCTTTGTTTGGGGCTAAAACTAGGCCCACAAGGCCTCCTACTCCAGCGTGGAAGAAAGACATTGAAGTGAAAAAGAGAAGAGAATATAACACCTAGTAATCCTCCCACACGTGCAAGAAACTAGGGTAGCAGAACAAAATCACTGTCATACACTCATTACTCAATAAGGATCTCGGTTGATTAACATTGAAGTCTACTTGTGCAAGGAATAGAAGAGGAATGCCTCACCTAGAAGACTCACTCAAAGAAGGTATATCTGCAGACAAGATTCATAGTAAGAGAACAAAGTGCCAGAAGAAGGAGGATGAAGTGCTGGAGAACAAAGTGCCAGAAGAAGTGCCGAAAGAAGTACTAGGGAATAAGGCACAAAAAGAAGGAATGACTTGAATTGTGCTTGGAGGATACTCTTATCAAAGGTCTAGGGTTTGGCATTAATCAATATAAGCTTCAATAGGAGAAAGTCACTAAAGGGTTTTCCTCTCAAGAGAAGAGAGGTTTTGGCCCTAGAAAAGAGCCAACATCTTGTGTTCTTGTTCTTATGTTTTGGTAGCAGTTTGATGAGGTACAGACACATGCATTAATAATAAGAAGAATAATATTAAGCTAACAATAAAATTAAAAAGACTCCAAAAATTGTTATCAAGTAACAAAGAATCACACTACACCACTTTGCCCTAGATTCTTCAACAAAATTGACATATTTTTGTACTCATTTGCCTACCTTTTCTTTACCTTTCTTGATCCTCAAGACCATACTCTACCACTATAACAACCATTATCAACCTAGGTATGTCTCTTTTTGTATGTCATCCTTATGGTCCAATTTTACTTATAATCTGGCATGAGAACTACTATTTTAGGCTATTTTTCTCATAACACTAACAACTGGGTTGTTACAGGGTTTGTGGTCTGTTGAGATGTTGTTGTAGGATTACACTTTCCAGTTTTTCCTCACCATGGATAGGACAAGGAATCGTTGAACATTGTTGTTACACATGAAGATCTATTTTGGAAACATTGACCTCCTTCAAATAGTTATGAAGATCAATTTTGAAAGCATCTGGTCAAAATATAATTTAACTGTCAAAGGATAAGTTTTTAAACACGTAGTTGAAACAATTACGATTTTCTATTGATAATTATTGTAATTTGGAAAATTTGTTACAAATTTTTCCTAACCTTGGATGTTGTTACAAAATCGTTAATGTGTACTTTCAAATTAGATCACATGAGAATCAAGAGATTCTCACGATCTTCTCGCATGAGATAGACATATAGAAAAAGATAGACAATGATAGAAGATGAATTATTTAAGGGCCAAAGTAAACATATAATAATATAAGAGTGTGTAAAATAACTAAATAAACACTCTACAATTTGAATCAATCAAATTGACCAATAAATGAAGTATGGGTGTGCATTTTAGTGAAACAAGGCAATGTTAGCCTCTTTCACAAAAATGCATGCCCAACCTTCATTTTAAGCCCAAATTGAATGATTCAACTTTAAGAGTACTTTCTTACTCATAATTAACATTGATTTTTCACATAGAAATTTATGTTGCACAAGAATATGCTAAATTGGATTGATTTATTAGGGTTAAAGTCAAGGTTTGTGTGCCTCAAATAAGTTTACACCAGGACCTATACTTAATTGACTCTGTGATAATTATCATTCTAAACTAAATATAAAACCATTTTATGCAATATCGCATAGTCATTTTCATAAAGGATATGTTATATAATGAAATCCAAGACCGATGGAATAGCAATTGATCATATCTACCAATGATCACCGTTGGAACAAATATACACTCCCAAGCCAAACCAATTACACTCTTGGTAATGAAATTTGAAATGAACATGATTGGACAATTCTTAACCTTAGGATATAACCTTGCATCATGTCTGGCAAATATCCTACATAACTATGTTTCCCTCTTATACACAACTTTCACATAAGGTAAGTCAAATCAAAACTTAGAATGTTGTAACATTGCAAAAGTGTTTAAAATCATTAAATAAACAATCTACAATTTGAATCAATCATATTGGCTAATAAATTAAGCTTGGGGTGAATTTTAGTGAAGCAATGCAATTTTGGCCTGTTTCACGAAAATGCATGCCCAACATTCATTTTAAGGCCAAATTGAATGATTCAAGTTGGAGATTATTTTTTTACTCATAGGTAACATTAATACAATTAAATATTTTTATTTTTTCACATATATGTTTGTGTTTTTCAAAAATACTCCAAATTGCATGGATTTCAAAGGGTAAAAGGCAAGGTTTTTGTGCCTCAAATAAATGCACACTCGGAATGTTTGGGAACAATGTGATGGTCTAAGAAAAAAAAATCTTGAATTTTATTAGTTGAAATTTACAGTTTCTTGGTTGAAACACTATAAGTAAAGGATAGATGGCCTTATTTTAGGAGTAATTATGTTTAAATGTTGTCAAGGGATAGATAAAGAGATAACACCTAGGGTTTGCAGTGTCTATTTTAGGATTTTTCTATATTTTACATGTTTTTTAGGGTTTTAAGTTTAAGATTAGGTAAACTAGCCTAGTTAGGGTTTGAAGATAAATAAGTAAGGAGAATGGAGATAAATAGGACTAGTTACAATTTCTTGTTTGGAAATGAATTCTAAGTAAAGATATAACAATTCAAAAGTTTTTAAAATCATTAAATAAACAATCTACAATTTGAATCATTTAGATTGACCAATAAATGAATCATGGACATGCATTTTAGTGAAGCAAGGAAATTTTGGCCTGCTTCACAAAAATGCATGCCCAACCTTCATTTTAAAGTAAAATTGAATGATTCAACTTGGAGATTATTTTTTTAGTCATAGGTAACATTAATACAATTAAATATGTTTAATTTTTCACATATATGTTTGTGTTTCCAAATTGCATGGATTTCAAAGGGTAAAAGGAAGGGTTTTTGTGCCTCAAATAAATGCACACCAGGAATGTTTGAGAACAAGGTGATGAACGAAGAAAAATCAAACTTGAATTTTAATAGTAGAAACTTGTAGTTTCTTTGTTAAAATGTTATAAGTAATGCTGAATGACCTTTTTTAAGTAGTAATTAGGTTTAAATGTTGCCAAGGGATAGATAAAGAGATAACACCTAGGGTTTGCAGGGTCTATTTTAGGGGTTTTCTATATTGTACATATTTTTTAGGGTTTTAAGTTTAATATTAGGTCAACTGGACTAGTTAGGGTTTGAAGATAAATAGGTAAGGACTTGTTCTTATTTCTTATTTGGCAATGAAGTCTAACCAAAGATATAATAATGAAAAAGTGTGTAAAATCATTAAATAAACAATGTAAAATTCGAATCAATTAGATTAGTCAACAAATCAAGCCCAGACATGTATTTTAGTGAAGCAAGGTAATTTTGGCCCGCTTCAAAAAATGCATGCCCAACCTTCATTTGAAGGCTAAATTGATTGATTTAACTTGGAGAGTATTTGTTTACTCATATGTAACATTAATACAATTAAATATTTTTTATCTTTCACATATATGTTTTTTTGGTTAAAAAATACTCCAAATTGCATGGATTTCAAAGGGTAAAAGGAAGGGTTTCTATGTCTCAAATAAATGCACATCGAGAATGTTTGAGAACAAGGTGATTGACTAAGAAAAATGAAACTTGAATTTTAATATTTGAAACTTGTAATTTCTTGGTTAAAACCCTATAAGTAAGGCTAGATGAATCTATTTTAGTAGTAATTGGGTTTAGTGTTGCCAGGGGATAGATAAACAGATAAAACCTAGGCTTTGTAGGGTCTATTTTAAGGTTTTCCTATATTGTACATATTGTTTAGGGTTTTAAGTTTAATATTAGGTAAAGTGACCTAGTTAGGTCATTTATTATAAATAGGTTTGGGTGTCATTTTAATGGAAATAGGACATTTACTACCATTTATGAAAACCAATTGCATGATGGAAATTTGGGAAATTCTACTCATGAGAAAGAAGTGATGGCCATCTTACATGTCGTCAAAATTTTGCAGTCCTATTTTTACAAGTGTTATTTTTAATAAACCGTATCTTATATCTAAATATTAAATTTTTATTTTTAATTATGTGTCTAAGAAAAAATAGGAGTAAAGGAGCAAAGTTAAAGCACCTTATAAATAATTTGATTCACTTAATAAAATTTTATTTTCTTTATAAAAGTGATTTATAGAAAAATAAAGAAATAATTAAAAAAAAAACTCATTTGCACATGCATTCCTCATGGTTTATTCAACACACATTTTTGCATTTAGAGTGCATTTGTCACGGTTTATTCAACATGCATTGTTGCATTAAACATGAATTCCTCATGGTCTATGTAGCGTGAATTGTTGCATTCAATGTGCATTCAACATGCATTCCTCACAGCATATGTAGTGTGCATTGTTTCATTTAGCTAGCATGCATTTAACCCTTATAATGATGGCCTCAATTGAAATAGTGACGTCCTCTTCCCACAAACAGTTGGCACATGGGGTTATGGGGTTGACACATGGGATAAGTTCACCGTAAAAAAATTCAAAGAGTTTTCCAATAGATGGAGAGATACAAACAAGTGTCCACCAGGTATGCTGTATATCCTAAGAAGAGCAGGGGTTTATAAATTTATATTTGGATAGTTAAATTTCCAAAATGATGAGATATGTGAGGCCATAGAAAATTATGATGATAAATCCATGGAATTAAAAATATTTGGGTAGAGGATTAATTTATACCTTCATATGGTTGCAATAGCAACACAAATTTCACGCAGAGGAGGAGAAATATTTAACTCCAAGAAAACCCCTAAGCTATAAAATATTGAAATGACTACTAAAATATGTGGGATTTTTTTTTCCCAAGGATGGATTAAAAATGTTCCCCAAGGACTATGAAAATCCTTGATTCAAGATGTCCTTAGGACAATTATGAATCATCACAAGCTTGATATTTTTGGTGACTACATGAGGCTAGTTATTCATTGGGTTGAAGGCACAACCATAGATGTCCCTCATCTGCTGGCTAAAAAATTACATTATGCCCTGCAAGAATGTAAAATTAACAAGGTTAAGTTTAGTTTCTTGGAAACATTGCAGAAAATTATTGATTTGTATTAACCTAGTGTTGAAACAAGGCCTCATAAAACTTACATTAGGAAACCAAAACCAAATAAAACCATTGAGCAAGAATTTGAATGGACTTCAGTTGAAGGTGTGGAAAATTTTGCTGATATAGTTTTCCATGTTGAAGATATAACTTCTAGTGTTCTAGTAGACTTACATGTGTGTGTGGATGAAGATGAGAAGTCGGAAGGTATGGACCATTATAAACCTGCAATGATTATTTTTATATAATAGACAAAATTCCTTCTAAATAGTTGGCACCTCAGTATAATTTCCCTTTTATGGGTGATTGAACATATACATATCTAATTTTAAATGTACATAGTCAAAAATATAGTTTCAATAATAACTTTTTTCTTAGTATATGATAGAATAATTCATTACAAAAAAGTTGCAATGGAGTATTCTTCCTCTATATATAGCTGGAAGGAAAAGTACAAACTAAAGGAGAAGGATATTATTTAATGCATGAAAAAGATTACAGTTTTGGAATCAACAATTGTGCAATAAAAACAAAAAATCAATGAAAGACATAAACACCAAGGATAAAATTATTGATGAATTACATAACCAGTTATCTAGAATGAGCGATGAAGGTATGAGGGAGATAGATGAACTACATTCAAAGTTCAAAAAATTTCAAGCTACATATGAGAAAAAAGTAGTGAACTTGAAGAGGAATTGAGAAGAAGACAAAAGGTTCTCAATATACCTCCATTGGAAACTTTAGATACTTCTGACATTAAATTAGTCAAGTTATTGAATGAAAAAGATAAATTTATTGAATATTTAAGGGCTAAAATTATAAATAAATCTAACGATCAAGACCAGTAGAAGCATGAATCAGAGGTTGAAGAATACAAAAAAATAGTGAATAAGTTGGACAAATCCTATCATAAGTGAGCTAATAAGTTGAAAGAGAGATATCTTGAAATTACCCAGGAAAAATAGGAGATTATAGAACTTGAAATGGAAAAATAATGGCATTTTATAGAAGGTTGTATTGAGAGAGTGGATAAAGGTAAGGGCAAGGGTAAAGGTATAGGTCAAGATATAGGAGTACAATAAATGCCTTAAAATGACTTGCAGAAATCCAAGCTAAAAGCACAAGTGAAGGTTTTAGAGACCATTGTCTCAACCATGAATTATGTGGGTGATCTTTATGTCTCACCACCAATTCTTCAATCATTGAAGCAAACTATAGTTGAAAGAGAAAAAAAAAAATTATAGAGCTACAAAACAATCTCATGAGTGGCTGGAAAGCACAAAATTCTGGATGTGACATGGAGATACAAAATTTGAAATCCTGGGGTTTTGATTTGTAGTAACCATCAGAGAAGAAAACGACAACAATGAACAATCAATAAATCAACAATAATCAAGGGAAAAAGAGCTTGAGGATGAAGTACAAAAACTCACTAGTGAATTGGCCAAATGTAGATATCAACTGAAATTTACAAAGAAAGATCTTGAAAGGAAGGAAATTGAGCACAAGCATAAATATAAGAAGAATGCGGATTTATTGAACATTCTAAGACAAGAAAATGTCAATATGAGAGAAAATTATGAAAGGAAAATTTGTCAGCTTCAACAAGAATCAATGGATATGCTTGTTTTAGTGCTCGAACAATCATAGGCCTCCATAAAAGGAAAAAGACACTCTTCTTCTCAAGAGGAGGGCTTGCAGAATTCTACCAAGCATCCTAGAGTTTCAGAATAGTAATTTTTAGGTGTTGTATATATGTAGACACATTTCAACATGTGATATATATATATATATATATATATATATATATATATATATATATATATATATATATATATATATATATATATATATATATATATATATATATAGTAACGTGCATTATATATCATTGTATTTTCCATTAACATGCATTTTTTCATAAATTGCTGGCCTTTTTTGAGGACCTACTTTTATGTATCCTTCATGGATTTTTTATCTAGTTGTGGTCTCACTAAGATCTAGTTACTCTTTTATTTTTAGACAATGTAATGGAATTTTATAAGCTGATAGCTTACTGAACCGAGAAATCGATGCTATGGAATGTACTAAATTTCTATTTGAAATACAAAATATGTCTTCTTTCCATAGTAGAACAAATTTACAATATGATTAGTGCATCATATGGAAAAATTTACCATAGGGTGCCTCAAAAGGAAATCCGGGGGTTGTTGGAGTTGGAGGTGTAATTTTTAACCAAAATGGTAAAAAAACCTTGTCTTATGCCTAGGGGATTGGCACTGCCTCAATTAATTAGGCAGAGATGTGGGTTGCCTAGAAACGTCTCTCCATTCTTCTCTAGCATGGTTTTTTCAATTAATAAGAAAAATTCATAAATCTTACATGAGATACAAATTTAGAAACATCGAAAAAGAATAGATCAATAATGAGATTGTATATATCAACATCACCAGGAATATAATCCACATACCCTTATATGACTAGAAAAAAGATCCTTCGAAGACTAACAAAATAGTACAAAAATAAGGCTTCAAGTCTCAACAAATTATCAACTCTAGCTCTGGCATTCCAAAGTATGAAGCAAAAGACATAGTTTATTTACTTAGTAAATAAATAGTATACAATTTGAATCAACCATATTGGCCAAGAAATGGATCCTGAGCATGCATTTTAGTGAAGAAAGGAATTTTTGGCCTACTTGATAGAAATGTACACCCAACCTTCATTATAAGGAAAAATTGAATGATTTGACTTGGAGAGTATTTTTTTCCTCATGAAAAACATTAATACAACTAAATTTTTCTATTTTTTCCCATAGAAAAGAATTTTGTTTAGACTTAGCCAAATATTTCAATTTGTTTTATAATATAAATTAATGAACAAACTTTTCACACATGTAGCCTAATGGTTTGGATTTACATTGTTTTACATATACGATATATGTAATTATATTTTTTAACAATTGCATATTTAAGGTATTGATATTCAGTAGGCTCTTCATCCTAGTTCAATCCCAGTCTAACAATTAAGCTGACAACACCTCTAAACCATTATCAACCACAAATGACCGCTAACCATGCTAACATTTATCCAAGTAATCCAATTTTTTTCTACCAACAATTCATAACAAATATTGAACACCTTAAGGATAGTTCAATAGGTAATTTGTATCGACACAAATAACACTGAAGCATTTCAAAGTTTGAGCCACAAAAACCATCATTTTTTAAACATGGATTACAAATAATTATGAAAATTTAGAAGTCTTTCTCATTGACATTATTATCTACAAAAATTTCATCCATTGTATCATTGTCAATGTTCATGTGTTCTTTCAAGTATTTAATATGATTATCATCCTCATCCTGACCTACACCATCTTAATCATCATTGCAATTTGACTGTAGACCATATATATTGTTTCTAGATCTATTTGGATCATCAATTTCTATACCATCCATATTGTTGTCTTCTATAATAACATCTAACTCTACATTGTTGTCTTCTTGTGCCTGAACATAACCATCTTCAACATTATCATGGATGTCAATTTATTCTATGTTCTCTAATTCCTCTCTCTCATTTTGTTGACCATCATTGTTCTACTCAGTATCCACTAATGCATCGTCAAATGCATGCCTTAATCTTGGATCATAATGTATGACAAATATCCATTTCAAGTCCAAATATCTACATAGAAAAATACCTCCATGAACAACATATATATATTAGAACTATGTTATAACAATTTTATTGTTTAATAAACACACACACACACACATATTATATTCATAATAAACTATGAATTTATAGATTTATTATCATTATTTTTTCTTGTTTGAGTTAAAGAAATACCTGCTCATAATGAACTGGTTGAACATAAGGCTCCTTATCCTCTTGTAGGAACCTTGAGGAATCTATAGAAACAAAAACACTATGGGTATCATGTCACAATGACCGCTCACAATGAATTGGTAGAACATAAGGCTCCTTATCCTCTAGTAGGATCCTTGAGGAATCTATAGAAAGAAAAACACTATGGGTATCATGTCACAATGACCTCTTAAATGCTTCATACCATCTACACTTTGAAATAAAACATTTAATAGAGTGGTAATCCAACTCAATAAATTTTCATTTTCCCAACATATTGTATATTCCCTTCAATAATATTCTTATCTTTTTAGATTTATCAAATCAATTTCTTGAAATAAAACATGAAGCCACAATCAAGGGATCATCTCTTTATATCTATGATTTCTACACAATAATGTCAACCATATGCCCACATTGCAAGATGTTTCCTCTCCTATGAAAGACCATTTATTTCAGTGAAAACAAATACAATGACGAATATTAAAATAGTTAATAGTGTCAGAATTTTAAATAAAGAACATTTTGTAAAATTCTAATTGTACCTTTCTTTCAAATCCTCTACACATGTTGATTCCATCTTCTCTTATGTTCGAATCTATACCTACATCTTCTATTTTATTTTGAAGTTGTTCAATAACCCATTGAAGTGTACAATATTTGCCCCAATCCCCAAGAAAATCAGTGGGAAGTGGAGTATTCCTTGGGTTTAATATCTTAAAATGTCTCCTTACTTATAACACTTCTTCTCTCTTTTTATCATATAAATCAATCCATTTGTTCATGAAGTCTGTGCGGTACCAAATGAACTTATCGAATATAGGACTTTCATCTACACCTATTACATGTCAGCATGTTTATTTCAAGATCCAAATGTCATGTTGTATATTTGACAAATAAATTACAGAGTAAATTAATGATTGCAAGGAAAACAACCACAATGATCATGAATTTACTTACTAATTTCTACTTCACCACCATTAGATTGTGGTTTTTCTCCATCAATAATATTTGGTGCTCATTCTTCATCCTAGAAGTGTGGCCTATCTTCAAAATCCTTAGCAAGGAATTCACGTAGGAAGAAAAATGTTCCATTCAATACATACCCTTCAGCCATGCAATCCTATGGATGTGCCTTTTACCGGTCATATCATTTTAGAATTTTCATATACCTCTCAAAGAAAAACATCCACCTCATTGATACGACACCTGCCAATTCAATGTCATCGACTAGGTGTATAAGTAAATGGACTTGTAGGTCCATGAAATTGTATGGAGAGCCTTCTCAAATACACATACAATTTTTGCAATTTTCTTCTTCCATTTTGGAACTTCACATTCATGATCTCCTTGGAGGTCACCCACCTAATAAAAAAATAGCAAATTAGTATGAACCTTTAGTAAAAAAATTAAAAAGAAATATAATATCTATATGTCTCTCACGCACAAACATTTCATATCAAATACTTTGCAAACGTTGACAATCAACTTATGGAATTTCTTAAGTCAATGGTAAGACATGAATGATCCACCCTAATTGCCAATGACATGATATATTATCACACAAATTTCTCAAAGGTCATTACTAATTTATCTCCCACAAAAAAATATCAAAATATATTTTGTACTTAATTAATGTTACTACCAAAGTTAAATGATGATAATACCTTCATGAAATTATGAAAATCATGTGTTTTAAATCCTATCAAATGTCCATCAGTTGTAAAAGATTTTTCCAATGATGACACATAGCTAGTAGGTGTCCTCATTGAACAAATGAATTTTTTAGTTGGTTTAGATATTTTGTTTTCAAAATATATGGAGCTTCTACATATTTTTCATTTTCCTCTATGTCCACAAATGTCTTCTATCAAATTTGGTACGCGAAAGAGAAACATCTCACCTTGAGGACAAGGTGTCCTCTTTTCTTGATATACGTTGAAATATAGAATATGGGACATTTTTAAAGATGTGCATAGGATCTAATAGGTGAGTTATTAATATATCCTTCCTATAAGGGATCTCATAAAATATAGATTTCCTTTTCATTCCTTCTCACATATTAACTACAACTTATTCTAGTTCTTCAATTGAATTACCCCAATTAAAAAATTCCTCCCAAGATTTCGATTCAACATATCTATAATTATTAAGATAATCACCTAGACCCATAATCAAGGGAGGGCCTCTATTTTCAACTTTTCCACCAAGTTGATTCTTCTGGCAATTTCTAAACTTATGGTCTGGTGGTAAAAAAAACCTTGTTGTTTGCATAAATAAATTTATGTAGATATTTAAAATACTTCCCTTGAAATTGTTTTGCACATCTTGGAAATGAAAATATCCCCTTTTTTGAAGCCCTACAATTCAATAACTAATATTAATAACATCAAAATAATAGTATTAAAGTAATTATGAAAGTTTATATGAAGATAAATTATGAGTGTAAATACGTAAATATTTTATCTTACCAGAACAAACACCAAAACCTGGGAAATCATGAATAGTCCAACATAAGACACCATACAACATGAAGGACCTATTTTATGGAGGACATGATATTTCATACATTCTTATGCCTTTCCATAGCAGTTGCATCTCATAAATAAAAGGCGCAAGTTAAACTTCCATTTTTTTTTACTTGATGTTTTCCTGGAACGATGAGAGTCAGCGTAAGGTGCTCCTTTCTAACACTCATCCATGGGGGAATATTGTATACTATCAATCAAACTGGCCAAACACTACAATTTGAGCTCAGAAAGAGAATAGGCACACTCCATCAATTGCAAGACCAAAACTAATACTACAGGGTTCGTTTTTTATTTTTCTTGGCCATTTTTCCTCTATGTGTTTCATTACTTTGGAGTCAGCTGGAATTCACATGAATCCAACTTTACTCCTTTACTTTGCATGTATTTCCATCAAATGTGCGAGTGAATTGGAATGAAATATCTATTGAAGTCTAGGTATAATTAGCATGTGATGTAAAACCTTCTTTGGAACTGTAGGACCTTCTACATCTATATGGTATCTCTTCTCTTTGCATGCATGACATTCTACCTTGTCTTTATACTCATATCTATATAAAATGAAATTAGTTTTACGTGAATTAATTTTCTTATATTCAATCCCCAACTCAACCAACAATTTATGTTCTTTTCTGCAATTTGGTGGCAACACATTCTCTTAAAGGAATATTTTAGTTTTTAGTGCCCTATAATATTGCCCGAGATTAAATCAACTGAATGTTTCAATTAGGATGAACATGTTTGATATGTATATCTATACTAGGACTATTTATATACAATACATGGTTTTAGAATCCCCTAAAAGAAATATAAATGAAGTTGATGAATGTTTACAAATTACGTACACCAATTAATAATGTAAAGTAATAAATAGATTTCAACTCACTTTAGTAGGGTAGTGAATCCTTTGTCTGACCAACCAAATAGTGACTCGATTTATAATAATATTAATTTGAATGCTATTTTTAAGGTTCTACTTGCACCTTATTTGAACATGGGCATCTTAGTTTCTTGCTTAATTAAATCTTTCATGTTGTTATCATCAACATTATGTTGGTGGTAATTGTCCCTATTATTATCATTAATGTTAAACCATATCATAATTATTGTCATCATTGTTTCCATCTGCAAAGAAACCTGTAAGAATTTAATTTAATCCTATGTAGCTGCTAAAACACCTTCCAAAATTTTGGCCTAGACCCAATTTTGTAGCCTTCCTTGATCTTGTTGGTCGTTGTCGCAAAATTTGAAACTCATTTCATTTGTTTTATTAGAGTCTTGTGTTCCCATTTTCAATATGGGAAAATTTTCGTCTTTTAGCATGTTGGCTATCATATCTATAAGCCCATTTTGATGGTTCTAATAGGTCATATTTGTGCGAGTGAGTTGTTCTAACATTGTAAGTACCTGTCGCGCTCATTTCCAAAGTTTTGAGCACTGTTGCACAAGTGTTGTCATGGTTGCCATAAAGTACATCTTTTGTGTCACACTTGTCGTAACTTGTCATAAACTTGTCACATGGAGGGAAATGATTTGTTCATGTGTTTGAATGATCTATGTTTTCATGTCACCAAATATTCTAAGTGTGTGATCATAGTCAAATTTCATCACCGTTCACACTGATCTCACTGATCCCACACTTAGCCATTTTCAGAAAAACTTCCCGATTGGGAAACCTAGCTTAATTGAGCCTCCCTTGAGTTGCACATTGCACAGTCTCATTCCTCTAGTTATGACCTTGCTGCTTGGCAATGTGAAATGCATAGTTCCTTCCTCCTAGGATTGTTGCACTGCACCATTCTTATGCCCAAGCCCCGACCTTCACCTCCAAAATTGCGTAGTCATTCCTCCCAGCTTAGCCTCCACTATGCATTAGACAATCATAGGCTACTACAGCTCTGCAGTATCCTTGCCTCCCTTGTCTCCTAAAACTACAAAGTGTGTCCTCTCAGTTCTCATTCTCTCAGCCCATCCCACTAGCCTCCAAAACTCTGTAGTCTTGTCCCCTAGCCCGGCTTAAACTATGCACTTCACAACCTCAATGCTCAATCTCATTCCCTAAGCCCTTGAACTATGAAATTCCACATCAGCCAACGTTCCTTGACTCCCAAAAATTTGCAGTGAGCTCTCCCAGTTCCCATCCCTTCATCCTATTCCACTGGCTTCAGAAACTACATAGTCTTGTCCCTCAAACCTGCCTAAACTGCGCAATGAGTCATCTCAGGGCTCAAGATTTTCCCCTAGCTACTGGAACTACGCATTTCATAGTCACTAAGTCCCTCTTCCTACCCTATCACTTATTTCAAGCTCAGTTAGTGGATCATAATGCATCATCTTAGACTAGGGGGTTTTTGGATTGATGTCATCTCATCATGAGTGAATTACAGGAACAAGTACCCTATCACATCATGACAATATGATGAAGAAGGATAGGAAGGATGGAAGCATGCTCAAAAAATCTCTCATAACTAAACTTACAAGTTGATCGATTAAGAGAAAGTTGTTGGGCGTGGACTCCCCCCAAGGCATGTTTTAGGGCTTAAAGCCCAAGTTTTGACTAAGTCCATTGTAAAGACTCCGTGATTTATGGGCGCGAAGCGCGAAGTCATGATAGAGTCATAGGGTTTTCTGCTCTTGTTTTTGTAATGTAATGTTGGTTTGAAATATCTACCCATGGTCCGCGGACCATTGGATTGTATAAATAGAGCGAGGCTCTAAGTGTAGAAAACAGTGAATCGAAGGAAGCAGGATGAGTCTAAGGAATTGATGAAGTAGTGAGTTGGGTGTAAATCGTGTCTTTGGGTCATAGAGTAGGAGAAGGCTCTGCAATTGAGTGTGGAGAGGCCTAGTAGTCCGCAGTTGAGTGCGTGGACCCTTGCAGCTGAGTGCGCAGGGCAGGTCGAGTCTGTAATTGTGGGAAGAATTAATAGAAGAGAAGTTTTACCATATTTCTGTGCATCTTTTCCTGTTTTATGTATTATTGGGTATGAATTACAAGTTCACTATTTATTCACTACGTGAAATCATATGAATGTGCTGAATAAGTAAATGTAATACAAGGCATATGCTTACGTGAAGATAACTAACTATTATAAGAAGATAGGTAAACATCTTGGGTGTGACTTAGGGAAATAGTGTTGATTGCTGCTCCAGCAGCATGAAAGCCCCACATCCCTTGGTTAGGGCTCCATGAAGGCAAATATATCAGGGTGCGAAGGCCAGGGTAGTGCGCGAAGAGACTCTCAGTTAGACCAAATCAACCCCTCACACATCTCAACGATGCAGAAACCTGGTTCCAGCATCTCCCATACTACTTCGAGTGAGACCTCAGTCTGTGCTCTTTGAACTGTTGCTAAAAGGGCCAGTAGTATAGGGGTTTGTTTGGCTACTTAACTCTGAACCTGGGTTAGGCCCCAACAAGCCAACAAATGGTTATGTTGTTGGGACCGGAATCTACATAGAGATGTTTGATGTTGTATCACTGGAATCCAACTAAGAAAGAAATTGAAGATTGGTTGGATAGGAAGATTCATGAGTCCGCGACGCAGGAGAACAGGAATCTGTGACTATCAAAATAAGAGTGGTTATAATATTACCTATACACAGAGATCCATGAAATTTTCTTTGCATCTTTCCCTACTGAGCTATACGAGTGGATCACAAAGATACTAGATAGCCAAGGAAGGTGCAAGCTTGACAGACCTATTGTGTGGACCCCATAGTTGGTGCGCACATTGGAAGCATTGGAGGATAAGATCGTGCATACTATTGATCACTGGATCGCTTGAATTATAGGACGATTCATTTGAATTCATGGTAGATACTTCAGTCAGTTATAGTGAGGCAGAGCGACGCTTCCTCAAAGGACCACGAGATAAGTACGTTAAGTATTTGAACACTTGGATTAAAATGCTACTGTCTGAAATGTGACCATTTACAGAAACAAAGTTAGTGTAGAGCTAGAAACTAGCCCCTTGATTTCACCTCCACGAGGGAACGAGGGAGAGCTCACGAAGGTCTCACCAAGAAGTGCGATCAATTTGATAAGGCATATGATTCCACGCATACCACACCCATCCACACCACCACCAATTTCACTGCCTTCACCCCCATCTTCACCCATACCACCTCCGCCACCACCACAAGTCAATATGGTAAGCGCGATAAAATTGCCAGTGTTCAAGGGAGTAGGAAATGAAGATCCAGACCAGTTTTGGTTCGTGATAAAATTTGTATGGGAAGCGTAGGGTGTTGGCATTATGATTCAAGTGTTGTCCTTGATGGCAACTCACTCAGAGGTTGGTACAGATACTCAGAAGTTGGTTCAGGTGATGGCAACTTACTCAGAAGACAGATCCTAGTACAGCTTGCCAAGGAAGTTCATACACGCAGGTTTGTTAAGCCCAAGTCGCGTGTACACGCAGGTTGGCTTCAGAAAAAGCGCGTGTATGTGGAAAAGCACCTTTGGTCCATGGCGGTTAGTCCTTGGAAGTTGTGCCTATGGTTTCGGTAGTTTTGAAGTTGATGGTATTGTGTTTCTATGGTTTTGGCTCTTGGTATTGAACAAGGCCTAAGGCTATATAAGGAGAAGATCACTAGGCAAAGAGTAAGGGTGTGTGGGTGTCTGACGCAGTGAGAGGATCTGGTATTACTGGTTATCTGTTCGGGACGCTTGGCAAGGGTCGGATCTGACAGCAAAGGCAGAAGTAATCATTTCTAGATCTGCACGCGGGTTGCCTTTGGAGAAAGCGCGTATACACGCGGTTTTGGTACAGTGAAGTAGCGTATGCATGATAAGGGTTGATATTTCAGGTTGTTGCTGATTCTGATGGTTGTTGCAGAGTTCTAGATTCTGGTTTGGGTTCTGTGTTCTTGATGACAGGGTTTCAGTGATTCGGTATTGGGTTGTTTAATGAATTATGATGCAAGTATAAGTTGATGATTGTATTGCGGTAATGTTTGCTTTGTACTCTTGGATCCAGTCTGAAAATTGATGAAACGTGGTCCCTGAAGGTTGTAGGGTCAGCACCTACGTACTAGTAAATGGATCAGCTAGTACAAGAGCTGAGGGGGTTGTAGCTCCCTTCCAAAAGTAGTTGAAAAATGAGAGAGAGGGTTGTAGCCCTCTGCAGGTTGTAGCCTGCATACTGGTAAAGGACTGCACCAGTATATTGTAAAAGAAGTTTCTCATTAAAGAAGAAAGAGACGAATTGCAGCAGGTGGTTTTCACCCACATTGGGTTTCCACCTTATATCATGGTGTTCATGTGTGTGGCTCTTGTGTGATGTTCTGTTCTGTTATACTGCACCTGTTTACTGCTAAATTGCTTAATAATGTTCTGATGCATTTACTGAAGATAAGATTAACTGAATCATAAGATATCTGCATATACGCTAGTTGCTTTAGACACAGTCGCGTGTAGCGGGTTCACTTAACTGAAGTCGCGTATATGTTTCTGAGTATGAAATTGAAAAGGTTTTATTGATCTGATAATACTGATTCACCCCCCCTCTCAGTATTATTTCCAACAATTGGTATCAGAGCAGGTCCTTCAGAGGAAGCTTGATCGCTTGAAGGAAAAGATCCATCAAAATGGCTAATCCAGAAAGAGAGGCACACATCAGGCCACCAGTCTTTGACGGGAACAATTTTACTCACTGGAAGATAAGAACCACTGCATATCTACAGTCTCTTGGAGCAGAAGTTTGGGGACTCATAGAAGGAGGATACAAATTCCCATCAGCAACTCCTACAGATCCAGCAGAGAAAAAGCAATATGAGCTCAATGCCAAAGTAGTTAATGTCCTATTGAGTACTTTGACTCAATCAGAATTTATGAAGATCATGCATCTCAAATCAGCTAAGGAAATATGGGACAAAATCGTTACAAGCTACGAAGGAGACGATCAGGTAAAAATAGCGAAGCTTCAAACTCTCAGAATCCGGTATGAAACTCTTAAGATGCGAAGTAATGAAAGCGTAGCTAATTATTTCCTGCGTATGGATGAGATTGTGAATTGTATGAGGGATCTGGGTGAAGAATTTGAGGAAGTTGTCTTAGTTCAAAAGGTTTTGAGATCTCTGTCTACTAAATTTGATTCTAAAGTATCTGCCATAGAAGAAAAGGAGAATGTGCGAAAAATTACCATGTCACAGCTTCACGGGATCTTAACTGCTTTTGAAATGCGACTAGAGGTACCACCAGAGGCCGCATTCGAAGTGTCAGAGGAAGAAGATGAGGTAAATTTTGTCAAGAATCTTGAACGGGGAACTGGACGGTTCAAAGATAAGCTGCCTTTCAAATGTTTTCTATGTGGTAGAGTTGGTCACTATGCTGCTAGATGTCCTCATAACAAAGAAAGGATATATGAAGAAGATGGTAGAAGCTATTATTCCCATATTAAAAGTTCATTTAATGATAGTGAAGATATTAGAAGTCTCATGGCGCACAAGAAGAAGAATGCTTCATCCAATGATAGCAAGGATATTAAAAGTCTCATGGCACATGAAGAGAAGAATGCAGAAACTGAAGAAGCTGCCAAATTAAAAGAACTATTGGAAACAGAAACCAGGGTAAGGGAGAAATTGCAGGATATAGCAAAAGATCAGAGCACAACTATTCAGAGACTTGAATCAAAGATCCTCTCTCTAAAAGAAGATCTTGAAGATCAAGAACATGAAGTGATCAAACTAAAGCGACAAGTAGAAGAAGGGAGAAAAGTTGAAGAAGACCTAAGGAAGCAGTATCTGAAAAAGGAAGAACAACATCAAGTTGAGGTAAATATCTTGAAAGGTAAACTAGAAGAAAAGGATAAGCTTTTACGATTTCAAGATAGTTCTAAAGTCTTGGATGATATTCTTAATAGTCAAAGATCTCCTGCTATCAAGACTGGTCTTGGTTTTCATGAATATGTTGAAGGTGAATCTAGTTCACAAGGTGAGACAAGAAACTCTAATGAGAAATCTGAAATGCTCAAGGAACAACCAAGAAAAGAAATTCCTCAAGGAAGATCCTTTACTCCTAACTATGGACGTGATAGACGATTATTTCCTCCGCTGAATAAAGTTGAATGTTATGTATGTCATAATCTTGGACATGTTGCAGCCAGATGCAGAAGTAGAATGGTTCAAGAAAGATCATCTCATCCCAGGTATTTCAGAGGGTATTGCTTTGCCTGTAATGCATATGGACACAAAGCAATTGATTGTGATAGAAGGAACATGAAAAATATAAGGTGTTATACATGCAACAACTATGGGCATAAAGCAAGGGAATGCAGAAGCAGATTTCAAAATTCAAGACAAGGGGACCATACATCATCACAGTTGCAGGAATTGAAGAAGACAGAGACAGAAAGGTGTGGGACAACTCAGTCAGCTGACATAACAGACACAGGGGAATCTGAAAGTGATGAGATTCAGTATTCCATCCTGCATACGCTGAGATAATGAAGACAAGTCGCGTATATACGCGAGTTACATGCTGCAAAGTCGCGTATATGGAGAAAGGGCAGCAGAACAGATGGTTATATGGAGAAAGGGCAGCAGAACAGACTCAGGAAATGGTTCAGACATGGTTGGCTCACTCTCAGGGGGAGAATATTCTTCAAATAATGCATTGTTGGCATTATGGTTAGAAGTTGTTGATAAAGTCTATGAAGATAAATGATACATCTTACTGTTTAGGAATGGTATTGCAGGCTGATGCTTATATCATGATGCTGTTGGTGGCTTTCATAAGTCTTGGTCTAGATATTTCGTCTCTATGTCATGTATCTCTTGTGATATCTCTTTTATGGTGTCAAGGTCATGTAACGGCCTATGTTGGTTTCCCCACTATGCCTGGGATGAATGATGAATGATGAATGATGAATGATGAATGTATGTTGAGTCTTTTGGTGATAGGAAGGTCTTCTATAATGTATAAGTCCTTGTTCTTCTTGAAGAACATCTTTTGCAGATCTTGCCTACAGTCAAGGGGAGCATGAACAGCACAATTCAGCAAGAGCAGGATGGATAGATTGGTACACTTTGGCATTCACAAAGGGGGAGCATAGTTGGATTTTTCAGCAAGTACTCAGGGGGAGTATGGACAGCAGAAGGTATACCAAAGAAGAGAATATCTTGGTCAGCCCTTTGCCCTTGATGTCAAGGGGGAGATTGTTGGCATTATGATTCAAGTGTTGTCCTTGATGGCAACTCACTCAGAGGTTGGTACAGATACTCAGAAGTTGGTTCAGGTGATGGCAACTTACTCAGAAGACAGATCCTAGTACAGCTTGCCAAGGAAGTTCATACACGCAGGTTTGTTAAGCCCAAGTCGCGTGTACACGCAGGTTGGCTTCAGAAAAAGCGCGTGTATGTGGAAAAGCACCTTTGGTCCATGGCGGTTAGTCCTTGGAAGTTGTGCCTATGGTTTCGGTAGTTTTGAAGTTGATGGTATTGTGTTTCTATGGTTTTGGCTCTTGGTATTGAACAAGGCCTAAGGCTATATAAGGAGAAGATCACTAGGCAAAGAGTAAGGGTGTGTGGGTGTCTGACGCAGTGAGAGGATCTGGTATTACTGGTTATCTGTTCGGGACGCTTGGCAAGGGTCGGATCTGACAGCAAAGGCAGAAGTAATCATTTCTAGATCTGCACGCGGGTTGCCTTTGGAGAAAGCGCGTATACACGCGGTTTTGGTACAGTGAAGTAGCGTATGCATGATAAGGGTTGATATTTCAGGTTGTTGCTGATTCTGATGGTTGTTGCAGAGTTCTAGATTCTGGTTTGGGTTCTGTGTTCTTGATGACAGGGTTTCAGTGATTCGGTATTGGGTTGTTTAATGAATTATGATGCAAGTATAAGTTGATGATTGTATTGCGGTAATGTTTGCTTTGTACTCTTGGATCCAGTCTGAAAATTGATGAAACGTGGTCCCTGAAGGTTGTAGGGTCAGCACCTACGTACTAGTAAATGGATCAGCTAGTACAAGAGCTGAGGGGGTTGTAGCTCCCTTCCAAAAGTAGTTGAAAAATGAGAGAGAGGGTTGTAGCCCTCTGCAGGTTGTAGCCTGCATACTGGTAAAGGACTGCACCAGTATATTGTAAAAGAAGTTTCTCATTAAAGAAGAAAGAGACGAATTGCAGCAGGTGGTTTTCACCCACATTGGGTTTCCACCTTATATCATGGTGTTCATGTGTGTGGCTCTTGTGTGATGTTCTGTTCTGTTATACTGCACCTGTTTACTGCTAAATTGCTTAATAATGTTCTGATGCATTTACTGAAGATAAGATTAACTGAATCATAAGATATCTGCATATACGCTAGTTGCTTTAGACACAGTCGCGTGTACACACGGGTTCACTTAACTGAAGTCGCGTATATGTTTCTGAGTATGAAATTGAAAAGGTTTTATTGATCTGATAATACTGATTCACCCCCCCTCTCAGTATTATTTCCAACATAGGGAGTAATGGATGAAAATATAAAGAAAGCAACATTGGTCAGTGCTGTACAGGTGTTGTGGGGAAAAGTATCCGACTCGGATGACCCTATCCCTACTCTAAGGGTGACAGTCCTTAGCAACAACTGAAAGTAAAGCTTTGATATTTTCCTTTATGAAAGTACAGAGAAGGAAGAAAAGATTGACCAACCGGTGTCTTTCGCTTTTGTCGATCCTATCCTCTCTCTTTGTCTCTTGTTCCCAGCTCCTTGCTCCCTTTGCCGGTCCAGCTACACAAAGATCCTGCACAAACAAGAGAAGGAAAACTACAAGAAACATGTACTCATAACTGATGCATGGATTAGAGTGAATCAGATATACAAGTAAATACAATACATCAATGCAATACAAGTATATAGGAGAACATTCAAAGCTTTATTGATAGAAGTAAAAGGGTTCTGAGAAGGTTACAACCATCAATGGCTCCAATCCAGCAGCACCTCCCCAGCAGCAAGAAATCTCCTCTTCACCTCTATAAAAGCAATCACCCAATAGCTCTAACTGTAAACCAACAGCACTTCCTTACTTTGCACAAAATTCCAGCCTCCCTAGACCTCATAGAAGAGCTCTATATATAGGAGATTTGGAGAAAGGATGAGTCAGCTTGAGGCTGGCATAAAGCTGACTAGTGTCCTCTCCCACTTTAGTTAATCTTCAGTTCTTGAGTCCACTTGGAGATCCTTGCTTACACATGGAGATCAAGTACCTCTTACTCATCACAGGGCGAATCCCTTGAACCAAGTGTCAGTTTGGAAGCTTCCTGGGCAATTGACACCTTGCAGAATGACTGTGCCACTTGGCCAATCTCGCCCAGCGCAGGTAGCCTTCATTAGATTTGACTTTCAACGCAGGTACAAGGAGGAGCAGTTGCATTCCAGCGCAGATGCTCAGTGGAGCAGCTGACATGATCCAAAAATAGCCTGTTTTTGAGTGTTTTCAGGTGGAGAACTGATGGGAAGTGCTGTGGTTTGCTGACCTTGTTCTTCTAGGGGTAAGAACAACATGTTTAGGGACTGAGGATCCCTGTAATTATTGACATTTCATGCTCCATGTTGCGAGGCACAAAAATGTCTATAACAGTTGCCCCCTAAAGTATGAGGCCGTTTATCGGGTGAAATGCTTTATCTAGAGGGTCCGAAGTTCATTCCAGTGCTGAGGAGGCGCCCTGTAATACAATACAATACAATACATTATTTTTCATTTTGTTTTCATGATCTAGCTGAGGCGGGCATTCCCATGCTCAGCTTTATAAATACATTTTGGTACATAGAACAGACGATCGTCTGATGGTAGACTGATAATTCTCTGCTGAAATTATCATCCTTTGAGTAGGATGATCATCTGCTGCAATGATGTACATGACAAATGCTTTTATATTTCCTGAATATGTATCGCAGCCCGGATGGATGAAACTAGATCCGGGGTCTTCAAACTCGTTCGATCTTCACTCTAAGTACAAGTCGATCCATGTGAGAATTTCGCTGAAGTCGAACATGGAAAGACATCGCTTGATTACCGGTCAATGATGAAAACCGTTAACAAGCGCGAGAGGAATCACCGATAATGATAATGACCCTCAAGGTACTGCAGTACAATTCACGTGGCGTGAATAAAGGACTTGGCGTCGAACGCCACGCAAAATCTTCTGGTCGAAGGTCATTGATGTATACCTGTCGCCGGAAGTGAGAAACTTGCCATTGAGGCATGCAAGCTTCAAAGTACTGATGGGGGTGTTCCTAGATCAACTTCTTGGATAATGAACTGTAGTCGACAAGAAGCGATCCGTCAAAGGAGGGCCTTAATGAATCCCACATCAATGACACGGAACGGAGCTAATGATTTTAGTGGAGGTGAAAACAAACTGTGATATATGATTCAGGGTGGCGATCATGAATGGATGAAGGATAATGTATGGCAGTGGATGGGACACGGTTGACACTTTCAGAATGACCCCTCTTGAACATATAACGACACTGATGCGATGGATCGGTAGCATTACCCCAAATGTGGATGGTTTGGCGAGGACCATGGTGATGAGACCGGTGAATGAAAAAACCCAACCCGATGTGGTACGGAGGAAAAGTGTCATGTTCAAGAGTGACTTGCTACCATTAAACTTTGATGTTCTCCCAATTTTTCCCCAGTCATTTCTGACCAGTACCTCTTTATTTTTGTCAAGCTTGAGGAGGATAACATATGCTTGTTCTATAACCTGCCCTTCGGGCAAGCCCATCGCTATGATTTAACGAGCTTAGCGATAGGGAAACTCGTTCTCGTCTAAAGACAAGTTTGTCGCTATTTAATCATTTTAACGAGTCTAACGACAAGGAAAACTCGGTCCTTTTCATTTTTAGAGAGTCTGAAAAGGTACAGAAAGTTAACTCCATAGTTCCTTTTTCGTCATCTAATCCCTTAAGTCCGAAAAAGTATAAAACAATACAGAAGGGATGGGTGTTCGGTACTTTTAACGAGCCGAACAAGACAAGCGCTCGATCTTTTTGTGTAATAATCCCTCAGGTCCAAAAAGATTAAAGTCTAAATGAGGGATAGCTCTTCCGGTCCTTTTAACGAGCTGGAAGGCCAAAACTCGGCAAACTTTTCATATTTTACGAGTCAGTGAAAAGAGCTCAAAGAAGACTCGTCTTTTGAGGAACGAGTGATAAACAGGGATAGCAACTGATTCCAGGTACAGGTTGGAATTTTCCAATCACGGCAGTGTCACAAGGATGGCTAGGTGAAATCACTCTTCGCAGCTGTTTCTCAAAAGAGGTAAACACACAAATGGAGGTGAATGATCGGCCAAATGAACAGTGGAGGTGACGGTGCACAAACACGACCAAGGCTTTTATGGCTGATGAATTTACGATCTCAAAAGGTTATTTACCGGTTCATTTTTTCTGAATGAGCTTGAACTCTGAAGGGAAGCCTGCTCATAAACTTATGTTTATTTTTTAACGAGCATGAACTATGCGCTAAAACTGCTCGGATCTTGCGTTTATTTTTTAACGAGCATGAACTATGTGCTAAAACTGCTCGAAATACCAGTCATAAAATAAGAATGCCTCCTCTAAGGATCCATTTTTTATAGAGCTTGCGCCTTACCACAGCTATGCTCCAACTCATCCTTCCTTTGTGTAAGTTCGGAAAACGGTTAATCTTAAAACCAGATAAATAACCGCCCCTAGCTTGCACTCCAGAAGGTTTGCATGCCCCCAGGTATAGGATAGAATTTCGAGGCTGCCCCTCCTTTCCCCCACCTCTGCTTTTCTTTGGGTGTTCACAGCTACTTGTCATCTTGCCAATCTAATGTTAACGATACTAGTCTTCTCGTTATTTTAAGGGGTCTTACGCGGTACTTGTCTTCCCGTCGGCCCAACTTTTAACGAACAGCTATTTGTGACAAGAGAAGAACACTACTCAAAGACAAAACATTGGTATTATTGAGGGAGGCTTGCCTCTTTCTTATTATCCGAAGAGGGTTCTATTTGCTGCCGCAAATCAATCTCTTTCTTCGGCGATGTTTATCATTGGGTTACTCAAATATGGTTACCCTATATCACAACAATAGAATCTCTTTCTTTGGAGGCTGCCCCTACTTATCCTTCAAAACATTTGTTTTAATGGGTGAGGCTTGCTTTTCCCCAAAGATGGTTACTACTTGTTGCAATAAGGGAATTCCTACTTGGGCAGTGCCCACCTCTTTAGACAAAGGTGAATGACTCTTTAGCCAAACACATAACTTTAACAAAAGAATACTATTCCAGAACAACCCCTCTTCCATCCACGGACGGGGTACGGACTAGTCATATTCTTCTGCGGAAATTCTACCTTATACCCAGGGTTTCTTCTGCCCGAAGCAGACCAGGGTGCATGCCCCCTGGGTTCCAGTATTTCTTTCCGAATCACTCGCACTCATCGGGAAGGAGGACTGGGGGCGGAGGCGAATCTTGTGTGAACAGACCATTTAGGAATGGTATTTGACTATTTGCGATGCGAGATCCCAGAAATGAAAGCTGGTCTACGAGCTTGACCATCCTTCCTTCGTGTGGAAAACACATTACTCTAAAGAGTGAGGAGACTATCGCTCCCATGCAATAAATATAGTCTCATCCAAGGAGTAGGTTATAATCCAAGGGTCCTTGGACGACCATCACGTTCAAATTAACGGTCTTCCCTTTCAATGTAACAGGCACATTGGGGAGGATTCCTAACGGTCGACTGGTTCCTTTATCAAAACCTAAGAGATTTCTTAACTCAGGTAAAAGCGCCGGGGAACCCAGTGCTTTCCAAGCAACAGAGGAAAGGATACTCACAGACGCCCCTTCATCAATGATAGTACCATCCATGATCATTCTATAGATCTGGACAATGATTCTGAATGGTACACTGGCTGGTAACCGGGGTCTGCCTAGTTGATTCCAATCAAAGGATACAACCAGGTTGCTTGGTGGTGGGACCGAATATACGGCCGGATATGACCCTGATGATGTTCCTTCCTGCGATAAAGGAATGGGCGCATTGCCCTGACGTTCATCAGAGTCGGTGCTGATGAAAAGAACCTGGATGGTGTCATCCTTATTCTCTTCAGTGAGGGTGTCGCATGAAGATGACTCTTCGGCGACGGTGTCATTTGAAGATGAAACTTCTGAAGGTAGAACCGAGTCAACTGCCATATCAACCTTTGGACTTTCGTCCGGTCTGGATTCAGTAGGTTCATTTTCAGTGACTGACGCTTCAGCCGACCACTTGAGCGGGCCAGCTGTATTTTCAACCAACGAAGGACTTGGCACGAGTTTTTTGTATCCAGGAGGAAGTTTTACCGGTGAAACCGGACGATCTTCCAAAACTCTCTTCGCTTCGTCTAAGAAGGGACAACGGTGGATGGCATGACTACCTTCACACAACTTATAGGGGAATCTTACTCCCCCTTTTTGTCTTGGTCCTTCACTTTCGCTGGTTGACGGAAAGCCATCAACCTGATTGTCAGAGGTTGATGCCCCCGAATTGTGCAGATGAGGGGACCAGTCCCTTAGTATCCGGGGAATACAGGGACAATCTCTGTGGAAATGGTCTCCTCTACATATGACACATGGTGATTTAGGCCCGGTCTGTGCAGTGGGTGGGTTTTCGTCAGATGTCTTTTGCTTGCCCCCAGTCGCCTTAGGCTCCTTCTTCTTCTTTTCTCTCTTCTTCTATTCCTTCTTCTCCTTGGGAGGTTGACTTTTGCCAACTCTACCTTGCGAAGATGAAGGATCAGAGGAAGTATTGTAAGAAGTGGAAGGCTGGTGGGTGGTTCTAGACTAGTCTAACTGTTGATTCGATTGCTCAGGATTAGTGGCGATCTGGACTACATTAGTTGAAAAGAGCCATACAGGGAGGCCGATTGTCAATCCTGGAAGTGACAATGTTGCCATATGAGGCGCACCAACATCTCCCCAAGAGGAGAAGGGATTTGGACTTCTGCCAAGGTTGCCTCCTTGGTTGGTGGGCTCCATACTTTTCAACTGAAAGATCAATGTGGGAATAACAGGTGATTTTGTTCCGCTTAAAATAAATTTTATTAACGACGCTTTTAGACACAACTTTGCTTTTTCATGTTTTAAGAGTCGAGAAAAAGCTAAAGATGACTCTAGTCGCCTTCGATGTATTAACGAGCCCGAAGTGACAAATGCTCGGTTGGACTTTTTCAGTTATAGAGTTTGAAAAAGGCCAAAAGAAACTGCTCTGGAGATCTAGGCAGAGGGTGTGCCAAACTTTTCGCGAAACCACAGAATACGTTTTACGGTACGGGTGGTCGATCTTCGTGAATGCTGTGTTCACTGCATCGCAATTAGTAGGGCGGTTGACACGGCTTCCTAAGGATAAAGGATAAATGCCTATAGGGGTCTCCCAATATACGCGATGGTACGCGGGAGCACAAGTCCGTATTAGTGCCACCGACTCTCAGGCGGAATCACCCACCTTCGTAGAGATCGACAGTCACTATGTTTAACGACGCCGGAACACGTCTCTACCTAGACCTCTAGATGTTTGCGTTATGTTACAAAGCGTTGTTATGTAAATTGGATTTATTTTAACGTTGATCTTGCTTAGCAGTTTGCCTTTAAGGATCACCACGAGATGTATATATACAACTTCCTACATGCAATCTAAGATGAGAAGAAAAACTTTTCGATCTTTCAACTTTGAAAACCTTAATCTACTGAGGGAAAAGAGGATATCAACTTTTCTCACAGATCATAGAACACACACTAAAATGCAAATTTTCCTAAATCGTCAAGCACACAGTCAAATGCAAAATGCACAATGCAGATATTTCTTTTCGTTATCCTTAATGTTGATGTAAGACAAAAAGGAAACTGTTGTATAACTTTGAATCTAATTTCGAGCGAAAGTAAACAAGCTTGTCCAAAATCAAAAGACACCTTAAGATCGACTTGTTTAGACACTGGAAATGTATAGATTCAAACCACAAGATGAAAAACAAACAAACTCAAACAGCCATGAACAGTAATAAAACTAGCTCTTAAGATCACAAAGACACTTTTACAGTTCAGGATCTAAGAGGCCACAACTATACTGGTTCGCTTTTCACAATGGGAAACTGTAACTGAAACAAGAAATACTAAAAGAACAATCACATTTTCATCACACAACTGAGGCGGAATAATGTCAAGGAAAGTTGGTTTACAGCAAGTACAATGACAAGCAATCAGCAGCAAAACAACAGTGAAAACAGGGCTAAGACACAGTGGGAAACCTCAGGAAGACATAGCCTAACTGGATCAGCGCAGGCTCTGGTCTGTCAAATTGACTCTCAGCGCAGTTCCCGAAGGGAGTACCTGCGCTGGAATGCAGACTGCTTGTGGACAGCCTGCACTGAGACACGAGAGTTGCGTTTACAAGGATTTCCGGGTCATAAAAAGCTCAAAAATTCACTGTTTTTGCTGAAATAAAAAGCTATAGGTCAAGTACAAGCTAAGGGATGATCAAGAGGATGAAAAGCTATCACAAAGAGTACAAGAGTCTTTTGTAGATCAGCTCTTCAAATCATGAATCTGCTCAAAAAATGAGCAAGAGTAGCAGCCCCTCTACTTCGCTTTTGATATAGTCAAAAGCTTTTCGATTCGGTACTCTTTGGTTCAGGAAATGAATAGCAAAGATACTACAAACACCAACAAGATACCAGGCTCCCCAGCGGAGTCGCCAGTTTGTTGTGGGGAAAAGTATCCGACTCGGATGACCCTATCCCTACTCTAAGGGTGACAGTCCTTAGCAACAACTGAAAGTAAAGCTTTGATATTTTCCTTTATGAAAGTACAGAGAAGGAAGAAAAGATTGACCAACCGGTGTCTTTCGCTTTTGTCGATCCTATCCTCTCTCTTTGTCTCTTGTTCCCAGCTCCTTGCTCCCTTTCCGGTCCAGCTACACAAAGATCCTGCACAAACAAGAGAAGGAAAACTACAAGAAACATGTACTCATAACTGATGCATGGATTAGAGTGAATCAGATATACAAGTAAATACAATACATCAATGCAATACAAGTATATAGGAGAACATTCAAAGCTTTATTGATAGAAGTAAAAGGGTTCTGAGAAGGTTACAACCATCAATGGCTCCAATCCAGCAGCACCTCCCCAGCAGCAAGAAATCTCCTCTTCACCTCTATAAAAGCAATCACCCAATAGCTCTAACTGTAAACCAACAGCACTTCCTTACTTTGCACAAAATTCCAGCCTCCCTAGACCTCATAGAAGAGCTCTATATATAGGAGATTTGGAGAAAGGATGAGTCAGCTTGAGGCTGGCATAAAGCTGACTAGTGTCCTCTCCCACTTTAGTTAATCTTCAGTTCTTGAGTCCACTTGGAGATCCTTGCTTACACATGGAGATCAAGTACCTCTTACTCATCACAGGGCGAATCCCTTGAACCAAGTGTCAGTTTGGAAGCTTCCTGGGCAATTGACACCTTGCAGAATGACTGTGCCACTTGGCCAATCTCGCCCAGCGCAGGTAGCCTTCATTAGATTTGACTTTCAACGCAGGTACAAGGAGGAGCAGTTGCATTCCAGCGCAGATGCTCAGTGGAGCAGCTGACATGATCCAAAAATAGCCTATTTTTGAGTGTTTTCAGGTGGAGAACTGATGGGAAGTGCTGTGGTTTGCTGACCTTGTTCTTCTAGGGGTAAGAACAACATGTTTAGGGACTGAGGATCCCTGTAATTATTGACATTTCATGCTCCATGTTGCGAGGCACAAAAATGTCTATAACAACAGGATTGCACGCTGATCTAGTATATTAAGCATTCCAATGACAATCTGAATGCAGGGATTGCAGATATCCAAAATGCGCTGAATAGAGAATTTAGTAGGCCAAAGTTAGAGGCACAGTCGATTATTGGATTCAAGGAGATCATGATGCTACCAAGAAAGAACCCTTGGTAGTTGGATGAGAGACTGAAGTGCACAATTCACGAAGCTAATATGACTTTGATAGTTGGACAACACCGTGAATGGTTTGTAGCATCGCTAACGCCACATTTAAGGAATGTGTTGTCACAACAAAGGCTAACAACTCAGGTCAAGGCCTTAGAGATCACGATGAGGCTGCATGAAACCTCGATAAAGGATCCTAACCTGGGAGTTCAGTAGATCCACACGCAGTTGAAAAACTTGTGCCTTGAGATGGAGAGTCTGAAACAAGACAGGACAGCTCACCCGAAATCGTATGACGAGGTATGGTGTGTTAAATGTAAGGGTCAGGGTCATGACAATGACCAATGCCCAGTGTTCATGAATTACCTCTTGGGAGGAGGAACAATTTCGTTGATACCAGAGGCACGGTGCCTGTGTTGTGGTGCACGATTTGTCAAATAGGAGGAAAGCATGCTATGGACAACTGCGATTTGTTGCAGAAGCACACACAGAATTCCCAATAGTTGTTCTATAATTTCTATAGATCAGTGGGACATGATGAGCGCACCTGTAGAAGTTATGAGCTGATGATGGATAGGACTCTCACCTACATAGTTCAGGTCGAGATGCGTCCCCTTGAACAGAATACAGGGATGGCGCAAACCAAATTTCAGGGGCGCGGACGAGGCCGTGGTGGAGGAGGACCTGGAAGAGGTCATGGATAGTGGATATGTTACAGTTGCGGAGGGCCATGCCATTATGCTAGTGATTGTACGAATCCAACGCGTCTGTTATGTCTATATTGTACATTTTTTGATCATGAGATGGAGGATTGTCCCACACTGATAGTGTAGCTGCGTGACAAGGGAGCGCTCCAACCTCCCCCAACTCAGAACCTACAAATGATGAGGTCTAAGTCGTGCGAGGAAGACCCTAATGTGAAAATTGTGCTCTGAAGTGGAATTATGGTAGCGGATGACAAATGCAAGTAGCCTGAAGATAGTACTTGGGTTTGCAAGGCTCCGACAAAAGAACTAGAGTTTGATTTGGAGTGCGCTAAAGAAACCTTCATGGAAGCAAGGAAGAGCTTCACTGATGCCTCCACTTCAGGAAGCAAAGATAGACCGAAGCCAAAAATGGATCCATTGATGCTCATAATGTTGCTAGAAACATGCATGAAGCTATTGTGCGATAGCAAGGTTGTAAAAAGGACTACAGGAACTCATAAATAGATGCACTGGGACCGCGCCAGGAGAATCGTGCATAGTCCAGAAGGTTGGCAAGCATGCGACAAGGATGGGAAGAGGAATGAGGTTGACCACGCAGATTGGGGAATATGAGATGGACCATGTGATTCTGGACCAAGGATTAGACGCAAACGTTTTGCCGAAGTAGACATGGGAGTGCATGGGAAGGCCTACACTGCAATGGTCTCCTATAAACTACGAATGGCAAACCAGCAAAATATCCTACCTATGGGAATATTGTAGGGAATCACCATAGATATCGAAGGGGCAAGTGCACTGGAAGATTTTGAAGTGATAAAGATTTTTAATGATAGCAATCCCTACCCTGCACTATTAGGGATATATTAGGCCATTGATATGAATGGGGTGATAAATCTGAAGAAGCGCAAAATTATTTTTGAGAAAAAGTCTCTACACATAGTCGTACCTTTGGACCTTGTAGAAGGATCGTGCTACACAGAGCTAGTGCACAACTATGAAAGTGACGATGACTTGGATTGCATTTACAAGATAACTGCTCGAGACAAAGACTGGGTGAATCCCACCGCGGATGGATGAATCTCATGGGAGCACGAAAGCTCCTGTACATCAAATTCTGATGAAGATATAGAGCTATGGCAAAACTAGCTACATGAGGTAACCACAATAAACTGTAACATGATGATGAGATCATTGTGCTGCGTGTTGATAGAGGTAAGGGATCTTCCTATGTATGATGGATTAAGCGAGGTAGACTCCTTCCTGAATAGATTCGAAAGAGAAGTCCCGGAACAACAACTTTTCGAGGATTTGAAATGGGTATTGCGCGCTACACCCACGAGGTGGTGGGGCACGCACCAAGGAAGCTTTGAGGACTAGCGTGAATGTAGGAGAATGATGTGCATGCAGTTTGGGAAGCCTTAGATGTGATTAAAAGACAAGTATGATGGACAGGATGATCCATGCGCACAACTTGACAAGTGGACAAGGGTCTATGGCGAAGAGATGCAACCTAAGTGGGTGCACCTATTTTGTCATACCCTAGATGTTATACCCATGAACTCGTATATAGAGATGGAGCTTCGCCATGGGACAAGTGAATGGGATATCTTGCGCCAAGGGTTCCTGTTAACCTTCACGTTTTAGGATCGTTGGTGGGATACTGTTGATGATGCGTTGCAAGAAGTAAAAGCAGCTATCTTTAAGCCACCCAAGGAGTGAATAGAATTGATTCAGCCTAAATGGGCGACTCAGCTGAACTGCATGCTAGAGTGTTATAATGTAAAAACTGAAGAAGACGATGAGGATCCACAAAAATTTAAAATTCCAGAAATTGAAGGCTATCGTGAGGTTCAAGGGCCACTGATTGAAGACCCTGACATAACCGCACCAGTAAAAATAAAGCAGGTGAACATTGGTACGGAAGCTGAACCCAAGTACGTAACGCTTGGTGAATACTAGGATGATGTGATGATGGATAAAGTCGCGGAGTTACCCCGCAAGTACCAGGACCTGTTCCCCAACAATATCATGGAATTAAAAGGAATCGTTGGAGATTTAGGAATGATGAGGATCACATTGAAACCCGACAAGAAGCTAGTTAAGTAGAGGCATTACCACTTAAATCCGAAGTACAAGGAGAAGGTCTAGATTGCTTTATCGTCTCGGGCTCTCTTTCGACTAGTTGGAGCAGTGAGACTACCCTCTTAATGGTTAGTCAGGTGGTTAGCCCGCCCGTGTAGAGTTTCAGGTGACTGCCATTCACTGTTCCTGGGAAGGGGTCTCCATTGAGTTTGGCAAGCTGAACCACGCCCCCATCGGTAACTTCTTTGATGACATAGGGTCCCAACCAATTCATACGGAGTTTTCCCGAATACTTCTCAAACTTACTGTCATATAGTAATACTAGATCGTTTTCCTTGAAAGTGCGCACCTTGATATGATAGTCATGCCATGCTTTCTCGCACTGTTTCTGCACCTGCTAATGGAATCCTGCCAAAAAACATTCCTCCTCCAGTTCTTCTAGCTGCGTGAGCCTTTTGTCCAACACCCTGCGGTTTTCCATACCTATGATTGCCGCGATCCGCAGACTAGGCACAATATATTCCATATGCATAACAGCTTCCTTGCCATAGATTAATTGAAAAGATGTCTGGACTATCAACTTCTTGCATGTGGTTCGGTATGCCCATAGCACAGCAGGAATGCACAAGTCCAAGTTATTTTGTCATCCATTATAGACCTTAGTCAACGTGGTCTCCAAAATTTTGTTGAATGCCTCGACGTCCCATTTGTTTGCAGGTGGTATGATGTACTCTGTTGGTGATATATTTGGAATTCCTCAGTGAGTGCGCTGATCATTTCATTCAGAAAATGCACTCCCCTATCACTCATGAGAATTTTGGGACATCTAAACCTTGTCAGTATGTTCTCGAATAAGAACTCCGCTACTGTCGCAGCTATGCAATCCTTTATTGGCTGTGCCTTTGCCTATTGGGTCAAGTATTCAGTTGCGGTGATGATATAGTGTGCACCTGTCTTTCCTCGCAGTTCAATAGGCTCGACGAAGTCAATGGCCCATTTCTCAAGTGTCTATAGCATCATCTATGGCTGGAGCGGCATTTCATCCCTCCGGGATGGTTTCCCCATCCGTTGACATACATCGCAGGCATGACAGTATGCTTTCGAATCTTGATGCAGTGTGGGCCACCATAATCCTGCGTGAAGAATCTTCTGGGCTGTGGCACGACCTGCATAATGTCTGCCAGCAACCCCCCCAATGTGTTTTAGCCAAGATCTATCCTCGCTCAAACTCCAAGACATATCTACGTAATATTTCATTATTGCCCATTTTGTAGAGATGTCCTGCAATCACGATGAAGTTCGCTACGTGTATTACCAATTCCTTCTTTTGCTGAATAGAATATCCTTGCAGTGTGGCTCCTATTGCTAAGAAGTGGATTATATATTCAAAGTTACCATCTGCTACGTGCACTGCATATAGTTGTGCATCCAAGATTCCATCCTATAGATTTGTGGGTTCGTCGCCAGTCTCAATTCGGGACAGGCGATCGGGGCCTGCATTTAGACGTCCCGGCTTTATGACGACCTCAAATTCATACTCCTAGAATAACAGTAACCATATCTAAATGCGCCCCCCCAACACAGGGTTGTTCACTAGGTATTTTAATGCTGAATGATCAATATACATATTAAAGTGGCCTCCAAGCAGATAGTGGTGGAATTTTCAAAGCGCATACACCATCACTAATCCCTCGCGCTCGGTAGTGGAGTAATTCTTCTCAACTTTTGACAATTGGTGACTTGCGAACACAATTGGGTGGTCAATTCTCTCCACTCCTAGTTGAGTAAGTACCACCCCCAGCACGATACATGACGTGTTGACATGCACATGAAAGTCAACATCTCATTTCAGAAAGACCAATATAGGAGATGATGCCATCTTTTCCTTGAGCGTCTCCTGACTTTTGTTGCATTCCTCATTCCAGCAATAAGTAGCATCCATCTCTAACAATTGTTCCATCAGAGCTGTGATTTGGGCGTAGCGTTTGATGAACTTCCGATAGTAGCCCGTATGTCTGAGTGTGGCGCGGAGTTGTTTGACACTTCTTGGCATTGTAGATTGAGTATGATGGCGATCTTTGCTGGATCCACCATCAGGCCTTGCTTACAGACCACATGGCCTAGCGGGTTCCCGAATGGGACAAGGAAAGTACACTTCTTTAAATTTAGCGCAATCTGGTGTCTACAACAAGTATCCAACATCAACCGTAAGCTCGATACGTGCTTCTTAACCAGTCCAAACACGGTCCAATCATCAAGATATACCTCTAAGAACTTGTGTATAAATTCTTTGAATGTTGCTACCACTATTCGTGAAAATATCGCCAGCGCATTCTTCAGTCCAAAGGGCATCACCATGTACTGAAAGAAACCCCATTTAGTGGCGAACATCATTTTACTCTTATCCTCTGGCGCGATCTTGATCTGGTGGTATCCTGAGAATCCATCTGTGAAGGAGTAGGCTTCTTGCCCTCCCACATTTTCTAGTACCTCATTTGTAAACGGAGTTGGAAATGGATCATTAACATAGGCATCATTGAGATTCTTGAGATCTATGCAGATATGAATCTCACCCTTCTGTTTCTTCTCTTGCACAACCATCGGACTTACCCAATCAGACTCCTCGACTAGTTCAATGATTCCTGCTGCGAGCATATTGTCCAGTTCTTCATGGACCTTTTCTTTATATTTTGGGTTCAATCAGTAGGGTCCCTGCTTAACTTGTTTTACATCTAGCTTCAATGTTATCTTCATCTTTCCCAGGTCTCCAAGAATCCCTTTTAGCTCTGTGATTTTTCTTGGGAATAAATATTGATATTCACAAAGTAATTCGACGACGTTCTCAACTGTGGCGTCATCCCAATAGTCCCTAAGAGTTCCATACTTCGGCTCATCGTCTGTTCCAATATTGACTTGTCTCATTTTCAATGGCGCCGTGATATCTAGATCTTCGATTTTCGGTCCGCGCACCTCATGGCTCCCCTCTAATTCCAGAATGTTGACATTTCGCGATCGTCCTCATCATCTTCTGCTTGGGCATTATAGCATTCGAGAGCCTATCTCAGCTGTTGTGACCAGTCATCTCAGCTGTTGTGACCAGTCAGGCTGCACAGTTTCTTTTGGTTCCAATGGTGTCTTGAAAATGGCAGCCTTTACCAGCTGTAACGCATCATCCATGAGGTCCATCCATTGATCTTCAAAGAGGAATGTCGACAAAAATCCTTCGTGCAAGATATCCCACTTGCCTATGTCGTGTTGAAGCTCTGCCTCAGTATACTAGTTTCTGGGAATGACGTCCAGGGTGTGATAAAATAAGTGCACCCATTCTGGCTGAGGTTCTTCGCCATAGGTCATTACATCCATTGTATTTCTCCGTTAGGTGTAGTTCCAGCTTCCCAAATCTGATCTTCATCATACGTCTACAGGTGCGCCAATCTTCGAACGTCCCTTCATGTTTTCACCACCATTGCGTAGGCGTCGCATGCAATGCCCACCTCATCACATCAAACAACTGGTGCTATGGTACTATGACTTCAAATTTGGTAAGGAATTTGTCTATTATTGTCAGCCCATCATACGTCGGCATTTCGCGATCCTATGCCTTCATGCAGTACAGAGATTTAGTCACCATGTTGCAATGTAGTGTGGTCACTCCGCTCAACTTGTTATGCCACCACTCATCTTCCTCATCTGACTCGGAAGTGCAGGATTCTTCATAGCCTCAGGATATCCTTCTATCCTTCGCTATCTTGACCCCTTCTCACCTTTGCGCAACCATTCTATAACTATAATCTGTGTTGTCGTCGCTTTCCCTATCACGCACAGGTTCAATGTAGCGCAGTCCTTCAGCCAGATCTAGCAGAATGACCACGCATAGTGACTTTGTTTCAAATACCATTGTCCACTTCTTTAAATTAATAATCTCATTCATGTTGGTGGCCCAGTCTATCCCTAACAATGTAAGATAGGGCGTAATTTCATCCATGAGTTCAATAAATTCAAAGACCATCTGAGTACTTGCGCTGTCAAGGTCTACCGTAACTCCTTGCAGCCTTCCCATGGGCAGTATCTTCTGCTGATTTGCCAGCCATAGTTGGATAGGGCACCATTTTAGTGTAGGCTTACCCATGCACTCCCAAGTCTGTTTAGGCAGTATGTTGGCATCTGAACCTAGATCCAGAATGACCTGATTCATTTCATACTCACCGATCTATGCTGTTAGTTGCATTCCCCTCCTGGTCTGTGATGCATGTCTTCCCAAATTTCGAACGACGCGAGGTTCACTCCATCCTGCGCATCTATTTATCAACTCTTGCAAGCCTCTAACTACCCTGTTGTCATGAAGTAATTTTATACATGTCTCTAGAAAGGTAGTTATCATCGAGGGATCCTTATCTTCCTCTGGCTGATCCCTACTACTTGGAGTAGAGACCTCTGCGAAGCTCCACCGAGCTTCCAGATATGTCTCCTTACTAGTCCCTAAGTTCCTTTCATCCGCTCCTATGGCCATGCCACTTCTCAGTACCATGTTGACTTTGGCATCTTCTTCGTGGGGTTCGGACCTCATCATCTACACATTTTGGGTCATTGTTGGTTGCGTTGTCCTTTTTTCATGAATTTGTGCTATCAGTGTAGGACAATCTATCAACTCATAATCAAATTACTCACAATAACTACACGAAATTCTAGTTGGTTTGGTACAATCCCGCGTGTAATATCCTGGTCCCCTGTAGTTGTAGTAGATTAGCTGCCTGCGACCCCTTCCTAGCCCCATTCCACCTCGTCGTCAGCCTCGGCCCTAGAACCCACCGCGCGTGATCACCGTGGCTAGATCCTAACCTCGCGCCTCAATCTGCATTCTGTAAGTAGGTGACTGGTCCATTAACAATTGGTAGCTATGACAGTCTCTTTCTTCATGGCCCACTGACCTGCAAAAGTTGCAAAATAGCTGCAGGGGTGTCTGGTTTTATTTTGGTAATAGATGAAAATTATCCGTGTTGTGATTTCCCCCCACCTAATAGATTGCACACCAAAGTGGGGCTGTGGTGCTTGGTCCTGCTTATGCCGCTGGTCGCAATAGTGTTGGTCCCCCTATTGCCATAAAATTCACTGAGACCGGGCAGTGATCTTTATCGTGTCCTTGGCTTCTGCACTTTATGCACCATACTTCCTCTCGGACTTCCGGTCGTGGTACCTATTCTTGTTTTAACTTCTTCATTTCCAAACACAAATTTTGGATCTGTGCTTGGATTTGCGGAACTCCCAACCCCGGGTTTTGTAACAGAGTTTCGTGTAACCTCATTTCTGTCTCTAACGCTTCGGCCTAGGTTGAGATCTTCTATTGTGATAAAGCCATCCTCAGATGTGGTGTTAAGGAGGCCATAAACCAAGTGCAGTGTTGTGCATCTGTCAATGTCATGTTAGCTTCGTGAATAGTACTTTTCAATCTTTGGTCCAAATCCCATAGGGTTTCACCAGGCATCATCACAATCTCTTTGAACCCTATAATCGACTGTGTTTCTGACTTTGGCCGGCTAAAGTCCTTCTTCAAATCAGTTTGGATTTCTATTGTCCCCACCGTTGGGTGATCATTTGAGTAGTTTATGTACCATGTCAGTGCTCAATCCTAAAGTGCACTGACTAAGGTAGCCTTTCTGATATTATCATCCAAAATTCACTGCACGTTTCATACGGATGTTAACACAAACCCGAATTGTTCTGGGTCTTCACCTCCTGCTCCTTTGAATATTGGTAACTAGATCGCACTCGTCATTGTTACCCTTGAACTACTACTGTTCCTGGTCCCTTCGCTCCTTTAGTTCTTTTCTCTATAGAGTCCCCACGTTTTGCACCGACACCCCTTAGGCAGATCCCGATCCTAGCAACGGAACCATTTGTTGGCTTATATGGACCTGACCCAGGTTCGGAAGAATTATTTAGCCAAGCAAATCCCGCCACTACCGGTCCTTTTGGAAATAGCCCATGAAGTGCGGATTGAGGTCTCACCCGAGGTAGTAGGGGAGGGTGCTGGAACCAGGTTTCTGCACCCTTGGGATGTATAGATGTGGTTTGGAGGCTTCGCACCCCATTCGATAGCTTTGCGTTGCGTTGTATTCACACAAATCCATAATACCTTTTACTGTCTATTAACGCGTAGTATATAGATCTAATCTATAGGAGGAAGTACTGCTACCTGGATCTACTTTAAATTGGTCTTTAAGCAAACATTTATCACTTTTATTCGATTCATAGATTAAGAGTTAAACCCAGATTCACAAGTATTCATTAAGCAATGCACATAAATCAGAAAAGTCTTATTAACCATACAAAATTCCAGATTCACGATAATTCAGAGATCACAAATAATTCTCAGAATGAACTTATCTTTATTTCCACTTCGCACCTGTACAATCGGATTTTCCCTGTGCACTTAGCTGCAGGGGTCCGTGCACACAGCTGTGGACTCTTCCAGGCCTCTACGCACATAGCTGCAGAGCCTTTATCCTCTACCCAAACCCTTGACTTGAACTTATAGATGCTTTCATAGTGTTTCCCTTAGCAACCCAATACAATTTATATCCAAGATCATGCCCAACAAGAACTGCTTTTTCCTCATAGAGTTGCGCTCTATTTATACCTTCCTATGGTCTGCGGACCGACTTACTTCCTATTATTTTACATTATTTCTTGGGCAGACAACCCTTTGACTCGACCTTTTACATTTTGCGCTCCACATACTTCGGAGTTTATACAATAATTTAATCCCAATTTCTAGGCTTTCTGCCCAAAAACCGTTACGCGGGACCTCCACTACCCAACAAGCTCGCAACTAGAATCATTGAACTAGTGGAAGAATTTGATTGGGTAAGCCCTATGGTAGTGCAGGAAAAGAAGCTGATGGGAGAGATGAGAATATGTGTGGACCTCAGAAAATTGACTGACATGTGTGTGCATGACCCATTCCCCACTCCGTTCATAGATGAAGTATTGGAAAATGTCGGTGGGCAAGAAGCATATTCTTTTACTGATGGGTTCTCAGGGTACCACCAGATCAAAATCGTGCTGGAAGATAGGAGCAAGACCACCCTCGCAACTGAGTGGGCCCGCTTTCAATACACCATTATGCCGTTTGGGTTGAAGAACACACCGACCATATTTTTGCGCATAGTTGTTGCATCATTCAAGGAATATATCCACAAGTTCCTGGAGGTTTATCTGGATGATTGGACTGTATTTGAATTGGTTAAGCACCATGTAGCAAGCTTATGCTTGATGTTGTATACCTACTGACGACACCAAATCACGTTGAACCTCAAGAAGTGTACGTTCCTCATTCCCTTTAGGAACCTGTTGGGACATGTGATTTGAAAACAAGGATTGATGGTAGACCCTGTGAAGATCGTGGTGATTTTGAATTTGGAAGCACTACGAAGTGTCAAATAGTTGCACACTACACTGGGGCATACGGGGTATTATAGGAAGTTCATTAAAAGCTATGCCTAGATCACCATGCCGATGGAGAAGATTTTGAAAAAAGATGTCATGTTCTGTTGGAATGATGACTGCATGAAGATCCTAGATGTACTAAAAGAAAAATTGGCCTCTGTGCCAATCCTGGTCTTCCTGAAATGGGACAAGGAGTTTCATGTCCATGTTAACGCATCGTGTATAGTTTTGGGAGCAGTACTAAAACATGAGGGTGGAGAGGGCTTGGATCACCCTATCACATTCGCAAGTCACAGTTTGTCTAAAGCAGAAAAGAACTATTCCACAACTGAACGTGAGGGACTGGCTATGGTGTACAGACTCCAAAAATATCCTCACTATTTTCTAGGGGGACACTTCAAGATGTATACAAATCAGTCCGTGCTGAAATACTTGTTCAATAAGCTTGTGTTGTGGGGGCGAATATGAAGGTGGCTCTTATTGTTCCAAGAATATGATTTTGACATCGTTGTGAAGCCTGGGTGCTTGAACGCGGGACCGGATCACTTGTCACAAATTGAGATAGGAGAGGAACTTACTAGTTTGGAGGAAGGATTACCTAATGCACAACTCTTTTCTGTGCGCATAGTGGATGGACACTTAGAAGAAATAATCCACTTTCTCATTACTGGAATTGTGCCAAAATAGTACTCCATCCAGCAGAAGAAGGAATTGGTGGTGTGCGCGACATTTTTTTTTGTCATCGCAGGGCACCTATATAAGATGGGGAATGATGCAATACTGCGAAGGTATGTACCTGAATTTGAATGAAGTCACATCATCGAGGACACACATGGGGGCGATGCAGGAGGACACTATATAGGGCAAGCAACTGCACAGAAGATCCTCCACGTAGGGATGTGGTGGCCAACCCTTCATCAGGATTCAAAGGCACACTGCAAGGCCTATGATATATGTCAAAGAATAGGTAAGCCATCATGGAGGGACGAGATGCCTTTGAATTTGCAAATGACATTGCACCCCTTCGAAAAGTGGGCGATTGACTTTGTATGCCCTATCAAACCTTAGGGAAAGACAGGCGCGCAATACATTATCACTGTGATATAGTACCTGAATCGTTGGGCAGAAGCGTAGCCATTAAAAGATTACATGGCCACCATGACCGCGAAGTGTTATACAAAAAAATGAACCCCTCATCATCTCAGAGGGGAAAGACATGATAGATAAAGAAAAGACCAAGATCACATGCCTTGTTTCCACACTAACGCTGGCTATACACTGACAACCTGCTTTACAAAGATTATCTATAAGCCTAAGGGAGGGTTACTGACCATACTAACTCTAGTTGTTAGTTCGGGAATAACATTAGTGGATCGTAATGAGCATCTAGAGGTCAAAGGAGCGAATTGACTCATAAATATCTCTATATTCCCTCCTAAATCTACTCAGAAAAGCAAGGAAACATCTCAGGTACGACCTATTTGTGGGATTTCTAAACCCTAATGAAGGAGGCAAATGGGAAAGAGTTGAAAAGCATGGAAACATCATTGCTTTAACGTTAAGAGACTCATGGAGAAACTTGGAAACCCTAACTCAATTGCTACATAAGAAAAGCTAGGGCTATGGTGATAGAGGTCAGATCATTTGAAAGGATAATTTACTTGATTGTTGAGCATAGTCTCAAATCTAAGCATAAGAAGTTTGTAAGAAGGGAGAGAGAGAGAGAGAGAAGCTGGATGGGTAAGGCAAGGCTGATGCAACAGATGGTTGTAATCACTATTCTGATATTAATATAGAACTGCAGTTGTGCTCTCTACTCCGTGTGTTGGTACTATCATTCATTTACATGTTTGTCCAATACCTTCTAGCATGAATAGCTTAGTTATGTGTAACTACATGTATTTTATGTATTAGTTATCAAGGTTGTATGATGTGATTATGCTTGTCTCTTCTATGTGTAGGACTTGATCTAGAGTCGGCTCAGGGGACTCCCACCTAGCTGCATTGTGCTCTCCAGCAAATCTACACGGAGGCTTAAGGTAATCAATCTATCTTGCTTTGATAGTTAGTTATTATTTATGGACATGCATGTAACTTTGTGACAACTGTAGATAATCTTACAGTCTGCCTAAAGTCCCAAGAATACCTTTGAGGGTATCTTCATTCTCCATACACCGTGCATTTTATCCTATAGCAGAATTGGCGACTCCGCTGGGGAGTATACATCTAGTTCCCGGTTTACCCAAACAGTTCTCAGTTTCCTCCTCCTTCTAAGACCTCCCTATACTTTTGCATTCCCTTTCTGACCCACCAAGACCTTGCTGCATTCTGCCTTCATATATTCAGCCTTGAATCTGATCCCCAAAGCCCTATTTTTAGCTCTTTTACTAACACAGGTTATCAAAGAAAACTAAGCTTTATAAAGCTCTGTGTCTACACACACAATGCATTAGTGCACCCAGTAACTCTCTGTGGCCACTACTACAGAGCATTAGTCACGTAAATCTTGACATATTCTGTAAAATCAAAGGGGTGGGAAACCTGGTCATGGACAGAAAAAGGATCTACAGCCATAGTTTGATAGCAAGATCTGTGTCCTAAAAGAAATTTTTTCTTAGGAAATAGTTTTTTTTCTTTCTTGAATTTTTTTTTATAAAGGAAAAATCAACATTTGTTTATTCATTCTTCTGCTTAGCTTGTTAAAATCTACTTTATTTTGGATTCAAATAGTTGTTAGAGAGCATTGGAAAGATTTCTATTGGTTATGCATGTGTTATAATGACTATGATGCATGGAACAAATATGAATATGTGAAAGACTCTCACCTGTAGAATACAACTTGTTTCATCGAATTGAATATTTTTTTTAAGAATTGTCTTTTGCATGATTTTTTAGTCAAAGTCCCATCACATTTCATACGTCAACTCCCCTACCGAAGGCACTAAAAAAGTACACATAAAATTTACCTAAAATCAATCAGTAACTCTTTATTGAGAAAACAAACATTAGTTCAGGCTAGGACCTTGGGATAGGCAGTGTGAGTAAAATACCCAAGATAAGAAACCAAAACTAGTGTCATTAAAAGAGAGAAAATTCCTTCTGCACTCATACTATCGAGACCGCTCCAGTCAAAGCGAAGCTAAATACGAGACAACATCGGACTGTAAGTGAAGGCAACCCACCTTTGATTGCAACTCCTTTGGGTATTCTATGTATTAGGGATCCCTTCGGGGATATCAGAGCTGAGTCAGGGACTCAGGTATCCTACCCACACAGCGTACTGTCTATGACTATGTCCCCCCCAATAGTATCTGTGATCTGAAGTATCCTTAGTGGCCAAACCTTTAGGGACTTACATAAGGTGACTAGGGTTGGCTTCCCTGGTACCTAACACAAACGGACCTACTCTGTCTTCAGTTTTTGGGAGGGTGCTCATCTTCACGAGAGTACTTGGCTCCCCAATCTGAGGTTCAGGCGAAGACCTAGAGTAACCATAGCTGTAAATTTGGCCAGCCCTCTTTGTTATTCATTGTGATACTGGGTTTGATTTCCAGTGATCGGTGCTTATTAGACAGGGTCATTTCCCTTTGTTTGTTGATTGATCAACTTAGTGTATTTTTTATATTTTTTAGGTACCCGAGTGTTATCATTGAGACTTTAACAAATATCACGATAAAATTTATTGATAAAAATTAACGGTCACCATGGCTACTGTAGGAATTTACAGGGTAAGTTCCTCAGAAAGAATACCAAAAGGACACCGCTCACAACCAGATCTCAAATCAATACACCAGTATTTTTGACGTGGTTAAAACCCTCAAAGTGCAAGGAGGGAAATAGTCCACGGCTTGTCCCAACATGGGTACTACAGGCAATTTATTAATCAAAGAATGAAAATTTACATAAGCTTCTCTCATGCACGGATTACGCGAACAATGACCCTCCATGCGCTTTAAATAGAACTCATGGACCAATTGGGTGTCAAGCCACAGATCAAGTGTCGGTAATACCGAGGAGAGAATGAACTTTCGGATCACTACATATCGTGACCGTCGGATTGTAAGTTACAATATGTACAACGGTAAAGAAACACACTTTACCTAACTCTAAACTAGACCAAGTTGAACTTAACTATATCCTATGTGTCGGAATATCCTAACATCCCCCCTTAAGAACAACTTGGGATAGGATTGAAGGATTTACAAATATGACACAATAGGAGAAGGAAGGAGGCACTAGAGCCTATCCCCCCTTAGTGACAACTTCCTGAACTCCAAGCATATATCGAAGTTTAGTGAACTTCGCCTCTGTGAGAGCCTTTGTGAAGATGTCTGCAACCTGATCATCTGTTGGACAATATTGTACTTCAAGAACATGGTCATGAATGAGCTTTCTGATGAAGTGCATGTGTAGTTCAATGTGTTTGCTGCGCTGATGCTGGACTGGATCTTTGCATAGTTGAGTGGCACTTTGATTATCACACCAAAGTGTGGTTGGATGCTGCTGCTCAAAGCCAAACTCTGATAGGATCTGACGAAGCCACAAGGCTTCCTTACTAGCTTCCACGGCACCACGATACTCTGCTTCTGCTGACGAAAGAGAAATGGCAGCCTGTTTCTTACAAGCCCATGTAATAGGTCCTGAACCAAGAGTGAAGACATAACCGGATGTAGACTTCCGATCATCAGGGTCACCAGCCCAATCAGAATCAGTGAAACCAACTAATAGAGGAGCTTCTTTGGCACTGTAATGAATCCCAAACTGTACTGTACCTCGAACATAACAAATTATTCTTTTAGCTGCTTTCCAATGACTTTCACGGGGGTTTTGCATAAAACGAGCAACAAGGCCAACATCAAAGGAAAGATCAGGACGAGTATGGGTTAAATACAAGAGTTTTCCTACAAGTTGACGGTATAAGGTAGCATCAACTTCAGGAGAAGTACAAGAGACTGAAAGTTTGACTCCAGAATAAAAGGGAGAAGGGGCTGGCTTACAGTCTTCCATGTGAAAATGACGAAGAATATCACAAGCATACTTGGACTGGGAAAGGAAAATACCCTCCTTGGATTGCAAGACTTGAAGACCGAGAAAATAGTGTAAGTGTCCTAAGTCTGTCATTTCAAATTTCTTTTTAAGGCTGGACTTCACATGGTTTATAAGGTTGGGATCACTACCAGTAAGAATAAGATCATCAACATAAAGAACAAGGATGATAAGTGAGTTGCCCACTTTCTTGGTGTAGACAGTATTGTCAGAATGACACATAGAAAAGCCAGATTCTAAAAGAAAGCTATCCATTTCGGCATACCAAGCCCGAGGAGCTTGCTTGAGGCCATAAAGGGATTTCTTAAGTCGACAAACAAGGCTGGAGTCTGTTTGTATGAAGCCAAAGGGTTGTTCCATATAGATTTCTTCCTGCAAGTCCCCATGCAAGAAGGCAGATTTAACATCCATCTGATGGACTTCCCATTTTAAAGAGGCAGCAAGGGAAAGAACAAGGCAGATAGAGTTCATTTTGGCAACAGGGGAGAAGGTTTCAGTGTAGTCAATGCCTTCAACCTGTGAAAAGCCCTTAGCAACAAGATGAGCTTTATGTTTATCAACTTTCCCATCTGGTCCATACTTGGTTCTGTAAACCCATTTACATCTAACAAGTTTGCGTCCCTTTGGTAGAGGAACAAAATCCCATGTATCATTTGTCATTAATGAATGATATTCTTCATTCATAGCTGCTTCCCAATGTGGATGGCCTGAAGCTTCTGCAAAAGTGTCAGGATCATGATTTACTGGAGCTTGAGCCAGTAAAGAAGAGGCTCTTTCAAACTGAGAACGTGTACGTCGCTGATCTGTAGGATCACCGGCAAGATCACCTGCTGCATCCCGAGTAGCACGGACCCATATTGGAAGTTGAGGATCCTGAGAAGGTGGGGAAGGATTATCATCCTCGCTTTCATCATCTGAAGAAGAAATGTTTTCAAAAGTAGAAGAGATAGGAAGAGGTGGCACATCCGCCGGACTAGGCTCGCAGGTCAATTTATTTTCATCAAATTTTACATCTCTTCTAATGATAACATTTTTGGACTTAAATGGAATAAGTCTATAACCTTTTACATCTTCAGAATATCCAACAAAAGTACATTTCTCACTCTTAGGTTCTAAAGCTTTATGCTTTTCATCTGGAATATGGGCCCATGCTTCACTTCCAAACACACGAAAGTGACTTACATCTGGTTTAATGGAACTCCAAGCTTCTTCTGGAGTGATATTTTCTAGAACCTTAGTAGGAGTGTGATTGATTATATAATTTGCACAATTAATTGCTTCGGCCCAAAAACTAAGACTGAGTCCTTTAGATTGCAGCATACAATTAGCCATTTCCTTTAAGGTGCGATTTTTCCTTTCAGCTACACCATTTTGTTGTGGAGTGTATGGAACAGTATGTTGCATTTGAATTCCATTTTCGGTGAAAAATTTGATGAATGTGTTTTTAACATATTCTCCACCATTATCAGTTCTTAGCTTAAGAATTTGATGTCCAGATTGTTTTTCAACAAAGGCTTTGAAGGCCAAAAATGTGTTAAATACTTCGCTCTTGAGTTTTAAGAAGTATACCCAAGTGCGTCTGGAGAAATCATCAATGAAAGTTAAGAAGTACTTGCAGCCAGAGAATGAAGCAACAGGAAGAGGACCACATAAATCACTGTGCACAAGCTGTAAAGGGGCTGAGGCATGCCAAGAGGCACGTTTGTCAAAATTGTCCCGATGATGTTTTCCGAGTACACATCCGGAACAAACACCATCTCTGCAAGATACCATAGGAAGACCTGTCACCATATTTTCTTTACATAGATGCTGAAGGGAGCGATAGTTTAAGTTACCAAATCGCTCATGCCAAAGTTTGCTCACTTCATCATTATGAGCAACAAATACTGAGGGAATATTTGATGACCCAAAGTTGTGAAACTTATACAACCTTGTGGAATCATCAACAAGACCAGTAGCTAGGATCCATATAGGATCTTTTAGATCCTTGATCACAACATCATGAGGTGAAAATTCAACAATTTTACCTTCACCTGAATGAGTTATCTGATAGACAGATAGAAGGTTGCAGGATAAGGTTGGAACACATAATACATCATTAAACTGACCATTGTCTAGATGAACAGTTCCAGTCCCTACAACATTAAGAGATCTATCATCACCAACATATATATTTTTGGTGTTACAATCATTTAAAGAAGAAAACATGGCTTGGTTTTTGGCCATGTGATAAGAGGCTCCAGAATCAATGAGCCACTCATGAGAATGAGGAGAAGAAGAAGATACATTTAATGCATAACCAGACTGAGATGATTGACAACGACATGCAGAAAGTGCCATTCCGGAAGTTGAAGTTGAAGTAGGCTCCACATGGATGTTATGTTTCTTCATTGCGGCTTCCAAGGCTTCCATCTTCTTAAAGCATTTAGATTCTAAGTGACCATCTCGATTACAAAAGTTACAATGTCTATCAGTCTTCTTCCATTTGTTTTTATTGGTCTTATCATTTTGCTGAAATGATCTTTCATTTTGAGGCTGAGTTGGTTTAGGACCATTCTTTTGAGGATATGACTTCTTAGGATTCTTTGAATTTGGTTGCTGTTGGGCGGCTAACGCTTTCGTGGAAGAGTTTCCAAGATTAAGAAGACCAAGGTGTAAGAGTTTTTCTTGTTCTCTTATTAAGGAATTACAAAAGGAGTCAAAGGAAGGGGCCTTGTAGTCTTTTCCTTGACAAATGAAAGCTTCCCTTGTAGAATGGAAAGTGGAAACAAATACAGAGTAGGCTGGTCCCAACTTAGTAAGGATGGAATAAATAAGGTTACCATCTTCTTTCTTAACTTTAACACCTTCCAAGAGATATCTAAGGGTCTTGAATTTGGACAAGAAATCTTCAATGCAAGAAAAATTATTAGGATCCAAAGTAAGCAACTCATTTTCAAGTTGATGGGCTCTAATTTCATTTTTAATCCCAAAAACTTTAGCGAGTTTTTCTAATGCTTCATGAGGAGTCTCAAGGTCTACAATGTGGAATCTAAGATCAGGAGAAATAGACATCCCTATCAAACCACGTGCTTGATCTTGTCTATTTTCCCATTTTGCAACCTTGTCTTCATCTTTTGGTTTCTTCTCTTGGTCTGTGGCTATTCTGAAGAGACCTTTACTTCTAAGTAAATCTTCCATGTAGGCTACCCATTGGAAGTAGTTAGTGCCGTCAAGAATTACTTGGCATGGACTTTCCATTTAAAAAAAAAACTAAAGCTGAAGATGCTGAAAGTAAGTGTTCCAATGGATAGATCTCGAAAAAATAGGCGGTTTTAAAAAAAAACGGCTCTGAAAAAGGCTTCCGGATGAAGAAGTTATGGCCTTTTAAAAAAAAATTGTTGACATTGCCGGAAAAGTGCGCGAATGTGCGGGAATGAAAAAATCCGCCCCCACAAAATGGAGACTTGAACCCAAGACCTCTACTCTCTTAAAACAGCTTTGAACCAATTGATCTATACAAAAAATTTGAGAGAGAGAGAGAGAGAGAGAGAGAGAGAGAGAGGGGGGGGGGGGGCTTGGTTTGCGTGCTTGCCTTGAGAAAGCTTCTTTTTCCCTACAAAACACAAAACACAAAAGTTAAAACCCAACACGAATATGCAAAGAAAAACGAACCTTGCGGCTCGAAGTTAGCTTTAGCCAAAAAACTAGAAAATTTAAAAAAAAAATCTCAAAGTTAGCTTTAGCCGAAAAACTAAATATTTTTCTCAATGTTTTTGATTTTCCGAGATCACACTAAGGTGCAGGGAAAAGAGCATACGCATGAGAAAAATCCTTCCTTTCTGTTTCTGATTTGCCCAGATCGCACAGAGTCGCAGGGCAAAGAGCATACGCAGAAATGAAAGGTATATATCCGGTTAAAAAAAAGGCTAAATAAACCGAAACTGAAATAAGCAGAGAGAAAATAACAGTAAACTGCAAAAAAACACTGTATACCTCCCGATCTGAAAAATGACGCAGCTAGGGCTACCGGAAACCTTTTCGCGTGAAACGAAAGGGGTTCCTCACTAGAACAGATGCTTCGAACGCAACAGAGCAGTCCTCTCGGCCCGAAAGCAGTCAGAAATAGCAGATCTAGGAAACGACAGCCGCATGCAGTTCTACCGTCTTCAGATTTGGATCACCAACGGACGCGGCCCTCAAATAGCTCTGATACCATGTAGGAATTTACAGGGTAAGTTCCTTAGAAAGAATACCAAAAGGACACCGCTCACAACCAGATCTCAAATCAATACACTTTTGACGTGGTTAAAACCCTCAAAGTGCAAGGAGGGAAACAGTCCATGGCCTGTCCCAACGTGGGTACTACAGGCAATTTATTAATCAAAGAATGAAAATTTACATAAGCTTCTCTCATGCACGGATTACCCGAACAATGACCCTCCATGCGCTTTAAATAGAACTCATGGACCAATCGGGTGTCAAGCCACGAATCAAGTGTCGGTAATACCGAGGAGAGAATGAACCGTCGGATCACTACATATCGTGACCGTCGGATTGTAAGTTACAATATGTACAACGGTAAAGAAACACACTTTACCTAACTCTATACCTAACTCTAAACTAGACCAAGTTGAACTTAACTATATCCTATGTGTCGGAATATCCTAACAGCTACATCTGACCCTCGTCATCAATCTAGACGATTGTTAGGACTTCCTCAACTCATTGTGGAAGATCCGCCGAGCTCCAATGAACCAGATTCCCCATCTTTAGGAAATCAGTCTCCTAGATCTCAAAGGGAATCTATTTGGACAACTGACAATTCAAATTTGCCAGAGGATTTATTTACTATAGGATTTCTTCCTCCCTTTAACCCTTCACTCATGAATCCGTTGGACCCACTCTTGGTTCTCGTGGCACTTGTACCCCATGTTTCTTTAGTTGGAACATTTCGATCCATCCCGCCGATGACTAACGGGTCGTGGAACTTTGTGGACACTTTTGGTCCCCCACCACTTCCCCAGTCGACAATCACCACCACATTGTTGATGGAAAGCCCTGCTTTCCCATTTGTCCCAGGTACAAACCCTCACATGACACCCTCCACGAGTGGAACCCAGTCGATGCCGGGTTCCACCCCTTTAGTGTCAAACTCTATACCTTCAACAAGTGCTACATACATCGCTCCTTATAACGCTCAATAGAGTATGGTTAGCACGAGTCCCCTCAACCAACAATATGGTTGGCATCCATTGTACAATTCAAACCCCTAGATTCAAGTATTTGGGGGCACTCCCAACATGCATATATCGGTTGGGGAGATAACAGTTCCCCCTCCATTTTTAGGCATGCATGGTCAGTCACTGATTGACATGAGCACTCCTTATGTCAATCAAGGACATATGGTTAGTTCTGTGGTAGGCGAGAATCCTCAAGGAGGTCCCAACCAATCCATGGGGGCACCCTACTCACAAATTCAAATGAGTCAAGGGTGCACTACTTATCCCAAGGGAAATTCTATACCCAAACATCACAATCCCCATGGAAATCCACACTACAACGCCATACCCCAAGGCAACTACTATACCACACAGCCTATGTATAATATTGGGACTCAAACGATGGGAGGACCGCAAGGATCCTCAAGTCATATGTCATTGCCTTGGTTCGAGTCTGGGGCACCACACACTCTACCTTTCTTGGCAACGTTGGACATCCACGACTTGTACAAACTTACAAATGACCCCATCTATCATAACTTACTTTTGCTGCCAATCCTGCATAAAATACCAACAAACATCCCCAAGATCGAAGGGAAACAAGGGGAGGATCCGGGCACCCATATCACCACCTATCATCTTTGGTGTGTTTCCAACTCCATGGTGGACGATAGTGTCCGGTTACATCTTTTTCCCCGCACCCTCACTGGCAACACAACCAAGTGGTACATTGAGTTACCACACGTGTCAGTAAATACCCTTGATGCTCTAGCGATGAAATTCTTAAAGCACTTCTAGCTACCCATCTACTATGAGACAGGGACAAATCTCCTCACTTCCTTACGTTAGGATACTGCCACCCAAATCTCTGATCATATACATGAATGGAGACATAGGCGGAGGTTAGTCAAATCTCCCCTCCCGGACCATCTCTCAGCAGACTGGTTCTGCAAGTTCCTACTCCCTCAAATCACTAAGGATGTCACCTTAGGTGGTGCAATCACAGAAGACCAATCCATACATTTTGCCTAGCACTTAGATCTGATATATTCATAGTTTGGCACTCTTTATGACGTAATCCCCAATGCCCCTCACAACTCCAATGCTTCTGCTACTCAGCACCCTGTAGCGCACACCGATGGGATTGTCGGCGCAACCTCCAGGACTGTTGTAAAACAGCTCAGCGGTCACATTGCCCAGATGTTAGTGGACCCCTCTACCAAATTGACTGCTCTTCCTACCACCGCAATAAACTTTGTGCAGTCTATGCAAAAACCCGGTGGTAAGAATAAGAAGAATAAGAAAAAGATCGCTCCTTCTGAGGAGCAGTCAACAAAGCAACAAAACCCAAAGCAGAAGGCCGCTGTGCCTCCCGACGATGGGAAGGATAAACCTGCTAGATTCCCTTGCAAAATCTATGTTGAAGACCACATGACCTATCGCTTCCCGCATCTTCAAGAATGCACAGATTTCATTGCTAAAAAGGATATTGTTAGGAACCTCACTGTCCTTAATAATCCTTTGCCGGCTCAGCAACAGCAACACCTCATTGAAATCCAACCCCAACCGTCGCAAAGGGGTAATGGTGGTTCGCAAAATCCTTCAGCTGGTGAAGGATCTTCAACCATTTACACTTTTGAAATGATAGATCTACAAACAAGAGCCAAATCCTATGGATCTCCTGTCGCTCATGCAGAGGAACCTTCCTCAAGTCAAAACCCACCGCCGCCCAATGATTTTCATATCGAAAGGTTGGTTTTTGACCTTGTGATTCACCCCCCTAAAGGGGCACTTCAATGTACAATGCACAATACATCTGCACATGCCGCCACAAGCTACAACATTGTAGAAGACTTGGCACAAGTGTTGTAAGCTATGTCATCGCTCGAAGTATTACAAACATGTCTAGCACAAAAGGAAAGATTTTCTTTCGGCTATTGGTGGTATCGACCCACAGGATTCCATGCTTGCAATTTTTTAAATGGAAAAGTGTAAACCTCCCCTTTCCCACCAGTATGCATTTCAAGTGAAATTTTTTTCGAAAGGTAAAGGTATACATAGAACTGTCATCGACGAAGGTGCTTCTACCTGCATCATGTCAGCTTCATGTTGGCTCGCTTTGGGTACTCCAACCCTCTCCCCACCGTTGAATTCCCTTAAAGCTTTCAACAGCCACACTATCCCAAAAGTTTACCTAGCTAGCTACCCCATCACTATGTATGGGAAAATGATAACAGTGGACATAGAAGTTGTAGATAAAAAACTCGACTATAATCTCTTGCTGGGTTGCAGATGGACGTATGCCATGATGGTCATTGTATCTACTATCTTTTGCATCATCCTATTTCCATTGGATGGAAAGGTAGTTACAGTGGACTAGCTATTCTTTTGTACCCCTGATCATTCCCTGTTACCAAGTGGCTTTGTACCCCTAGTAGGTGGTGTACCTGACTCTTACGTCAGTATTGGTACCGGTCTACTGAAGGCTTCTTCCCTCATGCATTGTTTCCCTCTTCAGCTGCCCAAGGTTTCAAAAATGGTCAATATGCTTTCATCTATTCCACATGAACAGACCGATCCATGGATCCTACCGGCTCCTTCAGACATTGACACTTACGGAGAACAAATGCTGATGTCACCAGTCACATTGGTTACAGCCAATGGTACCATTGCCCCTCCCATAACTGCTCCTTCTTTTGATCCACTCAATCAAGTCCTACCTATAGACAAAGCTATTAGAGAAACCATGAGTTTATAAGAGTGACCTTGGGAGGACTCGTACCATCGTGTTTCGATATCTAATTCTTACACGACGCCTCTTCAAATTCTGTCCCCTTACGCCCCTGAAATCATTTCCTCCACATATATTACTATCCAAACTTTGGAGGTGGAAGGAAACATGGGAAATATTTCAAAGAAATTGCTCATCGATATTTCTATCAATCCAAGCATCATGGAAAACATCCAGATTGGAGCTGATTGAAATCTTGAGGAAATTGCAAGCTTCATCTGCCTTTTTAAGGAATTCTGCAATGTATTCGCCTGGTCTTATGAGGAAATGCTCAGCATAGATCCGTCTAACGTTGAGCATGAGATCAAGCTTTACGACAATGCTAAACCTATCCATCAAAGGATTTGACCGGTCCATCCCTGCAAAACAACAGCCATAAAAATGAAGTAGAAAAGTTGTTACATGCTAGTTTCGTCTATCTTGTTCCTTTAACAGAAAGGGTTTCCAATCTAGTTCCTATTGAAAAAAAACAAGGAACCATCTGCATATGTGTCGACTATTGAGACTTGAATGCCATGTGTCCCAAGGATAATTATCTGACACCGTTCATCAATCAAATCATCGAAGACTGCACCAGTTGTGAATCATTTTCATTCATGGATGGATTCTCAGGTTACAACTAGATTGCTATAAAACCCAAAGACCAGCACAAAACTACCTTTATCTGCCCATGGGGCATCTTTTCCTATCAAAAAATCCCATTCGGTTTAAAGAATGCTGGAGAAAATTTTCAAATATCCATGGACTATGCATTTCACGATATCAGGAATATCATTCAAGCTTACTTGGATGACCTTCCAACCCATTCCAAGCAACGAACGCAACACCTAAACCATTTAAGAGCCATCTTTCTTAGGTGTCAGTTTTACAAAATCTGCCTGAATCCGCATAATTACATTTTCTTTGTTGAGTCTAGACGCTTACTTTGATTCATTGTCTCCAAGTACGGGATTAGGGTTGATCCTAATAAGGTAAAGGCAATTACTCAATTTCCTAAACCACAATCCGTTCTACAGCTCCAACGTTTGCAAGGGAAAGCAAAATTTTTATGATGGTTCATTGTAAACTATGCTGAGTTAACGAAAGGATTCATGCACCTACTTAAGAAGGGAGTGTCGTATCTATGGGATGATCAAGCTCAATGATCATTTGATGCCTTGAAAAGGGCGCTTATATTAGCTCCACTCCTTAGCGCTCTTGACTATGGCCGTGACTTTCTTCTATACCCAGTAGCCTCGCCATCCTCTCTCGGAATGGTCTTGATTCAAACTCATGATGACCAGAGTGAACATGTGATCTATTATCTGTCCAAAGGCCTCGCTGGGGCCGAACTCAGATATTCACATGTGGAAAAGCTATCATTGGCAATTGTCTTTGCTGTCAACTGATTCTGGCACTACATCCTATTGCGATAGACTACTGTCGTTGCCTTGGAGAATCCAATGAGACATATGTTGCCTCGTCAAGTAATTGGAGGAAAATATTCAAAATGGATAGTGATCCTCCAAAAATTTGATTTGGTTTTCATAGCTGCCAAGGTGAAGAACTCCTTAGTCTTCGCCGAACTTTTGTCAGAACTTACCATCGTTGATCGTAACAAGATAACCCACGATCCTCTTCCAGATGACGCTGTCTATCTTATTGACACCACTGACCCTTGGTACGGGGACATTCTTGTCTACCTCCAAGCACAATGGTTCCACCCCGAACTATCGATAGGTGACCATCGTCGCATCCACCACCAAGCACAACACTATCTAGTGATTAATGATACGCTATATTGTCATGGTGCAGATATAGTTCTTCAACATTGCCTTACTCATGAAGAGGTAGAACATGTTTTAAATGACTTCCATGCTGGGGCATGTGGCGATCATCTTTCTAGCATATCTACTGCACAAAAAATCTTGCACGCAGGCTATTACTGGCCGACCTTGTTTAAAGATTGGGTCAAAGCCATTTGGAAATGCCATCCTTGTCAAGTGTTCACAAAGAAAATGTGCACTCCTCCAGCCCTACTGTGCCCGGTGATCTCCGTCAGCCCATTTGCCAAATGGGGGATAGACTTTGTAACTTGAAATCCTGTTTCCTTTGCTGGACACAACTATATCATAGTAGTTGTGGACTATTTCACAAAATGGGCTGAAGCCCTTCCCACCTACAAAGCCAATGGAGAAACTGCGGTGATATTCCTATTCAATCAAGTTATCTATCCTTTTGGTGTACCTTGCACGATTGTTACAGACCATGGATCTCATTTCCAGAATCATATGATGCCTGATTTAACATCGATGCTTAGTTTTCATTAGGATCAATCATCCTCCTACTACCCCCAAGATAATGGTCAAGTAGAGGCTGTCAATGGCATCTTAAAAACCATGATCCATAGGTTGGTAGGAAATCATAAAACCAATTGGCACCAAATGTTATATTTGGCACTATGGGCATACCGAACTTCAGTCAAAACTGCCACAAGCTTTACACCTTTCTGTTGGACAGTAGATCCCCCCATTGTTATAGACATTTTTGTGCCTTAAGCTCTAAGCATGAAATGTCCATAAACCAAGGGATCCTAAGTCCCTTAAAGTGTTGTTCCTGCCCCTAAAGGAACAAGGTCAACCAATTACAGCTTCTCCCAGAAGTTCTCCACCAGAAACTGCTCAAAATCACTCAAATGAGGATCATTTCAGCTGCTCCACTAGCCAGCTGCATTGCATAGCACCCTAGTACACTAGCTAGGTGCATTGCAATGCACCTAAATGCACTACCAGGGTGCGCTGAGTGGGAAATGACAAATGGCAGTGTCATTCCGCGAGGTGGACAGACAATGGAAGCTTCCAGAATCTTCCTCAATGACACTTGCCTCACTGAGTTCAACCAAGGATGAGTAAGAGGCTCTCAGTCTCCAAGTGGAAGCAAGAACTGACAGAGAGAGGCCACAAGTCAAATCATAAGCTAACTCATCCTCTCTGAATACATCTATATATGGATCCCTCATCCCAGAGATCCAGAGGCTAGAATTTTGTACATTGCAGAGAATTGCTATTGGTTTTGAGATTGAGATCAGTGCATTGGGTGATTTATGCTTTGTTGGAGGTGAAGAAGGGATTCCTTTGCTGGGAGGTTGATGCTGGATCGGGACTCACTTGGTTGTATCTCCTCCTGGATCTTCTTGTTATATCAATAAAACTATTTGAGTTTCTCCTACATGCTTGTGTATCAATGATGTTTTGTTATATTTGCATGTTTAGCTTAAATCTGATCCGAAGCTATTTATGAATGTAAATATATGTCTTTCTGTAGTTTTCCTCTTCTGTGATCTTGAAGGAACTTGGTGAAGCTGGGAAAGTAAGGGAGCAGGTAGCTGGAAGCTGTCAAAGAGAAGAGCGATTGGATCAAAGGACTAGCGAAAGACACAGGTTGGTTCATCCTATTCCTCTTCGTTTACAATTCATAAAGAAGAATACGAAAGCAGTTTTCCTTGTTTGTTGCTAAGGCACTATCACACCTTAGTGGGATAGGGGCGTTCTGAGTAGACACTTTTCCCAACAACAAAATGGCGACTTCGCTGGGGATCGTGTCTAGTTAGTTTTGTTTGTGTTTCTCTTGTTGTTTGTTTCATAAACACAGAAGTAGCAATCGAACTGCATTTGCCATTATCAAATGCAAAGTGGACACCTGCTACTTCAATCCACTCACTGGATTTGTTTATGATTTGAACAGCCGATTCACAAATGATCTGATTACCCTTTGTGATAGCTCTTAGTCCTCCTTTAAATCATCCCTCTGATTGTACCTTACTGATCGCTTTTACTCGGCCAAAAACCATAGATTAAACTGCAAACCGTGACCCAGAACCCGGATAAAAGTCTCGTTTCTGCCCCAGCGCAGGCTCTGTGAAGAGGTTCTGCATTTCAACGCAGGTCCCGAGAGGGCTACCTGCACTGTGATTCAGTTTCTCTGTGCAACAGGTGCACTGAGCAGCCTTTGCCCTGTGCAGCTGAGGTTCTTTGCTTCATTTTGTCCAGTTTTGTCTCTGATTTTTGCAGCCTGTGATCAATGTGTGTACCTGTCTGAAAACCCCTTTTCTTTGCCTTAATTCCGCCTCCTTTGTACAAAAATACTGTAGATGTTCTTTGTGTGTTTGTTACATCATTTACAGTTTTCCATTGAAAGAGTAGAATAGTCATACTGTCGTCCTTGGATTTAGATCTGTCGTAAGTGTCGATTTTGATCTTAGGAGAAAGTTTGTTTGTTGTTGACAGTTGATTATACTTTCACTTTTACCTTTGGTTTGAATTTGTCACTTTCTAGTGTCGAAACAAGTGTTTATTTCAAAATCATAGAGTGTCGTAATCTTCTCTACCTTTTTGATTTCGAAAAGAAGCTTGTTTGTGTTTTTCACTTGAAAGCAAATTCAGATTTGTACATCAACTTTCTTTTTAGGCATCAATATTAAGAAAGTGAAAACAAATACATGCATATGTGCATTTGCATATTGATAGTTTGTATGGCTTGATTTAGGAAAAGTGCATTTACAGTGTGCTCTTTGCTCTTTGAGAAAAGATTGTGTCTTTCTTTTCCCCTTGTAGCTAGGATTTTCATTGCTGAAAAGAGATAAAAAGCTTGCTTATCATCTTTAGATTGCATTTAGGAATTACATCTACATCTCGTGGTGATCCCAAAAGGAAAACTTCTAAGAAATATCAACTTAAAATAAATTGAATGAATCTAACAACGCTTTGGAACTTAACGCACAACATAGAGGTCTAGGCTAGAGACGTGTTTCGGCGTCGTAAAACCTGGTAACTGTTGTCCTCACTGATGGTTGGGTGATTCCTCCACTGTGAGACGATAAGTGCCAGTATGGACTTGTGCTCCCACGTACCGTCGAGTATATATTGGGAGACCCCTATAGGCTTAAAACCTTTTATCCATAGGAAGCCGTGTCGGCCGCCCTACTGATCGCAATGCACCGAACATAGCATTCAGGAAGATTGACTGCCGTACCGTAAAACGTATTCTGCAGTTTTGTGATTGGTTTGGCACACCCTCTACCTAGATCTCCAGAGCAGTCCCTTTCGTTCCTTTTCAGACTCCTTAAAGGAAAAGGTCCATCTGAGCACTTGTCACTTCAGGCTCATTAAAAATCGAAGGAGACTAGAGTCATATTTTGTTTTTTCTCGACTCTTTAAAATTGAAAAAACAAGTTGTGTCCAAGCGTCTTAAAATTTATTTTAAATGGAATATTCATCACCCTTTTCCTATGTTGATCTTAGGTTGAGAAAATGGAGTCTACCAACCAAGGAATTCCCCTTGGTGGAAATCCTAGTCCCTTCTCCTCTTGGGGAGATGTTGGTGCACCCCATATGGCCACATTGTTGCTTCCAGGACTGACAATTGGCTTTCTAGTCTGGCTCTTCTCAACCAATCTCATTCAGAACACCACTATTCCTGAACAATCGAATCAGCAGTTAGACCAGTCCAAAGTTACCCACCAACCTTCTACTTCCTCTAATTCTTCCTCTCCTCCTTCCTCTTCACTTGATGGGGCTGGCCAAGCCAAAAGTCAAGTTCCTAAGGAGAAGAAGGAAAAGAAGAAGAAAGAGAAGAAGAAGAAGGAGCCAAAAGCGAATGGGGGCAAACGAGTGTCGTCTAACGAAAATCCACACACTACACTGACCAGGCCTAAATCGCCATGTGTCATTTGCAAGGGAGACCACTTTCACAGAGATTGTCCTTGCATCCCTCAGATACTAAGGGACTGGTCTCCCTGTTTGCACAATCTGGTGTCGTCAACCTCTGATGGCCATGTTGAAAGCACACCGTCAACTAGCGAAAGTGAAGCCCCAGGACAAAAAGGGAGAGCTAGATCTCCCTGTAAACTGTGCGAAGGTGATCACGCCATCCACCGTTGTCCCTTCTTAGACGAAGCTAAAAGAGTTTTGGATGATCGTCCGGTTTCACCGTTACGACTTCCTCCTGGATATAAAAAACTCTTGCCGAGTCCTTCCTTAGTTGAGAATCTAGCTGGCCCGCTCAAATGGTCAGCTGAAGCGCCTGTCATTGAAGATGAACCAGCTGAATCCATACCCGACGAAAGTCAAAAGGTCGAGGCGGCAGTTGACCCGGTCTTGCCTTCAGAGGTTTTATCTTCGAATGATGCAGTCACTGGAGAGAACAAGGATGACACCGTCCAAATTCTCTTCATCAACACAAACTCTGACGAACACGGGGGCAATCTACCCATTCCTTTATCGCAGGAAGGAAGTTCGTCAGAGCCGTACCCGGCCGTCTACTCGGTCCCACCTCCAAGCAACCTAGTTGTCTCCTTCGACTGGAATCAACTAGGCAGACCCCATTTACCAGCAAGCATACCATTCAGAATTATCGTCCAAATATATAGAATGGTCATGGTTGGTACCATCATAGATGAGGGGGCTTTTGTGAGTATCCTTTCCTCTATTGCTTGGAAAGCACTTGGTTTGCCATCACTATTGCCTGAGATGAGAAATCTGACAGGCTTTGATAAAGGAACCAGTCGACCTTTAGGGATCCTCCCCAATGTGCCCATAACATTGAAAGGGAAGACAGCTCAAATGAACGTAATGGTCGTTTAAGGACCCTTGGATTATAACCTACTCCTTGGACGAGACTATATTTATTGCATGGGAGCGATCGTCTCCTCACTCTTTAGAGTAACGTGTTTTCCGCACGAAGGAAGAGTGGTCAAGCTCGTGGACCAGCTTTCATTTCCCGGATCACGCATCGTAAATAGTCATATACCATCCCTAAATGGTCCCTTCACGCAAGAAATGTCTCAACCCCCAGTCCATCCTCCCGATGAGCGTGAGTAATTTGGAGGGATATGACTGAAACCCAGGGGGCATGCGTCCTGGTCTGCTTCGGCAGGAAAACTTCGGGTATAGGGTAGGTTTCCGCGGGAGAATATGACTAGTCTGTACCCCGTCCGTCAGTGGAAGAGGGGTTATTCTAGAATAAGATTCTCTTGTCAAGTTTATGTGTGTGGCGCTCGTTGTCACTCACCTTTTTTTATCTCGGTAGACATCGCCGAGGAAGTGTTTCATTTGTAATGCGAATGAGACAATCTTTGGTAACCTGAAAGAGGTAGGCCTTTCCTGATAGAACAAATGTTTTGTCTGCAAATTGAGGGGTAACCTTGAAACCATATTTTATACCTGGGGGCATGCAAACCTTTTCGAATGCAAGCAAGGGGCGGCTATTTATTTTTTAAATTTTTAGGTCCTCCTTTTAAACTCGTAGGCTAACCCTTTAAACTCGTAGGATTAGTCGTTTCCTAACTTGCATAAAGAAAGGATGTGGGGCAAAAATCTAAATGTTGCCGTTTTATATGAGACATTCTTATCATATGGCTGGATTGTCGAGAAGTTTTAGCACATAGTTCATGCTCGTTAAAAAATAAACATAAGACCGAGCAAGTGTTTCAATCTGCGTTTAAGCTCGTTAAAAAATGAACTATCCTCCGGTAAATAACCACCGTGAATGAAGATTTTAGCCATTAAAGCCTTGGTCGTGTTTGCACCATCACCTCCACTTTTCCATTGGCCGATCATTCACCTCCATTTGATTGTTTACCCATTTTGAGGAATAGCTGCGAAGAGTGATTTCACTAGCCATCCTTGTGACACTGCCGTGATTGGAAAATTCCAAACCTTACCTGGAATCAGCTGCTACCCATTTTATCACTCGTTCCTCAAAAGACGAGTCTTCTTTAAGCTCTTTTCATCTGAATCGTAAAATATGAAAAGATTGCCGATTTTTGGCCTTCCAGCTTGTTAAAGCGACCGGAAGTGCTGTCCCTCCTCTAGATTTTAATCTTTTTGGACCTGAGGGATTATTGCACAAAAAGATCGAGCGCTTGTGTTGTTCGGCTCGTTAAAACTATAAAAAATTCATCCCTTCTGTATTGTTTTATACTTTTTCGGACTTAAGGGATTAGATGACGAAAAAGGAATTCCGGAGTTAACTTTACGTACCTTTTCAGACTCTCTAAAAATGAAAAGGACCGAGTTTTCTTTTTCGTTAGACTCGTTAAAAAGATTAATAGCGACAAACTTGTCTTTAAGACGAGAACGAGTTTCACTATCGCTAGGCTCGTTAAAACATAGCGATGGGTTTGCCCGAAGGGAAAATTATAGAACAAGCATATGTTATCCTCCTCAAGCTTGACAAAAATAAAGAGGTACTGGTCAGCAATGACTGGGGAAAAATTGGGAAAAACTCAAAGAATCTTTATTGGTAGCAAGTCGCTCTTGAACATGACACTTCCACTCCGTGCCTGAGTCGGGTTGGGTTGTTTCATTCACCGGTCACATCACCATGGTCATGCCATACCATCCACATTTGGGGTAAATGCTACCAATCCATCACATAAGTGTCGCCGACATGTTCAAGAGAAGTCATCCAGAGAAGTCACCTGTGTCCCATCCACTACCATACATTATACTTCATTCCTTCATCACCGCCATCCTGAACCATATATCATCAGATCGTTTTCACCTCCATCAAAATCATTTGCTCCATTTCGTGTCATTGATGTGGGATTCATCAAGGCCCTCCTTTGACGGATCACTTCTTGTCAACATCAGCTCATTATCCAAGAAGTTGATCTAGGAACACCCCATTCAGTACTTTGAAGCTTGCATGCCTCAATGGCAAGTTTCTCACTTCCGGCGACAGGTATACATCAATGACCTTTGACCGAAAGATTTTGCATGGTGTTCGACGCCAAGTCCTTTATTCACACCACGTGAATTGTACTACAGTACCTTGAGGGTCATCATCCTTATCGGTGATTCCTCTCGCGCTTGTTAACAGTTTACATCATTGACTGGTAATCAAGCGATGTCTTTCCATGTTCGACTTCAAAACATTTCTCACATGGATCGACTTGTACTTCGAGTGAAGATCGGACGATATTGAAGACCCCAGATCTAGTTTCATCCATCTCGGCTGTGATATATATTTAGGAAAAATAAAAACATTGACATGTACAGCGTTGCAGCACAGATAATCATCCTACCAAAAGGATGATGACTTCATCAGAATCATCAGTCTACCATCAGACGATTGTCTGTCCTATGTACATAAAAATGAATTTATAAAGCTGAGCATGGGAATGCCTGCCTCAGCTAGATCATGAAAATAGTATGAAGATAATGTATTGTATTGTATCCTATTACAAGTCTCCTCCCAGCATTGAAAGAAATTCGGATCCTCCTAATAAAGCATTTCACCCGATAAACGGCCTCATACTTTAGGGGGCAACTGTTATAGACATTTTTGTGCCTTAAGCTCTAAGCATGAAATGTCCATAAACCAAGGGATCCTAAGTCCCTAAAAGTGTTGTTCCTGCCCCTAAAGGAACAAGGTCAACCAATTACAGCTTCTCCCAGAAGTTCTCCACCAGAAACTGCTCAAAATCAGTCAAATCAGGATCATTTCAGCTGCTCCACTAGCCAGCTGCGTTGCATAGCACCCCAGTACACTAGCTAGGTGCGTTGCAACGCACCTAAATGCACTACCAGGGTGCGCTGAGCAGGAAATGACAAATGGCAGTGTCATTCCGCGAGGTGGACAGACAATGGAAGCTTCCAGAATCTTTCTCAATGACACTTGCCTCACTGAGTTCGACCAAGGATGAGTAAGAGGCTCTCAGTCTCCAAGTGGAAGAAAGAACTGACAGAGAGAGGCCACAAGTCAAATCATAAGCTAACTCATCCTCTCTGCATACATCTATATATGGATCCCTCATCCCAGAGATCCAGAGGCTGGAATTTTGTACATTGCAGAGAATTGTTGTTGGTTTTGAGATTGAGATCAATGCATTGGGTGATTTATGCTTTGTTGGAGGTGAAGAAGGGATTCCTTTGCTGGGAGGTTGATGCTGGATCGGGGCTCACTTGGTTGTATCTCCTCCTGGATCTTCTTGTTATATCAATAAAACTATTTGAGTTTCTCCTACATGCTTGTGTATCAATGATGTTTTGTTATATTTGCATGTTTAGCTTAAATCTGATCCTAAGCTATTTATGAATGTAAATCTATGTCTTTGTGTAGTTTTCCTCTTCTGTGATCTTACAGGAACTTGGTGAAGCTGGGCAAGTAAGGGAGCAGGTAGCTGGAAGCTGTCAAAGAGAAGAGAGATTGGATCAAAGGACTAGCGAAAGACACAGGTTGGTTCATCCTATTCCTCTTCGTTTACAATTCATAAAGAAGAATACGAAAGTAGTTTTCCTTGTTTGTTGCTAAGGCACTATCACACCTTAGTGGGATAGGGGCGTTCTGAGTAGACACTTTTCCCAACAACACCCATAGCATGGTTTTGGGGCTTAAAGCCTGAGTTTTGGTCCACCCTAAAATAATGTAAAATAATGTAAAGCTGAGTCAGCCTACCCATGGTCCACGAACCATGGGATTGTATAAATAGAGCGAGGCTCTAAGTGAAAAGAAAGTTTTGAGTTTTTGTCAAGTAATAGATAGATGCAAAGGCATGGTTAGAAGATAGAATTGAATTTGAAGTGTATTGGGTCATAGTGGTAGGTAGAGGCTCTGCAGCTGAGTGCGCAATGGCCTAGTAGAGTATGTAGCTGAGTGTGCGGACCCCTGTAGTTGAGTGCGTAGAGCGGAGTCGGGTCTATAACTGAACTTGAAGATTAATAAAGATAAGATTGATTCAGAATATTGTGCATCTATTTGTAGATCTATATTTCTATCTCCTGGTTATCTTTATGCATTTATATTGTTTTCGAGTAAGCGTGCTTATCTAAAAGTTGAATAAGTAATAAGAATATTTGGCTCGCACAAACTAACTTAAGCACTAATATAATAACACAGTAAGGATTAGATCGGACTAATATTATTCACAAAGGTGCACATGGGTTGCAAAGAATAGAAAGTTGTGTGCAGATTAGGATCGCGAACCTCCAAAACCTTCATCGAGACATCCGTACGGTGCAGAAACCTGGTTCCAGCACCCTCCCATACTACTTCGGGTGAGACCTTAGTTTGCACTCCATGGACTGTTACTGAAAGGGTTGGTAGTATTAGGGTTTTCTTGGCTAAAGTCACTACTAAACCTGGGCCAGGCCCCACATAGCCAACAAAGGGTTCCATTGCCAGGACTGGGATCTGCTTAAGGGATGTCTAATGTATATACAGAAATCCATGAGATTTTCTTTGCATCCTTTCCTTCTGAATTGTATAAGTAGATTGTGAGATTAGCTGATAGCCAGGGAAGGTGTAAGCTCGACCAACTGATAGTGTGGACTCTGGAATTAATGTGCAGACTAGAGGCATCAAAAGACAAGATCGCGCGAGCTATGGACCATTGGCTTGACTGGATAATAGGGGGATTTATCACTGAGTTTGCGGTAGACATGACTGTGAGCTACAGCAAAGCAGAACAACGTTTTCTCAAGGGACCGCGAGGTAAGTACATTAAATATTTGAATACCTAGATTATGATGTTGTTATGTGAAAAGTGGGTTATGCGAATACATTAATGTTTGGAATGAAACGGAGTGGAAATATCTACAAAGGTAGTGGGGAATTAGGAAACAATCCTTTAATTTCACCTTCATGAGAGAGCAAGGAAGAGCTTGCTCGAGTCTTTCTGAGAAGTGCGGTCAGTTTGATAAGGCATCGCATTTCGTAGTTACCACCTCCACCCATGCCACCACCTGCTTCACCTGCTTCACCTCCATCTCCACCCACTCCACCTCCACCAACCCTGCAGTTCAACATTGTTAGCACGATCAAGCTACCTATATTCATAGGAGTAGGGAATGAGGATCCGGACCAGTTCTAGTTCATGGTAAGAGCAGTATGGGAAGCGCAAGGGGTCACAAACAACAACATTAAGAAGGCTACATTGGTGAGCATGCTGTGGGATCACACATTGACATGATATATCAAGAACTCCAATGACCGCCCAACCACAGGGATAGCAGAGATCCAGAATGCGTTGAACAAAGAATTTAGCCAGCTAAAATTAGAGACACAGTCAATCATCGGGTTTAAATAAATCGCGATGCTTCTAGGCGAGACCCCCTGGGATCTAGATCAGCAACTGAAGAGTACGATTCGCGAGGCTAATATGAAGCTCACAGATGCACATCATCGCGCATGGTTTGTTGCATCCCTGACACAACACTTGAGGACGGCGTTGTCACAACAAAAACTTTCTACACAGGCCGAAGAGTTGGAAATGGGGATGAGGTTGCATGAGACATCGATACAAGATCCTGGGTTGGTAGTTCAACAAATCCATACACAACTATAGAATCTCTACCTGGAAATGCAGAGCTTGAAGTAGGATAGGGCACTGTGGCTAGAGGCGTGCGAGGAAGTATGGTGCATAAAATGCAAAGGCCAGGGCCATGACAAGGACCACTGCCCAGTATTCACAAACTACTTGGTAGGACGGGGGCCAATTCCATTGAGACCAAAGGCATAGGCAGGGCCAAGTACACCCATGTTATGGTGTGCGATTTGTTAGATAGGAGGAAAACACACGATGGATAATTGTCATTTGTTGCAGAAGTATACACAAACTCCCTAGTAGTTGTTTTGTAATTTCTGTAAGTCAGTAGGCCACGATGAGTGCACTTGTCGCAGCTACGAGTTAATGATAGATTGGACCCCAACCTATAGAATGAAGATAGAAATGCGAGCCCTCAACCTAGCTGTGGGGATGGTGTGTGTTGGATTTCAGCGATGAGGTCAAGGACGAGGAGGAATGGGACTAGGAAGGGGCTACAGATAGTTGATTTGCTACAATTGCGGAGGACTAGGGCACTATGGCCGTGATTGTACCAACCCGACGAGAATATCTTGTTAATATTGTGCACAGTTTGATCATGAAATAATAGATTTTCCTACATTGGTCGCACAGATGCATGAGAAAGGGGTACTACAGCCTCCTTCGACTCAAAATATCCAAATGATGACGTTTGAACCATGCGAAGAAGACCCAAATGTGAACATGATGCTCAGAAGCGGTGCTACCACAGGGGATGATAAGGGGAAGTAGCCCGAGGAAGATACATGGGTTCACAAAGCTCCTACAAAGGAACCTAAGTTTGACTTAGAACGCACAAAGGAGACGTTCATGGAAGCTAAGAAGAGCTTCGCGGAGGCCTCCACATCAGGTAGTAAGGATCAACCAGAGCCAAGGATGAATCCTTCTATGCTTACTACCTTTCTGGAGACATGCATGAAACTGTTGTGCGACAACAAGGCGGTTAAGGGACTATAGGAGCTGATCACTAGGTGCGTAGGGTCAGGAGAACCGCACATAGTTCGGAAGCTAGGAAAGCATGCATTGCACACTGAGATGGAAATGAGATTGATGGGGCAGATTGGTGAGTACAAAATGGATCAGGTCATCCTAGATCTGGGATAAGACACGAATGTGTTACTGAAGCAAACATGGGAACACATGGGTAGGCCCGGGTTGCAGTGGTCCCCTATTTAGTTATGAATGGTGAACCAACAGAAGATTTTACCCATGGGGAGGTTGCAAGGGGTAACAGTTGATATTGAAGGCACGAACACATAGACGGACTTTGAAGTAATAGAGATTGTCGATGACAACAATCCCTATCCCACGTTACTAGGAATAGACTGGGACACTGATATGAATGGAGTCATCAACCTGAAGAAGAGGAAGATGATATTGAAGAAAATGTCCCTATGCATAGTATTCCCGCTAGACCCAGCCGAAGGAGCGTGGTACACTGAACCTGTGCACGACAATGGAATCGACGACGAGTTGGATTGTGTTTATAAGATAACTGTGCAAGATCAGGATTGGGTGAATCTAACTACAGATGGAAGGATCTCATGGGAGCGCACAAGTTCCTGCACCTCGGATCCAGACAAAGAAGTCAAGCGCTGGCACAATCGGTTGAACGAAGTGACAATGTTGAATTGCAACATGTTGATAACATCACTGTGTTGTGTAACAACAGAAGCCTGAGATCTACCAACATATGATGGATTGACAATGGTGGATGAATTCTTGACAATGTTTGAAATTGTAGTACTGGAACAACAACGGTTCAATGCATTGAAGTGGGCATTGCATGCAACACCTGCGTGCTGGTGGGGAACACATCAATGAAATTTTGAGAACTGGCATGGATGTAGAAGGATGATGCACCTATGATTTGGGAAACCGCAACTATGGATAGAAGATAAATACGATATATTCCATTGGCATAACAACTTTCGTGTCATAGACTAACCTGAAAGGTGTCTGACCTGTCAATCTTTTCCACATGGTTCTGTATGTCCATAATACGGCAGGTATGCACAGGTCCCAGTCATTTTGCTTTGCATTACATACTTTGGTCAGCACAGTCTCCAGAATTTTGTTGAATGCTTCTATTGTCCCATTAGCTTACAGATGCTATGGTGTACTTTGCTGATGATACACCTGGAACTCCTCGGTGAGTGCGCTAATGGTTTCATTCAGGAAGTGTGTTCTGCGGTCACTCATTAAGATTTTCATGCAACCAAACTTTGTCAACATGTTGTCGAACAAAAGTTTCGTAGCCGTCGCAGTCATGTAGTCCTTAACTGGCTGTGCTTCCACCCATCGAGTTAGGTACTCTATCATAGTGACGATGTAGTGCGTACCCATCTTTCCCTGAGGTTTGATCAGTTCCACAAAGTCGATTGCCCATTTTTCGAATGGCTACAACATCATTTGTGGATTGAGTGGCATCTCATCCCTTCGTGATGGTTTTCCAGTCCTTTGACATATGTTGCAGGCCCGACAGTGTGCTTTCAAATCTTGATGCAGGGTTGGCCACCATAGCCCAGCACGAAGAATCTTCTGTGTAGTCGCGCGCCCTACATAGTGTCCTCCTGTAGGTCCCCCATGTGCTTCTGTGAGGATCTATATTCATTCAAATTCAGGTACATATCTTCGCAATATCTCATCGTTTCCCATTTTGTAGAGGGGCCATGCGATGACCAAAAAGTCCGCCGCATGCACCACCAATTCCTTCTTCTGCTGGACTGAATATTCCTTTGGCCCAGTCCCTGTGGTTAAAAAATGAATTATATCTTAAAATTTGTCATCTACGACATTGATTGCAAAGAGTTGTGCATCCGGTTGTCCCTCCTCCAAACTTGTTGGGTCCTCGCCTATCTCAATTCGTGACAAGTGATTTGGTCCTGCATTTAGGCATCCTGGCTTTACAATGACCTCAAAGTCATATTCCTGAAATAATAATAGCCATCTGCATATGTGCCTCCCCAACACAGGCTTGTTCATCAGGTATTTCAATGCAGAATGATCGGTTTACATCTTGAAGTGCCTGCCAAGTAAATAGTGTTGGTATTTATGGAGTGTGTACACCATTGCCAACCCTGCGTGCTCACTAGTAGAGTAGTTCTTTTTAGTTTTGGACAGTCGTCGACTCACAAACGTGATCGGGTGATCCACGCCTTCCATGCCTTCCTGCATAAGTACATCTCCCAGTGCAATACATGATGCATCAACATGTACATGAAATTCTACATCCCATTTTGGGAAGACCATGATGGGAGCGGATGCCATTTTGTCCTTGAGAAAATCCAAAATTTTCCTACAATCATCATTCCAACAATATGTAGCATCCTTTTTCAATATTTTTTCCATTGGCGATGTTATTTGTGCATAGCTCTTGATAAACTTTCTATAGTAACCAGTGTGCCCCAAAGTAGCACGTAGTTGTTTGACACTTTGTGGTGCTTCCAGATTGAAAATAACAACAATCTTCATAGGGTCCACCATCAGGCCTTGTTTGCAAACCACATGGCTGAGCAAGTTTCCAAAGGGAATGAGGAAGGTGCACCTTTTAAGGTTTAGCACAATTTGGTGTCATTGGCAATTATCCAGCATCAAACCTAAGCTCGCTAAATGGTGTTTAACTAACCCAAATATAGTCCAATAGTCCAGATAGACCTCCAACAACTTCTGGATGTATTCCTTGAACATGGCCACCACTATGCGTGAAAATATCACTGGCACGTTCTTTAGTCCAAAGGGCATAAAGGTGTATTGAAAACAACCCCATTCGGTTGCGAAGGTTGTCTTGCTCCTATCTTCCGGTGCGATCTTGATCTGATGGTACCTTGAGAAGCCATCCGTGAATGAGTAAGCTTCCTGACCACCAACACTCTCTAATACTTCATCTGTGAATAGTGTCGGGAATGGATCATGAACACAGGGGTCGTTAAGCTTCCTGAGGTCCACACATATTCTAATTCCACCCTTCTATTTTTTCTCCTGTGCTACCATAGGACTCACCCAGTTGAATTCTTCCACTGGTTCAATAATTCCTCCTTCGAGCCTTGCTAGTGTGCGAAGTAGGGCATAAACAGTGGTCTTGACCCAGCAACTCACAAAGCTACAACAGGCGAAGGCATTGAAGGAACAAGTGGATGCTGCGTGCCAAAAAGAGGTAGTACCTAAAGCATGCGTCCAATCCTGGATTGATGAGGCCTTCCTCATCACGACTGAAATTGAGGGAAAACTCACACAGATGAAAGTGATACATGACTTAAGATAGGGATTTGACACTCACAATGAGCGTTCAGCCAAGTGAGTAGAGCAGATCCAGCAGACAACACAGCAGTACGCTGTGGACCTTTCCGCAGCCCGGACACAGCTAGAAGGGCTTCATGCCAAGATCACCACACCAGCAAAGTGACTCAAGATGAGTCACGATGATTGTTTTGGGGGCCCATTGTGCAGCGGATCCCCCCATATCATGGTTTTGGGGCTTAAAGCCCGAGTTTTGGTCAATGTAAGGTAAAGACTCTACGAAGCATGGGCACAGAGCATGAGAGTCTAGGATTGTCTGCCCTAAAATAATGTAAAATAATGTAAAGTTGCGTCGACCTAGCCATGGTCCGTGGACCATGGGATTGTATAAATAGAGTGAGGCTCTAAGTGAAAAGATAGTTCTAAGTTTTTGAGAAGCAATAGATAGATGCGAAGGCATGGTTAGAAGATAGAAGTGAATCTGAAGTGTATTGGGTTATAGTGGTAGGTAGAGGCTCTGCAGTTGAGTGGGAAGAGGCCTAGTAGAGTCCACAGCTGAGTGTGTGGACCCCTGTAGTTGAGTGTGCAGGGCGGAGTTGGGTCTGTAACTGAACTTGAAGATTAACAAAGATAGTATTGATTCATAATATTGTGTGTCTATTTGTAGATCTGTATTTCTATGTTTTGGTTATCTTTATGCATTTATATTATTTTTGAGTATGTGTGCTTATCTGAAAGTTGAATAAGTAATAAGAATATTATGCCCGCACAAACTAAGTTAAGCACTAAGATAATGACATAGTAAGGATCGGATCGAACTAATATGATTCACAAAGGTGCGCACAAGTTGCGAATAATAGAACACTACGCAGAGCAGCGCAGCGCGCAGATTAGGATCGCGAACCTCTAGAACCTTCATCAAGACATCCCTAGGGTGTGGAAACCTAGTTCCAACACCCTCCCATACTACTTCGAGTGAGACATCAGTTCGTGCTCCATGGATTGTTGCTGAAAGGGCCAGTAGTACCGGGGTTTTCTTGGCTAAATTCACTACTGAACCTGGGTCAGGGTCCATGATTGTTACACTTGTTGAGCTCTATAATGACCCCATCCTACAACTGGTACAAAATTTCATGTGGTAGGGTGGCCAAGTTCAAGTTGACGCCTCTCATGCTACTCATCACAACCCGGTCATCCTCGCTTGTTGCGCTAGTGCACCTTCGGGCAATACAAAGGTGTTACCCATATGGGCACACAACGTCTATTCGGCTTCAGCAGTTCCTGCTGCGACATACTGAGCCATTGTGCCTGTTTGGGGGTGTTGTACCTATAAACCTTGTAGTTGCATGCTGAGCACCCCGAATAGAGTGTTCTTCTCCCTTCACAATCCCTGGAGCGTGTCCTATGTGACCTCAAGGATCGTTTTGTTGATATCCAAGAGATCACCTTCTATGAGCGTGATCGGGTCATCGAACATCTTCGTGGCTTTTCCCTACTTCCCGGGAGGTGTTTTCTCTGGGCCGCTCGGCCGCTTGAGTTGGGTTGTTGAGGAACCGGGGTCTGCGCATTCCTCTGTATTATCCCCTTCCCCGGTCTACTACCCCGTGGAAATCTCCTAACCCTCCTCAGGCTCTCTGGTTAGTGTGGTTGTGGTCTCTGTCATCTGCACTGCTACTGTTGCATCAGCCGCCTTCTGCTGTGTGGCTGCTTCTTGTTCCTGGTGCCTCCTCTCAGCCAGCTGTGCGATGCGTAGCTTGGTGTCCTTCTTTTGTTGTTGAGCTATGACCTTATCCATTTCTACTAAGTCTAGGGCACACCACTCCAGAGGCCATGCCTCCATTACTACAAAGATCACATCATCTGTTGTGATAAATGGAAGCTTCACCCATTTTTGTGCTGGATCCTTGTGCACCCGGATATACAGGTTATGTTTATCCACCTTGAATTTGCCATGCTTTTCAAGCTGTTATGAACTCTAGGGAATAAGTGCGGCATGCGGTTGATCCATGTTTGGATGCTCGCCTCCATGACCACCCAAAATACCTTTATCTCACGAATCTTGTTCGCGTCTTTTGTAGCCCAGAGTGAGGTGTACCTCGCGGCTTTGGGTAGGTCACCCTTAGTAGTGGGAAATTGGCTATCCACCGACAACTCCCCTCCAGCCAATAGGATGGATAAGAGCAACCACGCATAGTGGAAGGTCTTACCCTACTCTTCGGCCTCCTTGCAATTCGTCAAGAAATCATCATAGAGGAATTTCACCTAGTTGAACTGGACCCCCTCTGTGCATTGCTCTGCCATTGCAGTCACAGATGCTGGTACTTCATCGGTGTGGCATTTCCTCATTAGCTTGCTAGCCAGCAACTAATTGGCTATGCGGACCCCTTGGTCCTTAATTATTTCTATTGCGTACCCCTACTTTCTCTTTTCTAGTGTATACTTGGCCTTCATAGCTTCTGCGAGGGCCAAGTCACTGCTTTTTCCTGTTATGGCCGCGTCATTTCCTTTGACTGGTAGTAGAGAAATTCAGTGAATTAGATTGGCCGTGATGGGAATCGGCTCCTCCAGCTAAAGATACCCATCATGCACCAGGCATAGTAGCTGGCTGATGACAAAAATGGTGATGGTGCACGGTGGTAGTGGGGTATCCATCACAGATGGAGTAACCTAGCCCTCTCCACACCGCACAACCATTTCTGCTTCATTAACTTCTCCACGATCAACTGTGGGAACTTCTCGCTGTCTGTGAGGTCTCAATATTAGAACTTCATAGTAGGTACTCATCCCAACAACGGACCTTCAAACCTTATATCATCAAGGAGGAGCGGAGTTTGGAGCACACTCTTTGTGGCCTCCAGGTCATTCGGTACCTTGGCTTTCCCCTTCCATGGAGGGATGTAAGGAGGTAACTTTGTCACGGAAGGATTTTGGGAGACATCCTCTGCCTCATCATCTTGCACCTCAATTTGGGCGATTAGGGCCTGCAAGTCTTCCTCCTCCTCCTCTGTTTCAATGGTGATAACTTTTCCCTTCTCTGCCATTGACAATTTTCCAAACCGTGGGTTTCTTGGGGATACACAGACTGGCCCCATCGTTTGCTTATCTTTCTGTGGCCGTGGTGTGCGTGGTGATTTTGGAACTTCTGGCACAGCTGCCACCTCTCCAGGCTCCTCATGGGCCATACGGGGCTCTGCGGTAACTTCGGCGAATCGCACTCTTGTTCTAGCAGCCGTCATTGTGTCTACACTTGAGGATGGTAAGAGTACGCGGCACTCAATGCTCTGTACTTGCTCAATTCTCAAACAACCAAGTGTTGCCTTGGAGCTGGCCTTGGGGGTTTTATAATGTCTTTTGAATTTTAATTCGACCCTTCCCCCCACTTCTGCATCATTAATGCCTTCTTGGCGGCAGATCGTCCCAAATCTAGCTCTTAATTCGTGTCTTAATTGCCCATCGCCCGCTCCTTTTTGCCTTAAATTGGACCTCTTGTCATGAACAGTGACATCAACAGTCACCTCCTAGCCTACCCATGCAGCAGCACAACCCCGTATGCATGACCGTGACCCCTGTGACATACTGATCCTACGTGCAACCTCTGTCTCATGCAGCTCCCATACAGACTCTTTTATAGTCCCGCTCTCTTTCGACTTCTTGGAGCGCTGAGACTATGCTCTCCATGGATAGTTAGGTGGTCGCACCACCTGTGTGAGGCTTCAATTTACCTTCCAGCCTGGTTCGTGGACACCCCTCAATTACCCTTGCGTCCGTCAATGTGTTGCGTTATTCCTTGTATGGTGTGCTCCCCTGTTTACTTTGTCTAGTAAGGTGTGGTCACAACCATGGTAGCAGGGCCACAAATTCTTCTAATGCAACAGTATGGCTGGCTATACCTTGTCCCATCATGCTTAATTTCTCAGTGTAGCATGCTTGTGTGACTTTGGTTTCCAGTTTGTTGATTTCTTCATCCAATATCATGCTTTTCTTTCTCAGTCGTACCCAATCTTCTTTGAGTTCACAAAGTTTCAAGTTCCCTCACCGAATGGCTTCCTGTAACTGCATAATTCCTTTATCCGAGTCCTCACATACTATACCAACTATGGGAGTTGTTGTGTGGGGATTCTTCTTTGCTCTTATGGTCTTATCTCTTCTCGTCAGTGTTGGAGTCATTTCCGCGCTCAGGTTTTTGCTCATGGCCTCATAGGCCCATCGAACCGCTGGTACGCGCAGGTCCTAATCATTTCATCTCACCTGGTGAACTCTGTTCATGATTTTGCATAAATTTTTGAATGATTCAACGTGGAATATTTGTGGTGTGCATCACTTTTCCTGTTGCTGCATCTGGTTTCGATTTTCAATCCTTAGTCGGGGGTGTGCTTATGTGGACTACACGGCACACGTTTGCACCCATTAACACAGGTGGGCACACAAGCTGCTTCATCCTGGTTGCTTGGCTCTCGTTCAATGCTAGGGCTTCCAAACTGTAAGTGCATCTGCCTTCTACATTCGTGCCAATTTACGATGATCTCTTGATGTGTGCTCCACCATCGTGTAGGTGTTGCACGTAGTGCCCATTCCAGCGCACCATGCTGCTATTGTTCTGGTACTGTACTTTCAATTTTTTCCAGGAATTCATCCACCGTTATCACTCCATCATATGTTGGAAGTTCCCTTGCCTCTGTCGTCATGCAACACAATGATCTAATCATCATGTTGTAATTCAGCATTGTCACTTCATACAACCGGTTCTACCAGCGTTCTACTTCTTCATCTGAATTCAGAGTACAGGAGCTGTCTCACTCCCATGAGATTCTCCCATATGTAGTCAGGTTCACCTGCTCATGGTCTCATGCCATTATCTAGTAAATACAATCCAGCTCATCGTTATGCACCAGTTCAATGTAGCGTGCTCCTTCCGCTGGGTCCAGTGGGACTACTACATGTAGCGACTTTTTTTCGAAGATCATTTTGCACTTCTTCAGATTGATGACTCCATTCATATCAGTGGCCCAGTCTATTCTTAGCAATCCCTGATAGGGATTGCTGTCATCGATGATCTCTATTACTTCAAAGTCCGTCTGTGTGCTTGCACCTTCAATATCAATTGTTACCCCTTGCAACCTCCCTATGGTCAAAATCTTCTGTTGCTTTGCCATTTCTAATTGAATAGGGGACCACTATAACATGGGCTTGCCCATACGTTCCCAAGTCTTCTTCGGTAATAAATTCACATCTGAACCCAAGTCTAGGATTACCTGATCCATTTCATACTCGCCAATCTACGCCATCAATCTCATTTCCCTCCTGGTGCACAATGCATGCTTTCCCAATTTCTAGACTACGCGCAGTTCTCCTGACCTCGTGCACCAAGTGATCATCTCCTGTAGTTCCTTCACTGCCTTGTTGTCACACAGCAGTTTCGTGCATGTCTCCAAAAAGGTAGTAAGCATAGAAGGATCCATCCCTAGCTCTGGTTGATCCTTACTACCTGAAGTGGAGGCCTCCATGAAGCTCTTATTAGATTCCATGAACATCTGCTTTGCATGTTCTATGTCATCTCAGGTTCCTTTGTAGGAGCCTTGCGAACCCATGTATCTTGCACAGGCTGCTTCCCCTTATCCTCCCCTGTGGTCGCACTACTTCTGAGCACCATGTTCACATTTGGGCCTTCTTTGCATGGTTCAGACCTCATCATTTGGATATTTTGAGTCGGAGGAGGCTAGAGTACCCCTTTCTTGTGCATTTGTGCGATCAACATAGGACAATCTACCATTTCATGATCAAATTGAGCACAATATGAATAGGGTATTCTCGTCAGGTTGGTACAATCGCGGGCATAGTGCCCTGGTCCTCCACAATTGTAGAAAATCAACTATCCATGACCCTTTCCTGGTCCCATTCCTCCTTGCCCCTGAAATCCAGTGTGCGCCATCCCCACAGCTGGGTCTAGGGCTCATGTTTCTGTCTGCATTCTATAGGTTAGTGTCTGATCCATCATTAACTCGTAACTATGACAAGTGCGCTTGTCGTGGTCTACTGACCTGCAGAAATTACAAAACAACTGTTGGGGAGTCTGTGCATACTTATGTAACAAATGACAATTATCCATCATGTGTTTTCCTCCTATCTGATAGATCACGCACCATAATGTGGGTGTTGCACTTGGCCCTACCTGTGCCTCTAGTCTCAATGGCATTGGTCCCCCTCCTGCCAAGTAGTTCACGAATACTGGACAATGGTCCTTGTCATGGCCCTGGCCTTTGCATTTTATGCACCATACTTCCTCGCGTGCCTCTAGCCGCAGTGCCCTATCCTGCTTCAAGCTCTGCATTTCCAGGCAGAGATTATGTAGTTGCACATGGATTTTTTGAACTCCCAACCGAGGATCTTGTATCGGCATCTCATGCAACCTTCGCCATTTCCAACGCTCAGCCTGGGTGGAAAGTTTCTGTTTTGACAGCGTTGTCCTCAAGTGCGGTGTCAGGGATACCACAAACCATGTGTGATGTTATGCATCTGTGAGTGTCATATTAGCCTCACGGATCGTACTCTTCAGCCACTGATCTAGATCCTAGGGGGTCTCGCCTGTAAGCATCACGATCTCTTTAAACCTGATGATTGAGTATGTTTCTAATTTCGGCCAGCTAAATTCTCTGTTCAACGCATTCTGGATCTCTGTTATCCCCACATTTGGGTGGTCATTAGAGTTCTTAATATACCATGTAAACACGCGATCCTACAACGTGCTCACTAATGTAGCCTTCTTAATGTTTTCGTCCGTGACCCCTTGCGCTTCCCATACTACTCTTACCACGAACCAGAACTGGTCCAGATCCTCATTCCCTACTCCTCTGAATACGTGTAGCTTGATCACACTCACCATGCTGAACTGTGGGGGTGGTGGAGGTGGAGTGGGTGCAGATGGAGGTGAGGGGGGTGAAGTGGGTGGTGGCGTGGGTGGAGGTGGTAACAGTAGAATGCGCTTTCTTATCAAATTGACCGCACTTCTCAGAGAGACTTGAGTGAGCTCTTCCTCACTTTCTTGCGAAGGTGAAATTAAGGGACTGTTTCCCACTTCCCCACTAGCTTTGTAGTTATTTCCACTCCGCATCGTTCCAAACATTAATGCACTCGCATAACCCACTTTTCACATAACAACATCTTAATCTAGGTATTCAAAGATTTAATGTACTTACCTCATGGTCCCTTGAGAAACCGTCATTCTGCTTCGCTGTAGCTCACAGTTGTGTCTACCGCAAACTCAGTGATAAATCCTCCTATTATCTGGTTGAGCCAATGGTCCACAACTTGTGCGATCTTATTTTTTTATGCCTCTATTCTGCGCACTAATTCCGGAGTCCACATTATCGGTCGGTTGAGTTTACACCTTCCCTGGCTGTCAGCTAATCTTGCGATAAAATTATACAGTTCAAAGAGGAAGGATGCAAAGAAAATCTCATGGATTTCGTATACATGTAACGATATAGCCACCTTTTCTCGGATACCTACGGATTTCTATTTTCCTATGTCGCAAACTCATGAATCTTCTTGATCCAAATTGGATCCTAAAAAACTCTCTAAGTTTTCATGAACTCTTTAAAAATCATGCCAAGATATAAAATAGTTATAAAGATCAAGCTTATCAGAGATATCCTCGTAATAGTTTCAATTTGTGATCAGTGCGGAGAAACGAGGACCATCGGTCAAGCACGCAGACCACCGGCCCATGGTAACACATGCTATCACAAATTAGCAAATCCGGAGGCCATTTCAAGGAACGGGGGTAGTTTTTGATATGCGATTAGTGACAAGTCGCTAATCTCATATCGCAGGGAAAACCCCTTAAAGAAGGAAAGGGCCGCAAACCCCTGGACTCGAAAAATCATAAAATGCAATGGATATCATTTCGATTCCGTCAGAAGCGAGGTCCCACAAAAACTGGCGGGATATCGAAAGGGCTTCGAGTGGTAAGAGGTTTCAACCGAGTCCCGCCCGATGCCATACAATGGTTGCCACGTGTTCGGTAGAAGAGAGAGAAAACCTCTCACATCAGGCGGATAAACATCATGTTACTTATCTGCCTGATATGGATGATGACCATAGGATTTGGAGGCTCTAGATCAATGGCGAGATGTGTTTCGATGGATGATCGGATTTGACAGGGTCAACAAGTAGAGTTGTATAGGATTTGAAGTCCGACGTGGATGATGCGTTGGCAGAAGGTCATGTTTCGTGGGCATTATTGGAGTTAATGGAAGAAACAGTCATTTCGAAAACATCTAAGAGAACTGACCCTCATCCATTATGAATTAGGTGGCAACCTCCCTATGATGCGTTATACAGTGATGATTACACAGAATAGAGGGATTCAGATGGACAGAGGTAGGGGAGTCGGAAAGCCAGGAAGTGGAAATGAATAGTTGGGAAGAAGATTGGCTTTAAAGCCACAAGCTAAAAGAGAAACCAGGCAAGTGAGTTAGTAAGTTAGAAGCAGAGACGAGAAGCTGAGCTAACCTGTAGAAGAAAAGGCAGCATTGATCCATAGTTAAGATAGAGGCAGAGAGAGTCAAAGAGTCTGTGTGCTCCAGAGAAGGCTTGAGAGGTTTAAGTGCACTCCTCTATAATACCTATCATGTATGAGTCTTAGATTGGGCTCATACTACCGTGACCAATAGAGGTCAAAAGTTCAGTGAGGAGAGTCTGTGTACTCTTGAGACTTGGGGAATCTAAGTACAGTCTTACTGATTTGCATCTACTGAGTGAGACTCAAATTGAGCTCACTATTGTAAAAACTCTGCTTTGAAAACATAATAGAGAGGCCACCATTGAGGGTTGGACTGGGAGACGTAGCCCAGGAATATTGGGTGAACTCCTTATTAAACTTGTTGTGTTTATATGTTTGCCTGTTATGTTTTCTTTAACTACTTCATTGCCTATGTATTTCGCAATCTTATCAATCCGTTGCATAAAATAACATAGGCATATCCATGCACATGATTCTATAATACCTTATTAATTATCTTGGATCAATTCCAGATCAGGTGGTATCAAAGCTCTAGGTTGCTAAGGTTAGACAAGCTTGTGCTGGATTCTTTTTGTTGAATGATAACTAGATCAAAGCTTAAATTAGGAGAAGGAGAGTTGGTTGAAGCTAACCCAAAAATTGGAAGAGTTTATCCTAAGAGGAAAATGTCAGAAGAAAATCCCTTTGAATCAGACTCCCAGTTCATGGATAGTTTCATGACCATGAAAGCCATGGTAGAAGAAATGTATAGAGAATTTAAGAGAGGTAGAGGTGGAGAGTCGTCAACCTCCAAACAAGATAAAGGAGTAGAAGAACCTCTTCTATTTGCCCACCCAGAAGGCAAAGGAAAAGAAGAGAAGCCCTTTCCACCATCTCCCCCATCATCACCTTCATCATCATCTTCTTCACACAAAGAAAGCCTTGAAAAGAAAAAGAAGAAACCTTCTTTGATTAAATTAGATGTGAAGTTTGATTTTCCAGTTTATGACGGAGAATTGAAAGCAAAAAATCTAGATAACTAGATCAGACATATTGATGTATATTGAAAAGTGTAGAACATCGATTTAGAAAGGAGAAAGATTCAACTGGCTAGCCTACACCTTGGAGGTACCGCCCTAGTATGGTGGGAAGGCAGGACGCAAGCTGATTTGAAGAAGCATGGTAAAATTCTTTCTACCTAGAATGAATTTGTTTTTTTAATTAAAGAACAATTCTATCCACTAGCTTATATGCAGCAAGCTATGATGAGTTGGAAAATTCTTCACCAATTGAAAGGGCAAAGTGTACAAAGTTACACCCAAGAATTTAAAAAAAGAGATTTGATTCTAGGCATTTCTTTAGACTCACCTGAAACTTTGTTGAAGTATATAGGTGGTCTACATAGTTATTTGAGACATACCATTCTCATGTTTAATCCCACTAGCATAGATGAGGTTTCTGTTTAGGCTACACATCTAGAGGCTAGAGGCAAGAATGTGAACCCAGAAGTTGGGGGATCATCAAAACCCACTGCAAGAAATAATAAGGAAATGAGAAAACAGAATGGAAAGAGACGAAGGCAAATGATGTACAAAAAAGACCAAACCTTCATGCACTCAATGCAAGAAGGATGGGCATGATGATGAACACTGCTAGATTCTGCATCTGGAGCTGAAACCCAAGAAGTACGATGGAAAAAAGAAGAAGACTACTGCAACTATTCAGAAACATTTGGGGTCAGACTCAGGGGATGAAACAACAATCACAACCATAGGTATAAAAGGTAAAAATTTTGAAGCATCTACTATTAAATTTTCACAATCTATTGATAATGAAGAAAATGAGAGGAAAATACATGAGCTTTTTCATATTTGAGTTATTTCCAAGCATCAAAAGATTGATACTTTGTTTGATTGTGGCTCACAAGTAAACTTAATTTCTGAAGCAATTGAAAAGAAACTGGGATTACTAACCACACCTCACAAGAAGCTGTATTCATTGGGTTGGTTATGTGATAAAGCAAAGCTACAAATGACTAGACAATGTAAACGTAGGTTTTCTTTTGGGTCAGCATTTGTAGATGAGGTTGAGTTAGATATTGTTCCCTTGGATATATATGGAATTGTTTTAGGTAGTCCTTACTTGTATGATAGAAAAGCCATTTTCTATAGACTTGAAAACAAGTATCAACTCGTTAAATATAGAATCGAATATATTGTAAGAGCTCATAAACTCAAGAATAATTACACTCACATAAACTCAGGGAAGATGAAAAGAATTGTAAATTCATACAAACAATTTTTATTGATGGTTGTAAAGGAAAAGAAACCTGATAAAACCAATGTATTTGAAGGTTGTAATTCTAAATAGCAAGCTGATTTAGAAAAAGTTGTTTTAGAATATGATATGCTATTTCAAGAACCTAAAGATCTGCCACCCAAAAAGGAAATAGTACATGATATTAATTTGCACCAAGATGCTCCATTGCCTAACATCAGAATGTATAGGTTGTCCGCTTTAGAGAATGCAAAAATCAAGAAGTAGGTACAGGAGCTGCTCAAGAAAGGGTTCATAAGACCTAGCACATTGCCATGTGGGTCTCCAATTGTCTTGGTGAGAAAGAAAGATGGCTCGTGGAGAATGTGCATTGATTACTGAGAACTGAATAAGATAACAATAAAAAATCGTTATCCCCTTCCTCGTATAGATGATCTATTATATTAGTTGAAAGAAGCTGTTTACTTTTCCAAGTTGGACTTGCATAGTGGCTACCATCAGGTCAGAGTTGCAGAGCAAGATGCATGGAAGACTGCTTTGAAAACAAAGCAGGGGTTGTATGAGTGGTTAGTTATGCCTTTTGGCTTAACTAATGCTCCTGCTACTTTCATGAGAGTAATGAATGATTTACTCAGGCCTTTTATTGATGATTTTGTCATTTTATATTTAGATGACATTCTTATATTTAGTAAAACATGGGAAGAACATTTGAAGCATGTAAAGCAGACTCTAGATGTTTTGAAAAGAGAAAATCTTTATGTTAAGCTATCAAAATGTGAATTTGGCAAAACATCTTTGAATTATTTGGGTCATATTGTAGGGGGTGGTGAATTGAATATAGATCCCTCTAAGGTTGCAGTCATTGTAAACTGGCCTAAACCAAAATCTGCTATAGAAGTTAGAAGCTTCCTAGGAGTCGCACAGTATTGGAGAAAGTTTATTCCTAACTTTTCCTTGATTGCAGCTCCCTTACATGCTTTAATAGGATTGAACAAGGTGTTTCAGTGGGGAGGAAAATAGCAAAAAGCCTTTGACACCTTAAAGAAAATATTAGTACAGCACCAGTACTAGCATTGCCCGATCTTCAAAGACCCTTTGAGATTGAAACGGATGCCAGTAACTATGCCATGGGAGTAGTGTTGATGCAGCACAGTAAACCCATATGTCATCATTCTGAGACATTTAATTCTGCAGTAGTTAATTATCCTACATATGATAAAGAATTGTATGCATTAGTAAAGAGTGTGAAAAAGTGGAGACATTATTTAATGGGCAAAGAGACAGTTATACATACTAATCATCAACCACTTCAATATTTACACTCACAAACTAAGTTGCAGCAATCAAGACACTATAGGTGGATGGGTTTTCTACAACTGTTTCATCTTGTCATTAGATATAAAAAGGGCATACACAATAAAGTTGCAGATATGTTTTGCAGACAAATCATAAATGCTTCTACTATACTTAAGCATAATTCAGTATTGTGTGAAAGCTACATTGAACCATATGCTCAAGATATAGATTTTAAAGATGTATATGCAACTTTAAGTCATGAAAAACAAGTAGAAGAATTGGATTATCATGTTAAGGACCAACTCTTGTATCATTTGGGAAAGTTATGCATTCCTCAAACCGAAAGAGTAAATATAATTCGAGAAGCATACAATTCTCTAATATCAGGTCACTTTGGTGTAAGTAAAACAGTTGCATAGCTGCAAATATTTTGTGATTGGCCAAAAATGAATGAAACAGTTTCTAGATATGTAAGAGGGTGTACCATGTGTGGTAAAAGAAAGCCCAACAATAGAAATTTAGGCTTGTACACTCCACTACCAGTTCCTTCTCATCCTTGGGAAAGTGTTCCATGGACTTTGTTGGGGGACTACCTAAATCTAGAAAAGATCATGACTATTTATATGTTATTGTGGATAGGTTCAGCAAAATGTGTATTTTAATACCTTGTAATAAACAGATTACATCTGAACAAACAACAAATTTTTTCTTTTAGCATGTACGGGTTCATTTTGGATTACCCACTTCCATTGTATCTGATCGCGATTCTCGATTTGTTGGGAAGTTCTTGTCAAGTCTGCGGGAATTGATGGACACCAGACTGAAGAAGAGCACAACCTTTCATCTACAAATAGATGGCCAAATAGAAGTGGTCAACATGACAGTAATCCAGTTGCTCAGAGGCTATTGCAGCAAGCATCCCAAGCTTTGGGATGAACATTTGTGTTATGTGCAACATGCTTACAACTGGGCTAAACATTCTTCTACACAGAGATCTCCTTTTGAGACCTGTTTTGGGTTCATTCCAAGGTCTCCCTTGGATTTTGTCTTTGGTAAAGACATAAGGGTTGATGGACACAATGATGTGGACAAGGCAACCAAGTTCATTGAACAAATCCAAGAGATTCACCAGGCAGTACAGGAACAGCTAGAAAAGAGCCAAGCCAAGTACAAGGCAAGGCATGATAAGCATCAAACTGAGCATAGTTTCCAAGTTGGTGATCAAGTCTGGATGTATATCATCAAAGATAGAATGCAAGGTGAAGTTAAGAAGCTGAAGCCGATAAGGTATGGACCTTTCAAGAAACTTGAGAAAATCGGTGAGAATGCTTTTCGCCTTGATTTTCCAGCTTACATGCACATCTATTCAGTAGTTAATGTATAAAGCTTGAGACTATTTGAACCTTCATTGATTGAATATCCTGAAGAGTAGAGTCAACTGCCTTCTATTGATGATCTGTTGCCTGAATACCTCAATGAATTGCAGGAAGACAAGGTTCTAGACAAGAAGGTGAGGACTACATGCAGAGTGGATGTTGAGTACCTCAATATTGGGCTCAAAGGTTCATAACCAAGCAGTGCAAGATGGATAGAAATTGGGCAAACGAGGAATCTATATCCTCACTTGATTGATACTTAAAAACCAAATTTTGGTGGTCCAAAAGCTTTTTCAATGGGAAGGTTGTTGTGATCCAAATTGGATCCTAAAACACTCTCTAAGTTTTCATGAACTCTTTAAAAATCATGCCAAGGATTAAAAGTCTTATAAATATCAAGCTTATCAAAGATATCCTCGTAACAGTTGCAATTTGTGATTAGCACAGAGCAACGAGGACCATCGGTCAAGTGCGCAGACTTCCAGTCCATGGTAACGCGCTATCACAAATTAGCAAATCCAAAGGCCATTTCAAGGAATGGGGGTATTTTTTGATATGCGATTAGCGACAAGGAAAACCCCTCAAAGAAGGAAAGGGTCGCAAGCCCCTGGACCTGAAAAATCATAAAATGCAATGGATATCATTCCCATTCCATTAGAAGCGGGGTCCCACAAAAGTCAGTAGGATATCGGAAGGGCTTCAAGCAGTAAGCGGTTTCAACCGAGTCCCACTCGATAACATACAACAATTGCCATGCATCCGACAGAAGAGAGAGAAAACCACTTACATCAGATGGATAAACATCATGTTACTTATCCGCCCGATATGGAAGATGACTGTAGGATTTGGAGGCTCTAGATCAATGGTGGAGATGCATTCTGATGGATGACCAGATTTGATGGGGTCAACAGGCAGAGTTTTATAGGATTTGAAGTTCATCATGGACGATGTGTTGGCAGAACATCGTGCTTCACGGGCATTCTTGGAGTTAACGGAAGAAACATACGTTTCGAAAACATCCAAGAGAACTGACCCTCATTCGTTATGAATTAGGTGGACACCTCCCTATGAGGCGTTATATAGTGATGATTATGTAGAACAAAGGGATTCAGCCAGACAAAGGTAGGGGAGCCAGAAAGCGAGAAGCGGAAATGAATAGTCGGGAAGAAGATTAGCTTTAAAGCCACAAGTTGATAGAGAAAGCAGGAAAGCGAGTTAGTAAGTTAGAAGCAGAGACGAGAAGTCGAGTTGACCTGTAGAAGTGAAGGCAGCATCGAGCCAGAGTTAAGACAGAGGTAGAGAGAGTCAGAGAGTCTGTGTGCTCTAGAGAAGGCTTGAGAGGTTCAAGCACACTCCTCTGTAATGCCTGTCATGTATGAGTCTCAGATTGGGCTCATACTACTCTGACCAACAGGGGTCAAGAGTTCAGTGAGGAGATTTTGTGTACTCTAGAGACTTGGGGAATCCAAGTAGAGTCTTATTGATTTGCATCTACTGAGTGAGACTCAAATTGAGCTCACTATTGTAAAAACTTTGCTTTGAAAAAATAATAGAGAGGCCACCACTGAAGGCTGGACCGGGAGACGTAGCCCACGAGTATTGGGTGAAATCCTTATTAAAATTGTTGTGTTTATATGTTTTCTTGTTATGTTTTCTTTAACTGATTCGTTGCCTGTGTATTTCACAATCTTATTAATTCATTGCATAAAATAACATAGGCATATCCATGCACATGAGTCTGTAATACCTTATTAATTATCTTGGATCAATTCCATATCACTTCTTGTCCAATCACTCTTCAATTTCCTTCTTTTTTGTGTTCTAGTGGCACGACATCAAACATCCCCCAAGCCGCATGATCGTTACAGACCATGGATCTCATTTCCAGAACCATATGATGTCTAATTTAACATCGCTGCTTGGTTTTCGTCAGGATCAATCATCTTCCTACTACCCGCAAGGTAATGGTCAAGTAGAGGTCGTCAATGGCATCTTAAAAACCATGATCCATAGGTTGGTAGGAAATCATAAAACCAATTGTCACCGAATGTTATATTCGGCGCTATGGGCATACCGAACTTCAGTCAAAACTGCCACGGGCTTTACACCTTTCCAACTCGCTTACGACCTAGAAGCAGTTTTACCCATCGAGTGTCAGATCCCTTCCCTGCAAATAACCATTGAACTCCTGCCCGACACTACTGCCAGACAAGAATGCCTACTATACCTCAATGAACTGGACGAAACCCATCGAGATGCTGAATTGGCACTCGAGGCTCATAAGCATCGGGTAAAAACCCAATATGACAAAAAGGTCAAGCCTCGTTCTTACCAAGAGGGAGATCTTATTTTGCTTTATGATAAAAAACATGACCTCTTGGGGGCAGGAACACTTCAACCCTTATGGCTAGGTCCCTATGTTGTCAAGAAAGTCCTCTAAAAATGGGCATATGAACTTTAGGACTGGAAAGGAGTCCTGCTCGCCGAGCCCAGAAATGGGCTCTATCTGAAAAAGTATTATGCTTAGTATTTCACTGGACATGTGCTTTGTAATTTTATGTATTTATAAGTTTTGCTTCCCTTTTTGGTGTGATTGGATTGTTTTGATATTTATTGGAGTATTTGTCTCATACATCCTTCTCGCAATGCAGATGTTTTCATTACCCTTAGCATACGTAGGATACGCGGATGGTGCCAGTCATCACACACGGCACATTGCATCAGCTGCTTGAGTCGGAACTATTTTGTTCCGAAGGAATCTTTCTTGGTACTGCCACCAACAATATTGCCGAGTACATGTCTGTAATTTCACTTCTCATGGAAGCGTCATCAAGGGACATCTCCATTCTGGTGATTATTTTAGACTCCCAACTAGTTGTTATGCAATTGACAAATCGTTATCACATTCATAATCCAACCTTGTTACATCATTATTTAAGGGTACAAATCTTGGAAGGTTAATTTGAAGTGATCACATATGAACACATTCCTAGATAATTTAATGTGGTTGTTGATTCATTAGTTAACATGTATTAGATTAGCATCTGTCTCATTCACTATAGAAGCATGCATGAAAAGTAAAAATATACTAAGTTAAAAATTTTACAAAAAAATTTAAAAAACATTTACACCATCAAAATACCAAAATATATGTATATATATATATATATAGAGAGATAAAATCCATTCTTTTACATCGAAATATTCCAAAACTTGGATGTTTTAAGTATAAAATGGCTACTAATCCCAGCTACAAATACCCATTGGCCATGCCAAAACACTTGCTAAAAAGATCCTACTGCTCTTGAAATGATAAAACTGCTCTAGCTATCCTTTGAAGAGGAACCAAAAATCGCTCAGGTACACCGACTGTGTGCCACTGCATATGAGCGGGAATCTCCCTCATAGGAAGCAGGGGGACACCCATGCTCAAGCCCTCCAGTTTCCTCAGAACCTCGCAAAGACTGTCGACATCACCCCCCCAGCAGGTAGTTGGCCTCCTCATCACATATGGCGGGGTTTTTCGGCAGGTTGTAATGGCACCACATCTGTGTTAAGCATAAAGCTTCATGTCAGTACTTATTTTTCCTATAAAAACATTACATAAACATTCAAAAGCTAAAAAATACTTGAAGTACTTTCAAAAAATCATTCTCACCTTGAGGACCCCAGTTGGTCCCTCGCGGCATCATCAAGTCAGGGTCGTCGATGAAGTCCATGCCTTCATAAGCATAGTCATCAATCATCACGATCTGGCCATGAAGCCATTGGAAGAAATCTTCCTGGAAGAAATGTTGGATCGGTCCTCCTCCTATGTGAGGATCGAGTGATGACCATCGCCCCTGTCTCGGCTCCCTCGGATCAAAGGGACCTAAACTCATCCTTGGGTGCATAACGGGTACCCTCTCAAGAATGAATGAAATGATGAGAGTACCATACCCAAAACTATGTTGGGTTCGAGTCTTGCATGCCGTTAACTCTGCCTTCAACTGGTGAAGCATTGCTTCACACTAGTTGAACATCTATGGCTAGACACAGTCAACTGCAAGCAACAATTGGGCCTTTGTTGCCACATAGGGACTCTTTGACCCCGCCAACTGCACAGTCAACCATAAAATGGCCCTCATAGACCTGGACCTTATCCTCTCTATGGGGACTCTGTTGCTGACAAGTCCACTCTCAGGGATGCAGTAGGATTGCACTAGCTCTAGGGTAGATCATGGATCTGGCCTTCCCTCGGTGAGGTTTTCCTATGCCCCACGACACGATAGACCAGTTAAAAAGTATATGTCATCACAGTCAATAGCCAGCTCATGATCTGCAATCCTGAACACGTGTGTTCATCCCAGTGCTGGATAATCCATCTCAATAGATCCTCCTGTCCTTTCATCAGCTCCAACTTTGCATACTTCATTAAACCGCAGTGGTGCAATGCAAGTATGCATGCTGGGTCATTTCACATCAGCAATTCCTGGCTATCATGGGCCCGTTCTCTCCAAAGGCTAGACATTATGGCCTGAAACCTGTGAAAAATAGCCCTAAAATCAGTCAAAATGGGGCAATACAACTTCAAGAATCACTGCATGAGGTTATAAACTGTGCCCTTAAGCTCTAATGCTCACCCCAGTGGTACACAGGGAAGATTAATGCCCTCCAGCAGGTCATATAGAGCATTTAATGCTCCCTACAAGCCATCTGGAGGGCGTTAGTGCACAAATATTGCTTTAGGGCACCTTAGATCTGCAAAAATCCGCACCAGAAATTGATAAGAAAGGTTAAGAAATGCATAGAGCAAGGTTTTAGCCTCTACCTGGGACTGATGGCACGTCCAATGGTTGCACGGATCTCTTGCAATGGTCCACGAAAAATCTACTCCTCTTTGGCTCCAAAACACTCTCACAATTCTTAAATAGTGAAAATAATGCATGTGAAAGCTCAAAAAACTTCCTTATATTTATTTTTGGAGACATGATTTTTTGAAATCATCAAAGAGGCAGTAGTCCATTCCCCACGTTTTTTTTATCATGCATGAACCCATATGGATAGGAATTGCTACTTTTTTATACTTTTTTCCACTTTTGATGAAAGTACCCTTAGGAATGAAAAGCAGTAAAAGCTTCATGCAATTCTCAAAAGAGCGCTTTTCTTTTATGGGATACTTTCGCACTCTCAAAAACTAAAAAATCCCTGAGTTTGTCATCGTTGGGCTCGTTAAACACATACGATGACAGTTCGAGCAACTCTTTTTTGCTCTTTTTAGAGCTCTTTAAAATGAAAAACATCATTAGAGCATTCTTTTTAGGTGTTTTTTTCTCGCTTATAAAACTGAAAACATCCCGAGTCCTTTCTTTAGGCTCGTTAAATATTTATAAAGATAACCCGAGCATTCTTTTAGGTACTTTTCTCGCTCGTTAAACTGAAAAATCCTGAGTTTTTTTTACCAAGCTCGTTAAAAATCTATGGCAGCAACCAGAGAACTTACTTTTTTGGGACGATTTATCACTCTTAAAATTGAAAAAATCCCCGAGTTTTTCCTCTTCTTTGGGCTCGTTAAATCTACAAAGAAGGAATGAGCAGTTATTTTACCTATTTTTCCTTGCTCAATAAACTGAAAAAGATACCTTGAGTTTTCTTCATTTGACTCGTTAAAATTTGATGAAGGTATTGAGTTTGTCGTCACGTGACTCATTAAAAATTCACGACGAAAAACGAGTTTAGTCCATCTCCTCATACTCGTAACAAAATGAGGTCAACATCTATTGAACATAGGTTTCTCTTTATCCAGATTCAATAGATTAACTCACGGAAAAGTAATCAATCCGGGTATACTATTAACCTTTTGTTGCACCCGGTTAACAACTATGACAAAGGGACCACCCTAGAGTCGTGATTTACGATCTTTTTAGACTCTCTAAATATGAAAAGACCACCGAGTTGTCTAGTCTGGACTCATAAAATTATAAAGATAGGATATAGAGTCGCTCTTTTTATGATCCTTTTCAGACTCTTAAAACATGAAAAGATTAACGAGTTTACCCGTCTGGACTCACTAAACTAATCAGATGCGGAAAGTAGACAATACAACTGCATTCACTATTAGAAAGCATGGTTTGGCAACAGTCATTCCCTTGAACATGGCACTCCCTCAGATAAACCTTCCTTGTGACGGCCTCTCAATATGAATCCTACCATCCTATGAGTTTAGCCTAAATACCCCGATGTTCTTGCATCTCTGTATCCTAACACTCTTTGGTGTTCATGAGTCTAGTGCTACATGGTTGTAACTTTTGTCGTGCCTTATATTGTTCAAGGGTTAACCTTTTGTTTCCTCCATCAACCCATCAAGCATATCCTTTCATCATGCACTCTGTTGTTTAGACCCAATGCTCAAAAGATTCCTCAAAAAACAAATCATTCTTGTCCCGTTTCGTGTCAATTGATGTAGGACACATTATTGCCTACCTTTCGATAGGTATCTTCCTATCAACTTCAACACTCTATCTAGGAAGACAACCCAGAAACACATTCAATGCCTTGGTACTTGCAGACATTAGTGGCAAGTCGCCTTGTGTTTGATTAGGGGTTCTCATTATTGGCTCTTGGTTAAGTGATTCTACGGGTGTTCGATGACAAAAACATCTTTCACACTCGCTAGATTGTACTGTGCATCTTGGAGACCATCACCATTATTGGTGGCCTTCCTCTCATCTGTTAACAGTCTCCACTATTGATTGGTAATCAAACGATTTCATACATGTTCCACATCAACGCATATATTCACATGTCTCTATCTATGTTGTTCGGTGAAGTGGAAATCAAGACCTTGGGCAGAGGCTTGCATCACTCAGCCTTGCTTCCTCTCCCAAGTTGCATATATTGTTTTTTTCGAGATAGCTCATCAAAATGATCCTATTATGACACTAGATCCGCATTGTGCTTATCGGCAACCAACATCGTCATATATCTTTTATGAGAAAATCACTCTGACATAGCTACTGAGCGTAGGAATGCTTGACTCAGGACATGATTTTAGTTGTTTTATATATATGTGTTGTATCAGGTTTCTTGTACCACCCGAAGCTCCAATCCTCTCTCTATTTTTGTCGAAGAAGGAAAATTACAGTTAAGTAAAGTATTTCAGCCATCGTCGCAGCCTCTGATATCACACTTTAGGGGGCATCTGTTATATAGTAAAATGACTGCCTCATTAGCTCAGAGGGGAAATACATGATAGCTAAAGCAAAGACCAATATCACATGCCTTGTTTCCACACTAACGTTGGCTATACAGTGACAACCTACTTTATAAAGCTTCTCTGTAAGCATAAAGGAGCATTAGTGACCCTACTAACTCTAGTTGTTAGTTCCGAAACAACGTTAGTGGATCCTAATGAGCATCTAGAGGTCAAAGGAGTTAATTGACTCATAATTATCTCTATATTCCTCCTAAATCTACTTAGAAAAGCAAGGAAACATCTCAAGTTCAACCTATTTGTGGGATTTCTAAATCCTAATGAAGGAGGCAAATGGGAAAGCACTGAAAAGCATGGCAACATCATTGATTTTACCTTAAGAGACTCATGGAGGAACTTGGAAACCCTAACTCAATTTCTAAATAAGTAAAGCTAGGGCTATGGTGATAGAGGTCAGATCATTTGAAAGGATATCTTACTTGATTGTTGAGCATAGTCTCAAATCTAAGCATATGAAGTTGGTAAGAAGGGAGAGAGAGAGAGAAGCTGGAGGGGTAAGGGAAGGCTGATGCAACAGATGGTTGGAATCACTCTTCTGACATTAATATAGAACTATGGTTGTACTGTCTACTCCATGGTGTTGGTACTATCATTCATTTACTTGTTTGTCCAATAACTTTTAGCATGAGTAGCTTAGTTATGTGTAACTAGATGTCTTTTATGTATTCATATATTAGTTATCAAGGTTGTATGTTGTGATTATGCTTGTATCTTCTATGTGTAGGACTTGATCTGGAGCCAGCTCAGGGGACTTCCACCTAGCTGCATTGTGCTTTCCAACAAATCTACACAGAGGCTTGACGTAATCAATCTGTCTTGCTTTGATAGTTAGTTATTGTTTATGGACATGCATGTAACTTTGTGACAGCTGCAGATAATCTTACAGTTTGCCAAAGGTCCCAGGAAGACCTTTGAGGGTATCTTCATTCTCCATACACCATGCATTTTATCCTGCAGCACGAAGTTTCTGTTTGAACACGTATTGACACAATTCGGATGTCCGAAGATCTTGATGAGCAATCACGATACACATTTCCTGAATGAAACAATCAACACGCTGATAGAAGAGTTTTAGGTGTATCACTAGAAAAGCACATTGTATCACCCCCAAGCCAACAGGATGGTAGAATAAGTTAACAAAATAGTAGAAACTATGATGACCAAGGTATGCAATGCGCAATGGAGTGATTGGGACCTGTGCATACTTGCAGTACTATGGGCTTATAGGACAATGTTCAAGAAACTAATGGGATAGACACCTTTCTGGTTGGTCTATGATGTGGAAGCTGTCATGCCAATGGTGTATATTGTGCCTATTCTGTGCATAGTAGTGATCATAGGTATGATGGACTACGGATCCCTAAAAGAGAGGCTCACGTAGTTGGAAGAACTTGAAGAGGAACGGTTCCTGGTTGGCTTCCATTAGCAGGTACAAAAGCAGCGTGAAAAGGCCTCGCACGATCGCCATATTAAGTTGCACACCTTCAAGGTAAATGTTTTAGTGTTACTGTATGACAATAAGTTTGAAAAATTCCTGTAAAAGCTCAGAATGCATTAGCTAGGACCATATGTTGTTAAGGAGGTCATAGACAGAGGTGCAGTGCAGCTGGTAAAGCTAAATGGAGAACCTTTCCCAAGAAAAGTGAATGGCAGTTGATTGAAGCCATACATGGGTGGCCCGGCTATCTGACTAGCTGACAGAAGCACATTCTTAGCAATCTAGGCAATTGAAAAGAGGTGTGGGACTATAAACTACTCTGCCCGGGTGCTGCACGATGTTGGAGTTGCCCGTAGGAGCAAAGTGTCACAAGGTCTAGACCGCGCAAGGGGGGATGTGTTTCCGCCCGGGTTGGCTGGAATGTGACCATTGTAGTCACTATTCACGATGTGATTCTTGACTTGAGACCAAATGGAGCGAGCGACAGGCATTTAAGACACGCTTCATGGGAAAGATTTGGGAAAATCTGCCGCCAAGGGAGCATTAATGGATTGGATTTGGGGGGGATGGTCGAATTCAAATTCAAAAGGCGCTATAAATTACCAAGGTCTGCCCAGCAATCAACACTTGGTCATTTGCGAATTGAGATGTCATATGCCCCACGTATTCTAAGCCAAGACCTGTTTTCCCTATGCAGAGCGTTGATTGAGCAACTGAGAGATTTTTGGACGAGCAAGATGGCAACATCTGAAGAAGCTAGGGAAATTGCAGAGATGATTGCTGAAGAGGCCGTGTTGGCCTTGACTGTGGAAGATGCCCTTGAAAGCACCAGGATTGTGGCGGAAATCCCTAAATCACCACGCATGGTGAGGCCAAAAAAAGACAAACAACCAATGATTCCGGTGCATGTGTCGCCTCAAAAACCTGTTGCGCACCAGATTAATGATGAAGGAAAAAGGGAAAGTAGTTAACCTAGAAACTAACGAGGAGGAAGGAGACTTGGAAGGCCTCATAATTGAAGAAGATGAGGACGAGGGCATGGAGGAAGAAACTGAGCCTGTGCACCCTCCAACAAAGCTACCTGCGTATATTCCCCCATGGAAGGGGAAGGAAAAAGTGCCCAAGGACCTCGACAAGAGCAAGAGCTCTCTCCAGACTCCACTCCTCCTGGATGACATCATCTTTGAGGGCACACACCTACGATGGGTGTCGAACTTGAAATTTGAGGATTGGGATCTTGTTGACCACAAGAAATTCCCTCACCTAGAGACCGCACAACCCATGAAGCCCAAGCAGAACACTGCGGTGGGGGTTATAGAATTGAAGCCATGAAAGTGGTTAGGTGGAGTGGAAAAGGTAGGGATATTAAACCTACTCTAGGTGTCGCATTTCCACTGTGCCCCAGTAATGATCTTCGTCATCAGGCAGCTACTCTGCCTGGTGCATGATGGGTGTTTGTGGCTGGAGGAGCCCATCCCCATCACGGACAACTTAATCCATTGCATTACCCGGCTCCCATGTAAAGGAGAGAACCTCGCAAACATCTTGGAGAGGAAGAGCAGTGATTTGGCCATCGAGGAGGCTGTGAAGAAGAAATACAAGCTAGAAAAGAAGAATAAAGGCTAAGCGATCTCTAGTATCAATAACAAAGCAGTCCAGGTGGGGACTCAGATACTAGCTGGTAAGGTCATGCGGAAGTGCCGCGTGGAAGAGGTACCCACGCTGGTGGTGGCACTTGCTGAACAATGCATAGAAGGGATCCAGTTTAACTGGTCTGAATTCTTGTGCAAAGAGTTCTTGGAGAATTGTTGTGAGGCATAGGAACAAGGAAAAACATTCCACTTTGCATGGATTCTGCTGTCCATAGTGCTAGTGGTGGGGGAATTTCTGGAGGATAGCCAGTTCCCCATGATTGCAAGGGATCTCCTGGAGGCCGTGAAGTATGCTTCGCTGTGGGCCACAAAGGACGCGAACCGGATCCGCTACAGCAAGATATTCTGGGTGTTCATGGAGATGAACATTAGAATGGGGATTAACTGCAAGCCACGGTTATCACCCACTGTCTTCAACAGGCTACAAAGATTTGAAGAATTTAAAGTAGACTGCCACCACATATACCTCAAGGCGCACAAGCACCTTGCAAAGAAGTGGAGAGAACTACCCTTCATAGCCACTGATGAGGTGATTTTCGATGTACTGGAGACATGGCCACTGGAGTGGCATGCCCTAGACATCACTACAAAGGAGAAGTTTTCTAAGCAGAAGAAGAAGGAGGAGGCCAAACTGTGCATGGCACAATTGGTAGAAAAAAGAAGGAAAGAAGTAGCATCAGCAAAAGTGCAAGAGGCATGGGATGCTGGGCAGGCAGCAGTGGAACAGAAAAAAGGTCGCAACAATAGTAGCATAGAAGGCAACAGAGAAGGCGCGCGAGGGCTAGAAGTTGCCTCCACTAGAGTAGGAGAAATAAATGGAAATAGAGGAAGAAGAGGGCAGTGCAAATGCACAAACAATGTCAACACTATTGAAGCACCAACGCCCAAGTGAGCAGACGGGGCTGCGGAAGAAGGTCAAAGCATCTAAACTATCTATCGACCTGAACTAAGGGGGATCTGCACGACATATGTGAGATGTCACCACCGAGGCCCTCCAGAACTTTGCGAAGGAGAATCAGATTGTGTTGGGGGCCCTCCGAGCACAGATTCAGGAGTTGCAGGTGCGCACTCCTCAGGTTGGTACTTTCTCGACCAGCCTCGTAGTAGGGATAACTGCAGTCGAGCAAATGCTACACGCACAGACAACCAACACAATATTGCTACCAGAAGGGGCACTAGTTACAACAAATGAGGTCGACAAGCCTATGGTCAGTACCCTGGAAGGCCTTGAGACCAACATGGCTACACTCTCACGATATACGCTCTATGTTCTACAGGATGGAATTACTGCAGAATTGCAGGCTAGGGAGAGCCGCACTTTGCAGGTGCTGAATGAGCAAAAGATCACATGGAACAATTGAGCTTGTAGCACGATGAGGTTCTGTCGCAGAATAGGTAGATGATACAGGTACTGGAACAAGCCTGCCAGATGGTCCCTAAGTTGGCCATCCCAACAAAAGCACCAGCAGAGGCGTGCATCCACAGATTAGTAGTAGGGGTTCACAAGAAGAAATGGACAAGGTGCAGTTAGAGCTGAACCTTTAGATAACAGAGCTATGGTTGAAGGCACAACTGTCCACCCCTCTAGAAGTAAGAGAACAACACTCCAACACTATTACATCGGGGATGGAAGAGATCAGCAGTGAAGTAAGGGACTTCACCAGGATGTTTGGGGAATCATTTGAGGTCCTCACCAATCTACAGGAGGACCCTAACATCTAGTGCTTAGAGACAGAGGTGTGTGAGCTCTAGCAATAGTATGAAAGTGTCAAAGGGACCACACAGATGGTGGCCCTCGCTGAGAGGCTCGCACGAATGCAGCAGGCCAAAGCGCTGAAAGAGCAAGTGGATGCAGCATGACACAGAGAAGCAGTTTTGAATGCACATGTTCAGCCTTGGATCAATGAGGCCTTTGTCATTACAACAACAATTGAAGGCAAGCTCACGCAAATGTAGGGGATGCAGGAACAGATCGAGGGAAGCAGTTCCGACACCGCAGTCTTGGAACAATGTGTTCAAGAGATTCAGTAGGCATCCGCTTAGTTCGTTGCCAACCTTGCAGCTGTTCGAATAGAGTTAGAGGGTCTCTGCACAAATATCTCTACACTGATAGAGTGACTCGAAGGTGAGTCACGATGCTTTTGTTGGGGGCCTATTGGGCATGGAATCCCCCCAAAGCATGTTCTGGGGCTTAAAGCCCAAGTTTTGACTAAGTCCATTCTAAAGACTCCACAATTTATGGGTGCAGAGCGCGAAGTCATAGGGTTTTCCCCCTTATTTTTGTAATGTAATGTCGGTTTGAAAGATCTACCCCTGGTCCGCGGACCATGGGATTGTATAAATAGAGTGAGGCTCTAAGTGTAGAAAACAATGAATCGAAGGAAGTAGGATGAGTAAGGAATTGATGAAGCAGTGAGTCGAGTGTAAATCATGTCTTTGGGTTGTAGTGTAGGAGAAGGCTCTGTAGGTGAGAGCACAGAGGTCTCATAGTTAGCAGCTGAGTGCGCTGGGCAGGTCGAGTCTATAACTGTGGGAAGAATTAATAAAAGAGAAGTTTTACCATATTTTTGTGCATCTTTTATTGTTTTATGTATTATTGGGTATGAATTGCAAGTTCACTTTTTATTCACTGTGCGAACTCATATGAATGTGTTGATTAAGTAAATATAATACAAGGGATCTGTTTACGCGAAGATAACCAACTGTTATAAGAATATAGGTAAAGATCTTTGGTGTGACTTAGGGAAATAGTGCAAATTGTTGCTCCAGCAACGTGAAAGTCCTACAACCCCTAGTTAGGGTTGCGCAAAGGCGAATATATCAGGGAACGAAGGCCAGGGAAGTGTGTGAAGTAACTTTTGCGAAGAGACTCTCAGTTGGACCAAATCAACCCCTTAGACATCTCAAGGGTACAAAAACCTGGTTCCAGCACCCCCCCATACTACTTCGGGTGAGACCTCAGTCCGCACTCCATGGATTGTTCCCGAAAGGTCCAATAGTACAGGGATTTGTTTGGATAATTAACTCCAAACCTGGGTCAGGCCCCAACAAGCCAAAAAACATGAAGGGACACTAGTTTGCAACCATTATTAAAGGCTTGGGATCACTGAATATTCCCCATCACCAAGCCATGCAGAGGTGGAAAGAAAATCATCTTCAAGAGGACATCCGGCACTTAGCAGCAATAATGTCTTGATATTTTTGCATCATCAAGTAGTCCATGTCAGTAGTGTCATGTCATGTCATGTCATGAGTCGTCATATGCCACCTCACTATTTTGAATCATGTGTATTGTATATAAAATGTCATGTAAAGTGGAAGTTTAAAGGACACACATGGAATGTAAAGAGTCATGTAAATTGAAAATTCGTAGGAAGTCAAACAGTCATGAGGGTAGTGAAAGAGTCACCCTTGGTTATATATACTCCCTCATTGTATGAGCAAAGGACTTCACATTGGGGAGACCCCTTGATTGATGGAATTCCAGAACCGTCAAAAAATTCTTCTTCATGCATTACATTTTCACTATCATCACCCTTATAAAGGTTAGCTGGCACGTCATCAATGTATGCTAATCTCATTATCTCTTAAAATTTCTCCACTGATAGTGGTCTCTTCAATCTTACCCTTTTTTCCCTGGTATGGTTTAAAGGATGGTTTGGATCATCCCATCCAAATATTAATAAACCAGTTTAACCTTGGGTATTAGTATGTGTATCATCAATAACTTCTAGCTATCAACAAACATAAGCGTTATTTAATGTTGACAACAATTGGATAAATCATGAATGTATCAATTTCAAAGAAATATAATGAAATATTTCTTAACAAATAAAAATATAAAATATATTAACACACACACACACACACACACACACACACACACACACACACATATATAACATCATTTTATAGACAACCTTTTTTATACAATAATTTTAAAATAAAACACAATTTTGACAACATAGTTTATAAAACGTCAGTCCACATACATTGATTTCTCTTCGGTTTTTTGCTCTTAATAACATCCTTAAGGAGACCTTGTTCTTCCCTTTTCTTTTGCATAGGAGTGCATTTTAAGTAACGAGTAATTAATCAATAACTCATCCCCAATGGTAACGTCCATAATAGCCTCAACCATTATTAATCTATCAACCTCTGTTTCCATATCTCCATCTTTATCATTTATAACCTCAACAAGTTGACAATTCAGTCTTACAACAGGGTCCCTTCCCTTACTACTATTTATAAATCCTACAATATTTTTGTGTGTGTATGCTGTTGAGGGCCCGGAGATCGGGTCAACAACAAGGGGGATACCCACCCGGTCGGGAACCTGGTTGGCGGCTCCTTGCCCGTTTGGTGTAGCGGGTCCGACTGGGGATAATGGGACCAGCTTCCCAATCTAAAGGGTGTGTGTGTGTGTGTAGGGTTTGATTATGTTGATTCTGGAAGTACTTTAGAGCTAACTCAAATCTAACTTATAAACTAAATCTATGTTATTATAATCTAATGAGAACAACATATCTAATCTACGCTAACCCGGGATATAATTCTTTCATTATGCGATCTAAAAAGATTTCATACAACAACTGGTAATAAAGATCATTAAGCTATCATAAGAATATAAATCAATTAAGATAAACCATTCTGCATAAGAAGTTAGGCAAAACAGTTGTGAACAGCATATCGCATAATAAGTTATTCATATGTCAAGCATAAATAAATGACTCCACCGTACAGAAGTGCCAAATGGTAACCCAAACATCCATACATTAACATATAAACAACTAAAACTGCATATCACTTCAAGAATATAAGCAGAAATTCATCAAGAGATAAAAGTACCATTTACGACTGATTTTCACTCACAAACTTCAATCAATAACGATTCATCTCTACTTACTTCTAACATCTACCAAGAGTACAGAAGTGCAACATCAGTAGCAGAAATTAAAATGCAAACATAAATAAATCTCGATCCTTCCATTCATCAAAACCTCCTCTGAGGGTGCAGAAGTGCATGTTCCGAGGACAAGTTTTTGACAAATTTCTGGACCCTTCTCCAATGCAATGAGAAGGGTTAAAATACTACTTCCTAATTCTAATAATAGTATCATTACAAAATTTTAGGATACGGTTTTCAAATGACCGTCCTTTTTCTAATCTAGTTAAAAGAAAAAACAACATTCTAAATGAAATCATTTGTGAACTTGGTCTTTGAAGTTGCAAGTGTCCAGCATAGGCTTGAGAAGAGTTGGCTGGCTGATTTCTGCGCTGAGCTGGGCTGCGAAAACGGAATCTATGAGAGCTGGCGCTACCTTCTCGGCTGCGTTCGTAATGCACTTCACCGTCATCCATTGGCTGTGTGGTTTAACCAAGTACATCCAGTAACCTTCCCAATTCAGCCTAGCCAATGCGTGGATTGCTTTCCCTTTTGCCTGCGCTTTCTGCCTCCATTCTGTCTCCAGTTGCAACTTTCTTGGTAGGTACCTCGGGGTGGTCTCTGTAATTAAATTGGCCCTGTGTAAATTTTCATTTACACAGTCGATAAGAATGCTCGCTTGTGTCGCCGCTGTCTCTGCTGCTTGCTCCACCTGCGTGATTTGTTCGTCCCATTTATTAAAGAGCAGCTCCTTATGATTTTCATTAATCCTGGGTGCCCCTGCTCTTTTCCCTTCCTCATCATCTTGCCAAGTTAGATATTCTGTCACCCTCTTGTCGTTCTGATCATAGTCGCTTCGCAATTCCACCACCTGACTGGTGATTTTGTCGCTCAGCTCACAAAAGTGCCTCCACTGTGATATTTTACGTCCCAACTCTTCCTGTTGCTGCAGTAGTTGCTCGTTCAAGCCGATGGACTATGAAATAAACTCTGTCAGCTTAGGCTCATTTTTATGCATTTCTTGCACCGTCTGCAGTTGTTTTTCTTTTTCTTCAAGACTTTTTTGATAGCCTATCTGCATCTGTTGAAAGTCTTCCTATAGCTTTTTGAGCTGTCTGGAAGCTTCAGTGTTCGCATTGGCTTGTTGCAATTGTTGTTGTAGCAGCTGTATATGATTTTCTTGTTCTTTTAAAAGTTGCTGAACTTCAGAGGCCTTGTCAATAGTTGCAGAAGCATATGCTCCTGCAATCTAAGACAACTTCGTAAGATTTTAAGTCAGATTATTATTTGGGTCTTTCCACAAGACGTCCAGATGTTCATCACCTTGAGACAGTGTATTCTCAAGCTTTCTCTTCTTTCTCTGTCTCCTTACGACTGCTTTGTGTTGGGGACTGTAGAATACATCCAGTGGGGGGATTTCTTCTACGTTAAGTAGAAGTTCTGAGGTTGGAGCGTTAGGAAGGCGTTCAGCTTCTGTGGCGCTACTGACCATGGTCGAAACAACTTCTTGCACCACCTGTGTATTTCTCACAGGTGTCTTCAGGACTTGCCCTTCAAAATTAATTAATTCATTGAATGTTTCCCACTCTTTATCTAGCTCTGTTGTGACAAGAGGTGCTTCGATGACAGGAGGGGGGACATCTCTTGGTGGTGAGGCGATAACTTGCTGCTGAGACATTGCACTCGACTGAGCTGTGTCTTTGGTCGTTTCTTCGTTTTTTCCTTGCTCGTGACCAGATTCTTCAGGATGCTCAGATACTTCTTGTGTGGCGTTGGACTTAGATCTGGAAGTGCTGGAGTTTTCACTGAGGCTGATGCTCGGAGTTGGTTCTCTAGTAGGTATTCGCAGCCTCTCTAGTGGAATACTAGCCAGCCTTCTTTCTCTGTATAACATGAATTTCTGGAGGTCACCTAAAGACAACCTCGACTGAGCTTCCTGCAAAATTTCTTTGAGCGAGCTCTTACTCTGAAAGAGATCATCAAACAGATCTTTCTTTCCAGAGAACACTCTTATCTTGACGTTCGTTGTGAATTCTTGGGCCACATTATTTGGGTCGAATGGCCTCGCTGGGAACTTAAATAATTGAAGACACGTCACATTGTCCACCTCGCCAAAAGCGTGCCCTACATCGAACAAAGAGAAGGCCCCACAAGTGACGGGAAATTGAGGCCAAATGGCCTTCTTCTTGTCCTTTAGGTCCTTGGTCAAGCCGCCTTCAGAACAAGTTTGATAAGCGATTTCCTGGGCCAAAAGTTTATCAGGGATATATAGGGGTAGGACATGTGGAGGTACAGTGCTTCCAAAAACTCTAATGTAAGTAAACCATTCTTCCCCAAACCATCTTGCGACGGGGAGGATGTCAATTTTGGCCTCGGGGGAGCACCTTGGGGGGTCCTTATCGTATATCATTCTATATAGGGGCAAAATAACCCCATGGCAAATCTGGTAAAAATGAGGGGCAAACTGGGAATCCCATAAGATCTTGTGATTAACATGGATGGCCAATGGGTCTTGGGTAGTCCATTTCCAACCCATAACAGGAAAATTAGATACAAGACAAACAGAATCCATAATATAGGCAGACAGATAAAAAGGAGGATAGACCCTTTGAGAGAAGGATCTTTTAGACCGGTAATTGAGAACAGCCGTGTATAGAGTATCTGAAAGGATTTTGGCCCAATCTAGGATGTCGGAGTTAGTGGCAGCATCGATTAATGGCAGCCACTCAGATGAAAACTTGTTGATATCTGGCATCCCAAATAACCTACAGAGCATAGCCGCAGCAAAACAATATGGAGAGGTGAGGGAACCAGTGTTGTACATACCGTTTTTATCCTTTTTTAGCGGCTCGTCTATTCTAGACCATTCTTTAATGGTGTCTGATAGATCTCGATTCTCTGCCGCGAACTTCTTAACAAATTCTGCATTATAGGTCGCTTGCGGTTCAGGAAGATGATACATAAGCTTCAGATCTTGGGCAGCAAACGATCCTACGAGCCCGTGTCCATGAACTTTGAATTGTCTGCCCTTCAATTCTGCATCATCCAATATCCACTTGATCATATCTGTGTATGGTAGAATTTTGGGTCTTGCCGCTATTATGTGAAGGAAAGAACATGCTAGGTCCTCCAAGGTCAACTCAGAAGAGCGTGGTGCACCCGCGACAGCAGTCACCTTCATTATTCTAGGCTTTTCTTCTTCTAGCAGCCTGTACATACCGTCCCATGTTGATATCCCTGCGTCTTTGTTGCAGGCTGTGTCTGTGTACAGGGGTACCATCTCCTTGGTCTTCTCTCTTGCTTTGGAGCTTTGAGCTTTGTTCTTCTTTCCCATTTCGCTTTGCGTTTCTGTCTGAGTCGTCTTCGCGTTTTGTTCCTGCAGATTACGAGTGAAATGGAAATGACTGATCCAGAAAGGTGATGGGAGAGTTTTAAATGCAAGAGATAAATCAAATATGCCACCTTATGTGAAGCAAATCTCTACCAAGGCACGCGTCTTTAATCCATTTAATAACTGACAACTAATTCATTTACTATCATTAAAAGCGCATGATTTCGGGTCAGATTATAGTAAGTGGCTTTTTCTTTGAATGGCGCGCCTGAAGGATTTGTACCGAAGTGATTTATGATTTGCTGACGTAACCTCGCATGTCGCCTGATCGCTAATCGCATCATCGCAAATCGCATCGATGTGGCATCGCAGCGATCGCAATATCGCAGATCGCAGGAATTTGATATTCACAAAATCTTGCCTGACTCATTTCTGCGATATGCGATCTAGCGATCGGCGTTATCGCAAATCGGCGGATCTTTAAGTTTTCTTCATGTGCGTTACTAATTTGCGATGTGATGTCATTATTAACACGAGGATGATGCACATAAAAAGGGGAATGAAGGTTTTTCCTATCTTTTGCAATGCGACCTTAAGGTTTTCTCTTTTATCATAGACTTAGGCTTTAAAATATCTAAGAGGCTTTTTCCAAGCGTATGATTGTGACTAGCAAAAGAAACTTTTGCTTTTCCTAAAAATTAACTAAGGGTCCCCATTCATTCAGTATCATGGCTGATACTTAATTGAATAAGGGGGGGTGCTGCTGGCTACAACATATGCACATCGAACTATATACATAAGATGACTTATATTCATTTCTTTTCCACTTTCCAATTGGAGATCATGTGTATACATATTCAAATATATGCCATATGTTGACATGATAGGCTTATATTCTACTAGCCTTCTCCATTCACCATTGTAATATGACAAACCATAATGTGGCATTAATATCCTAGTTATTTGTTTTGAATTGTTTCTATATTTGGATCCCACATGGACATTTTGGAAAATAAAGAGGCCTAGATTCGCTCCATGAATATTGGAGTGTCATATCATGTAGTTGTATCCCCAAAATTGAAACACCTCATACACTCTAGGTAGTTTTCGATCATTGGGCCAAGTGCCATATATATTCCAAAAATGGTGAATCATTCCCCATGGTTGAAATCATCATTTTGAATCCTATTGGTTCTTATAAAGTTTATTTTGGTTGTACACCATTTTTAGGCCCATTTTTTACCTAAAAATTTCTCTAATTCCTAGGGTAAGGCTTTTTGAAAGGACGTTCTTTCATATACAAGAAGAAATATTTAAAGATAACATAATTGACCCAAAAAAAACAACACATAATGCCCTGGAGAAAACAATTTCTGGCACACTCAGACCTTAACCTGGGTTTTCTTATCTTATGCTCATATCATGCTATCCTTAAATGTTTGAGAAGCTCATGAAAAACAAGTAACCCTTTACCTTCATTGTGCCTTTATAGTTCATGCGTTATGTGTGACAACTATCTTAGTCCATCCTGGGTGATGATGTCATATTACACTCGTAATATGTGAGGTACAGATGATGTAGGACATGAGGACCAATTATCATGCCCTAGACAACACATGGTGTGTTCTCGCATAACAACATTAATAGCCATGAAAGGTTTCGATGTTGTACGGAAGCGACAAAGGGTCACCACGTGTTCATCTCCACATCCCCCAACTCAACTATTCATCATGCATCTTTCTGATGCACAAATCCTCATGGTCATCAGATAGGAAGTTGCTTTCACTATTCAATTAGGGTAGTACATCAATCGGTGAGTCTAGGACACATGGAAGGCGGTGAATGGCCGGAGGGTGTGGATGTGAAAGCTATCATGGTGAGTGACATGGAAACGAAGGATCGAGACAAGGGGATCCAAGTGGAGGCTACATGGAGGTGGGTGGTAGGCGATGGCTAGTTTGGTGTGGAAGTGGGATGCATGATGTACATGGGGATGCGTGGTATCATTTCGCGCATTGTGGGAGGAAGAAATTTCATGCCGCGAGGTTGTGTGGGAGGCTCGCGTTGTCGAAACATGGCCTCCTCCGCACAACATATATGTGTTAACCTTCACACATCTTAGGGTTACAGGGAATTAAGAGTTGTTTGATCAATGGGCACTATTGAAAAATGCAACGAGAAATTTTCAATTTGATTTTTCCTTGATTAAATTGAGAAAAAATGCATTTCCACTTCAGTAGACAACTTGGATGAAATTAACTTGTGTGACATGGTTTGTGTCACCCAGTTCACTTAATAAATTCAAGTTAGATGGCTTGGATTTTGGTTAAGTATGTGTGATTTCTAATTTGTAGCAATCAAGGTCAGTTATTTCAAGTTGTTTTCATTTAAACTAGTTCCAACTATTGGAGGAACAGTGGAAGGTTAGTTGTGCAGTGAGACTTCCGTCTAACTTAGTGATCATCCAGTTAACTGACCAATCAACCCAAAATAGATAGTGAATGTAGAGAATTCGAGTTCACCAACTATGGTGGAGATAACAAGGCAGTGTAACATCAGTTGTAGAATAGTCTTGAGTGTACAGGTGTTGCATGCATTCAGATGATCGAAGTTAGGAATTACATAATGAATTTGAGGAATTTCCTAATTTATTAAGGAATTGCACAAGGAAATAGGGGCTCAAGCAGAGGAAGAAATTGACTAAGTCTGGGTCAGAGCTTCTCAGTGAGTAGAGATATAGGTTATTCACTTGCAGGTTGTGCTGAGTTGAGCAAAGAAATTGTAATACATCTCTATTCATCATATTAATGTAAGCAAGAAAAGGTTTTTCTATTAGATTGTTTTCCCCTCAAAAAATACTATGTGTATGTGTGTTATTTCTCATTGCATCTTTGCGATTGATGTTCTAAATTTTGAATTGAATTTTGTAGAGTAGTAGAGTGGGTTTTTTTCTTGTGATTTGTATTAAAACTTCATGAGTATTTCAAAATATACACCATAATTTCTACATGGTATCAAAGCAGGATTCACATTAGAATAGGAATTTCGAAGTTGTTTCTCAAGAGGTTTAAATTTGCAGTTCAGTGTAGCAGGATCTCTTCAGAGCTAGGAAGAACAGGGTGAGACTAGAGTATGCCTTGGAAGGTAGCTCTAATTTCATTGCATAGAAGGATCACATGGAGGAAGTATCGGATGGCAATGAATTGCTAGAATACATCAAGACAAATCTTGCAAAACCATAGACATTTGATGCATAGAACCTAGCCTAATGCAAGAAATATGTAGCCAAGGTGAGGAGAATAATCTTGGAGGGAGTGAGAGACCACATAGTTGCAAATATCCATGGGAAAGAAACTCTTTACGCAATGTGGTAGGCACTGACATATATGTTCTAGAATAACAGTGACCATAGGAAACTGGCGCTCAAGGATAAACTTCGAAATATCAAGATGCATAAGAATGACACTATTCAATAGTATTTGAGTAGGTTCACACAAGTTCATGATGAGCTTGCAAGAGTTAGTGTTACTATTTTAGATGATGACTTGATAAGCCTAGACCTTCTAGGCCTTCCCAAGATCTGGCATAAATACCAAGATTTGGTGAAAGGGAGGGATAAATTACTGAATTGGGAACACTTATGGTATGATTTAGTACAAGAGGAAATAAGGTTGAATATGAGAGATGGAACTTCATCCAAGGGTGAGGATGAAGAAAATTTTGAATTGGTTGGAAAGAGAAATAAGGGAAAAGGGAAGAAATATCAAACCAAACCAGAATCCAGCCAAGGGGAACAGAATGAAGACTTGTATAAAATTAAATTCTTCAATGATCATGGATTTGGGCACTATGCCAAGAAGTATCCACATAAATAGTCAAGAAATAAGACCTCGGGAGGAGTAGCAAGTGAAGCTTTGGTTTCATAGTTTGAGCTTGACTTCACCCTTATGACACGCATGGCCAACAAAGGGATGGGGAGAGTGTCGTTCTTGGACTCAAGTGCATTGTTTCACATGGCAGGGCGTAGATAGTTTTTTAGTGACCTAGAGGAGAAATATCTCCAGATGTACATTGAGCTAGGGGATAATGGAAGGTACAATGCGACTAGGATTGGTACAATCACCTTTCAGAGGGAGTTAATCTCCCCTCTCAGACTCAAAGATGTTATGTTTGTTCTAGGCCTAAAGAAGAAGCTCATCTTTATTTCAGTTTTGGAAGACCATGGTTATGATTTTATCTTCAACAAAGGGATATAATTCTTGAGACACATAGCCACATGACAAGTGAAGAAGATTTGGGTTCATTTTTATAAGTTATATAAGATAGATGTGAAATATTGTGTTGCATTAAGAACTAAGGAAGAGAAAGTGAAAAGCCACAATGTCGATGAATTTTGGCACAAAATAATTGGCCATTTACATGATGGCACCTTCAATATTATGCAACGAATACCCACTGGCCTCCCTAAAGAACATTTGAGAAGCAATATGTATGCAAATGATGAACTTTGGGGAAGTACATCAAATCCACATTCCATGATCAGGACAAAAAAATCACATGCAATCTTGGAAAGGATCCACTTTGATGCCTATGGACCTTTCTCGATAGCCTCAACTACTAGACACACATATTTTATCATTTTTATTGATAGACTCTCAAGGAAGTGTTAGATCTTGTTCATGCAGAAGAAATATGAGACATTCTCCAAGTTCATAGAATTCAAGGCACTGGTTGAGAAATATGTAGAAATTTCACGTGTAGAACAAACCGATATATGCAATGTCCTAAAGCATAGTACTTGTTCTACTTCTACAAAACAGTAAGCGAAAGCATAATCGAATTCATGAGCAACATCAAGTAGAAACATGCATAATTGATCAAGAGAATTAATCATACATAACACAAGATATATCCAGGGGAAAGCACCAACATAAAACCCCAACCATGTATTATTAATCAAGGGGAAATCCTCTTCACAATACAAAAGAATTAGCTCTCAAGCTATTCAGTTCTCAATGAACTATGAAGATATGTCTCATGAACCAACCAAGCCCTGTTTATATAGGCTTTACCTATGGTCCTTGCGTAGTTTTCTTAGGAAATAATAGCAAAAGCATATGCTATTAATTCCAAATATACCAAATTAACCAATGGTCCAACTATGCAATCCTTGAGGACACTAGTTCCTCAACCATGTAAAAACTACTTACTAGAAATAGTCAAGCATCTGATAGTACATTGTCCCACATCTAATCTCAACTGGGTCTCTGATAGAACTGACATGCAATAGTTATCCATGAGTGAATCCTGAGTTATCTAAAATAATAGTTGTCACATGCATGCAAGCATTAACAAACTATATTTTATTATTTTAACAACTTGTTAAAATAATCTAACTAGACTTGACTAGTTAGAAATAAGTCAACTAATTCTCTCATTATAGAACTCATACTTATTCCCTCAATTAGTGGAGGAAATTAATGATAAATTCCTCAATCAGTGGGACAACTCATGTGCATGCTCACAAAGACTTCAAATTCGAATTTCCTTAACTAATTAACTCAACTGAATTAATTTATTAATATTTCCAACTGTTAAGACAAAAATTAATTTTACTTCCTATAGATAGACTAGGGACTGCTATAAATAGGAAGGGACACAGAAATGCTATTTTTAGAACTTTCTATTTTTAGCAGTTTCACCTCTCGCCCAATGTGGCCAATGACCTCACTGGCCAAACTGCTATTTTTAGACGCTATTTTTAGCACATTCTAAATTTAGCATTTCTTGTTGCACACTTGTCAACACTCCCTCTCAACAAGAAAGGGATTATCAGCAACCCCGATCCTATCTCTATGGAACTCAAACTTGCCCTTTGACAATGCCTTTGTCAAAATATCTGCATCTTGTTCCTCGGTCAAAATATACTGCAACATCATGATCCTCTTGACCACACAATCCCATAGATGATGATAGCGGATATATATATGCTTGGATCTATCATGAAACATTGGATTCTTATATAGTTTAATGCAACTCTGATTATCACAATATATCACCGTCGAATCCATCATTTGACCAAACAATCCAACTAGGATCTTCCGCATCCAGATGGCCTCACATGCAGCTTGACTCGCTACCATGTACTCTATCTCCGCTGAGCTAAGTGCAACTAATCTCTATTTCTAGCTATACCAAGAAACCGCAACTGACCCAAGGTTGAAGATCCCTCCAGAAGTTCTCTTCCTGTTTGATGGACTACCTGCCCAATCTGCATCTGTGAAGCCTTGGAGCTTCACTCCCTCTGTTCGCCTGTACCATAATCCATACTGTGTAGTGCCTCTGAGATATCTTAGCACATGCTTTGCCACCTTCCAAAATAACTTGGTTGGCTGAACCATAGCTTGACTCAGCTGGTTCACCGCAAAGCAAAAATCTGGTTGTGTGTTCACTAGATACATGAGTGAACCCACAAGCTATCGATAAACTATAGCAGCTACTACCTCACTTGAAGTAGCATCCTCCTTCCTCCAGTTACCTACTAGAGGAGTCTCCATGGGCTTGCACATATCCATGTGGAAGTGCCTCAGTATCTCCTTGGCATACTTGCCTTGAGAAACAAATACTTCCCCATCTCTCTGCCACACCTCCATGCTTAGAAAGTAGTGCATGAGGCACATGTCCTTCATTTCAAAATCTCTTGCAAGGTCCTTCCTATAAGAATTGATCAATTGATCATCACCTGTCAAAATCAGATCATCGACATAAAGTACAATAATCAATAGCCTACCATCTACAGTGATGTAGTAGAGGTTCACATCCGCTTCACTCTTGGTGAATCCCAATCCGGTGAAATAGCTGTCAATCCTGGTATACCAAGCACGGGGTGCTTGCTTCAGCCCATACAATGCTCACTTGAGTTGACATACATGTGACTCATGATCGAAGGTCTCAAATCCCTCGGGATGCCCAATGTATACTTCTTCCTCAATCTCCCCATTGAGGAAAGTTGTCTTCACGTCCATCTGATGGATCTTCCAACCCATCTTTGCTGATAGTGCTAGAATCGATCTGATCAATGAGTACCTTACAACAAGAGAAAAGGACTCATCATAGTCAATCCCCTCAACTTGTGAGAAACCACGGGCAACAAATATTTCCTTATGTTTCTCAAGACTGCCATCAACTGCCTGCTTTACCTTGTAAAGCCATCGAGAAGTAACCACTGACTTGTCCCCCGGTCTAGGAACAACATCCCATACATTTTTCCTCATGATAGAATCATACTCCTTTACCATCGCATTCATCTAAACTGGCCACTGCACCGCCTCCTCAAAAGGAGAAGGCTCTGTCGCTACACACTCCCCAACCAGGGCCATGTAGCCAGTGTATCTATCGGGAGATCTCCTCTGTCTGCGCTAAGATGATGGCTGCCCCACATTCTCTGTTGCATCCTGCATCAATATGTCAACTTCCTGAGAGTGTTTCTGCCCCTCTCTGGAAGACTCTCCAGTAGTGGTGATCTCCACCACTGGAATCTCTGCATGCGGCTGCTCAACATCATTAGGAGGCTCCTCCTCGTTAGGAACTAGTAGTTCCTCATCATCACCATGTAATTTGAACTCCCTCTCAAGTGACACTCGCATGGCTCGCTGCTCATCGAACTTCAGATCCCTACGAACTACTGTCCTCTGACTGGCAAGTAGAAACACCTGATAGTTGTGAGGTGTATCCATGTACCCCACAAGTATTCCCAAATTAGCTATTGGGTCTAGCTTCTTACGAGCATCTTTGGTCACATGACAGTAAACTGGTGATCTAAAGATACAGAAGTGACTCACATCTAGCCGCTTCCCTAAAAAAGCCTCTATAGGTGTCTTCATCCCCAAAATACGACGAGTACTTCTGTTATAAAGATACACTGCTGTATTGCATGCCTCAGCCCACAGATGAAGTGGTAGGCTTTGGTCATGTAGCATCGCTCGAGTTTCTCCCACAATAGATCTATTCTTCCTTTCGGCCACCCCATTCTGTTGTGGGTTATGAGGTGCCGTGAGTTCCTATTTAATTCCTTCTGAAGCACAAAAGTCCTTAAACTACTAGGAAACATACTCTCCACCGTTATCACTCCGCAACGCCATTATCTTCCTCCTTGATTCTTTCTCTGCCAAATCTTTGAACTCACAAAACTTCAAGAAGGTTTGATCCTTCTTTTGCATGAAGTAGATCCAACATCTACGAGAAAAATCATTTATAAAAATAACAAAGTACCTTTGCTTTGTGGTGGAGGCTGTAGAGAAGGGCCCACATACATCTGAATGAACTCGATCCAAAACTGCTCCTGCTCTACCATCCTAATCATGAAAAGAAGCTTTCGCATACTTACCCAAAGTACAACCTTTGCATGTGCTTGTCTGCTCCAGCTTGCACTTAGGTAATCCAGTAGAAATTTGCTGCATGATCTTCAAGGCCCCATGATGCAAGTGGCCCAGTCTCCTATGCCATAACTTGCCAATATCTTGGCCATGCACCACCTCTACCTTGGAACTTAGAGTAGCACAATATTCTACGTATAACTTGTAGAGATTCTTAATTTGAATCCAAATTTGTTTGGTCTGTCCAGTGTCAATATGCCTTAGGAAAACCTTTCCCAAAATAAATACTACATCATAGCCTTTATCCTCAAGCAGAGTAATAGAACAAGATTCTTTTTTAGCCCTCGTACATAGATAACATTAGAAAGAGTGAGGGGAGAACCATGCTCCCTCTGAAAAATAATTGTACCTCTACCCGAGACACAATACTTCCCGTCATCACCCATATCGATCTGTATCTAGAGATCCTTCTTCTCCAAAGTGCTAAAAAGATTCTTGTCACCTGACATGTGGAAAGAAGCTCCACTGTCCAAATACCAAACACATCCCATGCTGGATGAAACCATGCCTGCAATAAGCGAGAAATCCATCTCAAACTATGAAGCTAGTGCATCACCATCAGATTCCTTGGAGGAACCTTTCTTGGACTTCCTCTTTGGGCAATTATTAGCATAATGACCCAACTCATGACAATGAAAGCATCTCACCTTTGACTTGTCAAACTTCTTCCCTCCTTGAGGAGATTTGGAATGGGATGCCTTCCCTTTCCCCTTCTTAGCTTTAGAAGATAAAGCCAAGTTCTCTTCATCATCATGTTTTTATGAAGAAGCTCCATCTCTAGTGCTCCGTCTAATCTCCTCCTGCATCAAATCCAACCATAGTCGTTCCCAATCTAGTATTTTGTCCCTTCCATTCACTGAGTCCTAGTAGCTATGCCAACTCTTAGGAAGGCCAAGGAGTGCTAGAGTCACCATATCCTCATTAGCTGTAGTGACTCCTATGCTTGCAAGCTCATCTCTGCAGGTGGTGAGCTTGTTCAATAATGTAGAGATCGAGTCACCCTTCTCACACTTGATCTTCTGAAGCTTGTCCTTCAGTGCCAACTTCCTTTTATCACTACTATTCTAATATAAATCTTTCAATGTTTTCCACATTGCAAATGGAGACTCCTTCCCATGGAGGCTTGAGACTATGTGATCTCGAACACCCTCCAAGAGAATTCTCCTAGCTCTAGCCACACACTTACCCCATTCCACCAACTCATCCTTGTTAGTAGGCTTAGGGACTTCTTGATCAATGAAATCCTTAAGGCCATTATCTTCCAAGACTGCCTCCATGCGATCCTTCGAAGCTATATAGTTTGAGCTGCCATCAAGGGCATACTCAAGCCTCAAACCATTGAACGCCATCGATGAAATAGATGTGATAAGAACTTGAGATCTATATGAAGAATAGGAAACTTTGAATTCCTCCTACTAGTATACTGTTCTTGCTTGATCACCTGTGCTCTGATACCATGTAGAAATTTCACCTTTAGAACAAACCGATATAGGCAATGTCCTAAAGCATAATACTTGTTCTACTTCTACAAAACATTAAGCGGAAGCATAATCGAATTCATGAGAAACATCAAGTAGAAACATGCATAGCTGATCAAGATAATTGATCACACATAACACAAGATATATCTAGGGGAAAGCACCAACATAAAACCCCAACCATGTATTATCAATCAAGTGGAAATTCTCTTCACAATACAAAAGAATTAGCTCTCAAGCTATTCAGTTCTCAATGAACTATGAAGATATGTCTCATGAACCAACCAAGCCTTGTTTATATAGGCTTTACCTATGGTCCTTGCGTGGTTTTCTTAGGAAATAATAGCAAAATCATATGCTATTAATTCCAAATATACCAAATTAACCAATGGTCCAACTACGCAATCCTTGAGGACACTAGTTCCTCAACCATGCAAAAACTGCTTACTAGAAATAGTCAAGCATCTGACAGTACACTGTCCCACATTTGATCTCAACTGGGTCTTTGACATAACTGACATGCAACAGTTATCCATGAGTGAATCCTCAGTTATTTAAAATAATAGTTGTCACATGCATGCAAGCATTAACAAACTATATTTTATTATTTTAACAACTTGTTAAAATAATCTAACTATACTTGACTAGTTAGAACTAAGTCAACTGATTCTCTCATTATAGAACTCATACTTATTCCCTCAATCAGTGGAGGAAATTAAGGATAAATTCCTCAATCAGTGGGACAACTCACGTGCATGCTCACAAATACTTCAAATTCGAATTTCCTTAACTAATTAACTCAACTGAATTAATTAATTAATATTTCCAACTGCTATTAAGAAAAAAATTAATTTTACTTCCTATAGATGGACTAGGGACTGCTATAAATAGGAAGGGACCCAGAAATGCTATTTTTAGAACTTTCTATTTTTAACAGTTTCACCTCTCACCCAATGTGGCCAATGACCTCACTGGCCAAACTACTATTTTTAGACATGCTATTTTTAGCATGTCTATTTTTAGCACATTCTAAATTTAGAATTTCTTGTTGAACACTTTTCAACACAATATATTGGCAAGAAAGTGAAGGCTCTCATGAGCGATAATGGAGGCGAGTATGTTTTGAATGAATTCAATAATTTATGTGTGAAATAATGCATTCAAACAGAGCTAATAGCACCCCATAACCCATAATATAATGGGGTGGCTAAGAAAAATAACCGTAGCAATGTGGGAGTTGCGAGGTCTATTTTGTATGACCAAGGCCTACCACCGCATTTTTGGGTAGAGGCATGCAACACATCATATTACTTGCAGAACTAGAGTCCTCATCAGATTCTTGGCATGATTACACTGGAGGAGGCTTTCTCAAGGAGGAAGCCGGAAGTGTCACACTTTAGGATTTTTGGGGCCTCTGTTTATTTCCATGTCACCAAGAAATCAAGGAAGAATCTTGAGTCGACAATAGAATTGGGGCTATGTGTGGGTTACATAGAAACTCCTCACAACTACCTTGTGTACATTCATCCCTCAGAATGACAATTGTGTGAAGGAATGTAAAATCTGATGAGGAAAAAGTGATGCAGTGCTCTCTTGAGAGGAAGCTTCAAATCCCACCAGAAGATGAGATTTTAGCACCAAAGGAGAAGCCTCGGGAATTTGTGGGGAAGACAAAAATTGAGGAGTAGAGTGTGGAGACATCAACTCAAGAAAAACCATCCAGAGAAGGAAGAAAAAGAACCAGGGAAGATAATAGACTTGTGCATGATGCGAGGGAGAATGTGGGATCTCCTTCAAATTTGCATAGGCAAAGGAGGTCACCTAATTGGTACACTAGCTACATGGCTCTAATGACTAAGCTTGTAGAGATTAAGTCATACTCTTTTTAGGAAGAAGTAGAGAAACACGTATGGGTTGATGCAATGGTGGAAGAGTACAAATACATTATAAATAAAAGTGTTTGGGAAGTGGTCCTAAGACCAATAGATAAATCCATAGTGGGTTCGAGATGGATCTTCAAGGTTAAGCATGCGACAGATGGAAGCATAGAGAAGTATATGGCCACATTTGTGGCCAAAGGATTCTCTCATGTTGAGGGAATTGACTATGAGGAGACCTTTGCTCCTGTAGCAAGGTATTCATCCATTAGATAAATTCTTACTCTAACTACGCATATAGCATTGGAGATACACTAGATGGATCTAGAAACAATATTTATCAATGGGGTTATTTAGGAGGAGGTGTACATCAAGAAACTAGATGGTTTTTAGACATTTGAATGGGAGTCTCATGTGTGCAGGATAAGGTGAGTGTTGTACAGTTTCAAACAAGCACCGTGTGCTTGGTACACCAGGATCGATAACTATCTCACTAGTTTGGGATTCACCAAAAGTGAAGCGGATGCAAACCTTTATCATATCTTCGTAGAAGGTGAATTTATTATTATTGTCTTATATGTTGATGATTTGATTTTAACTGGTGATGAGTAGCTGATAAGATCTTGCAAGGAGGACCTTGCAAGGGAATTTGAAATGAAGGACATGGGTCTCATGCACTACTTCCTCGAGTTCGAAGTATGGAAAGGCGATGGGGAACTATTTGTGTTTCAAGGCAAGTATGCAAATGAGATACTATAGAGATTTCTCTTGGAGAGTTGGAAGCCCATGGAGACACCTCTAACAACCAACTGGAGGAAGGAGGATGCCACTTCAGGTGAAGAAGTGGATTCTACTATTTATCGGTAGTGATGGGATCACAAATGTATCTTGTGAACACACGACCAGATATGTGCTATGTAGTAAAATAGATGATCCAAGTTATGGTTAGGGAAACTAAAGTATTTTGGAAGGAGTGGACTAAGGTACAAACTGACAGAGGGAGTGAATTTGTGTGACTTCATAGATACAGATTGGGTCGAGAGTCCATTAGACTAAAAGAGTACATTAGGTGGAATTTTCAGTGTTGGGTTAAGAGTTGTTTCTTGGTATGACATGAAGCAAAGATATGTGGCACTCAGTTTGGTAGAAGTATAATACACGGTTGTAAGTCAAGAAACATGTGAGGAAATCTAGATGAGAAAGATACTTGTTGTACTGTTTGGTTAGATGATGGATCCAACCGTGATCTACTGTGATCTACTGTTATAATTAGAGTTGCATCAAGCTCTATGAGAATCATGTATTTCAAAATTGATCCAAGCATATATATATCTAGTATCACCATTTATGGGACTGTGTGAAGAGGCAGATCATCTTGCTACATGATATTCTGACAGAGAATCTACAATACGCTGACATTTTGACAAAATATTTTTCAAGAGGAAAGTTCGAGTTCCGCAGGTGCAAGATAGAGGTCATTGATAATCCCTTTCTTACTGACAGGGAGTGTTGAAAAATGCATCGATAAGTTCTCAATTTTATTTTTCCTTGATTAAATTGAGAAAATTCAAATTCCCACATCAACAAACAACTTGGATGTAGTTAACTTATTTGACATGGCTTTTGTCACCTAGTTTACTCAATAAATTCAAGTTAGAGGGCTTGGAGTTCAGTTAAGCATGTGTGATTGCTAATTTGTAGTAATCAAGATCAATTATTTCAAGTTGTTTTCAGTTAAACTAGTTTCAATTGTTAGACTAACTAGTGGAAGGTCAGGTGTGCAGTGATACTTTAGTCTAACTTAATGATCATCTAGTTAAATGATCAATCAGCTCCAAATATCTAGTGCATGAAGATAATTCGCATTCCCCAGTTGTGGTGGAGATTCCAAGGCAGTGTAACATCAGTTGTAGACTAGTCTTGAGTGTATGGGTGTTGCATGTAGTTAGATTATCAACCTTGAGAATTTCGCAATCAATTTGAGGAATTTTCCAAATAATATGGGCCTAATTTATCAAGGAATTACACAAGGAAATAGGGGCTCAAGTAGAGGCAAAAATTGACTAAGTTTGGGTTAGAGCTTCTCAGTGAGAAGAGATATAGGTTGTTCACTTGTAGGTTGTGCTCAATTGAGCAAAAAAATTATAGTACACCTCTATTCATGAAATTAACGCAAGCAGGCAAAGGGGTTTTTAACATATTGCTTTCCCCTAGAAAAATACTATGTGCATGTGTGTTATTTCTCATTATATGTTTGTGATGGATGTTCTAAATTGTGAATATAATTCCACAGAGAAGGTTTGTGTCTTTTGATTTTGATTAAAACTTCACGAGTAGTTGCAAACATACAACATAATTTCTATAGACACCTCTACCATTAGATGTGGTGACACACAACTTTCCTGGTGATAGTTTTCTATCATTTTTTCCCGTGGTTGCTCGAAGTCCCTACACTCAGGCATGCCTGCTAGTACACGGTGCCCATAGTTTCAGTGTTGCATGCTCAACGAGAGTGCGCCCATGCTGGGTCAGCATCTGCTGCTAGTATGGGTGATTCCTCCTAGCTCGTGCCCAAGTGGTGTGCTCATCCTATATTTCATGAGGTGTCACGGTCTAGTGCTAACAAAAATGAATATGCTATGTTGCATAAAAAGGTTTTATATTTATGTTGGAATGATCATTATTGCACAGTCAATTAAGTACCTGTCATGGTGTGCATTTATTTGAGGCATACAAACCTTGAATTTAACTCTACGAAATTGAACCAATTTGGCATATTCTTGCACAACAGAAACTTCTATGTGCAAAATTAAAGTTAATTATGAGTAAAAACGTACTCTACAAGTTGAATCATTCAATTTGGCCTTGAAATGAATGTTTGGCATGCATTTTTGTGAAGTAGGCCAAAATTCCCTTGCTTCACTAAAATGCACACCCAAACTTCATTTATTTGCCAATATGATTGATTAAAATTGTATATGGTTTATTTAATAATTTTACACACTTTTACATTTTTATATCTCTACTCTGAGCTTAAATATTTATACTTCAGATTTCATACAACATTCTAAGTTTCACTTCGAATTTCCTTATGTGAAATTCGTGTATAAGTGGGAAACATATTTATGTAGGATATTTGTTAGAGATGATGCAAGGTTATATCCTAAGGTTAGGAATTGTCCATTCATGTCCCATTTCAAATTTCATTACCAAGAGTGTAATTCTTTTGGCCTAGGAGTGCACATTTGTTCTCACTGTGATCATTTCCAGATATGATCAATCACTATTCTAACATACTTGGATTTCAATGTATAACATTTCCTTTATGAAAATGACTATGATATGTTGTATAAAATGGTTTTATATTTAGGTGGGAATGATCATTATCACACAATAAAGTAAGTACAAGTCTTAGAGTGCATTTATTTGAGTCACACAAACCTTGAATTTAACCCTATGTAATCGATCCAATTTGGCATATTCTTGCACAACCAAAATTTCTATGTGAAAAAATAATGTTAATTATGAGTAAAAAAAGTACTCTCAAAGTTGAATCATTCAATTTGGCCTTGAAATAAAGGTTGGGCATGCAGTTTTGTTAAACATGCCAAAAGTGCCCTACTTCACTAAAATGCACGCCCAAATTTCAATTATTGGCCAATCTGATTGATTCAAATTATATAGTGTTTATTTAATTATTTCGCACACTTTGAATTATTATATGTTTACTTTGACCCTTATATAATTTTGCTTCGTATTTCATACATAATTCCAAGCACTGCTTCAACTTGCATTATGTGAAAGTTGTGCATAGGTTTTTCTTTAGCTTATTGTTGGGTAGAACAATTTTCTTTTTAATTTAGAGAAATAGTTCCAAATCTTCACATTAATTGAAAATCTAGGTAGGTTTTGTTATTGCAAGGCCATTACACAAAATTATACAAGGGAAAATGATGACTAGAGTTAATGAATCTCAAACTCAATCATTGTAATCACACTCTCAACAATTTTTTTTCCCTTGGAAAAATCTGGGCAGATCAACCCCAAAGGGAATCTCAAACTCAATCATTGTAATCACACTCAACAATTCAACACTCTGGCTCTTACACTCTCAAACCTTGTTAACACTCTCAAGAAACAAACATAGGATTCATAATAAAGCCACTATGTCACACTGCCACTCTTATTTAGAAAAGAAGCGAACTCATAGAAACCATTCTACAAACAAATTTTGAAACACACATTCAAATGAAATGAACACACCATGAAACTATAATGGGAATTAAATAATTGTCACACTAACAAAGGGATTGATCTAGGACCTATGTTGTTACATGATACATAGGTTAGGATTTTGGAATCATTAAAGCATAAAAAAGACTAATAATAACAGTGAAAATAATCACACGTGAATTATAAATAAGAGGAAACAAATAAAACAACTACAATACCTTCCTAATTAGTGATCCATAATAAGGAGGGCCCTTCCTTCCTAGTAGGTGCTAGTACACTACACAACACACAAGCTAGTTAACAGAAAGGTATGAAACAAATCCATTATTTAATAATGTTTATTATAATTGTTGCATGTTTTACATCATTGGAATGAAATCTTAGTTGTAACTTAATTTAAATTTTATTATGGTATATATGTGCACTTTGATATGATGTAATATTATTATGGTTTTGTTTCATATGTTGTAATATTATAAATATAACATAAATATTAAATATTGCATGAAATAAATAATTTCATTTTGAAGGCTTTTTATTGCAGAACACGGGTCTTCCAGAAGATCTAGTTGATCTTAAAATGTATCCATAGTATGTTAGGTATGGTTCATACATTCGAGACAATGATGATGAGGTATATGGAGATGACACTGAGACAGCCGATGACGATGATGACAATGATGATGATCATGATGTTGATGATAATGATAATGATGATGATGATGATGATGATGATGATGATGATGATGATGATGATGATGATGAGAAATCTACTGGTAGTATCCAATGAAATTGATCATATAGACTCCATCATGGATAATTGTTGATCAATCATTATGATGCCTCTTTTCATGTTTATTATCATATGTATCATTTTCACCTGCAGTACCATATTGAGTTGTATCATTTTGACTTATATAATTTGGACATGTATTAACTGGGTCTGCATTATGTGTATTTGGTCACAGACCAATAACTTTATTTGTTATAATTAATATAAAAATAGAGGTTATAGTTAAAAAAAAATGATCTTGTTATTTTATTCCAATACTGTGGTGTTGTCTGTAATAATAAGAAACCTGAAAGAGCTCTATTCTGGAAATATCTGTGATGTGAATTTGGACTTGTATTATGTGTATCTAGTCATGACCAGAAATTTTGTTTATTAATAATATAAAAATATTGGTTATAGTTAAAAAAATATTGTTAGTTTGGATGTCCATTTCCCTAAAAAAATATTTATAAGTGGTATGCTATAAAATATTTCAAATACAATATGACTTCTTCTATAATCCTATAAGTTATTTAAGAGGTATGATATACTTAAATAATTTAATTGAAATAAAAAATAATAAATTAAATGGAAGCTACAAAGGAAGTAGAATGTGGCTCTAAAATGGAAGTAAAATTTGACATTAAATTTGAAGTCACACTTGGAGCTATTATTGGCTCTAAATAGGAAGCTAAATTGGTTTCTTAATAGGAAGAAAACTTGGAGGATAATTTAGAAGAAAATCCCAACACTAAAAGAAAGAAGAAATCTTGGAAGCCAATCTTGGCATTACCTAAGAAGCAAAAGAATAAGCAATTCAGGTATCAAACCAAGAAGCAATAATGGAGGAAATACTAGCAGCCAAACTTGGTGTTAGCTAAGAAGAAAAAAAGAAGCAATTTAGGTAGAAAACCAAGAAGTAATAATGGAAGCAATACTAGCAACCAAAATTGAGATTAGTTGAGAAGCAAAAACATAATAAATTCAGGTAGTGAAAAAATAAGTAATTATGGAAGAAAAAATGGCATTACTTGAGAAACAAAAACCGAACCAATTCAGATAGAAAGCAAAGAAGTAATAATGGAAGAAATGTTAGAAGTTGAACTTGCATTCTCAAAGAGGTAAGCAAAGAATCCATTTAGGTAGAAAACAAGGAAGCAATAATGGAAGCAATATTAGAAGCAATAGAAGACACTATAATGGAAGTCATATTATAACTTAAAGAAGATTCCATAATGGAAGGAAAGCTAGATGCAATAAGAGGCGCCATATTGGAAGCAAAACTTGACGTTGTGATGGAAGCGTAACTTGGCATTAATTAGGAAGCCAAAAAAGAAGTTATTTTTGATGCCATACCAGAAGAAAAACAATAAGCACAAATAGGTGAAAAACTAGAAGTACAAATGGACACAACAGTGGAAGAAATGAAGGAAGAAATAGTTTTCAACACTATTCCTGATGCAAATCAAGGCGCCCATGTGAACATGACACTTTTTTCAGATTTTGTGATTCCACTTGAAGCCAATTCACGCGTTTGGAAGCATTGGATTTTGACATTGTTTGCGGTGCTAATGGCCTTTTTGGTTGTAGTGTTATGTATCTAGATCAAAATAACACAAAAACATAAGGAAAAGATAGATCAACGACTAAATAATAAGCCACTTTGAGGGGGAAAACTACCTTACATCACATAAATGAACAATTATTGGATGATACAAATGACATAACATCCTCCACAGTATATATAGGAGTCTAAAGGGTCAAAATATAATTAGGGCCAACATAACAGTAATAATGTAAGTACACAACAATAAAAATAGTGGGTTTCCATGGGGTACAACAATAATAATATGGGGGCTACACTAGTATTATAAGTAAATAACAATAGAGAACTACTAGAATAGACAAGATAATGAAAATATGAAAAGAACATAAAACCAAAAGGTAACCAATATCATAATACAACTACATACCATTATAAATTAGAGAAATTAACTGGCATAGAGTGCTCTAGTCTCGATTTCGGTGAAGGGGGAGGTATAAAGTCCCAATGGACATGGTTCTCCATATGGGATAGCCTGCCATATAGCCTGTCAAACTTCTATTTTATGCGATTTTGATCCCTCATCAGGTTGTCCAACTTATCATGAATTTTCCACTGGTTGCGTTAGAGGTTATTTATAAAGCTAATAATATCATTACAGTCATCATGATAGGCCTTGTTGAGTTGGTCCAATTGAGTAATAATTTGACACAAAGAATTACATACATCATCAAGGGAGGGAGCATCTTATAGTTCCATGAGGTTGAGAAGGGGTGGGTTCCATGGCCCACCCACGACCTCGCCCTAGCAAGAGTCTAGCTTCTCATGACCTCCATGTTGTCCCATTCTCCTTTTCTTCTCCTTGCTCTTCCACATTTTCTTGACATGATCAACTAAGTGAAAACAAGACTAAACATGTCGACCATCCAATTAGCTACAAAATTCATGAGCAGAATGTCCTTCTCAAAACCACTAATTCCCAAGTGCTGATAGTCATTCCTACCACCACATAAAAAACTAGAATCCATTGCCACCTCCAGATATTTACGATAAGGAACCAAGAGAGTCCCACTGTATCATGACTATCAACATGGGCTCTATGGGAGGCTAAGAGTGCCCCAAAGGTGTTTATTAAGACCCAAAGCCTCTATAATAAATGACACATGCTAACTCTACCTATATAACCTCACAAACAAATAAAAATTATAGAACTTCCACACTGGTATCACAAACTACTAAAAATATTAGACACAAAAACACAAGGACTCAAGACCACATGAACCATAATGTAAATTTCCACCCTCTCCATAGCTAGCATACAAGCCACACCACCAATTCATAAAGGGCTCACTTGGTCTGCTAAGAGGAGGTCCTAGCACAATTTTCTCAGGTCAATTTCTTCAACTCTCTAGCAAATTAACAAACCTTGCTCAACCCGAAACACACACAGGTAATTATTACTAAAAGAAAAAATGCAAAAAGATCAAAATTTCCATAAATTTTCCCCACCAGCTACCCCTTTATGCACAGAATAGATAAACAAGTGAAAGGAGAAACCACACCATACCTTGTTCTTGGTTGGAATAATCTATGACACGTTCCAGCCCCAAACTAGTTCGCCAACCTTAGAGAGCCTTATACTAGTATCCTAATTAATGATGCAAACAGGTGTCAAGTCACTATTATAGCCACCCCTATAATATCCCCTATGGGTTAATTCCCTTTGTAAAAGATTTCCTTGTAAGTATATAATTATAAATAAAAAAGGGCTAAGAGAGGGACAAAAATTTCATTGCTTAAGGAAGGAGATTGTTGAGGTAGCTGATTATTTAAATATTGGTCATGGGCTAACTAAGTGGGTTTTAATGGAGCTAAATGTGTATTAAAATAAGATGAAATGAAGGACATACCCATGTGTATTTTGAACAAAACTACAAGCCAGGAAAGGACAAATTTAATGAAAAATGATGGTGTTGGAAGAGAGGAGGATGGCCACAAAATGCAAGAGAGTATGGGTTTTGTTGTCCATGTATTTGGTCCATGTAGACCACTCAAAAGAGACATAAACATCGTGACTAAGACACAACAATAGAAGAATTGGAGGCCTAGAGGCTCTTGTGGAAGCATTGGAGGCCGAGAGGCTCCTATGGAAGCATTGGAGGTTGAGAGGCTCCTGTTGAAGCATTGGAGGCTAAGAGGATCCTGTGGAAGAATTGGAGGACGAGAGGCTCTTGTGGAAGCATTGGGGAACAAGAGGTTCCTGCATAAGCATTGGAGGGTGGGAGGATTCTATGGAAGAAATTCGAGGTCAAGAGGCTCTTGTGGAATTGGAGAATGAGAGGCTCTGGTTGAAGGTATGGGAGGCTAAGAGGCTCCTATTGGGAAAAGAAATGATGCGTGAATGTAGAGAAAGAATGGAAAATAAGTGGGAGGTTGAGAGGCTCCTGGTAACACTCATTCTTCCTTTTGGAATGGGTGGAGTCAGTGTAAGGGAAAAGAAATCAAGAGATTCCTCACGAAGAGGAATGAAACAAGAAGATGAAACTCATTAGAAAGGGATAACTAAGACAAAAAATAGATTAGTTGAAGAAGACTAGAAGGTTTTCCTGTGGAGGAGAAAGAGTATTGTCTTAACAAGGTTTGATGTAGCCACCAAGAGTGCTTTTCCTTGGACTAAAGAACCCACTGGGAAGTTTGTGGATTGATGAAAGCACTGGATTGGGAAGATACACTGAGGCATTTATGAGCGCTAATGTACCACCAGGAGTTTCCTTGGGACTTAAGCTCTGGTGCTTGAGTCATTGATCAAGTACCTGAATAGGTGATCTCTTTATCCATCAATAGCTTATCCAACTGAGGAACCTTCCCATGCTAAACTCTCATCCTCCTATGGTATCTTGAGGATTGAAAAAATGACATAGAGTGGCTTACCTCGAAAACCATTGGGAAGATTGTGGTCTGAAGAACCTATTGATTTATCAACAATTTGACACTGAATAACCTTTTGTTGTTGGGAAAAGTATCCAATACGGAATGACCCTATCCCACTCTAAGGGTGATAGTACCTCAGCAACAACCGAATGCAAAGCTATTCAAGATTACTTCTTTATGAGATGTGAGAGAGGGGAGAAAGAGATCCACTAACCGTTGTCTTCCGCTAATGTTTGATCCAATCTTCTCTCTTCGCTGCTTGCTCCCAGCTCCTTGCTCTTTCACTGGCCCAGCTACACAAAGATCCTGCAAAAGCACAAGAAAGGGAAACTACAAGAAGCATACATCCATAATTGATTCAAGGATTAGAATAAATCAAATATACAAGCATCAATACGCCACAGAGACACATGCATATAGAAGAACCTCAAATGCTTTATTAATGGAAGAAGTAAAGTTCTGAGAGTGTTACAACCATAAGAGGCCCAACCCAGCAACACCTCCCAGCAGAAAGAAATCTCCTCTTCACCTCCTTCAAAGCAATCACCCAATAGTTCTATACTCAAACCAACAACACTTCCTTACATTCACAAGATTCCAGCCTCCTTAGACCTCATGAGAGAGCTCTATATATAGGAGATTTGGAGAAAGGATGAGTCAGCTTGAGCTTGGCATGAAGCTGACTAGTGTCCTCTCCCACTTCAGTTATACTTCAGTTCTTGAGTCCACTTGGAGTTTCTTGCTTCCACTTGGAGATCTAGATCCTCTTACTCATCACAAGGCGAATTCCCTGATCCAAGTGTCATTTTGGAAGCTTCCTGGGCATTTGACACCTTGCAGAATGACTGTGCCACTTGGCCAATCTCGCCCAGCGCAGGTAGCCTTCATTGCTTTTGACATTCAGCGCAGATGCAGAGTGGAGCAGTTGACATTCAGCGCAGATGCTCAGTGGAGCAGCTGACATGATCCAGAAATAGCTTGTTTTTGAGTGTTTTCAGGTGGAGAACTGATTTTCAGTGTTGTGGTTTGCTGACCTTGTTCCTCTAGGGGTAGGAACAACATGTTTAGGGACTTTGGATCCCTTAGATTATTGACATTTCATGCTTCATGCTGTTAGGCACAAAAATGTCTATAACAGTTTCCCCCTAAAGTATGAGGTCGTTTATCGGGTGAAATGCTTTATCAGGAGGATCCGAAGTTCATTCAATCGCTGAGAGGTGCCCTGTAATAAAATACAATACAATACATTATTTTTCATTCTGCTTTCATGATCTAGCTGAGGCGGGCATTCCCATGCTCAGCTTTATAAATTCATTTTGGTACATAGAACAGACGATCGTCTGATGGTAGACTGATAATTCTCTGCAGAAATTATCATCCTTTGAGTAGGATGATCATCTGCTGCAATGATGTACATAACAAATGTCTTTATATCCTGAATATATATCGCATCCCGGATGGATGAAACTAGATCCGGGGTCTTCAAACTCGTTCAATATTCACTCTAAGTACAAGTCGATCCATGTGAGAATTGCGCTGAAGTCGAACATGGAAGGACATCGCTTGATTACTGGTCAATAATGTAAACCGTTAACAAGCGCGAGAGGAATCACCGATAATGACAATGACCCTCAAGGTACTGCAGTACAATTCACGTGGTGTGAATAAAGGACTTGGCGTCGAACACCACGCAAAATCTTCTGGTCGAAGGTCATTAATGTATACCTGTCGCCGGAAGTGAGAAACTTGCCATTGAGGCATGCAAGCTTCAAAGTACTGGGGGGGTTTGTTCCTAGATCAACTTCTTGGATAATGAGCTGAAGTCGACAAGAAGCGATCCGTCAAAGGAGGGCCTTAATGAATCCCACATCAATGACACGGAACGGAGCTAATGATTTTAGTGGAGGTGAAAACAATCTGTGAAATATGATTCAGGGTGGCGATCATGGGTGGATGAAGGATAATGTATGGCAGTGGATGGGACACGGTTGACTCTTTCTGAACAACATCTCTTGAACATATAACGACACTGATGTGATGGATCGGTAGCATTACCCCAAATGTGGATGGTTTGGCGAGGACCATGGTGATGAGACCGGTGAATGAAACAACCCAACCCGATGTGATACGGAGGACAAAGTGTCATGTTCAAGAGCGACTTGCTACCATTAAAGCTTTGAGGTTCTCCCAATTTTTCCCCAGTCATTTCTGACCAGTACCTCTTTATTTTTGTCAAGCTTGAGGAGGATAACATATGCTTGTTCTATAACCTGCCCTTCGGGCAAGCCCATCGCTATGTTTTAACGAGCCTAGCGATAGGGAAACTCGTTCTCGTCTAAAGACAAGTTTGTCGCTATTTAATCATTTTAACGAGTCTAACGACAAGGAAAACTCGGTCCTTTTCAATTTTAGAGAGTCTGAAAAGGTACAGAAAGTTAACTCCAAAATTCCTTTTTCGTCATCTAATCCCTTAAGTCCGAAAAAGTATAAAACAATACAGAAGGGATGAGTTTTCGATAACTTTAACGAGCCGAATAAAACAAGCGCTCGACCTTTTTGTGCAATAATCCCTCAGGTCCAAAAAGATTAAAATCTAGAGGAGGGATAGCTCTTCTGGTCATTTTAACGAGCTGGAAGGCCAAAACTCGGCAAACTTTTCATATTTTACGAGTCAGATGAAAAGAGCTCAAAGAAGACTCGTCTTTTGAGGAACGAGTGATAAACAGGGATAGCAGCAGATTCCAGGTACAGGTTGGAATTTTCCAATCACGGAAGTGTCACAAGAATGGCTAAGTGAAATCACTCTTCGCAGCTGTTCCTCAAAATGGGTAAACAATCATATGGAGGTGAACGATTGGCCAAATGAAATGGGGGTGGCGGGTGTAAACACGACCAAGGCTTTTTATGGCTAATAAATTTACGATCACAATGGTTATTTACCGGGGTGTTCATTTTTTAATGAGCTTGACTGCTCCAAAGCTTATGTTTATTTTTTAACGAGCATGAACTATGACGCTAAAACTGCTCGGATCTCACTTTTCTATTTTTTAACGAGCATAAATTCCGCGGTAAAACTGCTCGATAGCTTATGTTTATTTTTTAACGAGCATGAACTATGACGCTAAAACTGCTCGGATATATGGTCAAATTTTGATTTTTTACCATTACTAGCTTTTCTCTTTTCAAATATAGTACTGCTTTTTCAATTGCTGCAACAAACTTCGTTAGAAATGAATAATATTTGCATGAAAATGAGATTATAACCCTAATATTTCACTTTAAACTGTGTAAAAAGCCATTAAAAGGTGTTTTTACCTCTAATTTACCATTTTATTTGCATTTGGTTTGTTGGAGCTCTGGAGGTGCCTCTTCCCCCTTGATTTTCACCAGCTGATTCCGGGAGATTCTGCGGACGATTTTCGGCGCCGTCTGGACCAGGTAGGAGCTAAACCCTAGCTCTTTCTTTTCATGGTTTCTTTTTCCTGTTTTTTGCCTGTTTTCCGGTCTTTCTGAGCCCTTGGGGTTTTGCCAGGGCACCCTAGGTTCAGCGCAGGTTCCCCATTCAAAACCTGCGCTGAAGGTCAATCTGCCTTAAGGTAGTCTGATCCTCAGCGCAGGTAGAGGACCTTCTGCCTGCGCTGGGCTCAAGAAGACTGAGTTTTAAGGTCATTTTTGATGATTTTTTCGCCAGTTTTTCATCAAATCAAGGAATTCACTCTTTCTCTTGTTTGCTTTGTAGGGAACCTTGAACAAAATGTCCCTTACATGGCGAGAACGAGAACATGAAGAGGAGGACATGATTGCCCTCCATGACCCGGTCACGGTGAACGCGCTGCGGAACTGTGGCCTGCTGAAGTTCTTCCGTATCTCTAGCATGAGAGCACAGATTTCTTTACTGCAGTATATGCTTGATGCTTGGGATCCTGTTAACCAAGTGTTCCAGATTAGGGGGAAGACCATCCCCTTGACCATAGAGGACATGTACTTCTTGACTGGATTGTCAAGACGAGGTGCCCCCATTTCCTTATCAGGTATGGCCCAGGGGACTGATTCCACCAGAGATTATGTCCGCCAGTATTGTAGGGAAGGTTCTCAGCCGAGCAGAGACGGCAAGATTGTTATCCGTGAGATTACTGATCAGGCTCTCAGGTCCATTCTGTTCACTATTGGTAGGATGGCCGGTAGCGCAGCTCTACATGTTGCCAACAGGTCTTATATGCAGCACGCCTTGGAGTGTCTCCAACCGAAAGTATTCAACTGGTGTGATGCGGTACTTGTTCAGATGAAAAGTCAATTGACCAAGGTAAAGGACGGGAAGCTGAAGAACTTTGGATTTGGTTCTATTCTGACTGCCTTCACCTTGGAGAAAATCCCACTGATGCAGCCTCAGTACATCATACTTGACTTGCCTTCTCCGACCGAGCCACGCATGCAGAGGTGGGTTGACCACATGTCTAGGCATGCAGGTCAACCTCAGATTACTTTTACTGAGGCCTTCTTTAGGTGGTTCGAGCGCCAGGAGATGGTGTTTTCTGAGTATCCATATGTGGGTATGGATTTCCGAGGCGATCCGGATTTGGTGCTACCGGATGGCAAGCAGTGGGGTGCCATTGGTAAACTCCTTGACCATATTACTGCTTACTGTTCTTATTCATAATGTTGTTGTGCTTTATTCTATCAAGACTTTTAATTGTACTCTTGGGTGCATGCAGATATTGGTCCTGTTCGTCCGAGATCGCCAGTTGCTACCCCGGCAGCAGAGCCTGCTAGGAGAGTTGTTATTCGCGATCTTGACGATACTGAGACCCTTACAGCTGTGCAGGAGCAGGTCGAGAGCCTTACTCGTGGTCTTCCGGATGTACAGATTGACGAGTTACCTTTACAGCTGCAGCGGCATACTATTGGCGTGCCTAGACGATGGACTCGTCTCTTGCGCATGATTGCATAGGCCGTGACGTACTATCATGAGCACCACTAGGCTAGGGTGCCCCCTAGCATCTTTTTGAGTTTTTAGGTCATATGACCAATTTTGTCTTGGTTACAGAACATTATGTATGAACTTATATAAACAGCTTATATGTATTTTGATTTTCGGGTTTTATTCTGGTTGCTTTATGTGATCCATATGTACAATCTTTAATGATGTGTCCTTTTTATAAATGTTGCAAATGTCTATCTAACACATAGTTTGCTAATGAGTCAGTTAATGTGTTTAAGTTTCTTGAAATATGTTGATATTGAATTGAATCAAATCGTCTTTCCAAGATCTTAACCCTTAGGAACATGCGATAAATAGCTGGATTGCGAACATAATATATACCATTGAGTTGCAGTATTACGAGCTGTGAGTCTAGCCTGACAATTAGTCGGCGTATGCCACGTGTGATGGCATCAGAGAGTAGTTCTATCAACGCGCTGTACTCAGCGATGTTATTCGTTGATTGCCCAATACATACACCTCTGAAACTTACTAACTCGCCGCTTGGATCAAAAATGGCCTAGGCTGCGGAGGACAGGTTCCGCGAACTACGACTCGCTCCGTCGGCATATCCAACACATGTCTCCAGAAGGTTCGACATCTGCAACGGAAAAAGGTGGATCACTCGACCAGAACAAACACTTTAGCGAAAACAAAATACAACAAAATCATGCAGGTTACTATTTAAGCATAGTAACGCTTGAGGTACAACCCGTTGCGGGGCTGCGCCAGTGGAATTCCATCGTAATCCATTAACTCGTAGGCTCCTTTTGCTAACACCCTTTTAACAATATAGGGGCCCATCCATAAGGACTTGAATTTACCTGCTCCCAATTTATCGGATTCTTGGTCATAAAGCAAGACCAAATCACCTTCTGAGAAGACACGGGGTTTGACATTTTTGTCGAACTGAGCCTTGACTCGTTTCTTGTGAGCTTCGTTAGCCAAAGCGGCATCACGACGGGTTTCATCCAAATGGATTAGTTCCAAGAAACGAGCCTCTTCCTCTGAAGTTCCGGGGAGAAGATCGATTGCGAGTTTAAGCGACGAAATTTCGCACTGGATTGGTAAGACTGCTTCTAGGCCATACACCAGTTGAAAAGGTGTGAACCCGGTTGCGTTCTTTACCGACGTTCGGTAAGCCCACAAGGCTGAGTATAGGATTAGGTGCCATCTTCTTTTATGAACCCCAATCATCCTTTGCAACATACGCTTCAGGACCTTGTTGATTGCCTCAACTTGTCCGTTGGCTTGCGGATAATATGGGGTAGAGCTGTCGTGAGATAGCCCTAGCTTGGCAGCTAATTCGACCATCATGTGATTGCGAAAATGCGACCCATGATCTGTAACTATAGCCTGTGGTACGCCGAACCTGGCGACTACATGATTGAAAAAGAAAAGGGCAGCTGTTTGACCAGTGTTATCCAATGTAGGCATCGCCTCGGCCCATTTGGTAAAATAGTCAACAGTGACTATAATATACCCATGCCCCCCGGTCGAGGTGGGGTTACATTGCATGAAATCGATGCCCCACTTGGCGAAGGGCCCAACAACAACTATCGGCTATAAAGGTGCGGGTGGTCGTCTGGTTTTGCTATCAAAGATTTGACAAGCATGGCAACTTCTGACTGCGGTTATGCAATCTTTGAACATGGTTGGCCAGAAGTATCCTGCTCGTAAGATTCTTTGTGTTGTTGCATATCCAGAGTGATGCCCCCCACACGCGCCTGAATGACAATCATTCAGGGCTTTTTCGGCCTCCTCATGGGTAAGGCACCTCCTCAGAACTGTATCGACACCACGACGGTAAAGTGTATCACCGACGATCATGTAGTCTTTTGCTTGGTATCGTATACGTTTTTGTTCGGAGCGAGAGGTGTTAGGCCTGAACTTTTGGGTTTGGAGATAAACTATGATGTCTCCATACCACTCATCGTTTACAGATATCAGCAACAAACTTTCGTCCACGATTGACTCTTCCGATGTTTCATCGTTGGATGATGATGGGAGATCGCACAATAATTCTGCGAAAACTAGGGCCTTCTTTGATTTGGATTTTACAAATTCCAGATCAAACTCTTGAAGGATTGCTATCCATTTTGAATATTTGCCCCCCAGCAACTGTCGCGACAGTATATAAGTCATGGGGTTGCAATCTGACAAGATGGTAGTTTTCCGAAAGAGGACATAATGTCGAAACCTTTGAATCGCTTGAACAGCTGCAAGCGCTAGTTTTTGTACATAAGAATATTTACTTTCTGTATCATTTAAGTTTTTACTTAAATAATAGATAGGATGTTCAATTCCATTGACTTCTTGAACTAAAACCATCGCAATGGTCGTATCCGCTGCAGCTAGATACAGGTTAAAATCTCTTTGATAGTCCGAGGCGTACATTAATGATGCTTTTACTAGACAATCTTTCAGAGCATCAAAGGAAGCTTGCGCCACCTGGTCCCAGACAAAAGGTACATCCTTTTTCAAAAGACGAGTATAACCCTTAGCAAGTTCTGCGTAATTTGGAATGAACCTCCTCAGAAAGTTTGCTTTCCCTTGGAGTTTCTGAATCTGAAGCAAATTTGAAGGTGGAGGCAAATTAATTATTGCCTGAACCTTAAAGGGTCGAGACGAATCCCATCCTTAGAGACTACAAAGCCAAGTAAACGACCAGAACTGACGCAAAACACACATTTGTGTGGATTGAGTCTTATCTTGTAGTGTCGGCAACGTAGAAATATCGCTCTTAAATGCTGCGGATGATCAGTCCGCTTTCGCGAATGAGCCGGAAGATCGTCGAGATAAGGTTGAACAATGTTCTTGATGTCATGGAAGGCATAATTCATCGCCCTCTGAAACGTCGCCCCTGCGTTCTTTAAACCAAAGGGTAATTTTCGATAAGCGAATGTGCCCCACGGACAAATAAATGCAGTCTTTGACTGGTCCTGTGGGCGGATATTTATTTGATTATACCCAGAAAATCCATCCATAAATGAAAAGATTTCACATCCGGCGCATTCATCAATTATCTGGTCGATGAAGGGTGTAGGGTAGTTGTCCTTCGGACAAGCTTGGTTTACATCCCTATAATCGACACACACTCTAATCGTCCCTTGTTTTTTCATAACAGGGACAATATTCGATACCCAATCGGTTAGAGGAACCGGGTAGATGAATCCAGCATGGAGGAGTTTTTCAACTTCCGCCTTAATGGCAGCGGCTTTCTTCGGGTGCACTTGCCGAAGCCGTTGTCTTACTGGTTTGACATCAGGATACATTTTAATTTCATGTTCAACGATACTCGAGTCAATTCCTGGCATTTCATCATATGACCAAGCAAAGACATCTCTAAATTCGCGAAAAAGAGCGTTATATATTTCCAGTTCTGAAGGGGAACAACCTTTGCCGACATAAATATTCTCTACAACATCTGTTCTAGTCGAGATATTTATGGCTATAGTCTCTTCAATATTGGATAGGTTTCGCTCGGAATCCACCGTGTTTACAGTATTTGTTAGGAATTCAAAAACTGAAGGGTGATAAAGGTCACTTTGAGTATCTTCTTCGTATTCCGGAAGAAGGGAACGATGGTGGTGATCATTCCATGGTGCCCCCTCAATCATCATTGATTGTAAGATTCCTTCGTCAGTCCCATGTACTTTCGACCAAGGATCTAATGGGGTTCCATATTCTCTAGACCTATCTACCCAAACGCTTGACGAGCGTTGATTTGGGTTCGCCTCCCATGCTTGAAACATTGATTGCTACAATATTTCTAAAGGGCTTGGGGGAAAAACCATTGAATGATCCATGTTGACCTTCGTGGAAGATATCATGTTGCAGGTTGCTACAAACGGTATATTTCCCATATTAATAGGAGGTGGTAGCGCGAAAGTTCCCATCAATGTGGGGTCTTTCAATAATCCTACTCCAATATCTTGAATTGAATGGTTGCTCTCATGGATCATGGGAATGCTTCTTGTAACTTGTGAACCATTAGGGAGGAAATTCTGTTGGTCGACGATCGTAATCCCTCCTTCAAACGGGAATGCAATCTTCCTAAAATAAGTCGACACGACAGCTGCCATGGCATAAATCCATGGTCTACCCAGTAGGATGTTATAGTCAAGATTTCCATCAATGACTTCTACATCAATTTCTACTGTTTTTCCTCCTAGTTCAACTTTCAAGTTATTAAGGATACCGTAAGGTGTATAAGTCCTTCCATCGAAAGCTTTTAATGTCGTCGAAGATCGCGACAAGGTTGGAGATCCTAAAGTTTTCCAGCAACTCATTGACATAATACATGTCGAGGCTCCCTCATCAATTATTGTTCTGTGAACAGTTTTGTTGAGTGCTTTCACTTGAATAAGGAAAGCTAGCTGAGCTGGTAACTGAGGATCATATCCCTTGTGATCAAAGGATACAAGATTGGAATCCTTAGGATCAACCCCACCAATTGCCGACAACAACGCCTGCCTTTGGGTTGGACAATTTTGTAGCACTTCAAGAGTCGACATAGCGGATGGCGATTGGGCCAAATCTTCCACTATGTTATAATGCTGCGCCGCTCTGGCACGAGGATTAAATGTCGACTTGTGTACTACACCCTTTGGCGGTTTTATTGTTAATTCAGGGATGGTGGGTGTTACAACTTCTGTCGAAGTTGTTGTCGAACTACTTGGTTGATCTTTACCTTTTTCGTTCGACAGCTGAGGATTACCATAATCTTTGTTCCTTGTCGAAATCAAAGCATCATTCTGCTGTTTCGAAACCGACAACATAAGTACTTGCGACGGGGAAGCATTTCCACTATCAACCAGATTTTGACCTGGGTTGGGAAATGGATCAGTTAACACAGCTGAGGTTTGGGAACTTTTAAAGAACCTCTTTAACTCAGCTTTGAATGGGAAATTCTTTGTGGTATGATCCTTATCATCACATATTAGACATGGATAATTTTGTTTCCCTTTGCCAGGAGGGTTTGAAGAATTCTTTTCAGGAGATGACTCACCCTGTTTATTCTTCTTCCCTTTGTTTTGCTTCTTCTTGCTTCCTGGTTGATTGGTTTCTTTGCCTTTATCTTCCGATACGGCATTTACTTCCAAAGCAAGAATTTCTTCTTTTGCATTTTGATCCGAATTCTTACGGGCTTTCTTTGACGAAGCCTTTATCGATTTCGCGTTCGCCGTGCCAATCACACCGTCACCGGCATGAGAGTCACTATTTGATTTAGGAGGGGGAGGAATTGAAAATTCCGGTCTAGGGGTGTCAGGTATTTTGTCATAGAGCGTGCCGGACTGAGTATAAACTAAGTCCAAATATTGCGCATGAGCAATGACTTGCTCCTCTGTTACGACTCCCCCCTTGGCCACATCTTCCATAATAGCCGGAAGTAATGACTTTATAAACCATTCAGCTAATAGCTGATCGGGAACATATGTTTTCACCATCCTACGACGACGATGCCACTCATGTATATGATCAGATATATGGGTAGCAGTTGTCTGTTTGAAGTTGGTTAATATTTTTGTTCCTGTTTCATACCTTATCGGTAATTGAAAGTGGGTTAAGAAAGTTGTGGCTAGGGAACTAAAATTGTCAAAAGAGGCTCTTGGCAATTCAATATACCATTTAGCCGCTGGACCTGTCAATGTCCTCTGAAACAGGCGAAGCCTTATCGAATCGTCGTTTAGGGTGTTCGACGAACACCACAGATGACAAGTCATCACGTGATTTGACGGGTCTTCACCTGGATTTCCATTGAATTTAGGAATGTCAGATGGAAGTTTATGAGGAATCGCTGGCCACCAAGGGGCATAAGCAATCGGATCGTTCGTTAACCGATGTAAATCGGGTAACTCTAAAGTCGCCACGAATGGTAACTGTTGATTCAGGTTAGGCGAAGCGTAACCAGGGTATGATGGAATCGCCTGAGCAGTGGGTCTTTGCATACCAGCATAATGTAATTGATGTTGGTATGACTGATACGGCTGGTGGACTTGACCACTGTAAAGTGGTTGGTTTTGACCGTTTTGGATATACGGTTGTCCACTGTTCGCAAAGATCTGCTGCTCAGAACCTTGGTACACTTGCTGGAATTGCGGTTGTTGGTATTGTACAAGCCATGGTTGTGACGCCATGTTCTGTTGCGCCACGCTAACCATTGAACCAAGGTGTGGGGTAATTGTACCCGTTTGTACTTGTGTCGTCCCACCAGTTGGCGATTGTGGCTGTGACCCATGGTCAAGCGACTGTTGCATTACAACCTGAGAAATCTGAGGTTGACATGTAACAGGTATCGCTTGAACTTGCGACACGGTTACAATAGCCGGTGTGGTTGGGATGTTCGTCACAGGTACACACTGTTGCATAGAATATACAATCCTTGGTTGTTGAGGTAGCATAGGTACCCAACTACTTGACGCAATCCCAGTATAACCTGAACATTGTTGTGAACTCACGTATGGGTACCCTCCCGGAGGGGGTGATGAAAGGGCGTACTGCCCCCCATACGGTATCAATCCAGAACTAAAGGGGATTGATGGTCCAGATTGACCTCCAAATGGGTCAATTTGGTGAGTTTCAACATAAGAGTTACCAGGTATTACTCCGGATGAACAAACTGGAACAGACCAAACTGTCGAAATAGTCCCTTAGTGGACTCCTTCTAGCTGTTGTGAGCTAGTTGGGACAGCTGGTATGCCGGCATACATCGTCGGAGTGACGGCAGGGACTTCTGCTGTCACTGTGTCATTTGACACAGTCCTAGATGATGACGGTTGTTCAGACATCTTAAGTCTATCCAATAGATTGCCTAGCGATTCTACAGGGACTTCCACTTGTGGTGGATTAACTTCTGATGAAGGAAATAGAGTGACCCCGACTCCAAAATGAGTTGGAGTACTTGCTTGCGGATCCTCTGCAATTTCCTCTATCGCAATCAAACCCGGTGGAAGAGGAAGACCATCAGGTCCGTAAAATATTTCTGGTGCCGAAGAAGTGGTTGTTTCGACAGCGACAATTGTTTGAGGAACAAAACTCTCTGGACCGGTTACAGATGGAACTGGTTCAGTTAAACAAGTATTTGCCCCCAGACTAGGATCAGTATTACTGTCCTTCTGTGGCTGTTGAACTTCTTCTATAGAGGCAGGGTTTCCAGAAATATTAGGAGTAACCGGAACCTCAGATGTAGTTGGAACACCTGTTCTAACTTTCAAAGGAGATTTTGAACCGGTTAAACGAGTTCGCTTTGCCCGTATTGTTTTCGATTCCGGAGACAAAGACGGTTGACTCGTAAGCCTCCGCGAACGACGAGGTTTCAATTGACTTTCTTCCACGATTGCGGATTACTCGATCAACTAAAATATTAAAAGGGGAAATTTGTGTTTCCGAATTGAATAAATTTTATTAGACGCTTTTAGACACAACTTGCTTTTTCACTTTTTAAGAGTCGAGAAAAAGCTAAAGATGACTCTAGCCTCCTTCGATGTATTAATGAGCCCGAAGTGACAAATGCTCGGTTGGACTTTTTCAGTTATAGAGTTTGAAAAAGGCCAAAAGAAACTGCTCTGGAGATCTAGGCAGAGGGTGTGCCAAACCTTTCGCAAAACCACAGAATACGTTTTACGGTACGAGTGGTTGATCTTCGTGAATGCTGTGTTCACTGCATTGCGATCAGTAGGGCGGCCGACACGGCTTCCTATGGATAAAGGCTTTGTTCCTATAGGGGTCTCCCAATATATACGCGATGGTACGTGGGAGCACAAGTCCGTATTAGTGCCACCGTCTCTCAGGAGGAATCACCCACCTTCGTCGAGATCGACAGTCACTACGTTTAACGACGCCGGAACACGTCTCTAGATGTTTGCGTTATGTTTCAAAGCGTTGTTAGGTTCATTCAATATATTTTAAGTTGATCTTTTTAAAGTTTGCCTTTCAAGGTTCACCACGAGATGTATTGATACAAATTCCTAAATGTAGTCTAAGATGAGAAGCAAGCTTTTTCAATCTTTTTGACTTATGAAAATCTTAACTACTGAGGGAAAAGAGAGACAAAATCTTTTCACACAGATTAAAGAGCACTCACTAATGCACTTTTTCCCTAAATCAACAAGCAAACTTTTATGCAAAATGCAAAAATGCAGGTATTTCTTTTCTCTTCCTTAATGTTTGTGCGACACAAAAAGAAAGCTGTTGTATAATTTCGAATTCAATTTCGAGTGAAAGCAAACAAGCTTGTCCAAAATCCAAAGACACCTTAAGATTTACTTGTTTCGACACTAGAAATATATAAATTCAAACCAAATGATGAAAGTAAAATCTCAATCAGCTATGAATAGCAAACAAACTAACTCTTAAGATCAAAACGACACTTTATCACAGGTCTAGATCGAAGAGGTCACAGCAAGACTAGTTCACTTTCGTTATGGGAAACTGCAAATGATACAAGAAATACACAAAGAACAATCACGGTTTCTTTATACAACCGAGGCGGAATAGTGGCAAGGAAAGTTGGTTTCAGATAGGCACATTGACTGGTAACAGGCAGCAAAAACAAGGGTGAAAACAGGGCAAGAAACAACAGGAAACCCCAGTAGCACAAAGCAAGTCTGGTCCAGCGCAGGTGGGACACTGTCTGTTTGACCTTCAGTGTAGGTAGCCCCTTCGGGAACTGCGCTGAAATGCAGACAGCCTTTGTACAGCCTGCACTGAAGAACGAAACTTTCGTTTCTCTTGGTTTCCGGGTCACAGATTGCTCAAAAATTCACAGTTTTTGCTCAAATCAGAAGCTATCAGTCAAGGACACACTAAGGGATGACAAGGAGGATGAAAAGCTATCACTAAGAGCTTATTAGAGTCCTTGTGGATCATCTCTTCAAATCATAAACTTGCCCAGAAACTGAGCTAGAGTAGTTGCCCTCTACTTTGCATTTGAAAGATTCAAATACAGTTCGATTCGGTACTCCCTTTGTTTATGAAATGAATAGCAAAAAACACAAACAACCAACAAGATACGATCCCCAGCGGAGTCGCCAATTTGTTGTTGGGAAAAGTATCCAATACGGAATGACCCTATCCCACTCTAAAGGTGATAGTACCTCAGCAACAACCGAATGCAAAGCTATTCAAGATTACTTCTTTATGAGATGTGAGAGAGGGGAGAAAGAGATCCACTAACCGTTGTCTTCCGCTAATGTTTGATCCAATCTTCTCTCTTCGCTACTTGCTCCCAGCTCCTTGCTCTTTCACTGGCCCAGCTACACAAAGATCCTGCAAAAGCACAAGAAAGGGAAACTACAAGAAGCATACATCCATAATTGATTCAAGGATTAGAATAAATCAAATATACAAGCATCAATACGCCACAGAGACACATGCATATAGAAGAACTGCAAATGCTTTATTAATGGAATAAGTAAAGTTCTGAGAGTGTTACAACCATAAGAGGCCCAATCCAGCAACACCTCCCAGCAGAAAGAAATCTCCTCTTCACCTCCTTCAAAGCAATCACCCAATAGTTCTATACTCAAACCAACAGCACTTCCTTACATTCACAAGATTCCAGCCTCCTTAGACCTCATGAGAGAGCTCTATATATAGGAGATTTGGAGAAAGGATGAGTCAGCTTGAGCTTGGCATGAAGCTGACTAGTGTCCTCTCCCACTTCAGTTATACTTCAGTTCTTGAGTCCACTTGGAGTTTCTTGCTTCCACTTGGAGATCTAGATCCTCTTACTCATCACAAGGTGAATTCCCTGATCCAAGTGTCATTTTGGAAGCTTCCTGGGCATTTGACACCTTGCAGAATGACTGTGCCACTTGGCCAATCTCGCCCAACGCAGGTAGCCTTCATTGCTTTTGACATTCAGCGCAGATGCAGAGTGGAGCAGTTGACATTCAGCGCAGATGCTCAGTGGAGCAGCTGACATGATCCAGAAATAGCATGTTTTTGAGTGTTTTCAGGTGGAGAACTGATTTTCAGTGCTGTGGTTTGCTGACCTTGTTCCTCTAGGGGTAGGAACAACATGTTTAGGGACTTTGGATCCCTTAGATTATTGACATTTCATGCTTCATGCTGTTAGGCACAAAAATGTCTATAACACCTTCCCAAATTTTCATATTGAGCTATCCTCCTCTAGTAATCAAGTAGTGGTTTGTCTAGGGTTAAATAAATAACTTGTTTTATGAAGGCCCAGATCACATTTTTCATGTGTGATCAATTGTGAGTATCTTACTTCATTTTTTCTATCCTTTAATGGATTCCTATAATGGTTAGCTAAGCTATGAGAAAACAAAATTAAACTAAATAAAACAAAATGCAGGAAATGATAGATATCACAAGTCTTCACTTAATAGCACATGCGGGTGAGTGGTGAGATCTCTTGTCTTAACCTTTCCTATTCTTTAAAATAGAAAACAATAATTCTAACATACAACCCGAGAAATAGAGTTTGCAAAGAAATCTATGATACTAGATGCATGCAAACAGATAAAATAATAAATTTAAATTAAAAATAGAATGAGCAACATATTACCAATCATGAGGGGCCCTCCCAAGATGGAAATTGCTACTAGAGGTACTTCAAATAAGCCCCAATGATGCACCACAAATCTGGAATCAATCACCTTCCATATATTGAAAACTAAGCTCAAATTAAAACAATGAAATCATAACTCTCTTCCTCCTCCATTACAAAAGAATGATCATAATGACCATAAAAATGATCTCTTCTCATAGACCTATGAGTCTTATTTATACACGAAATCCATGGAGGAATGGATAAAATTGAATTCCCTCAACTTAGCTTTTGGATAAAACCAGTTTTACAATTTTTAGAACGAAATCTCAAAAGTCTGGGTTTCTATACAGAAATAACAAATTTCGGTCAAGGACTCTTTGATATTTGTCTATTATTTGCAATTTTTTAGAAATCATTTCTCATATTTGTAGCTGGCTATGTTTTCTTGAAACCCATTTGGCCATTTGGAAAGATATTTTTCATTGTCATGCAAATCGAGGCACAAGTTGTCAGTTTGAGATTTTTACTATTTTTTTACATAAATATTCTCCTTGAGTTGGAGGTCAACACGTGTGATCTAGGTGAATTTTGACTCAAGAATCCACATTTTGACGTCGTTCCCAACAAAACCCATGTCCCCGATTTTCTTCTAGAAGCTTCCAAAATTTCAACTTTAATTAAGTACCGGATGAGCATAAAACACAAAATTAGGTACCAGAAGAGTTGAAGTACTGGACTAACTATAGGAACATGTTTCTTGGACATAGAGACATATAATTAAACCATCACCAACAAAACTATTGTATAATCATCATTTTAATCACTAAAAATATGGAAAATTATGTATTAACCACATAGGCTAAATAACAAGAGATAATGAAGGTTTATGGTGTAGCTACGGATATATTATTGACAAAATGTGGGGAGACGCTGTAATGATGAGTGTGTTTATATAACAGAAAATATGACAAAACTAGAGCCCAATAGGGACTTAGACAAATGATAGTGGGTTTTAGGGGCAATAATAACATCTTTAGAAGGTGGTGAAAGTTGTGGGAAAGGAGAACAAAAAATATGAAGTCAAAGTCCCTTTTCTATGCTTTTTTTCATCTATGGTTATAGTTGGAACCTTGGTGATTGTTTTGGCTGGATGGAGTGGTGATTGGGGTGAATTAATTTGATTGGAACTCTCCCAACATTTCCCAAGGAAAATAGGAACTTTGGGGCTATTTTTCCAAGTTGATCTCCATCTTGTAGCACTTTTGGTTGTTCCTGTACCATTTAAGGACAATCTCATGTAAAAAAATTGTTTTATCCATATCTCTCAAAAGGTAGATTGGATTGACTAGAAATTTGGTGAAAATGTTTCTATAATCCTTATGCTTCTTCCCATAAAAAATCTCGGCCAATGGATGCAAAAATCTCAAGAAAAATAAAAAATGACAGTAGGTGATGGAGGCCAATTTCTTGAAAAGAGTGCACTCGAATTTGCTGAAATTCCTTGAGCACATTAAGATCATCCATGTGCATATCCTCATGAAAAAAAATGGGCAGTTGATGCATATGTTTCGAGATATGGTGAAAACAATTTATGCCTTATGTATTTTGGTCTCTTGTAGCAAAGAAGAACCTTCCTGTAGCATTCTAGGACAACGAGGAAAATGAATGGGAAAGGCTTGGGAATGATGGGTGGATGTTGGAAATGGATGAGGGTGACAGATTGACATGCCCTTGTTTGTTCTTGAGAAATTTTCACAAGAGGTAGGAAGCCCAAGGTCGGTTGTTTTTTACATTTTTCTTGTCTCATTTCTTTATTTTTCTCCTTTTGTGGTTCTGACCTATTTCTTTTCCTTATGTAGGTGGAAAAGTACTTGCAAGAAAACACATAGATGCATTTGGAAAAACAATTTTTTTTTTTATTTCATCCTTTTTCCATTTTTCTTTCTTTTTCATTTTTTTCTTTAGGCCTACTAGCCGCCTCAATGAGTTTTCAACTTGTAGGTCTGCCTAGGCACCTCAAAGGAAGTTTTCACCTAGGATATTTTCCTTTTTTTTTATTTCCAACAAAATATCTACCTCAAGGAGTTTTACAATTAGTTGAGCCAATCTCATGTGCCTCAAAAGAGATTTTCACCTGAGATTTTATTTTTCTTCCTTTTTTCTCTTTTTTCCACTTTTTTTAATTTCTTTTTTATATCATACTCGAAAAAAAAAAATTATTTGAGGTATAGGAATAATTCCAATGGATCCATGTGCACATCAAGATGACAGATAAACTCATGTGTGGGCTTGAAATATATTCTTTGACATGTACCTGAATTTTAGAGACCAAATGCTTTGACTTTGATGATATGAAGCACTGTTGAAGAAGAGAGTGATTATCCATCTTGTTGATTTTCTGGAACCAAACCTCAATATAACCTTGATGTCCTAGGTTTGTTTTCTCATTTAGATCATTTTTCATGTCTTCTTCTACCATGAAATTCAAATCTTCCTCTTTTTTGATGATTATTCTCTTGAAAGCATGGAGGATCTGATGGTAAACATGGGGGAACTTTCTCAATCACTAATTTTGATGTCTTCTCTTTATCAAATACAACCCATGATTATTTGGTCTTCTCATTTGTGTTATCACTCAGGTTGTTCCCTGCCTCATAAAGGGAATACGGCCGAGGTAACCACTAACCAATCTTTTAGCTACAGGTCCTAGCCTACCTACAACCAGAGAGGGCTCTCTCTTTGTAATTTAGCTTTGTTTTTTGGAGTATTTTAGGCTAGTTATTATGCACAATTTTTGTTTTAAGTTTGTTGGGTGGTGATTTCAGGCAGAGCTGGGGTGCAAGTCCAAGACAGTCTGTTCCATTGGGCTATGGAGTTGATGATGGTGTACAGCTGAAAGTGTTTCCTGGGCAAAGGTAATACTACAGAGCGAGATAGGCAGTTCTGGAACAATTTTCAAATCTAGAAATGATGGAATGAAGTCAGGGAATGAAAGGAAATCAAGAATCTTTCATTATGCTGGCAAAGGGAAAGTGTATGAATGTTATTCAGGAGCAATTAAGAATTCCTAAATATTATTCAAAATGAAAGGACTTAGTGCAAACATGAGCAGTTAAGAATTCATATTTATGACTAATCCTGAAGAAAACATTATTAATAGCATAGATTGAGCATAGGGTGCATTTAAACAAATCCTGGGCTATTCTTCTTCTTTGTTACTAAGATTATGGAACATACATGACACTTTGCAAACACAGAAAACATAAAACAGGGTTTAGAATAACTTATTGTTCCATAAAGTGACACAGGAATTCTGTAGCAAGTCCCAGAAAATCAAACACACATCTACAGAGCGCAGAGACCATGAACTTCAAGAGCCATTTGTATTAGATAGTCTTCATAAATTACAGCGTAGTTTAGAAAGAAAATCACCATTCCCAAATACATTCTATGGGGAGGTATTTATATAAAAAAGAGATACAAAATATCTTATGGATGAGTCTTCATGCAATAAGTTCCCTCACCAACTCTTTAAAGAAGTAAATGAAAGAAATAAATGCTGCAGTAATTGTTGGTGCATTAGCTGTCTTCTTTGTCAGAGAAATTTGACTTTTTGGACCAACTGAGTCGGCTGAAGCTGCGTCTTTAATTTGCGGTTTCTGTGTTTGCTGTCCTTGTGCTTTGTTGAATCACTGCCTTGTTGTCCTGAGCTTGGCATCTATACTTGTCCTTCCATAAAAATTGTCGTAGTCACATTTTGACTTCTTTTGCCTACTGTATTTATGCTTTAACTGGTGGTCTGTGTTCCCAATTTCACTGACTTGTAGCTGACCAAAATCTGAAGCTGATCAAAAGAGGAAAAAGACTGAAATTACCTTGGCAAAACCTCCAGCATTGCTTGCCACCAATCTTCCGTAGGCAATTGATGCCTTTGTATCTTTATCAATGTCTCATCGGCCTCAGTATATCTGTAAAAATTGGGTGGGACCTCAAACAGGTGATTGATCTCATGCTCAATGTAAAATAAGTTTTCCAGCTTGTCATAAAGGCTCTGTCCAGATGGAGGCCCTGTTTCTTCTGAGGTACTTGAAGATGCTGTAATCTGATTTGAAACATAATTATTTACCCTGGTGGCATATTGTTCATGTGTCAGCAGTCTTCCAGCACTGGTCAATAGGCTGGGTAGTCCTCTGCCCTGCAATGCTGCAAGCTTTAGCTTGAAATCATCTACTTTTGCCTGCATTTCCTGACACTTTCTTTCTAGACTTTGCACAAAATTTCTTAGGGTCAGCACCTTTTTTGTTTTCAGAACAGTATATGTCCTGTTACTGATGTCTAATGCTGCCAACTCCTCTTTGGTATGAGTGCTCAGGAAATGAATCATTTTACTGGCCTGCTCGGGCATGTTTCCCAATGCTACTCCAACCCTTTGAGTCTCAAATTGGGCTAGGGTTATAAATTCTATCTGTTCATGTATGGTTTGGATCGATTTCCATTGGTTAGTGATTGATTGGCCAATTTTGGCCCACAAAATCTTCTTTATTTCAGCTAGAGTCTTGTCCAAATTAAGCTCCTTCTCTAAGGCTTTTATTTTGTCATTCAAGGCCTTTATTTCCCTTGTTTTTTTTGCTACTATCATCTTGGACTTGTCATAGCTTACTTCCAGTTTGGCCAACTTTTCTTTGGCCTCTTTCACCTCTATTACCTGACCTTCTAGCTCTTTGACAGCTTTAATCATTTCTTCCATGCTCATGCTAGATTCAAGTGCTGCTGTTGTTGCTGCTGTTGTAGCATCTGTAGTGGATGAAGCTGTTGTGGATGCTGGGATAATAGGAGGGATTGCTGCTGCTTGTGTAGGAGAAACATTGACCACAGTTGGAGCTGTTTGAGGTGGCTGGGAGGTTAACTCTCCATGCTTGCCCTGAAGTGCTCTCTCCAATTCTCCCTCCATCTGAATGATTCTTTGGTTCATGCTCATTAGTAGATCCAAGGTATCCTCTTTTTCCTTTTCTTGAGCAAGTTCTACAGTTTGAGGGTGCGTTGTTAAAGGCAGCCTCAATTGTTTTTTGAGTGCAACAATATCATCCTCTTTCTTCCTTATGAGGGCTTGGATGGCTTTGGCATCCTTCTTAGGATCATGCCCTAGGTCCACAATAATTTCCTCCAATGTCTTTATTCTATTATCTTTAGCAGAGGAAGACATTCTTTCCAAATCTAATTGAGTGTTTGTGTTTTTCAATGATTCCTTTAGTTGATGAGCGAGTGTGGCCTTGTCTACCAGAGTGGCATAGACCATCTCACCTGTTTGTTTATGCAGCTCTATCTGATCCATCGGATGTATGTCCTTGGAGAGGACCTCTAAGCTGGTCTTAATATAGTCTGCAGCTGTCTGGGGCTGTGGGATCTTTGGCTTGAAATGACTTAGTATCATTTTCTCCTCCTTGAAGTCATAAGCTGCCATTAATCTTTCCTATTAGGATGGCGTTGCCTTGAGAAACTGATCATATAGCTGCACTCTTAACAATTCATTATGAGCCTTGATTTCCATGAAAGTTGATTTGATGCTAGACGGTTGTTTGGTTTGCTGTCTTGAGGAAGAGACCTCCATACCATGCTGCCTCTCTTGTTCTTGCTGGAATGAGCTGGTAGCTATTTGCTGGCTTGTTTCTCTTACACTCCTCGGGCTCTCTATCACTTCTTCAGTAATTTCTTCCTCAACTTGAATATCAACTCTTTGTCTTTTGGCTCCTGGTTGTTGTGTTGAGCCACTAGCTAGTGTAGTTTCTTCCCTATCTCGCTTCTTGCCTCTTTCTTCATTGGCAGGAGTTTGCAATGCTGGGATCTGTGGTGCCTCAGTCTGTTGTGGAGGGGCTTGCCCTTGACTCTGCTCCTTTGAGGTAGCAGGTTGTTTTGTCACTGTTTCATGTTCTGCATCCATTGGCTCTTTGCCTTTTGCTGTACTTGTTGCTGGTGTAGACCTTTGTTGGGCAGCTTGTGAAGCTGCAGCAGTTGATGGACCTTCTCTGACTTGTTGTGGTAGTTTGAATGTTACCTGGTAAAAATAATCCAAGTCAAGAGTTTTTTCTAAATATTTGACATTTTGCTCCATAATTTCTTCTTGGGTAAATTCCTCAACTAGTGTCCCTGCCACCCACTCATATTGGTTGGCATATTGTTCAATTTGTGGGATTTTACAATGTTCATAGGCTGTCAACCTATATTTTACCTTTCTGGCACTAACGAAGCCATCTGGGTCATAAGGAACCCACTAGAAACTCCTTTTCAACTTGAGTTTCTGCCCCAATATTTGATCAGCATCTTGCCAACCTTCTTTCTTGTTCATGACAAAGGGGCCTAGTTGGTCTCTGAATTTCAGGCGAGCCTTCTTCTTGGCACTATGAAAATGAGTTAAGTCTGAATTGATGAGTTTCCTGTAATACTCCAAGGCAAAGAGTCTCATTGGCACATACCTTGGGAGCCTGTAGGGACAGAGCTCACAGCCATAGATCCTAATGACAGTGTGATTCTGGTAAAAGTACCAGTCACCTATTTTGTAGTTCTTTGAAAGCTGCAATATTTTCTGCATGTCATAAGATAGTCTAGAAGGACGAGTTCTCTTTAGAAGACAAGAGACTGGATAGACAAACAGGTCAATAAACTCACAATAAGAGTAGGGGGAGTTCTGGACTTCATGAAAGACCGAGGTCCAGAAAATTACAGACCTCTTTTCCCCTTTAGAGTCCAATCTTTTGATGGGGCACTGGAAGCAGTCTGGCTGATAATACATGAACAAATGATAAATATATGATGAGTATTTGAAGACTCCCTCCCTATCCAGTTTCAGCAGTTGGTCATGTATCTTGTTGGAGATGAATTTAGCATAATTATACTTGACAGCAGGAGGCTGTCCTAGGCTATATGCAAACAATAGGACCAGAATGGTTTCATCAATGTGCTCACTAGTTTTGAAACCTAGTACATAGGATATCATATCAACCAGTAGTTTCCCTACCTCATTGAAATTGACATAGAGAAAAGGAGGTGGCTCTATAGGCTGGCGATCTGCTCTCATGAACACTTTGGCAATTCTGGCTATCTTTGAGGTGGAGAGTTTGGGACCTTCGTCAAGCAGGTATTTCATAGAGAGAGGCATCAGAAGCTGAGTTTGCTTGAAGTTAAGCATTTCTTTGATTGAATCAGGAGTTATTTGGAAAAGAATGCTCCCAGATGGAGACTTGACTGCTCTTTGATTTGGCTCATATTTTTCAGCACAGAGTCGAATTATCTTAGGGAAAATGTTGAAAGAAGGGAGGAAGTAAATGGGCAGGTTAGATTCCCATATTCCATACATATCACAATTGTTCAAAAAAATATTTCTCAGCTAACAGAAGGTCTGCAAGTGGTTTCTGTCACCAACCAAATCCTGAATAAGGTGGTCCCTATCAGCTATGGGTAATGCCTCAAGTTCCTTGTGAGCTGCATTTAGAGGAGCAATGTTCAATGCTGCTGGAGTGGCCATGTTGTATGCTATGTGTCTGTAATTTGAAATTGGATCGTTGAAACAACTAAACAGTGAGAATTGCCCCAGAAACTTTGTGAAGAAGCTATAGAATAGGCTTAGATATAGAACTGGTCTTCACTATGTGTAGTTTATGATAAAAAGGGAAATTTGTAGAATTCAGAGAGGCTTTAAATGATTTCACTGGATGGGAAGGCTCTGTGGGTAAAATGAAGAGGGAATGGGATTGATTTAGGCCAAATGAGTGAAATCTTGCAGAGAATTTTGACAAAGGGAGTAAGTGCACGGGCAGATTGCAAACTCTGTGGGTGAAAACAACCTTTAAAATGCGTTTTTACAGGGAATTTTGCAGCGGAGGGCAAATTTGTCGGGTTTCTCTTGAACAGGGGATAAATTAGTGAATTTAGAGGTGGGATTTCAGGTGTCAGAGTGGATTTTGGTTTGAATTGGTAGATGTTGAAACAACTTTAATGGAGAAAACTGCGAAAAACAGGGTTTGGAGGCAAACTGCGGGTAAATACCTGGTTTTATGGCGCAGAGGACAGTTTGCAGGTACATTTCGAGCTGCGGGATTGAGCTATGGCGTTGAATTCACTGGGTGATGCACTGTGCAGGTTGTCGGGCGATTTGGACGTAAAATATCATGAAACGGCTCCACGGGCGCACAATAAAAAACAAACAAAATGGTCGCTTTCATGATTTTTTATTGAATTTTGAACATTTCGACGCTTTTTGGTGTGTTTGATTGATGACTTCAGCATGACGTAATTTGGCACGGAGTAGGTACGGAAGATGACGTGGCAGTCGACGTGTATGAGGTGACGTGGCATGACACGGTGGCGGGGCGGTGACGTCGGCAGATGAGGTGGCAGTGGTACAGGGCAACGACGGGCCAACGTGTCGCGACGTCAGAGGGTGACGGGGGCTTGACGTCATTGAGCAGGGGCGGGTGGTTTCCGGTTTTCCCCGCACCACTTTTGGCCCTGGGCGGTTTTGCAAAGAGGGCCTCCGATCACGCGGGGCGATCAACGCGTGGCGGGGGTATGGCAGCAATACCGCCCATCCCCCAGACGCTAATCTTTGGCGGATCGGAGCGCCCGATATTACCACCCACCGTTGGATGCTGGGCACGGGATCGGACGACGGTCAAGCAACGAGTGACGGTAAGCAACTCTGGAGCGGGACCCGCCTATTATTTAATGTTATAATATGGGCGCCAGGGAAATGAACTTTGGTTAAATAGCATGTTATATGGTTTTATACGGGACGGGCTTGGTTATTTAGTTTAACCAGATGCTAAACTAAACCCATTGCACATAAGCACACGGGATCATAGTATGGTTTAGGAGGGGGGTTTTAGAATAGTTATTAACCTAACCAAGTGTTAGATTAATCCTAGGCAAATGGACGCGAAGGGGTTAATACAAGTCCCAAATGAACTTAGCATTTCCCTGACTTAGGTTATATGGCTATAGTGCCAAGGGGTGGGGATATTTAATATTTTTTCGAGTTTTCTATATAGTTTTTGTACTTATATGGGTAGGGAAATGATTAAGGGGGCTAAATAATAGAGTTAGTGGTTAATATGAGTTTATGGAATGAAACAGCATGAGTGAATGCCAAGCTTGTGGAATGAAACTTAGGGAGAGGAAGATGAAAGGAGTATGGAGTAGTGATTTTTACACAAGAAATGTGGCTTCTTTTCACTAAGTGGAGTGAAGACTCAACTCAGCATTTATCATGAAATGAAGTGAAACAGGACCCTTGGGCAGATCCCAAGCTCCTTGAGGGGATGTTAGTCAAAGATGTATGGGAGAAATGGAGGGGAATTAGTCATGCTTCCATTGTTCTGTAGTCCAACAACTACCTTAGTGCTTATGTCACTGACGATATGAGTCTTTCTTGAAAAGACAAAAATGAGCACCCACCTGCTTCTGCAACCTCAAACTGCCTACCCAGCCTAATACACCTAACATATTTTCTTCATTTTGATTAGGTGCACTTGAACTAGCAAACCCTGAAGTTCCTCTTTTCTTTTGACTGCCCTCCTATCTAAGTCTACCCTTATCTCATCCAAGGGCCCAGATTAAGTAGTTGGGCTCCTTAATTTCTCTGCATATCTATTCATCTGCCAAGCTTGAACTGTTTGGACATATATTCATTCTCTAGTCTAGAACAAGCAATTTAAACATGGCATGGTCCAGATTTGAACTGTTGAGCCATCCATCAAGTGTGATGAACAATAATATCGGAACATTGTGAACTTGCAAACAAGCTAGTAGTGGCATTTTGACTGGCCACTTTCCTGGTCTTTCTTTGGGGTTCATTTCTATCATTTTTTCTGACCAATTCATTTTTCTTTTTGCCCTTTGAATTTTCTTTTTAGGGCATACCCTCTTTACATTGTTTAATTTCCTTCTTTTGTATAAAAAATATGGAACTTTTGCAGCATGAAAAGATGAACATATTTGGCACTTCCACAGTCAATCATGAAAAATGAAACCTATTGGTATAGGAACCTAATAGTGGCTCCACTTGGGGATGGCCTTTCCTTGTAAAAGGTCAAGAACAGCAGGTCAGATTACCTTATTTCCCAACTCTTGCTATAGTCTGAAACTTCCTTCTCTTGAAGACCAATGATATGAACCTTTGTATCCTGTATGCAGTCCTTATGAGCTGATCTGTGCAAAATTACAACTCTGTCTTTGCTGGTTTTTCTAAGTATTTACCATCATTTATGTAGTTCCCAAGTCTTCTTCTTGATCTCTTGTGGTAGATTTAGAATATATACCAAGAGTAATGTACTTCCCTGACTTTTTCCTCAAAATTTGCTGCATTTTGTTCCTTATCTAATTGCTATAAATGAAAACTGCTGGAAATATAAATATTTATGTACAATATACAGTGGTGTGTGTTGATCAAGGGGAATCAAAATAGTGCTTGAGCATTCGCCCATTGACTGGGCCTTCCTTAGTATATGTGCCATCCAAACTCTTCAAAACATAGGTGTTGTTACCCTGTACAACATGAATAACATAAGGTCCCTTCCACTGGAAATCAAATTTTCCATGCTTCCCTTTATCTTCCCTCCTGGAGTCCCATCTCAGCACTTTGTTTCCTATGAAGAAATCTTCAGCTTTTGTTCTTTTGTCAAAGATCTTCCTGATTTTATCTTGTAGAACCTTGGTTCTCTGATATACTTCCTCTCTTGTTTGCTGCAAGTGAATAGTTTGATTGATCCTTCTCTGAATATCATTAGGCTCTACTTGCATTTCTTGCAGCAACTTGATCACAGGGATTCCCAAAGATGAAGGGACTCTTGCCTCCATTCCATAAACCAATTCATATGGACTTGTACCAATAGATCTTTTGGTGGTCAATCTGTTTGCCCATAGTGCATTTACAAGCTTCTTATGCCAATTCTTTTTATTCTCCTCCAAGACCTTTTTAATGATGTTGATGAGGCTTTTGTTGGATGACTCAGCTAGGCCATTACCTTGAGGATAATAGGCTGTGGAGTGGCCCAAGGTAATGTGGTATTTGTGGCAGAAATTTATCATTCTTTAGGATTTGAATGCAGCAACATTGTTTGTAATAATTTTTTCTGGACAGCCAAACCTTGACAAGCTGTTGGTTTCTAAGAATTGCATGATGATTGAGTCATTGGCTTGCATACAAGGGATGGCTTCTATCCATTTGGTAAAATAGTCTGTGGCAGTCAGAATCCACCTGTGTTGGCCAGAAGAGGAAGGGTGAATTTCACCAATGAAGTCTAAACCCCATTTTTGGAATGGTCTTTCAGTTGAAATGGGTTTGAGGGGTAAAGGTAACAGCTTTCTCTTGCCTTCAAAGATCTGGCATTTATGGCAATACATTACAAATTTTTTCACATCAGCAAACAGGGAGGGCCAATAAAAACCAGCTCTTAAAATCTTATCAACTGTTGATTTCCAATACAAGTGTCCTCCACAGTCCCCTGCATGAAACTCCTTGAGGACATTGTTAGTTTCATTTAATGTTAGGCAATTAAGCAAAATACCTTCATGATTTTTCCAAAACAAAACATTGTCTAGAATACAAAACTTTGATGCTTTCATTTTCAAGAATCTCTTTTTAGTTCTGGACAACCCTGGAGGAGCTTACAGGTTTAACAATACAAAACATATGTCAGCATACCAAGGTGATTGTAAAAAGGCTTGATTGATCTATGGAGTTGCCATCTCCTGTTCGTTGTCCAGTTGATTGATGTCAAGGGCTTGAAAGTTGGTTTCAGTCATTAATTTGGCTAGCCCTTGTCCTTTTATCAGTTTTGTAGGCTTGATTTCAATGTCATACTCCAAGATGTTGGCTATCCATTTGCCCCTTTTGCTTTCAATTGCTTCTTGAGTTAAAATGTTCTTTACCACAGCATTTGGAACATAGGCTATCACGTGTGAGTACAAGATGTAAAATCTGAAATCCTTGATGGCCTTTACTAGGGCATAAGCATGTTTTTCCATGATATGGTATTTTAGTGGAGCATCTCTTAGTGCTTTGCTAAAGAAAGCAATAGGCTTCTCACATCCTTGGTCATCCTTTTGTAATAGGACAACAACAATAGTATGCTCAGATGCAAAGGAAAAAATGATGAAATCTCTATCAAACTTGGGACTTGTGAGGACTGGTGTTTTTGTCAAAGCTGTTTTGATGTCCTCAAAGGCTTGTTTGGCTTCCATAGTCCATTTGACTTTAGAATCTTTCTTCAGCATGTTATTTAATAGTCTGACTAGCTCAGCCAGATTGGGAATGAACCCTCTTAGGAAATTGATCTTTCCTAAAAAATCTTGCAGTTCTTTGATGTTTCTTGGATGAGGCACTTGGAGAATAGCCTGAATTCTGTCTGGGTCAATTCTAGTGCCATCTTTTGAGATTATGTGACCTAGGAGTTTGCCTTCTTCTAGGCCGAACGATGATTTCTTTGGATTCAATGATATGCCATACTTCCTGCAAATTATGAACACTTGTCTGAGATGTTCTAAATGTTGTTTGTCTGATTTTGAAAAAACCGTGAGATCATCAAGGTATATCACTAAGAAATCATGGATCTCTTTGGCAAAGGCTATGTCCATTGCTCTTTGAAAAGTGGCACCTGCATTTTTTAGTCCAAAAGGCATTTTGACATATTTGAAGGTTCCCAAGGTGTTGTAAAGGCAGTTTTGTCTTGATCATCCGGGTGGACTAAAATTTGATTGAATCCAGAGAATCCATCTAATAATGAGATCGTAGAGGCTCCCACCACCCTTTGTAAGATATGATCCATTTTTGGTAACGGGTAATGGTCTTTGGGGGAGACTTTGTTCAAATTTCTCAAGTAAACACAGAGTCCTATCTCTCCTGTTTTCTTCCTAGCAGGCACTAGATTTGAAATCCACTCTGAGAACTTGATAGGTGCAATGATTCCAGCTTCATACATATGCTTAACTTCCTTTTCAATCAGGGGAAGGAGGACAGGATTGACTCTTCTAAGCTTTTTTTTAAAAGGTTTTTGATTCTCTTTCAAAGGTATAATATGTTGGATGACTGAAGTATCATAAGATTTGAGGTCCTCATAACTCTAGGCAAACACATCTTGGAATTCCTTAAACAAGTCTATGTATTTCAATTTCTGATCAGTAGGAAATGCTTTTGAAAATTTTACCATTTTGGGATTCTCTGTGGTTCCAATATTGCAGTCCTCAATTTCAGCATTCAGTGGTTGTATCTTTGGCTTCCTTGAAATATCATTTGAATCGAATAAATCCTCCAAAGGGGTCAAGCCTGTGGGCAGAAAATTGTCTTTTAGTTCAATTACTTCAGCTTCTGCCTCAGCTATTTCATCAAGGTTTATTTGCTTCAGTTCTTGCAAATTATTGTCATCAGAAGTAGTTGGGTGTAAAAACAGATTTTCTGTTTCAGTTGATCTATTTTGTTCAGTTATGTCTATCTGTTGTTGGTCATCCATGGTGCTTGTATCAATGTCTGTGTTGGAGAATTCCTCTTTCAAAGTCAGGAAGTTATTTATTTGTGTATCATTCTCAAAGACTTGCCAATTTTTGACATTATCTGGGACAACAGGTCTATGTTTGATTTCAGTAGTGAAGTGGTGATTGGGCTCAAAAGGAAGCTTGCAAGTGCTAGCAAAGGTTGCCAAGCTATGTGCATGTAAATTGTGCTTTCTTGGAATTTTGGTGAGTTGAGATTCTGAGAAAGTGTTAAGTATTTCAATGGCTGCCCCTCTGTAAGCTCTCAACCTAAGATCATTTGTGACAAAATTTCCCTTCATCTGCTGTATGATCAGATCTGAATCCCCTAGTATTGAAACCTTAGTTGCCCCAAGACCTCTGATGAGTTTGAGTCCTAACAAAAGGGCTTCATACTCAGCCATATTGTTTGTGCATCTGAAATTTAACCTATATGCATGACCTTCAGCATGGTCATTTTTCATGTTGTGAATCCAAACCCCTGCCCCTGCTCCTAACTTGTTTACTGAACCATCAAACTCTAAGTACCATAAGATTTCTTGGTTATGACTTGTCTTAAGAGTTTTAGAAGTTTGTTTAATGGGCAGATTTGGATCTTGTATGTCATTTGATATATCATTTCCCTTTATTGCATTAATCACATCAACAATTTTTTGATCTTGAGTAGCAGATTGTTCATTCATACCCTCTGGTTGTGCTGTTATCAGGAGTTTGACATCAGTTTTGGGACACATGTCAGCATTGTATAAGATGAATGAATCCATGTCAGAATGCATTGCATAGATGGGGAAGTTTTGGGGCTTTTCTTGACTACTAACCACATATTTCATTAATGTTTCCCAGTATAATCTCTTTGGCTGTCCAAAGACTGAAATAGTGGCATAGGACATGTCTAGTTGCAAAGATCCTTGGAGTTTTTCACCCCAAGATCTTGACAAAAGCATACCATATTTGGGTGGAATATCAGCTACCACCACATCCATCAAGATTGTCTTAGCTGGATATTGGACTAGGGATACACAAAGGTCTTTGATTAGGCCTAGACACCTGACCTGGCTAGAATCGAATGAGAACAAATCTTTGTAGGGTCTTGTGATGTCTAGGTCCAGCCTTTCCATCATAGATTTAGGCATTATATTGTGGGAAGCTCCTGAATCAAACATTGCATTATGGAGCACCTTGTCATGAATGTTCAAGCTTACATAAAATGGAGGAACTCCTCCATCTACTATTTTACCATTGACTTCCGGACCGAAAATCAACTCTGGTTGATCATCTAGAACATTGACTGCATCCTTATTCTCTGGTATTTGGAGTGACCGATTGATTTGCTGTCTATATACTTCATGTTTGGCCAATTCAAATAGAGGAATAAGCTATTTTCAGCTTACCAATTTTTGTTTCTAAGTTAAAGGGTTTTTCTAGTTGAACTCTTATATTATGGACAACAAACTTTTCTTTGTCAATTGGATTTTCAATGATCTTCTCTTCATCATGAGTGCTTTTTTGAGGCACAACTGATTTGAAACTTTTTTCAGGAGGACAGTTTAGATTTTCTTTTGCAGAATGGGAGGTGTGTGGCTGATTTTTTGAGGGCTGTAAGTCTGATATATCTTCCACAGTGACTTCCTTTGGGTCTAGGTCTGTTTTAGTGAAGGGTTCTATAAGGATAGCTTTATCCTTTGCTTTCTTTGGTTGCTTGGTAGGTTCAGGCACATATATGGTTCTACTTCTTAGTTTGTACTGTTTATGAACCTCATAAACTGCTGCATCGTAGCCTTCCCTAAAGTCAAATGACTCTCCTGATTTGGTTTGAAATTGGTTGAAATTATGGGCCTCTTGATCTTCTTGTGTTAGAAAGACTTGTTGTTCATTGTCTAAACCAATTAAGTTGATGTGAGGGTCCTCTGTTGGTTCACTAGATGTTGAGTGTTCAACATAGTTCTCTTGAAATGGAGGTCTGATGTTCTGGTCAGTGCTAGCCCTTCCAACATTTGGATTCTGTTTTTTTCTAAAATTTGGGTTCCTTGCTGTGTTACTTGGCTGCCCTTCCCAAGATGATTTCCTTTCAATGGTATCTACTCTATCTCCAAGTCTGTCCATGCCTTTGATAATTTCATCAAGTTTTTGTTCAAATGTTAAAGGTTCCTCTTTGAAAGTTGTCCTTCTTTCAGCTCTTGCCCAATTTCGTTTAGCAATTAGGTTTGCCTCCACACTAACAACTATGTTTTGCATGTCTGCTAGGCTTGGAGGGGCTCTTTCCCTCAGCTGATATGCCATATCAGGGTCAAATCCATCAAGAAATTTGATCAAAGCTAAATCAAGTGGGGGTCTAAGGTTTTGAGGAATGGCATTGTAAACATTGTTGAACCTAGCACAGTAGTCTTGGACAGCTTCTTGTGGGCCTCTTTTTAAGTTGTCATATTCTGTTAAAATGTGTAAAGGGTCTTTCTTCTTCTCCCATCTGTTTAGAAAGGATTGGTAGAGGGCATCTGGATTAGCTATAGAATTTGGAGCAAGTGCTCTAAACCATGTCCTTACATCACCTGTTAGACTTTGGACAAAAATCTTCATTCTCACATCATCATCATCTATTTCATAATTCTCGAAATAATCTTGCATTTTCTTGGTGTGTTGCTGGGTTGTATAAGAGCCAGTACTGTCAAAATATGTGATTTTACTTTGATAATCCTGAGGCATAGCCCCTGGATTTGCAGGTAACTGTAAAGGAGCATAACGGTTTGCCATATTTACGGGGTCAAATGGGGCAACTGGAAGAAATGGGACAGCTGGAACAACAGGGACAATGGTAGAACTAGGTGCAGTTGATGGAGGTGTGGAGAAGGTGCTTTGAGAGGTGGATGAAGAAATGGGAGAAGCAGCAGTAATATGAAGACAGATTGAGGGTTTAGCGGGAGTTGGGATATAGTTCTGCTGAACTGTTTCAAGGTCTAAATCGGCAGAACTTTCTTGAGCTTCTTGTTTCCTAAGGGCCTTGGCGATTAAGTTGGGATTTTCAAAAATAGCTGGAGGATCTGGGTCAGGGTTTGACCTGGTGTACCGATTTTCCTATTTGGAGCCAGCTTCTAAATCTGTTTTTGGTATTTTCTGGGAATGTTTTAAGATTACAATTTTTGACAATATTTTACATGAAGTTCTTTTGAAACATAGGAGGCTTTAAGCTTTTCCTTTGAATATGTTGAAACAGGGAGACTGATCAAATCTTTTGAACAACTATCTAAAGAACAGCTGTCTAAAGCCTAGAGCTATACCGGAGATTGACTAAAGCATCTTTTATCTACTCCTGTCAATGCAGAGCAAAGACAGTTTCAAAGGCTACCTGGCTAACTTCAGGCTCCATCTGTAGCTTTAGAAAACAGACAGCAATTGTAAACAAACATTCAATCCGCAGTGGAGCCGCCAATGATGTTATCACTCAGGTTGTTCCCTGCCTCCTGAAGGGAATACGGTCGACGTAACCACTAACCAATCTTTTAGCTGCAGGTCCTAGCCTACCTGCAACCAGAGAGGGCTCTCTCTTTGTAATTTAGCTTTGTTTTTTGGAGTATTTTAGGCTAGTTATTATGCACAAGTTTTGTTTTAAGTTTGTTGGGTGGTGATTTCAGGAAGAGTTGGGGTGCAAGTCCAAGACAGTCTGTTCCATTGGGCTATGGAGTCGATGATGGTGTACAGATGAAAGTGTTTCATGGGCAAAGGTAATACTACAGAGCGAGATAGGTTGTTCTGGAACAATTTTCAAATCTGGAAATGATGGAATGAAGTCAGGGAATGAAAGGCAATCAAGAATCTTTCATTATGCTGGTAGAGGGAAAGTGTATGAATGTTATTCAGGAGCAACTAAGAATTTCTGAATATTATTCAAAATGAAAGGACTTAGTGCAAACATGAGCAGTTAAGAATTCATATTTATGACTAATCTTGAAGAAAACATTATTAATAGCAGAGATTGAGCACAGGGTGCATTTAAACAAATCCTGGGCTATTCTTCTTCTTTGTTACTAAGCTTATGGAACATACATGACACTTTGCAAACACAGAAAACATAAAACAGGGTTTAGAATAACTTATTGTTCCATAAAGTGACACAGGAATTCTGTAGCAGGTCCCAGAAAATCAAACACACATCAAGAGAGCGCAGAGACCATGAACTTCAAGAGCCATTTGTATTAGATAGTCTTCAAAAATTACAACGTAGATTAGAAAGAAAATCACCAACCCCAAATACATTCTATGGGGAAGTATTTATATAAAAAAGGAGATACAAAATATCTTATGGATGAGTCTTCATGCAATAAGTTCCCTCACCAACTCTTTAAAGAAGTAAATGAAAGAAATAAATGCTACAATAATTGTTGGTGCATTAGATGTCTTCCTTGTCAAAGAAATTTGAATTTTTGGACCAACTGAGTCGGTTGAAGCTGCGTCTTTAATTTGCGATTTCTGTGTTTGCTGTCCTTCTGCTTTGTTGAATCACTGCCTTGCTGTCCTGAGCTTGGCATCTATACTCGGCCTTCCATAAAAATTGTCGTAGTCACATTTTTACTTCTTTTGCCTACTGTATTTATGCTTTAACCGGTGGTCTGTGTTCCCAATTTCACTGACTTGTAGCTGACCAAAATCTGAAGCTGATCAAAAGAGGAAAAAGACTGAAATTACCTTGGAAAAACCTCCAACATTGCTTTCCACCAACCTTCCGTAGGCAATTGATGCCTTTGTATCTTTATCAATGTCTCATCGGCCTCAGTATATCTGTAAAAATTGGGTGGGACCTCAAACAGGTGATTGATCTCATGCTCAATGTAAAATAAGCTTTCCAGCTTGTCATAAAGGCTCTATCCAGATGGAGGCCTTGTTTCTTCTGAGGTACTTGAAGATGATGTAATCTGATTTGAAACATAATTATTTACCCTGGTGGCGTATTGTTCATGGGTCAGCAGTCTTCCATCACTGGTCAATAGGCTGGGTAATCCTCTGCCCTGCAATGCTGCAAGCTTTAGCTTGAAATCATCTACTTCTGCCTGCATTTCTTGACACTTTCTTTCTAGACTTTGCACAAAATTTCTTAGGGTCAGCACCTTTTTTGCTGTCAGAACAGTATCTGTCCCGTTACTGATGTCTAATGATGCCAACTCCTTTTTGGTATGAGTGTTCAGGAAATGAATCATTTTATTGGCCTACTTGGGCATATTTCCCAATGCTACTCTAGCCCTTTGAGTCTCAAATTGGGCTAGGCCTATCAATTCTATCTGTTCATGTATGGTTTGGATCGATTTCCATTGGTCAGTGATTGATTGGCCAATTTTGGCCCACAAAATCTTCTTTATTTCAGCTAGAGTCTTGTCCAAATTAAGCTCCTTCTCTAAGGCTTTTATTTTGTCATTCAAGGCCTTTATTTCCCTTGTTTTTTCAGCTACTGTCATCTTGGACTTGTCGTAGCTTACTTCTAGTTTGGCCAACTTTTCTTTGGTCTCTTTCACCTCTGTTACCTGACCTTCTAGCTCTTTGACAGCTTTAATCATTTCTTCCATGCTCATGCTAGATTCAGGTGCTGTTGTTGTTGTTGTTGCTGTAGCATCTGTGGTGGATGAAGCTGTTGTGGATGCTGGGATAATAGGAGGGATTGCTGTTGCTTGTGTAGGAGAAACATTGACCACAGTTGGAGCTGTTTGAGGTGGCTGGGAGGTTGACTCTCCCTACTTTCCCTGTAGTGCTCTCTCCAATTCTCCCTCCATCTGAATGATTCTTTGGTTCATGCTCATTAGTAGATCCAAGGAATCCTCTTTTTCCTTTTCTTGAGCAAGTTCTGCAGTTTGAGGGTGCATTGTTAAAGGCAGCCTCAATTTTTTTTTGAGTGCAGCAATATCATCCTCTTTCTTCCTTATGAGGGCTTGGATGGCTTTGGCATCCTTCTTAGGATCATGCCCTAGGTCCACAATAATTTCCTCCAATGTCTTTATTCTATTATCTTTAGCAGAGGAAGACATTCTTTCCAAATCTAATTGAGTGTTTGTGTTTTTCAATGATTCCTTTAGTTGATGAGCCAGTGTGGCCTTGACTACCAAAGTGGCATAGACCATCTCGCCTGTTTGTTTATGTAGCTCTATCTGATCCATCGGATGTATGTCCTTGGAGAGGACCTCTAAGCTGGTCTTGATATAGTCTGCAACTGTCTGGGGCTGTGGGATCTTTGGCTTGAAATGACTTAGTATCATTTTCTCCTCCTTGAAGTCATAAGCTGCCATTAATCTTTGCTGTTTGGAAGGCGTTTCCTTGAGAAACTGATCATATAGCTACACTATTAACAATTCATTCTGAACCTTGATTTCCATGAAAGTTGATTTGATGCTAGACAGTTGTTTGGTTTGCTGTCTTGAGGAAGAGACCTCCATACCATGCTGCCTCTCTTGTTCTTGCTGGAATGAGCTGGTAGCTGTTTGCTGGCTTGTTTCTCTTCCACTCCTCGGGCTCTCTATCACTTCTTCAGTAATTTCTTCCTGAACTTGAGGATCAACTCTTTGTCTTTTGGCTCCTGGTTGTTGTGTTGAGCCACTAGCTGGTGTAGTTTCTTCCCTATCTCACTTCTTGCCTCTTTCTTCATTGGCAGGAGTTTGCAATGTTGGGATCTGTGGTGCCTCAGTTTGCTGTGGAGGGGCTTGCCCTTGACTCTGCTCCTTTGAGGTAGCAGGCTGTTCTGTCACTGTTTCATGTTCTGCATCCATTGGCTCTTTGCCTTTTGCTGTACCTGTTGCTGGTGTAGACATTTGTTGGGCAGCTTGTGAAGCTGTAGCAGTTGATGGACCTTCTCCGACTTGTTGTGGCAGTTTGAATGTAACCTGGTCAAAAGAATCCAAGTCAAGAGTTTTTTGTAAATCTTTGACATTTTTCTCCATAATTTATTCTTGGATAAATTCCTCAACTAGTGTGCCTGCCACTCACTCATCTTGGTTGGCATATTGTTCAATTTGTGGGATTTTACAATGTTCATAGGCTGTCAGCCTATATTTTACCTTTCTGGCACTAATGAAGCCATCTGGGTCATAAGGAACCCACCAGAAACTCCTTTTCAACTTGAGTTTCTGCCCCAATATTTGATCAACATCTTGCCAACCTTCTTTCTTGTTCACGACAAAGGGGCCTAGTTGGTCTCTGAATTTCAGGCGAGCCTTCTTCTTGGCACTATGAAAATGAGTTAAGTCTGAATTGATGAGTTGCCCTTAATACTGCAAGGCAAAGAGTCTCATTGGCACATACCTTGGGAGCTTGTAGGGACAGAGCTCACAGCCATAGATCCTAATGACAGTGTGATTATGGTAAAAGTACCAGTCACCTATTTTGTAGTTCTTTGAAAGCTGCAATATTTTCTGCATGTCATAGGATAGTCTAGCAGGAGGAGTTCTCTTTAGAAGAAAAGAGACTGGATAGACAAACAGGCCAATAAACTCACAATAAGAGTAGGGGGAGTTCTGGACTTCATGAAAGACCGAGGTCCAGAAAATTACAGACCTCTTTTCCCCTTTAGAGTCCAATCTTTTGATGGGGCACTGGAAGCAGTCTGGCTGATAATACATGAACAAATGATAAATATATGATGAGTATTTGAAGACTCCCTCCCTATCCAGTTTCAGCAGTTGGTCATGTATCTTGTTGGAGATGAATTTAGCATAATTATACTTGACAGCAGGAGGTTGTCCTGGGCTATATGCAGACAATAGGAACAGAATGGTTTCATCAATGTGCTCACTAGTTTTGAAACCTAGTACATAGGATATCATATCAACTAGTAGTTTCCCTACCTCATTGAAATTGACATAGAGAAAAGGAGGTGGCTCTATAGGCTGGCGATCTGCTCTCATGAACACTTTGGCAATTCTGGCTATCTCTGAGGTGGAGAGTTTGGGACCTTCATCAAGTAGGTATTTCATAGAGAGAGGCAGCAGAGGCTGAGTTTTCTTGAAGTTAAGCATTTGATTGATTGAATCATGAGTTATTTGGAAAAGAATGCTCCGAGATGGAGACTTGATTGCTCTTTGATTTGGCTCATAGTTTTCAGCACAGAGTCGAATTATCTCAGGGAAAATGTTGACAGAAGGGAGGAAGTAAATGGGCAGGTTAGATTCCCATATTTCGTACATATCACAGTTGTTCAAAAAACTATTTCTCAGCTGACAGAAGGTCTGCAAGTGGTTTCTGTCACCAACCAAATCCTGAATAAGGTGGTCCCTATCAGCCAGGGGTAATGCCTCAAGTTCCTTGTGAGGTGCATTTAGAGGAGCAATGTTCGATGCTGCTGGAGTGGCCATGTTGTATGCTCTGTGTCTGTAATTTGAAATTAGATTGTTGAAATAGCTGAACAGTGAGAATTGCCCCAGAAACTTTGTGAAGAAGTTGTAGAATAGGCTTAGATATAGAACTGGTCTTCATTGTGTGTAGTTTATGATAAAAAGGCAAATTTGTAGAATTCAGAGAGGCTTTAAATGATTTCACTGGATGGGAAGGCTCTGTGGGTAAAATGCAGAGGGAATGGGATTGATTTAGGCCAAAAGAGTGAAATCTTGCAGAGAATTTTGACAAACGGAGTAAGTGCACGGGCAGATTGCAAACTCTGCGGGTGAAAACAACCTTTAAAATGCATTTTTACTGGGAATTTTGCAGCGGAGGGGAAATTTTCTGGGTTTCTCTTGAACAGGGGATAAATTAGTGAATTTAGAGGTGGGATTTCAGGTGTCAGAGTGGGTTTTGGTTTGAATTGGTAGATGTTGAAACAACTTTAATGGAGAAAACTGCGAAAAAGAGGGTTTGGAGGCAAACTGCGGGTAAATACCTGGTTTTATGGCGCAGAGGACAGTTTGCAGGTACAGTTCGAGCTACGGGATCGAGATATGGTGTCGAATTCACTGGGTGATGCATTGTGCAGGTTGTCGGGCGATTTGGACGTAAAATCTCATGCAACGGCTCCATGGGCGCACAATTAAAAACAAACAAAATGGTCGCTTTCGCGACTTTTTATTGAATTTTGAACATTTCGATGCTTTTTGGCGCGTTTGATTGATGACGTCAGCATGACATAATTTGGCGTGGAGTAGGTACGGAAGATGACATGGCAGTCGACGTGTATGAGGTGACGTGGCAAGACACGATGGCGGGGCAGTGACGTCGGCGGATGAGGTGGCAATAGTACAGGGTAACGACAGGCCAACGTGTCGCGACATCAGAGGGTGACGGGGGCTTGACGTCATTGAGTAGGGGTGGGTGGTTTCCAGTTTTCGACGCACCACTTTTGGCCCGAGGCGGTTTTGCAGAGAGGGCCTCCGATCACGCCGGGTGATCAACGCGTGGCGGGGGTACAACAAGAATACCGCCCATCCCCCGCACGCTAATATACCACCCACCGTTGGATGCTGGGCACGGGATCAGATGCCGGTCGGGCAATGAGGGACGGCGAGCAACTTTGGAGCGGGACCCACCTATTATTTAATGTTATAATATGGGCGCCAGGGAAATGAACTTTGGTTAAATAGCATGTTATATGGTTTTATACGGGACAGGATTGGTTATTTAGTTTAACCAAATGCTAAACTAAACCCATTGCACATAAGCACGCGGGGTCATAGTATGGTTTAGGAGGGGGTTTTAGAATAGTTATTAACCTAACCGAGTGTTAGATTAATCCTAGGCAAATGGACGCGAAGGGGTTAATACAAGTCCCAAATGAACTTAGCATTTCCCTGACTTAGGTTATATGGCTATAGTGCCAAGGGGTGGGGATATTTAATATTTTTTTGGGTTTTCTATATAGTTTTTGTACTTATAGGGGTAGGGAAATGATTAAGGGGGCTAAATAATAGAGTTAGTGGTTAATATGAGTTTATGGAATGAAACAACATGAGTGAATGCCAAGCTTGTGGAATGAAACTTAGGCAGAGGAAGATGAAAGGAGTATGGAGTAGTGATTTTTACACAAGAAATGTGGCTTCTTTTCACTAAGTGGAGTGAAGACTCAACTCAGCATTTATCATGAAATGAAGTGAAACAGGACCCTTGGGCAGATCCTAAGCTCCTTGAGGGGATGTTAGTCAAAGATGTATGGGGGAAATGGAGGAGAATTAGTCATGCTTCCATTGTTCTGTAGTCCAACAACTGCCTTAGTGCTTATGTCACTGATGATATGAGTCTTTCTTGACAAGACAAAAATGAGCACCCACCTGCTTCTGCAACCTCAAATTGCCTACCCAGCCTAATACACCTAACATATTTTCTTCATTTTGATCGGGTGCACTTGAACTAGCAAACCCTGAAGTTCCTCTTTTCTTTTGACTGCCCTCCTATCTAAGTCTACCCTTATCTCATCCAAGGGCCCAGATTAAGCAGTTGGGCTCCTTAATTTCTCTGCCTATCTATTCATCTGCCAAGCTTGAACTGTTTGGACAGATATTCATTCTCTAGTCTAGAACAAGCAATTTAAACATGGCATGGTCCAGATTTGAACTGTTGGGCCATCCATCAAGTGTGATGAACAATAATATCTGCACATTGTGAACTTGCAAACAAGCTAGAAGTGGCATTTTGACTGGTCACTTTCCTGGTCTTTCTTTGGGGTCCATTTCTATCATTTTTTCTGACCAATTCATTTTTCTTTTTTCCCTTTGATTTTTCTTTTTAGGGCATACCCTCTTTACATTTTTTAATTTCCTTCTTTTGTATAAAAAATATGGAACCTTTGCAGCATGAAAATATGAACATATTTGGCACTTCCACGGTCAATCATGAAAAATGAAACCTAGTGGTATAGGAACCTAACAATTTGAATCTCCTTTATATGAATTTTGTCCTTCAATGACATCAAGACAATCTCTTTTTTGCAGTATTTTTTCTGAGCTAAGATGAATACCATTTCTATCAAGAGGATATGTTTGGAAGTGTTGTACCTTGACATTGTAAGTGGGCTGAGCTACTTCCTTGTGTGGGTTTGAAAATGGTGGTACAGTTAGTTGAATGGGAGTGGATCTTTGAGATGGATTTGGTTGGGATTGTGGTTGTGGTGGAGGTGGATGGTAGGGATAACATGGATTTGCGTATGGAGGATATTGTGGATTTCTCCCATAAATTTCTTGCCAAACTTGTTGCCAAGATTGGTTTTGTAGTTGATATGGCCAAGATTTCCAAGGAAAGCGCGTGTTCCAATTACTTTGAGATGGATGTGCATCACATTGAAATTCTGAATTATGTTCTTGCATCATATCATGTTTACTAGGTTTCCATGGTCTTCTTTGAGCTACATAACATAGCTTCTTTAGAGATTGGCTTTCTCTATTGTCCTCTTGGTAAACTTCCTTCAACCTTAGTAATGATGGGCAATATATCATGTGATTTTGAATGGTTAACCCAAATATCAACATCTTCTTTTTTCTTATTTTGCATTCTAAACATTTCTACTTTTTCACTTATATTTCTAAGAATTTTTGTTTAAAATTCATCACACAAATTTCCAAGTTCAACTTGACTTACCAATATTGATGTTGATTTACTTACTCTTGCCCTTCCTTTTGATATGCGCTTGCATGTTTCACAAATTTCTTCAAATGATAATTGGTATACATCACCTCTACTCATGAGATCAAGGAGATCAATCCACTCATATATAATTGTTCTCATTAAGATGGTTTTTAGTGTGTCAGATCATAAATGATGTAATGTTTCCCTCTTAAAATTATACATAAATCTGTCTATTAGATCCTCAAGGCTCTCATCTTCTTTTTTATTCATTCTAAAAATTTCTTCTTTAAGATCATGATCTTTATATTTTTCTAGAAATATATTTTGCATATCATTTCATGACCTTATTGAATTAGTCCCTAAACTCATGAACCATTTAAGAGCTCTATCCTTCAATGTTGCCAAAACAATCTCAATTTTTGAGAGTTTAGTAAGTAATCACAAGGTCTACAAAAGATTTCAAATTGAAAGAGAAAAGTTCTTGGATCCTCTATCCTCTTACCATGGAAGTTGATAAGGAAAGCTGGAGGGATTTTCTTCATATGAACACTATTATCAATATCTTGAATGGGAAATCTAAGAGGATCTTCTTCATTGTCATCATCTCCATCGATTTCATCTACCTTCTCTACCACCTCTTCTTCTTCTACCTGCAAAAGTGGATGATGATATGGTTCTTACTACACATTATCAAATGGGGGGTTTGGTGTTGGAGAAGTATTTTTTTATTTTCTTTTATAATTTTTATTGAATAAGAATGCTAATGCAATGCAATGCAATTTTTTATGTCTTTGAAATGAAATATTCCTAATGAAATTAAAGAAATGAATCAACTATGGAAGAAAACACTGCAAACTTTGACACCTCCCTGAAAATGGTGCCAAAAAGTGTTAATCCCAAATATTGCAATAAGAATGTTGCAACTCCCAAGGCTACCAACTTAAATTATCAACCCAGGGTTAGTACAAAATTAAGAGGTGTTTGCACTATATGTGTAGCATGCAATGTGTCCTCCTTTCATTGAAATAAAACACTAACATAATTTCAAAAATTGAAAAATTAGTATATTTATAAAATGTAAATTAATACTCTAATTGTAGAATGTGGAATTTTGTTTTGAAAAAAGAAATTTGATATTTTCAACAATAATGCTTGTAATTGAAACCTTAAGGAAGCATGAATTCAAGAATCAAGTCTAATCTAATTTGCTTTGATGAATCACCCCTTTTATCACTATTTTCAAGGAAAATTTTCTTTAGTAACATAATCCATGTACATTTCATAAGAAAACATTCATTGTTTTCAAATGTGGAAATCTATCTTCTAATTCTGATTCTAGATTTGTACTTGCAGTGAAGGAAAGGTAGGTCTAGAGTATTATTTGGTCTTCCTAAATCATGGATTCATAGCCTAGGGGTCATGATTCAAGATTAAGAGAAAAAACCAATATTTTGGAGCAAATATGGTCAAGTTTACACATCCTATAGGAGTGCCATAGGAGGTGTTACAGGAGGCCCTGTTTTGCTACAAGAGGAGATAACTTGTTGAATTCCCAAGTAAATCAAATGAAAATGGGATGATATTTTTTTGTTATTAATTAGGATTTATTATGACTCCATTACAAGTGGAATCACTCCAAAATACCACTGCTAACACATGTTAAAAAATAACAAAAAATACTACTCTAAAACTGGAAATTCAAGAACTAGTGAGCTAGTTAATGCCCCAAATTTCTAACCTAATCAAGTGAAAATTATATGGGGTAAATTTTGATATTAACTTGAATGTTGTTACGACCAAAAACACATGAAATCAACTCAAATGAATCTCATTAACACATTCTAAAAAATAGCAGAAAATCACTACTATTTTGCTATAAGGGATTCCTAGAAATTCTAGATTTTTGAACTGGTGGACCAATCTAAGTAGCTCAATGATGAATATGACTTTTCAACTTTTTTATAAGGATGAATAATTCTTGTGATTCTGTAAATAACCTACAAAAAAACTCACTTCAATCATTTAACCAATATGACCTACAACAAAAGAAGCATGAATAGAAATGCAGAAATAAGAGATGGAAGTGAAAAATACATTCAAAGGAAATGAAGAAGTTGCACAAGAGGTATATGAGGCTCTTAGGATGGCCTAGACAAGAGAAAATTAGAGTCCTATGAAAGAAACCAAGCTTTAGAAGGTGAGAAAGACACCAAACTTCATTATTTGAATCAATCCAACTACATCCCTGCTATAAATGAAAGTGGAGCTGCTAAATAACAAGTTTTTTCCACAAGAAGACTAATAAATATATGCTCCTAGAGAAAACTTGAATTGGTACTTATGAAAATTGATGGGGTAGCATTTTCCTTGAAAGGAGGAAGTTATCCCCTCCAAAATCCCTCAAATAGTGGATCTGGTTCCTAACACTAGGAATTTGCATCAAATGACAAGGAACACATTCCAAGATTTTCTCAATCACTGGAGATGTTATGCTCTTAACCTGCAAAGCGATACCCAAACAGAGAATTTGCGAAGAAAAGATACCGAGAACACAAAATATGCGAAGAAAATATACCCAGAGCACAGAATAGCAATGATTTTATTATCCAGAGAGAAATGTTCACAGGCCTCTTCGAGGGGGCAACCTCTAATAGAGCAGAGCTCGATTACAAAACCAGACACAATGCTCCTCGCAGGGAGTCTCTATCCTTTATATATGACTTATACATGCAATACCACGAGCCACTATCGTGGATTTTATTAATACCATCTATCTAATACTACCGCCCATTTACCATCTAACTAATACTACCGCCCATTTGCAACTAACTGTGGTCCCGTCATTAATTGCGGGTTAACCTGTTGGGTCCCTATAATACTAGTGATTACCCCATTACTATTGTAGTTATACCCCTTATTTATATTGATGTACCCATGTAGTGCCCATATTGTTACTATTGTGCCACATAGAAGCCCACTATTGTTATTGTTGTGCCCTACAATATTATTGTTATGTAGGCTTTGATTGTATTGGGACCACTTAGACTCCTATATATAGAAAGGAGGTATTTTCATTTGTATCATCCAAGAATTGTTCATTTATGTAATGTAAAGGAGGTTGCCCCCTCGAAGAGGCTGAATTCTAAGGCGTGGATCTCTCTTTTCTATCTTTTTGTGAGCTGGTTTCATAACATTTGGTATCAGAGCTTTGGATTCTAGGGTTTCGCTGCTCCAAACAGGTCATCGTGGCATTTTCGCTATAACTTTTTTTCTGTGACGTTTCAGAAGTCGCAAAAAAACCCCATTTGAGAAGAATTGGCGCTGAACCTTGGGTCCGAATTTCAGAACTTTTCTCACGATATTTTCGGAGATATGATCTGAGGAAGTTGGTCTTTTTGCAGACTCCTGAATTACATTCAAAACAGGTGACCTGGGGAAATTCGTCATAACTGTCCCTTTGAGGATCGGATTGAAATTTCATAAAAAGGTAGATAAATCAAACAGACGGTAGTTTCTTGTGGGTGAGTTTCAGATTCAAAGGTTGAAACAGTGACTCGTGGCACGTCGTACAAGTTCGCTCTACTGAACCAGTCTAAAAGCAAGTCATTGTGGGAGATTTCACATAACTCTTCCTTGGAGAATCCAATTTGGCTCAGACTTGTGGCATTGGAAAGAGGACGCAGAAGGCTACTACAGATAGCAATTTTAGAACTAGATGATCTGAAATCACAGAGATACATCAGATTCAATATCAGGCCTCTATAAAGTGAAAAAAGGTGTGTAGTTTTTTTTTAAATTTTTGTGTAAGCTTGGTTTAACAGAATTCAAAGGGCATAGTAAAGCATTATTATCAGTAACCAATGCCCCGAGGAAAGAAAATGCAAACACCTAGTAAGGAACCTGAAAGCTCTAGCATGACTCATGAAGAAGAGGAAGAAATGCTACATGATATATCAAAATTACAAGAACAAGTGCAACAAATGTCACGCTCACAAAAGCTAACAGAAGCTAAGATAAGTGGCATGGAATCTAAGGTAAATGGCGTGGAATCTAAGATAAAGGGCATGGAAGCTAAGATGGATGGCATGGAAGCTAAGATGGATGGCATGGAAGCTAAGATTGACGCTAAATTTGATGGCATGGATGATAAGATGGATGAATTGAAGAAGTTGCTACAAGAAAGGGTCACTAATGGTGAAAAGGTAGTAAAGGAAACTCATGATGAGAATAAAAGAAATGTTAATCATGATTCCATAGACTCTAATGTTGGATCGAAGACTCACCATGTTCCAAAATCAATGTGAGGAAGTTTGATGGCAAGGATCCCGCCACATGGATATTACAGATGGAGCAATTCTTCGATCTCAATAATGTGCAAAACACACAAAAGGTACGTATGGCAACTTTATATTTGGAACCAAATCAGTTTGTATGGTATCAATGGCTTTGTTCTCGTAAACAATTTATCACTTGGGCAATTTTTACGGAAGAATTGATAGCACATTATGAGGATACAAAAAGCAACACTTTTTTTAGCCAATTGATGAATCTCAAACAAAAGGGTTCAATAATGGAGCACATTGAGGAGTTCCAAAAATTGAACATAAGGATAAAAGATATTCCAGAGGAGCATAGGATTGATGTGTTCATAGGGTCTTTAAAGGATAATATCCAACATGATGTGCGCCTTTGGGAACCTGATTCATTAGAGAAGGCATTCAGGTTAGCAAGAAAAATGGAAAGCAAAATTATGGCAACTAGGAAGCATACCATTCACAACTATAAAGATGGAAGTGTTGTTGCCCATAGTCTTCCACAACCTACAAGGTTGACACCGCAACAATTGGAAGAAAAAAGGAGCAAAGGGGTGTAATTGCACAATTATGTTCACTAGATGTTTCCACATTAGAATCATCTATTTCTCCAGATCTCCAAAAAGTCCTGGACAATCATTCCAAGGTATTTGAGACTCCCAAAGGTCTCCCACCTATGCGTGATCATGATCATGCTATTCATCTGATTCCAGGAAGTGTTCCTCCAAACATCAGGCCGTACAGATATCCCTATGTCCAAAAAAGTGAAATTGAACGTATGGTTGCAGAAATGCTAGAGGCTGGTATAATTCAACCGAGTCAAAGTTCTTTCTCTGCTCCAGTAGTATTGGTGCACAAGAAGGATGGATCATGGCGCATGTGTCTGGATTATAGGGAGCTCAACAAGCTCACTATTAAAGATAAGTTCCCCATTCTTGTCATTGATGAATTACTGGATGAATTGCATGGATCAATTTACTTCACCAAGTTGGATCTTCGTTCAGGATATCATCAAATCAGAATGAAGATTGAAGACATTCCGAAAACGGCATTTAGAACTCATGAGGGTCATTATGAATTTTTGGTCATGCCTTTTGGCCTTACCAATGCACCTTCAACATTTCAAGGTTTGATGAATTCAATTTTCAAACCATTCCTTAGAAAATTTGTGTTAGTATTTTTTGATGATATACTTATCTACAGCAAGTCTTGGAAGGATCATGTTGAACATGTCGACAGGGTGCTACAACTATTGGAAGAGAAACAATTATATGCCAAAAGATCCAAATGTTTCTTTGGAGTCCAGGAGGTGGAATATTTGGGTCATATTGTATCTCATGAAGGATTTAAGGTAGACCCTACCAAAATTAAAGCCATTAAGGAATGGAAAATCCCCACATCCATAAAGCATTTGCGCGGATTTCTTGGGTTGACAGGGTATTATCGCAAGTTTGTTAAGAATTATGGGAGAATAGCAGCACCTCTAACAACATTATTGAAGAAAGATGCATTTTCATGGACTCCGGAAGCAACAAAGGCCTTTGAACATCTTAAAGAGGCAATGTGCCAAGCACCGGTCTTAGCTACACCGGACTTCACAAAAACCTTTACTGTGGAATGTGATGCTTCAGGAAATGGAATTGGTGCTGTTCTAATGCAAGATGAAAGACCCATTGCCTTTGAAAGTCATCCAATCAAGGGAAAGTTTCTAAGAAAAGCTATTTATGAGAAGGAAATGTTGGCAATACTCCATGCACTTAAGAAATGGCGACCCTACCTAATGGGAAGACACTTCAAGGTAAAAACAGATCATGATAGCCTTAAATACTTTTTAGAACAAAGATTATCCTCTGAAGAGCAACAAAATTGGGTCACAAAGATGTTGGGTTATGACTTTGAAATCATCTACAAAAAGGGGAAGCAAAATGTGGTGGCAGATGCACTCTCAAGGAAGGATGAGGATGTGGAAGCATTGTTGTGCGCTATTTCTATCATCCAACCAGATTGGATAAATGAAGCAAGGGAGGAATGGAAGAATGACGAAGAAGTATGGGCACTTATTCGAAAGCTACAACAAGATTCCAGTACGTCTGATACATTTAGCTGGAAAAATGATTCGTTATGGTACAAAGATCACTTATACCTCTGTAAGAATTCCCAGCTAAAACAAAAGATTCTTATGGAATTGCACACTTCTCCCTTAGGAGGGCACTCAGGATTTTTAAAAACTTACCACAGGGTGAAGAAGGAATTTTTTTGGGATGGCCTTAAATCAGATATTCATAAGTTTGTGGCAGAATGTTTGGTTTTCCAGCAAAATAAAGTTGAAACAATTAAGACACCGGGTCTATTACAACCTTTACCCATTCCAAGCCAACGTTGGGAGGAGGTATCAATGGATTTTATCACAGGTTTACCCAAGTCTGAGGGAAAGAGTGTCATCATGGTGGTAGTTGACAGACTTACCAAGTATGCACACTTTAGTGCATTATCACATCCATTTAAAGCCAGTACAGTTTCTACTGCATTTATGGAAACAATTCAAAAGCTACATGGAAACCCAAAGATTATTGTAAGTGACAGAGATCCCATTTTCACTGGAAATTTTTGGACAGAATTATTTTCTTGTCTTGGTACTCAGTTAGCTCATAGCTCATCTTATCATCCTCAATCTGATGGGCAAACTGAGATAGTAAACAAATGTTTGGAAGGATACCTTCGTTGCTTTGTATCTGATAAACAGACACAATGGGTCAAATGGTTGCCTCTGGCTGAATGGTGGTATAACACTTCCTTTCATACAGCAACAAAAATGACCCCATTTATGGCACTTTATGGGTATCAACCACCATCCATCACATCATATTTAAGAGAAAATTCTAAGGTTCAGGCAGTGGAACATCACATCGAACATCAACAACAAGTCCTCCAACTCTTAAAGGATAACCTTGTGTTGGCACAGAATAGAATGAAACAACAGGCAGATCAGCATCGCAGTGAAAGAAGTTTTGATGTAGGTGATTGGGTATTCCTACGGCTACAACCATATAAGCAAATGTCCCTCAAGCAAGCTAAGAAGGATAATAAATTATCACCAAAGTATTATGGTCCGTACAAGGTGTTGCAAAAGATTGGTACTATGGCATACAAATTGGAGCTTCCTGTAGCTTCTCGATTGCACCCAGTTTTCCATGTTTCATGCTTAAAGAAGGTTATAGGCGACAAGCTCCCGGTTCAAACAATATTGCCAGAACTTGATGAAGAAGGAAAAATTATATTGGAACCGGAAGCAGTTATAGAAACAAGAACTCGACAGCTATGAAATCAATCAATTTCAGAGTACCTTATCAAGTGGAAGAACTTATCCGCTGAAGATTCCACATGGGAGGACGAGAATTTTATGTAGAAGTATCCTGAACTACTCAAGCGTTGAGGACAACACTTTTTTGAAGGAGAGGGGCATGTTGGGTCCCTATAATACTAGTGATTACCCCATTACTATTGTAGTTATACCCCTTATTTATATTGATGTACCCATGTAGTGCCCATATTGTTACTATTGTGCCACATAGAAGCCCACTATTGTTATTGTTGTGCCCTACAATATTATTGTTATGTAGGCTTTGATTGTATTGGGACCACTTAGACTCCTATATATAGAAAGGAGGTATTTTCATTTGTATCATCCAAGAATTGTTCATTTATGTAATGTAAAGGAGGTTGCCCCCTCGAAGAGGCTGAATTCTAAGGCGTGGATCTCTCTTTTCTATCTTTTTGTGAGCTGGTTTCATAACATAACCACTTACAATTATTAATATGGGCTTTATTGACTCTTGACTATGACGTGATCCCTTGACATAAATAAGGGGGTTAGGGTGGGACCCTAACATGCCCTCCCCCTTAAGACTAGCCTTGTCCTCAAGGCTGAAGCTGCGGAAACTGCTGAAGAATAGCGGCTGGTTCCCAAGTTGCATCTTCCGGCGAGGTGTCTTTCCATTTGACTAGGACCTCCTTAATCACGCGGCCACGCAGGTGCTTGTCTCGTGTGTCTAGAACCTGTTCAGGTTGAAGCCAGATTGATCCTTCTTCATCCAATTCAGGTAGACTGGTTTGAACTCTGCAATTGTTCCCAATCACTTTCTTGAGGCACGATACATGGAAAACTGGATGGATTTTTGCTGTAGGTGGCAAAGCCAGCTTGTAAGCCACTTCTCCAATGCGCTGAAGTACTTGATATGGTCCGTAGAATTTTGGAGAGAGCTTTTGACAGCCCTTGTCTTTGAGTGATGTTTGCTTATATGGTTGCAATTTCAAAAAGACCTGATCCCCTTCTTGAAATTGGCGCTCTGAGCGATGTTGGTCAGCCTGTTGCTTCATACGGTTCTGAGCTTGATGAAGATTCTCGCGCAAGTGGGCCAGCATGGTTGCACGGTGTTGTAAGAGTTGATCCACTGCTTGTACTTTGGAGCACCCCGTGAGATAAGAAGTAGGGGACGGCGGAAGTTGTCCATAGACTGCTTCATAGGGAGTCATTTTGGTGGTGGCATGATAGTTGGTGTTATACCACCATTCCGCCAAAGGTAACCACTGTGCCCAAAGGTGTTGTTTTTCTGAAGTGAAACACCTAAGGTAGGTTTCTAGACATTTGTTGACTGCTTCGGTTTGCCCATCTGTTTGCGGATGATATGAAGTACTGAGTTTGAGTTGAGTGCCTTGTATTCTGAAGAGCTCCTGCCAAAAATTACTGGTGAAGATTGGGTCGCGGTCGGACACAATCGAAGTGGGCATGCCATGCAATTTGAAGATTTGATCCATGAAAGTTTGAGCAACCAAAGTAGGTGTGAATGGTTGGGGTAGAGCGCAGAAATGAGCATACTTCGATAGTCAGTCCACAACCACCATGATGACTGATTTGTTCCCAGACTTTGGAAGACCTGTAATGAAATCCATGGAGACCTCCATCCAAATTGACGCCGGAATGGGCAATGGTTGTAATGTGCCTGGTGTGTTGACGATTTCCCCCTTGTGGCGTTGACAGACGTCACATTCTGCTACAAAAGTAAGGATGTCTTGTTTCATGCCGGTCCAAAAAAATGATCTTCTGGTGCGAGCGTATGTCTTCTGAAAGCCCGAATATCCTGCAATGGGAGAGGAGTGCAATTCTGCCAAAATGCGACTTTTGAGGGTGGAAGTTGGTGATATGACGACTCTGTCCTTGTAGCGAAGAATATCATTCTGCGACGAGTAGCCCTTGCTGGAATTAGGATCTGCCTGTAATTGAGAAATGAGTTGGGAGAGCTCAGGATGTGAAAACCATTCCCCGCGAGCCTCTTCAATCCAGTCTGGAATGGGGAGGGATATTGCGAGCAAAGTACTTTCCTCCTCAAATTGTCGTGACAATGCATCTGCTACCCTGTTGTCTTTCCCTTTCTTGTAAATGATCTCATAATCATAACCTAGCATTTTGGCTAACCATTTATTTTGTTGGGGGGAAGATAGGCGTTGCTCCAAAAAATATTTAAGACTGTGATGATCTGTGCGGATTTGGAAACGTCGCCCCAACAAGTAAGGTTGCCAGGTCTCAACTGCATGTAAGATGGCCATCATTTCCTTCTCATAGGTAGATTGGCCCAAGTTCTTCCCACTTAGTTGTTGGCTGGTGAAGGCCAATGGTCGCCCTTCCTGCATTAAGACTGCTCCAATACCTGTTCCCGAAGCATCAGATTCAATGACAAATGTTTTGGTGAAGTCCAGTAGTGCTAAGACCGGAGTGGAACACATTGCGGTTTTGAGAGCGGTAAATGCCTGTTGTGCTTCTTCGTTCCAGAAGAAGGAATTTTTCTTGAGAAGTTGCGTCAGGGGCTTTGCTATGCGGCCATAGTTGCGGACAAATTTACGATAATAGCCTATGAGACCCAAAAATCCTCTCAAGCTTTTCAAGGTCTTAGGTTGGGGCCACTCTTGCATTGCCTGGATCTTTTTGGGATCAACCTTGACACCTTCACGGCCCACAATGTGGCCTAAATAGTCAACTTCTTCCATGCCAAATGCACACTTAGACATTTTGACAAATAGTTTATGCTTGCTGAGCAGTTGCAAGAGGATATCTACATGCTTAAGATGTGCCGCCCAAGTGCCACTATAGATGAGGATGTCATCGAAGAAGACCAGGACAAATTTTCTGAGATATGGTCTGAGGAGGTGATTCATAAGGCTCTGAAAAGTAGAGGGGGCATTACAGAGACCAAATGGCATGACCAAGAACTCATAATGGCCTGCATGAGTTCTGAAAGCTGTCTTGGGAATGTCAACTTCCTTCATGCGAATTTGGTGGTAGCCTGAGCGAAGATCCAATTTAGTGAAGAATTGAGCCCCATTGAGTTCGTCCAGCAAATCGTCAACCACTGGGATGGGAAATTTATCTTTGACTGTTAACTTATTGAGGGCCCTGAAGTCTGGACACATCTGCCACTCCCCATCTTTCTTGAGGACCATGATGACTGGAGATGAGTAAGGACTAATACTAGGACGAATGACACCTGCTTCCAACAATTCCTTGATGATTTTTTCTATTTCATTCTTTTGGGTGAATGGATGTCTGTATGGCCGCACATTTGGAGGTTGGGCCCCTAGGACCAATGTGATGCTATGATCATGTTCGCCTCGCGAGGGTGGAAGTTCATGAGGTTTGTCAAAGACCGTCCGATGTTTATTCAAAATCTGTTGCATCTCAGGATGAATTGGCGCAGACATGGTATCTACTACCTGTATGGCATTAAATTGAGCTACTACTCCATGATGGCCCTTTTTTAACAAATTTTCCATACGATGCGAGCTTATGATTGAAGGGGCTCCCGCTTGTAGCCCACGGAGGGTATGTGTGTAGTCGTTCTGCTTAAAACTCATATATAACTCCTGGAAATCCATTGTGATTGGCCCAAGAGTGCGGAGCCATTCCGCCCCTAGGACAATGTCGCAACCCCCCATGTTTATTGCAAACATGTGGGTTTTCAAGTGATAATCCCCCATTTGAATTTTGACATTTTCACAGCGACCTTCACATTTCATTGTGCCTCCATCTGCAATCTGGACTTGGAAGTTGGAAACTGCTCGGACATAACAATGTGCTGCTTCAGCGATCTTTTGGTGGATGAAATTATGGGTACTTCCACTATCAATCAAAACTATTACTGGCCGATGTTTAAGAAAACCCCTGATTTTGAGAGTTTGAGGTGAAGAAATTCCTGCCAATGCATGTAGCGAAATCATTGGTTCATCAGATACCATCTCCTGTTGGTGATCTTCTTCGGTCGCCTCTGGTTCCTCAAGTGGTGGGTCTTCCTCGGTTGAGCTGTAGTCAGTGGCATCTATTTGAAAAAACTTGTGCTCTTTGCATTTATGACCCGGGGAATATTTTTCATCACAATAGTAACATAGTCCTTGCTTCCTTCTTTCGGCCATTTTTGCAGGTGACACATTTTGAATCTTAAGTGTTTGGGTCATATTGGGAGCCTGTGAGGGACGACCTTTAGCTGGAAAGTTGGGGCGGCTGGATTGAGCTGTTAATGCCCGTTCCACCTTACGGGCTACCTGGCAAGCCTCGTTCCATGTGGGGGGATGGTGGAGTAGAACCTGAGCTTTGATGGCTTCTTTAAGACCGCTGATAAAGCATTCCATGTAGAATTCATCTGTGAGACCCTTAGTGTGGAAGGCTAAGGCTTCAAAGGCGGTAATATATTCATCCACTGTACCCGTCTGTCGGAGCTTAGTGAGACGCCCCAAAAAAGAGTCTTCCTGTTCAAAGCGATTTCGAAGAGCTTTGGTCAATTGGCCCCAATTCTGAAATTGTCCATTGCAACGCTGATACCATTCCTTCCATTGCCATCGTTCACTGTCCAAGTACATGGTTCCCACCATAAGCTTAGTCCCCTCATCTATGATATGATTCAATTGAAAATACTGCTCCATTTGTGCTAGCCATGTGGATGTGTGAGAACCGTCAAATTTCTGCATATCCAACTTGGGAGGTCTCTGATTGGGTGGTGGATGGGTGTGCCAGACGTGAGGAGAGTGGCTAGACTCTCCCTCATGGTATTCATGACCCTTATACGCCTCCTCGTGGGCTGGCTCCTTGCCCTTGTCCTGTAGTAGGCACTCTAATCCTTTAAGATGTTTTTCGACCCTTTCCACCACAGAGTGGAGGGAGTGCACCTCTTCTTCTATTTTTTCTATCCTTTCATTGGCCATTGCTTGAGCCCTTTCATTGGCCATTGCTTGAGCGCGAGTTTCTACCATACACCCGTCTGACTAAAATTTGGGACCGCCGATTTTTTTTTTTTTTTTATTTTGCCAAGAATTGAATGGTACCACCTTGCTTAGCTCGTCGTCCTGATTCTGATGGGCTAGGTCACCAATAAGCGCCCTGGAAGATCTCAGACTTTTTTTTTTTTTTTTGGAAAACTCCTAACGGAGTTTTACTCCTTTCTGATCAATACTGCAGTCGCCAAATCCTCAAAATGTCAATGCCACCAAAAGTCCTGCGAAAATTATATCCAGGTACAGGAACCCTTTCCAACTACTCCGATCTGGCTAATCTCGGAGATCTGAATGGTGGAACAACTGCTATTGCTGGTCTGGAATATCAGATCTGAGAGATTTGAATGGTGGAACAACTGCTGTTGCTGATCTGGAATATCAGATCTGGTGGATCTGAGATATCTGAATGGTGGAACAACTGCTGCTACTGATCTGAGAGAAAGGGACTATGGTCTTGGGGAGTGTCAGGTGCTACAGATCGCAATATACATAAGGGTCTGACAGTAGTACTCGGCCCAATGTTTCAGGGCTCTAACTAAGGAGGATCGACCGTACCCTTAGCCGTACAACCCGACTACCCTATCGTACAGGCGAGTAATCTCTCCGAGTGCTGTTCTCGGTGTACTGTAGCAACAAGACGGCCGAAGGTTTATCTATGGCGAGGTTTCAAGGGAGCTAGGGGGCTTCCTATATACCCATAGGGTACGTGGAAGACAGTCCGTGCGCGGTTCTGTCTAATGCGCTACTACTCGAAGGGGTACCCACAGGGGTTACAAGGGAGTCCAACAGACGTGACCACCTCTTGTATTTCCTGCGTGCATGCCTCCCCAAATCCGCAGGTTTATGCGCTTAACGACAGATCCCGTGGTTTAAAGACGCCGGAACACGTCTCTAGCCTAAAAAAAATTTTGCTAAAATTTGGAGATCCCACCGAGCCCTGGAAAGTGCTCTGATACCACTTTTTATGCTCTTAACCTGCAAAGCGATACCCAAATAGAGAATTTGCGAAGAAAAGATACCGAGAACACAAAATATGCGAAGAAAATATACCCAGAGCACAGAATAGCAATGATTTTATTATCCAGAGAGAAATGTTCACAGGCCTCTTCGAGGGGGCAACCTCCAATAGAGCAGAGCTCGATTACAAAACCAAACACAATGCTCCTCGCAGGGAGTCTCTATCCTTTATATATGACTCATACATGCAATACCACGAGCCACTATTGTGGGTTTTATTAATACCATCTATCTAATACTACAGCCCATTTACCATCTAACTAATACTACCGCCCATTTGCAACTAACTGTGGTCCCGTCATTAATTGCGGGTTAACCACTTACAATTATTAATATGGGCTTTATTGACCCTTGACTATGACGTGATCCCCTGACATAAATAAGGGGGTTAGGGTGGGACCCTAACAGGAGCTCTAGGATTTGTCAATAATTTCATGATACTTTATTCATTTATTATCCAATATTGATCCTCCTGTAGTAGGGAGAAAGTTCCTATATTATCTCATCGCCCAAATCTTCATAATCTGCCCAATATTCTCACAACATTCTACAAAAATAAATTATATTAGGCACAAATATGCAATTTCTAAACATTCCTAATGAACATATTAACACTAAAAATATGTCATATAATGCAAAAAAAAAGAGGTTTAATGTGTTGAAGGATGTTCAAATGGGCATTAATTTATGACCAATTTGGAGACCCATCAAGAAGCAAGATTCTAATTTAATGACTTTCACCATCTGCAAAGCCTCTATAAGCATGTGAGGGTGTTGACATCTATTAATCAAAGACCCAACACATGAATCACACATAGAAACCGTGGGAAAAAATATAAAGAAACGTGGGTGGAATTTCCAAGGAAGGCTGAGGAGGTGCCTCTTAGTTCGATTCAAGATTTAATATGTTGAGCTCTACATGATCCAAGTTGGGGATACTAGAGGTGTTGGGATGGGGTCCCCTAGGTCATTTTTGTTAAAATATTGTAAGTCTTCGAATTTTAGGAGCGGAGTGCAAGTCATATAGGTAAAATAGGAGTCGAGGGGTTTTAGGAAGGTCAAAACCTCTTATATTTTGGTATTGATTTGAGATCCGCCCATGGGTTTTGGACCATGGTATTATAAGTGTAAAGGATATATAAAGGGATGTCTTAGCAAGTCTAAGGAAACTTATTTTTGACGAGATGATATGTTTTTGACTCTGTAATCATATATCTTTCTGTGTTTTGTGTGAAGGGAAAGGCTCCTGCAACTGAGTGTGCGGGCCCCTGCAACTGTGCGCGCAGGCTCTGGAAAGTTGTATAAGGAAGGTACGAAGTAATAAAATATATTTGAAGAAATCGTGTCTATTTTTAAACAGTTATGTATTTTTTGTTCTTACAGGCAATTGAATGATAATTAGCTGTATTTTATCTTAATTACTCTATAAAGATTTAGATCAACTACTAGATGTTATTTTATGCATGATTACATGGTTACGTGAAGCTTATAACTCTCTTGAACTGAAAAAACATTTGAGTTTCATGAATAAGGGTTCATGAAGGTAAAATTAGAACTAAAATTGTAGAAAGTGCCTTAAACCACATCACTAGCCTTCAGGATTCAAAAGCCTAGTTCTAACATCCCCTAATACTGCCTCAGGTGAGACTGCAACTTGCGCTACACAAGTGGTTTCCGAAAGGGCAAGTAGGGTAGAGTTTTGTTGGTTAGTGCAAATAATTCTGAACTTGGATCCAATACCGTCAAGCCAACAAATGGTTCCGTTGTTGGGACCAGTGTTGGGCCTCAGAAATGCCCTCATTTTCAACATATAACATTACTATTTATAAAGCATATTCCTGCAGTTTCTACCATATTCATATCCATTTCCCGTAACTCATGCCTAAGACCATCCTTTTCATATCATAGTTAAATATCATAGTTTTATTGTGTTTTTAATGTCTTAAGGATGATTTTTCCATGATCTTCTAATGACGGTTTTGTTAAGTACCTTTGTCTTAGGGTTCCATCGCTGAAATTCTTCACAAGTTAGTGAAATTAGTTACTACAAGGTTGAGTGTGGAATGAGATTACTATAGGTGAAAATATGAATTTTTTGATCCAATGGTGAAGAATCTTCAAATTATGACATGGGGGTTTTGTTTTGAGAACCCTCATTCAGGTAACCCAGAAACGGTTTGGAAAAATTTGACATTATGAGGAAGTTATGGTCAGGGGAATATTTCAACACTTTGTTGGCTTAGGGGGTTCTCACCCAGGTTCAGAGTTAGTTGTGCCAACCAAAAAAACCCTACATTGTTGGCCCATTTGGCAACAACCTATGCAACGTAGGCTACAATATCACCCGAAACAGTATTGGGGGTTGCAAGAACCAAGTTTCTACATTTAGAGACTAGTGTGATGTCTTACAGCACCTTGGATCTGCCTCCATGCAGATCGATAGAATTCTAGGGCTCGTTACTGTAACTTAGTTAAAGTGGCCTTCATACCTTCACAAACTTCCATGATCAGTCCTTGCGGACCTTAAAAATTCAATTTACCTACTTATGTGCAACAAAAAGTAACCCTAGATTGGAGTTCGCGTAGATATACTTAATTCATTAGAAAACATAAGATAAATAGCATGTAACTTCACGGAAGTGGCTAAGCATTAATTTCATACATCATTAAGATAGATTAAGTAAATTCGCGTAGAATTCAGTCATTATTTCATAAGACACATCATTAATCGGCATCATATAACATGAAAAGATACAAACGGAAATGTTGAGTAATTCTTCGAAAGATTGTCCTTATTGATTTTCAATTCATTGATTACAGACTCTTCTTACCCTACGCACATAACTGCAAGGGTCCACGCACTCCATTGTGGACTCTACTGTTGTGGGGAAAAATGCCTATGCAGGACGATCCTATCCACCTAAGGTGTGACAGTGCCTTAGCAACAAACAGAGACAGCTATTCTAGTATTCTTCCTTTATGAATTAAGAATGAAGAGAGATGGATGGAATAACCGGTGTCTTCCGTTTGTCCCTCGATCCAGTTTCTCTTCTCTTTGAGAGTTCCCAGCTACTTGCCTTCTCGCTCACCCAGCTTCAAGAGGTTTCTGCAAGATCACAAGAAGAGAACACTACACAAAGACATAGATTCATATTCATAACTAGTTCAGGATTAGAAATAAACTAAACATACTAATGCAATCATACATCAAAGATACACCAATATATAGGAGAAACCAAGATAGCTTTATTGATGAATAACAAGGTTCAGGAAGAGATACAACCCAGAGGGCTCCAATCCAGCATCTCCTTCCCAGCAAATGAAATTCCTATCTTCACCTTCCCTCAAAGCATTAAGCACCCAATGATTCCAACCTCAAACCAACAACAATTCTTTGCAATAACAAAATTCCAGCCTCTAGATCTCATGGAGGAGAGATCCATATATAGATGTTTGGAGAGAGGATGAGTCAGCTTGAGATCTGACTAGTGTCCTCTCCCTCTGTCAGTTCTTGCTTCCACTTGGAGGTTCTTGCTTCCACTTGGAGATTGAGAACCTCTTACTCATCACTAGTCGAATTCACTGAGGCAAGTGTCATTGAGGAAGATTCTGGAAGCTTCCAGGGTCTTGACACCTTGTTGAATGAACTTGCCATTTGTCAATTCTCACTCAGCGCACCCTGGTAGTGCTTCTACCTATGTTGCAGTGCAGGTAGCCAGTGCAGACTTTTCATTTTAGCGCAGACAGCTAGTGGAGCCTCTGAATTGATCCTGAATTGACTTGTTTTTGAGCAGTTTCTGGTGGAGAACTTCTGTGAATTGCTGTGGTTTCTTAGCCTTGTTCCTCTAGGGGTAGGAACAACATGTTTAGGGACTTTGGATCCCTTAGATTATGGACATTTCATGCTTATAGCTGTAAGGCACAAAAATGTCTATAACAGTTGCCCCCTAAAGTATGAGGCCATTTATCGGGTGAAATGCTTTATCAGGAGGATCCGAAGTTCATTCATTGTTGGGAGGAGACCTGTAATAAGATACAATACAATACATTATTTTTCATACTTCTTTCATGATCTGGCTGAGGCGGGCATTCCCATGCTCAACTTTATAAATTCATTTTTCTGTACATAGAACAGACAATCGTCTGATGGTAGACTGATAATTTTGATGAAATTATCATCCTTTGGGGTAGGATGATTATCTGCTGCAATGATGTACATGTCAATGTCTTTATCTCTCCTGAATATATATCGCAGCCCGGATGGATGAAACTAGATCTGGGGTCTTAAAACTCGTTCGATCTTCACTCTAAGTACAAGTCGATCCATGTGAGAAATGTTTTGAAGTCGAACATGGAAAGACATCGCTTGATTACCGGTCAATGAGGTAAACCGTTAACAAGCGCGAGAGGAATCACCGATAATGATAATGACCCTCAAGGTACTGCAGTACAATTCACGTGGTGTGAATAAAGGACTTGGCGTCGAACACCACGCAAAATCTTTCGGTCGAAGGTCATTGACGTATACCTGTCGCCGGAAGTGAGAAACTTGCCATTGAGGCATGCAAGCTTCAAAGTACTGGAGGGGTTGTTCCTAGATCAACTTCTTGGATAATGAGCTGATGTCGACAAGAAGTGATCCGTCAAAGGAGGGCCTTAATGTATCCCACATCAGTGACACGGAACGGAGCAAATGATTTTGATGGAGGTGAAAACGATCTGATGATATATGATTTAGGGTGACGGTCATGAAAGGATGAAGGATAATGTATGGCAGTGGATGGGACATAGTTGACTTCTCTGAACGACTTCTCTTGAACATATGGCGACACTTATGCGATGGATCGGTAGCATTACCCCAAATATGGATGGTATGGCGAGACCATGGTGATGTGACCGGTGAATGAAACAACCCAACCCGATTGTGGTACGGAGGAAAAGTGTCATGTTCAAGAGCGACTTGCTACCATCAAAGTATTCTTGAGTTTCCCCCAATTTTTCCCCAGTCATCGCTGACCAGTACCTCTTTATTTTTGTCAAGCTTGAGGAGGATAACATATGCTTGTTCTATAACTTGCCCTTCGGGCAAGCCCATCGCTATGTTTTAACGAGCCTAGCGATAGTGAAACTCGTTCTCGTCTAAAGACAAGTTTGTCGCTATTTAATGCATTTAACGAGTCTAACGACAAGGATAACTCGGTCCTTTTCATTTTTAGAGAGTCTGAAAAGGTACGTAAAGTCAACTCCGGAAGTCCTTTTTCGTCATCTAATCCCTTAAGTCCGAAAAAGTATAAAACAATACAGAAGGGATGAGTTTTCGATAGTTTTAACGAGCCGAACAAAACAAGCGCTTGATCTTTTTGTGCAATAATCCCTCAGGTCCAAAAAGATTAAAATCTAGAGGAAGGATAGCTCTTCTGGTCGCTTTAATGAGCTGGAAGGCCAAAACTCGGCAATCTTTTCATATTTTACGAGTCAGATGAAAAGAGCTTAAAGAAGACTCGTCTTTTGAGGAACGAGTGATAAAACGGGTTAGCAGCTGATTCCAGGTACGGGTTGGAATTTTCCAATCACGGCAGTGTCACAAGGATGGCTAGGTGAAATCACTCTTTGCAGCTGTTCCTCAAAATGGGTAAACAATCAAATGGAGGTGAATGATCGGCCAATGGAAAAGTGGAGGTGACGGGCAAACACGACCAAGGCTTTAATGGCTGATAATGTTACATTCACGGTGGTTATTTACCAGAGGGTAGTTCATTTTTTAACGAGCTTAAACGCGGAAAAACACTGCTCAGTCTTATGTTTATTTTTTAACGAGCATGAACTATGTGCTAAAACTACTCGGATCTTGCATTTATTTTTTAACGAGCATGAACTGTGTGCTAAAACTGCGCGATTATATGGTCAAATTTTGATTTTTTACCATGACTAGCTTTGCCCTTTTCAAAGATAGTACTGTATCCTCAATTGCTGCATCAAACTAGTTAGAAATGGATAACATTTGCTTGAAAATGAGATTAAAACCCTAATATTTTGCTTTGAACTACGTAAAAAGAAATTAAAAAGTGTTTTTACCTCTCATTTTACCATTTCATTCGAACTTGGTTTGTTGGAGCTTTGGAGGTGCCTCTTTCCCCTTGATTTTCATCAGCTGATTCCGGGAGATTCTGCGGATGATTTTCGACGTCGTCTGGACTAGGTAGGAGCTAAACTTGAGCTCTTTCATTTCATGGTTTCTTTTCTGCATTCTGTGCCTGTTTTCCTGTTTTCCTGAGCTCCTGGGGTTTTATTGGGTCGCTCTGCCATTAGCGCACTTGGTTCACTCGAAACCTGCACTGAATGTCAAGCTGCATGAAGGCAGTTTGACCTTCAACGCAGGTGGAACACTGGCTAGTTGCACTGGGCACAGAAAAATAGTTTTGTTGCACATTTTTTGATGAAAATTTTTCCATTTTATCATCAAATCCAGGATCTAAATCCTCTCATGTTTTTTTTTCAGAGATTATTGGAGAAAAATGACCCTTACATGGCGAGAACGAGAACATGAAGAAGAGGACATGATTGCCTTACATGACCCTGTCATAGTGAACGCACTGCAGAACTGTGGTCTGCTGAAGTTCTTCCGTATCTCTAGTATGAGACAACAGATCTCCTTATTGCAGTATATGCTTGATGCTTGGGATCCTATCAACCAAGTATTTCAGATTAGGAGCAAATCCATCCCTTTGATCGTGGTAGACATTTACTTCTTGACTGGCTTGTCGAGGCGGGGTGCACCCATTTCTTTGTCAGGTTCGGCCCGAGGGAGTGACTCTGTGAGAGATTATGTTCGCCAGTATTGCAGGGAAGGATCTCAGCCGAGCAGAGACGGCAAGATAGTTATCCGTGAGATTACTGACAGGTCTCTCAGGTCCATTCTGTATACTATTGGTAGGATGGCCGGTAGTGCATCTCTTCATGTTGCCAACAGATCCTATGTGCAACACGCCTTGGAGTGCCTCCAACCGAAAATATTCAATTGGTGTGATGCAGTACTTCTTCAGATGAAAAGTCAGTTGACCAAGGTAAAGGACGAGAAGTTGAAGAACTTTGGATTTGGTTTATTTTGACTGCCTTTGCCTTGGAGAAGATACCGCTGATGCAGCCTCAGTACATTGCACTCGACTTGCCTTCTCCTACCGAGCCACGCATGCAGAGATGGGTTGATCACATGTCTAGGCATGCTGGTCATTCTCAGATTTCTTTCACTGATACCTTGTTTAGGTGGTTCGAGCGTCAGGAGATGGTCTATTCCGAGTATCCATATGTTGGCATGGATTTCCGAGGTGATCCGGATTTGGTACTACCGGATGGCGAACAGTGGGGCGCTATTGGTAAAATCTTCGACCATATCACTATTTACTATTTTTATTTGTAATGTCCTTGTGCTTTATTCTATCAAGACTTTAATCAAACTCATGTGTGCATGCAGATGTTGGTCCTGTTCGTCCAGCAGTTCACCCGAGAGCGCCAGTCGCTGCCCCAGCAGGGGAGACTGCTGGGAGGGTTATTCTTCGCGACCTTGATGTGGCCGAGACCCTTACAGCTGTGCAGGAGCAGGTTGAGAGCCTTACTCTTGGCATTCCGGATGTGAGGATCGACGAGTTACCTCTACAGTTGCAGCAGCATACTACTGGTGTGCCTAGACGATGGACTCATCTCTTACGCATGATTGCACAGGCCATGACGTGCTATCATGAGCATCACTAGGCTAGGGTGCCCCCTAGCATTTTGAGTTTTTGGGTCATGCGACCGATTTTTGTCTTGGTTACGGAACATTATGTGTAAATGATAAACAACTTATATATATTTTGATTTTCGGAGTTTTATTCTGGTTGAGTTATGTGATCCATATGTACAACATTGATGATGTGTCTCTTTTTAAAAATGTCGCAAAAGTCTATCTAACACATAGTTTGCTAATGAGTCGGTTAATGTGTTTAAGTTTCTGGAAATATGCTGGTATTGAATTAAATCAAACTGTCTTTCCAAAATCTTAACCCTTAGAAACATACGATAAATAGCTGGATTGCGGACGGAATATATACCATTGAGTTGTAGTATTATGAGTTGTGAGTCTAGCCTGACGATTAGTCGGCGTATACCATGGGTGATGGCATCAGAGAGTAGTTCTATCAACGCGCTATACTCAGCGATGTTATTCGTTGATTGCCCAATACATACACCTCTGAAACTTACTAACTCGCCGCTTGGATCAAAAATGGCCCAGGCTGCGGAGGACAGGTTCCGCGAACTACGACTCGCTCCGTCGGCATATCCAACACATGTCTCCAGAAGGTTTGACATCTGCAATAAATGGAAAAAGGTGGATTACTCGACCAAAACAAACACTTTAGCGAAAACAAAATACAACAAAAGCATACAGGTTACTATTTAAGCATAGTAACGCTTGAGGTACAACCCATTACGGGGTTGCGCCAGTGGAATTCCGTCATAATCCATTAACTCGTAGGCTCCTTTTGCTAACACTCGTTTAACAATATAGGGGCCCATCCATAAAGAATTAAATTTACCCGCTCCCAATTTATCGGATTCTTGGTCATAGAGCAAGACAAAGTCACCTTCTGAGAAGACACGGGGTTTGACATTTTTGTCGAACTGCGCCTTGACTCGTTTCTTATGGGCTTCGTTAGCCAATGCGGCATCACGACGGGTTTCATCCAATTGGATTAATTCCAAGAAACGGGCCTCTTCTTCTGAAGTTCCGGGGAGGAGGTCAATTGCGAGTTTAAGAGACGAGATTTCACACTGGATTGGCAAGACCGCTTCCACGCCATACACCAGTTGGAAAGGTGTGAACCCGGTCGCATTCCTTACTGATGTTCGGTAAGCCCACAAGGCTGAGTACAAGATTAAGTGCCACCTTCTTTTGTGAACTCCGATCATCCTTTGCAACATACGCTTCAGGACTTTGTTGATCGCTTCAACCTGTCCGTTGGCTTGCGGATAATACGGGGTAGAGCTGTCGTGAGATAGCCCTAGCTTGGCAGCTAATTCAACCATCATGTGATTGCGAAAATGCGATCCATGATCTGTAACTATAGCCTGTGGTACGCCAAATCTGGTGACTACATGATTGAAAAAGAAAAGGGCAGCTGTTTCACCAGTGTTATCTAATGTAGGCATCGCCTCGGCCCATTTGGTAAAATAGTCAACGGCGACTATAATATACCCATGCCCCCCGGTCGAGGTGGGGTTACATGTCATGAAATCGATGCCCCATTTGGCAAAAGGCCCAACAGCGACTATTGGCTGTAAAGGTGCGGGTGGTCTTCTGGTTTTGCTATCAAAAATTTGACAAGCATGGCAACTTCTGACTGCGGTTATGCAATCTTTGAACATGGTTGGCCAGAAGTATCCTGCTCGTAAGATTTTCTGTGATGTGGCATATCCAGATTGATGCCCCCCACACGCGCCTGAATGACACTCATTCAGGGCTTTTTCGGCCTCCTCATGGGTGAGGCACCTTCTTAGAACCGTATCGATACCACGACGGTAAAGCGTATCACCGACGATCATGTAGTCTTTTGCTTGGTATCGTATACGTTTCTGTTTTGAGTGAGAGGTGTTAGGCCTGAATTTTTTGGTTTGGAGATAAACGATTATATCTCCATACCACTCATCGCTTGTGGACATCAGAAACAAACTTTCGTCCACGATTGATTCTTCGGATGTTTCATCGTTGGACGACGATGGGAGATCGCACAATAATTCTGCGAAAACTAAAGCTTTCTTTGATTTGGATTTTACAAATTCTAGATCAAACTCTTGAAGGATCACTATCCATTTTGAATATTTGCCCCCCAGCAACTGTCGCGACAATATATAAGTCATGGGGTTGCAATCTGATAGAATGGTAGTTTTTCGAAAGAGGACATAATGTCGAAATCTTTGTATCGCTTGAACAGCAGCGAGTGCTAGCTTTTCAACGTAAGAATATTTGCTTTCTGTATCATTCAAGTTTTTACTTAAATAATATATAGGATGTTCAATTCCATCGACTTCTTGAACTAAAACCATCGCAATGGTCGTATCCGCTGCAGCCAGATACAGGTTAAAATCTCTTTGATAGTCCGGGGCATACATTAATGATGCTCTTACTAGAGAATCTTTCAGAGCGTCAAAGGAAGCTTGCGCCACCTGATCCCAGACAAAAGGTACATCCTTTTTCAAGAGACGAGTATAACCTTTAGCAAGTTCTGCGTAATTTGGAATGAACCTCCTCAGAAAGTTTTCTTTCCCTTGGAGTTTCTGAATCTGAAGCAAATTGGAAGGTGGAGGCAAATTGATGATTGCCTGAACCTTGCAAGGGTCGAGACGAATCCCGTCCTTGGAGACTACAAATCCCACTAAACGACCAGAGCTGACGCAAAATACACATTTGTGTGGATTGAGTCGTATCTTGTAGTGTCAGCAACGTAGAAATATTGCTCTTAAATGTTGCAGATGATCAGTCCGCTTTCGCGAATGAGCTGGAAGGTCGTCGAGGTATGGTTGAACGATGTTCTTGATGTCATGGAAGGCATAATTCATTGCCCTCTGAAACGTCGCCCCAACATTCTTTAAACCAAAGGGTAATTTTCGATATGCGAATGTGCCCCACGGACAAATGAATGCAGTCTTTGACTGGTCCTGTGGGTGGATATTTATTTGATTATACCCGGAAAATCCATCCATGAATGAAAAGATTTCACATCCGGCGCATTCATCAATTATCTGGTCGATGAAGAGTGTAGGGTAGTTGTCTTTTGGACAAGCTTGATTTACATCCCTATAATCGATGCACACTCTAATCGTTCCTTGTTTTTTCATAACAGGGACAATATTGGATACCCAATCAGTTAGAGGAACCGGGTAGATGAAACCAGCATGGAGAAGTTTTTCAACTTTTGCTTTAACTGCAGCGGCTTTCTTGGGGTGCACCTGCCGAAGCCGTTGTCTTACTGGCTTGACATCAGGATACATTTTAATTTCGTGTTCAACGATACTCGAGTCAATGCCTGGCATTTCATCATATGACCAAGCAAAGACATCTCTGAACTCGCGAAAAAGAGTTTTATATATTTCCATCTCTGAAGGAGAACAACATTTGCCAACATAAATATTCTCTACAACATCTGCTTTGGTTGAGATATTTATGGCTATAGTCTCTTCAATATTGGATAGGTTCCGCTCGGAATCCACCGTGTTTACAGTATTTGATAGGAATTCAAAGACTGAAGGGTGATAAAGGTCGTCTTGAGTATCTTCTTCACAATCTGGAAGAAGGGAACGATGGTGGCTATCATTCCATGGTGCCCCCTCAATCAACATTGATTGTATAATTCCTTCGTCGGTTCCATGCACTCGCGACCAAGGATCTAATGGGGTACCATATTCTCTAGACTTGTCTACCCAAACGCTTGACGAGCACTGATTTGGGTTCGCCTCCCATGCCAGAAACATTGATTGCTACAAAACTTCTATTGGGCTTGGGGGCAAAACCATTGCATGATCCATGTCGATATCGTCTTCTGAGATCTTCGTGGAAGATATCATATTGCAGGCTCCTACCAACGCTACTTCTCCTATATAGATTGGAGGTGGAAGTGCGAAAGTTCCCATTAATGTGGGGTCTTTCAATAGGCCTACTCCAATATCTTGAAGCGAATGGTTGCTACCATGGATCATAAGAATGCTTCCTGTAACTTGTGAACCATTAGGGAGGAAGTTTTGTTGGTCGACGATCGTAATCCCTCCTTGAAAGGGGAATGTAATCTTTCTAAAATAGGTCGACACAACAGCTGCCATGGCGTAGATCCACGGTCTTCCTAGTAGGATGTTGTAATCAAGATTCCCATCGATGACTTCAACATCTATTTCTACCGTTTTTCCCCCTAGTTCAACCTTCAAGTTATTTAGGATACCATATGGGGTATATGTCCTACCGTCGAATGCTTTTAATGTTGTCGAAGATCGCGACAAGGTTGGAGATCCTAAAGTTTTCCAGCAACTCATCGACATAATACATGTAGATGCCCCCTCATCAATAATTGTTCGGTGAACAGTTTTTTTGAGGGCTTTCACTTGGATAAGGAAAGCTAGTTGAGCTGGTAACTGAGGATCGTATCCTTTATGGTCAAAGGATACAAGATTGGAATCCTTAGGGTCAACCCCACCAATGGCTGATAACAAAGCCTGCCTTTGGGATGGGCAATTTTGTAGTACTTCAAGAGTCGACATAGCGGATGGCGATTGGGCCAAATCTTCCACTATGTTATAATGCTGCGCTGCTCTGGCGCGAGGATTAAATGTCGACTTGTGTACTACTCCCTTTGGCGGTTTTATTGTTAATTCAGGAATGATGGGTGGTACAACTTCTGTCGAAGTTGTTGTCGAACTGCTTGGTTGATCTTTATCCTTGCCGTTCGACAGCTGCGGATTCCCGTAATCTTTGTTCCTTGTCGAAATCAAAGCATCATTTTGTTGCTTGGAAATCGACAACATAAGCACTTGCGACGGGGAAGCATTTCCACTATCAACCAGATTTTGACCTGGATTTGGAAATGGATCAGTTAACACAGCTGAGGTTTGCGAACTTTTGAAGAATTTCTTCAGCTCAGCTTTGTATGGACACTCCTTTGTCCAGTGATTCTCATCACATATCTGACACCCAAAGGGGGGTTTCCTATCTCCAGGAGGGTTTGAAGAAGTTTTTTCAGGAGATGATTCACCCTGTTTCTTCTTCTTCCCTTTGTTTTGCTTTTTCTTGCTTCCTGGTTGTTTGGTTTCTTTGCCCTTATCTGCTGATACGGCATTTACTTCCGAAGCAAGAATTTCTTCTTTTGCATTTTGATCTGAAGTCTTATGGGCCTTCTTGGAGTTGGTCTTTGTTGACTTCGCGTTTGTTGTGCCAATCACGCCATCGCCGGAATGAGAGTCATTATTTGATTTAGGAGGAGGAGGAATTGAGAATTCCGGTCTAGGGGCGTCAGGTATTTTATCATAGAGCGTGCCAGACTGAGTATAGACTAAGTCTAGATACTGCGCACGAGCGATAACTTGCTCTTCCGTTACGACTCCCCCCTTTGCCACATCTTCCGTTATAGCAGGAAGTAACGACTTGATAAACCATTCAGCTAATAACTGATCGGGAACGTACGTTTTTACCATCCTATGACGACGTCGCCACTCATGTATATGATCAGATATATGAGTGGTTGTTGTCTGTTTGAAGTCGGTTAAGATTTCCGTTCCCGTTTCATACCTTATCGGTAATTGAAAATGGGCTAAGAATGTCGTGGCTAAGGTGCTGAAATTGTCGAACGAAGCTCTAGGTAATTCAATATACCATTTAGCCGCTGGACCCGTTAACATCCTCTGAAAGAGGCGAAGCCTTATCGAATCATCGTTTAAGGTGTTTGATGAACACCATAGATGAAAGGTCATCACGTGATTCGATGGATCTTCACCCAGATTTCCATTAAATTTAGGAATGTCTGAAGGAAGTTTGTGAGGAATCGCTGGCCACCAAGGGGCGTAAGCAATTGGATCGTTTGTTAACCGGTGTAAATCGGGTAACTCTAAAGTTGCCACGAATGGTAACTGTTGATTCAGGTTAGGTGAAGCATACCCAGGATACGATGGGATCGCCTGAGCAGTTGGCCTTTGCATACCAGCATAATGTAATTGATGTTGGTATGACTGATACGGTTGGTGGACATGACCACCATAAAGTGGTTGATTTTGACCGTTTTGAATGTACGGTTTTCCACTGTTCGCAAAGATCTGCTGCTCAGAACCTTGGTATACTTGTTGGAATTGTGGTTGTTGGTATTGCACCAACCATGGTTGCGAAGCCATGTTCTGTTGCGCTATACTAACCGTTGGACCAAGGTGTGGGGTAATTGTACCCGTTTGAACTTGTGTCGCCCCACCAGTAGGTGATTGTGGTTGAGTCACAGGGTCAAGGGGCTGTTGCATTACAACCTGAGAAATCTGAGGTTGACATACAACAGGCAACGTTTGAACTTGCGACACTGTCACAACTGCCGGTGTGGTCGGGATGTTCGACATAGGTACACATTGTTGCATAGAATACACAACCCTTGGTTGTTGAGGTAGCATAGGTACCCAACCACTTGATGTAACTCCAGTATAACCTGAATACTGTTGTGAACTCCCGTATGGATACCCTCCCGGAGGGGGTAATGAAAGGGCATACTGCCCCCCATACGGTGGAAATCCGGAACTCAAGGGGATTGTTTGTCCTTGGGGACTGGATTGCCCAAATTGACCTCCAAACGGATCAATTTGGCAAGTTTCAACATAAGAGTTGCCGGATATTATTCTGGAGGAACAAACTGGAACGGACCACACTGTCGAAATAGTCCCTGGGTGGACTCCTTCTAGCGGTTGTGAGCTAGTCGGGACAGATGGTATGCCGACAAACATTGTCGGAGTGACGGTAGGGAGTTCTGTTGTCGCTGTGTCATTCGACATAGTCCTAGATGTTGACGGTTGTTCATACATTTTGAGTCTATCCAAGATATTACCTAGCGATTCTATAGGAACTTCCACTGGTGGTAGACTAACTTCTGATGTCGAAGGAAATAGAGTGACCCCGACTCCAAAATGTGTTGGAGTAATTGCTTGCGGATCTTCTACAATTTCTTCTATCGCAATCAAACCAGGTGGAAGGGGAAGACCGTCAGGTCCATAAAATATTTCTGGTGCCGAAGAAGGGGTTGAATCAACAGCGACAGATGTTTGTAGAACAAGACTCTCTGAACCGGTTACAGATGGAACTGGTTCAGTAACACAAGTGTTTGTTCTCAGACTAGGATCAGTATCACTATCCCTCTGTGACTGTTGAACTTCTTCTGTAGAGGCAGGGTTTCCAGAAATGTTTGGAGTAACCGGAATCTCAGATGTTGTTGGAACACTTGTTCTAACTTTAATAGGAGATTTCGAACCGGTTAAACGAGTTCGCTTTGTCCGTACTGTTTTCGATTCCGGAGACAAAGACGGTTGACTCGTAAGCCTCTGCGAACGACGGGGTTTCAATTGACTTTCTTCCACGATTGCGGATTACTCGATCAACCAAAATACAAAAAGGGGAAAGTGTGTTTCCGAATTAAATGAATTTTTAGACGCTTTAGACACAACTTTCTTTTTCACTTTTAAAGAGTTGAGAAAAAGCTAAAGATGACTCTAGTCTCCTTCGATGTTTTAACGAGCCCGAAGTGACAAATGCTCGGATGGACTTTTTCTGTTATAGAGTCTGAAAAAGGCCAAAAGGAACTGCTCTGGAGTTCTAGTAGAGGGTGTGCCAAACTTTTCTCAAAACCGTAGAATACTTTTTAAGGTACGGGCGGTCGATCTTCCTGAATGCTGTGTTCAGTGCATTGCGATCAGTAAGGCGGCCGACACGGCTTCCTAAGGATAAAGGTTTTATGCCTATAGGGGTCTCCCAATATATACTCAACGGTACGTGGGAGCACAATCCGTACTGGCGCTATCGTCCCTCAGGAGGAATCACCCACCATCAGCGAGATCGACAGTCACCAGGCTTTACGACGCCGGAACACATCTCTAGCCTAGACCTCTATGTTGTGCGTTAAGTTACAAAGCGTTGTTAAGTTCATTCAATTTATTTTAGGTTGATATTTTTAGAAGTTTGCCTTTTGAGGTTCACCACGAGATGTATGATACAATTCCTAAATGCAGTCTAAAGATGATAAGCAAGCTTTATATCTTTTCAACTATGAAAATCCTAGCTACAAAGGGAAAAGAAAGACACCATCTTTTCTCAAAGAGCAATCAGCACACTCTAATGCACTTTTCCTAAATCAAGCATGCAAACTATCAAGATGCAAATGCACAATGCAGGTGTTTGTTTTCCGCTTTCTTAATATTGATGCTTAAAAAGAAAGCTTTTTGTACAACTTTGAATTTGCTTTTAAATGACAAATGCAAACAATTTTACTTTTTCGAAATCAGAAAGGGTAGAAGAGATTACAACACTTAACGATTTTCGAAATGAATACTTGTTTCGACACTTAAAAGAGACAAACTCAAACCAAAAGAAAAAGTAAATGTATAATCAACTGTAAACAGCCATTGAACTCTCTCCTAAGATTACAATCAACAGATCTGAATCAAGGGCTACAGGATGACTATTTCACTCTTGCAAAGGAAAACTGTAAGTGATGCCACAAACACATAAAAACACTCACAGTCTTTTTGTACAAAAGGAGGCGGAATTTAAGCAGAGAAAAGGAGTTATCAGACAGGTACCTATGTTGGTTACAGGCTGCAAAAATCAAAGATCAAAACAGGGCAAAACAGAGCAGAGAACCCCAGCTGCACAAGGCCTAACTGGATCAACGCACCCTCAACACAGAGGTTTTGACATTTAGTGCAGGTAGCCTTCACGGGACCTGCGTTGAAATGCAGAACCTCTTCACAGGGTCTGCGCTGAAGGAGAAACGAGAGTTCCTCACTGGGTTCTGGGTCACAGTTTGCTGATTAATCTACGGTTTCAGGCCAAATAAAAGCAACAAGCAAGGTACAATCAAAAGGATGCTTTGAGGAAGGGCTAAGATCTATCACAAAGGATCATCAAATCATTTGTGAGTCCATTGTTCAGATCATAGACAAATCCAGTGATTGGATCAAAGCAGCAGTTGTCTACTTTGCATCTGAGAATAGTATATGCAGTTCGATTGTTGCTGTTGAGTCTATGAAACAAACAATGATAGAAACACAAATAAAATGACTAAACAGATCTCCCCAATGGAGTCGCCAATTTTTTGTGGGGAAAAATGCCTATGCAGGACGATCCTATCCACCTAAGGTGCGACAGTGCCTTAGCAGCAAACGGAGACAGCTATTCTAGTATTCTTCCTTTATGAATTAAGAATGAAGAGAGATGGATGGACTAACCGGTGTCTTCCGTTTGTCCCTCGATCTAGTTCTCTTCTCTTTGAGAGTTCCCAGCTACTTGCCTTCTCGCTCACCCAACTTCAAGAGGTTTTTGCAAGATCACAAGAAGAGAACACTACACAAAGACATAGATTCATATTCATAACTAGTTCAGGATTAGAAATAAACTAAACATACTAATGCAATCATACATCAAAGATACACCAGTATATAGGAGAAACCTAGATAGCTTTATTGATGAATAACAAGGTTCAGGAAGAGATACAACCCAGAGGGCTCCAATCGGCATCTCCTTCCCAGCAAATGAAATTCCTATCTTCACCTTCCCTCAAAGCATTAAGCACCCAATGATTCCAACCTCAAACCAACAACAATTCTTTGCAATAACAAAATTCCAGCCTCTAGATCTCATGGAGGAGAGATCCATATATAGATGTTTGGAGAGAGGATGAGTCAGCTTGAGATCTGACTAGTGTCCTCTCCCTCTGTCAGTTCTTGCTTCCACTTGGAGGTTCTTGCTTCCACTTGGAGATTGAGAACCTCTTACTCATCACTAGTCGAATTCACTGAGGCAAGTGTCATTGAGGAAGATTCTGGAAGCTTCCAGGGTCTTGACACCTTGTTGAATGAACTTGGCATTTGTCAATTCTCGCTCAGCGCACCCTGGTAGTGCTTCTACCTGCGTTGCAGTGCAGGTAGCCAGTGCAGACTTTGCATTTTAGCGCAGACAGCTAGTGGAGCCTCTGAATTGATCCTGAATTGACTTGTTTTTGAGCAGTTTCTGGTGGAGAACTTCTGTGAATTTCTGTGGTTTGTTAGCCTTGTTCCTCTAGGGGTAGGAACAACATGTTTAGGGACTTTGGATCCCTTAGATTATGGACATTTCATGCTTATAGCTGTAAGGCACAAAAATGTCTATAACATCTACCCAAGCCTCCTGTGCACTCAGCTACAGGGGCCTTCCCTTCTCTACCTAAGCGCAAGAAGCAGAGCCTTCATGCCTTAGCTCTTGCCCAAGATAGCAAAAACCTTCAATGTACCCAATTATCTATCTAAAATTACTTCTAAGACTAGTTAAGACTCAACTATTTATAGCTTTCCTAATATAATACCATGGCCCCCTGCTCATGGGTGAGTGTTTAAAATCGACCAAAATCAAGGGGCTAAGGCCCCTTTAACTCTATCTATCTGCACACTCCATGTCCAAATTTCGTGGAGACTTTACATATTTTACAAAATTCTTTACAAAAATGACCAAGCTTAATCTAATTCTACCCTTGAGGACCCCATCCCAATAGGCCCCTAACATAAAGATCATGACTAGCCCTCGAGTCATTGCACTGGTTGTTCCACTTTCTGGCGGAGTGCACTGAATGCCTTGGTCAGCACCTGAAGCTCTGCAGTACTCTATTATGCTGCTTATTGTACCTCCTGGACCAGTTTCTCTATGGTTGGCCCCTTTATTGCAAGTTGCATAGTCCTCCATGTTTGCTACATTGCCTTTAGTTTCTCATGAATGTTCTATTAAAACTGGCAGGATTCCTTAGTCCAAGGCTCAAGTTGAACTTTGAGTAAGGACTACTTTTTCTACAACTCCTGGATTTGCATCAATTTTTCCTTTCCTTCCTGCAAGTGTGTGAAGCACTGGACAGCCGCCAACGTCTGCATTGTTGTACTGATCCCATCATATTGCTCTTGCGCTTCCCTAATTTCTATGTTCAACTATTGTGGTGTAGGATCCTCCTATAGTGTATCCCATAGGCCCATTGCCTAAATGCAGATCTGGTCTGTTATACAACAAATTGACTTCCTCATCAACTCAGAGGGGAATGACATGATAGCTGAAGTAAAGACCAAGATCACATGCCTTGTTTCCACACTAACACTGGCTATGCACTAACAACCTGCTTTATAAAGCTTCTCTGCAAGCCTAAGGGTGCGTTAGTGACCCAACTAACTCAAGTTGCTAGTTCGGGAACAATGTTAGTGGATCCTAGTGAAGTTCTAAGGGTCAAAGGAATGAATTGACTCATAAATATCTAGATATTTGTTCCTAAAATCACTCAAGAAAAGCAAGGAAACATCCAGATTCAACATTTTTGGAGGATTTCTAATCCTAATGAAGAAAGAAAATGGGAAAGAGCTAAAAAGCATGGAAAATTCATTGCTTTTACCCTAGGGAACTCAAGAAGGAACTTGGCGACCCTAACTCAATTGCTACATAAGAAAAGCTAGGGCTATGGTGATTAAGGTCAGAGCATTTGAAAGGATAGCATACTTGATTGTTGAGCATTGTCTCAAATCATAAGAAGTTTGTAAGAAGGGGGAGAGAGAGAGAGAGAGAAGCTGGAGGGGTAAGGGAAGGCTGATACAACAGATGGTTGTAATCACTCTTCCAACATTAATATAGAACTGCAGTTGTACTATCTACTCTGTGGTGTTGGTACTATCATTCATTCATTTGTCCAATACCCTTTAGCATGAGTAGCTTAGTTATGTGTAACTAGATGTTCTTTTATGTATTCATGTATTAGTTATCAGAGTTGTATGTTGTGATTATGCTTGTCCCTTCTATGTGCAAGACTTGATTTGGAGCCATCTCACGGGACTTCCACCTAGCTGCATTGTGCTCTCCATCAAATCTACACGGAGGCTTGAGGTAATCTACTTCTCATACTTTGGTAGTTAGTTATTTTTTATGAACATGCATGTAACTTTATGATGGTTACAGATAATCTTATAGTCTTCCGAAGGTCCCGGGAAGACCTTCGAGGGTATCTTCATTATCCATACACCGTGAATTTTATCCTATATCAGAATTGTTGACTCCACTGGGGACTATACATATAGTTCCTGGTTTACCTGGACAGTTCTCAATTTCCTCCTCCTTGTAAGACCTCCCTATACTTCTGCATTCCCTTTCTGACCCACCAAAACATTGCTGCATCTTGCCTACATATATTCATCATTAAATCTAATCTGAGAAGCCATGTTTTGAGCTTTTCCCCACACTAACACAGGTTAGCAGACTACACAGTGCTTTATAAAGCTTTGTGTCTGCATACAGTTAGTTTACCTAGTTTCTCTCTATGGCCACTATTACAGAGCGTTAGTCTCCTAAAACCTTGATTTCCAGTTGTGTCTACAAACCAAGGATAGGAAGCCTTCTCATGGACTGAAAGAGATCTGTTACTGCATTTTGTTAGAAAAAAAGGTGTCCTAAAAGTTTTTCTTTAGGAAATAAGTTTTGTTTTTTCTTTCTTAAAAGCATACTTTATGAAAGAAAGATCCACATTTTTTATTCATTCTTCTATTTAGCTGGTTAAAAGCTTCTTTATTTTGGTTTCAAGTAGTTGTTAAGAAAACATTGGAAAGACTTTCGTTGGTTATGCATGCGTTAAATGACTAGGATGCATGGAAAGAATATGAATATGTGAAAGACTCTCACCTATATAATACAACTTGTTTTCATTGAATTGAATTTTTTTTAAAGCATTGTCTTGTGCATGATTTTTGAGTCAGAGTCTCATCACATTTCATACATTAACTCCCCCACTGAAGACAATAAAAAACTACACATAAAATTTACCTAAAATCATTCAGTAACTCTTTATTGAGCAACAAACATTAGTTCAGGCTAGGATCTTGGGATAGGCAGTGTGAGTAAACTGCCCAAGATTGAAAACCCAAACTAGTGTCATTAAAAGAGAGAAAATTCCTGCTGCAATCATACTACTAGGACCACTCCAGTAAAAGTTGAGCTAAATACGAGACAACATCGGAATGTGAGTGAAGGTAGCCCGCCTTCGCTTGCAACTCCTTTGGGTATTCTGTGTATTGGGGATCCCTTCGGGGATTTCGGAGCTTAGTCAGGGACTCAGGTATCCTGCCCACACCTAACACAGACAGACCTACTCTGTCTTTAGTTTTTGGGAGAGTGCTCATCTTCACGAGAGTACTTGGCCCCTCAATCTGAGGTTTGGGCAAAGCTCAAGAGTAATAGTAACTGTACATTTGGCCAACCCTCTTTATTATTCACTGTGATACTGGGTTTCATCTCGAGTGATCGAGGCTTATCAGACAGGGTCATTTCCCTCTATTTGCTGATTGATCAACTTAGTGTAGTTTTTATATTTTTTAGGAACCCGAGGGTTATCATATAAGATTTTAACAAATATCACGATAAAATGTATTGATAAAAATTAATGGTCAACGTGGCTACTTCTGGCCCTCGTCGTCAATCTAGACAATTGCTAGGACTTCCTCTACTCATTGTGGAAGATCTGCTGAGCTCCAGTGAACCAGATTCCCCATCTTCAGGGAATCAGTCTCCTATATCTCACATGGAATCTATTTAGACAACTGACGATTCAAGTTTGCCGGAGAATTTCTTTACCGAAAGATTTCTTCCTCACTTTAACACTCCGCTCATGAATCCGTTGGACCCACTTTCGATTCCAGCAGCACCTGTACTCCCTATTTTTGTAGGTGGAATATTTCCATCCATCCCATCAAAAACTAATGGGTCGTGGAACTTTGTGGACACTTTTGGTCCTCCACCACTTCCCCAGTCGACAGTCGCCACAACATCGTCAATGGTGAACCCTTCTATCCCATTTGTCCCAAGTACAACCACTCACATGACACCCTCCACGAGTGGAACCCAGCCGATGCCAGGTTCCACCCCTTTAGTGTCAAACTGTATACATTCGACAAGTGCTACATAAAGCTCTCCTTATAATGATTAATATAGCACTATTAGCTTGGTTCTTGTCAACCAACAATATGGCTGGCAGCCATTGTACAGTTCAATCGCCAAAATTCAAGTATCTGGGGGCATTTCCAATATGCACATACCGGTCGGGAATGTAACAATTCCCCCTCCATTCTCAGGCATGCATGGTCAGTCATCGATTGACATGAGCGTTCCTTATGTCAATCAAGAACATATGGTTAGTTCTGTGGCAGGTGGGAATCCTCAAGGAGGTCCCAACCAATCCATGGGCGCACCCTATTCACAAATTCAAATGATTCAAGGGGGCATTGCTTATCCTAGGGGTAATTCTATACCCCAATATCAGATTCCCCATGGAAATCCATACTACAACACCATACCCCAAGGCAACTACTATACCACGCAACCTCTGTATAATATTGGGACTCAAATGATTGGAGGACCGTAAGGTTCCTCAAGTCATATGTCATCGCCTTGGTCCAAATCGGGGGCACCACACACTTTGCCTTTCTTAGCAACGTTGGATATCCCCGACTTGTACAAACTTACAAATGACCCCATCTACCATAATTTACTTTGGCTGCCAATCCCGCATAAAATACCAACAGACATCCCCAAGTTCGACGGAAAACAAGGGGAGGATTCGGGCACCCATATCACCACCTATCATCTTTGGTGTGTTTCTAACTCCATGGTGGATGATAGTGTCTAGTTAAATCATTTTCAGCTCACCCTCACTAGCAACGCAGCGAAGTGGTACATTGAGTTACCACGCGCGTTAGTAAATACCTTCGATGCTCTAGCGATGGAATTCCTAAAGCACTTCTAGCTACCCATCTGCTATGAGACTGGGACAGAGCTCCTCACTTCACTACATCAGGATACCGCCACCCACATCTCTAATCATATACATGAATGGAGATGTAGGCGAAAGTTAGTCAAAGCTCCCCTCCTAGACTATCTCTTAGCGGACTGGTTTTGCAAGTCCCTACTCCCCCAAATCACTAAGGATATCACCTTAGGTGGTGTAGTCACAGAATTCCAATCTGTACATCGTGCCCAGCACTTAGATCTGATATATTCGCAATCTGGCACTCTTTACAATGTAATCCCCAATGCCTCTCGCAACTCCAATGCTTCCGCTACTCAACACCTGGGAGCGCACGCCGATGGGATTATTGGTGCAACCTCTGGGGCTGCCGTAAAACAACTCAATAGTCACATTGCCCAGATTTCAGTAGACCCCTCTACCAAATCGACTACTCTTCCTACCACCACGATAAATTCTATGCAGTCTATATAAAATTCCGATGGTAAGAACAAGAAGAATAAGAGAAACACCACTCCTTCTGAAGAGCAGTCAACAAAGTAGTATAACCCAAAGCAGAAGGCTGCTGAGCCCTCTGACGATGGAGGATAAATCCACTCGATTCCCTTGAAAAATCTGTGCTGAATACCACATGACATATCTGTGTCCGCATCTTCAGGAATGCATAGATTTCATTGCTAACGAGGATACTGGTAGGACCCCTACTGTCCTTAATAATCATTTCCCCGCTTAGCAGTAACAAAACCTTATCGCAAACCAACCCAAACCCCCGCAAGGGGGCAACGATTGTTCACAACATCCTTCAGCTGGTGAAGGATCTTCTATCGATTACACCTTTGAAACTGTAGATCTACAAACAAGAGCCAAATCTTATGGAGCTCCTGTCGCACATGCAGAGGAACCTTTCTCAAGTCAAAACCCACTGCCACCCAACGATTTGCATATTGAAAGGCCAGTTTTTGACCTTGTAATTCACCCCCCCAAAGGGGCACTTCGATGCACAATGCACAATACATCTGCACGTGCCGCCCAAAACTACAGTATTGTAGAAGACTTGGCGCAAGCGCCGTCAGCTATGTCGGCGCTCGAAGTATTACAAACATGCCCAGCACAAAGGAAAGCTTTGCTTTTGACTATTGGTGGTATCGACCCACAGGATTCCACGCTTGCAGTTTTCGACATGGAAAAGTGTAAACCTCCCCTTTCCCACCAGCTTGCATTTGAAGTGCAAATTTTTTCGAAAGGTAAAGGTATACATAGAACTGCCATCGATGAAGGTGCTTCTACCTATGTCATGTTGGCTTCATGTTGGCTCACTTTGGGTTCTCCAACCCTATCCCCACTGTCAAATTCCCTTTAAGCTTTTGACGGCCACACTTTCATCCCAAAATGTTACCTAGCTAGCTATCCCATCACCTTGAGTGGGAAAATGGTAACGGTAGATATTAAAATCATGGATCATAAACTCGATTATAATCTGCTTTTGGGCCGCACTTGGACTTATGCCATGAAGTCCATTGTGTCTTCGGCCTTCCATATCATCCTCTTTCCCTTGGATGGAAAGATAGTCATAGTGGACCAGCTATTCTTTTGCACCCCAGATTACTCTCCATTACCTAGCAGCTCTGTACCCTTAGTGGGTGGTGTACCTGACTCTTACATCAGTATTGGTACTGGTCTACTGAAGGCTTCTTCCCTAATGGGTTTTTTCCCTCTTCAGCCACCCTAGGTTTCACAGATAGTCAATATGCTTTCATCCATTCCTCATGAACAGATCGATCCATGGATCCTACCAGCTCCTTCAGACATTGACACTTATGGAGAAAAAATGCTGCTGTCACCAGCTAAATTGGCTTACCAAGCCATTCAATTTGCATCCAAATCTCTGATCACTTTGGTTACAGCCAACGGTACCACTGCCCCTCCCATAATGGCTCCTTCTTTCGATCCACTCAATCAAGTCCTACCTATGGATGAAGCTATTAGAGAAATCATGAGTTTAGAAGAGCGACCTTGGGAGGACTCGCACCATCATGTTTCGATATCTGATTCGGACACGATACCTCTTCAAATCCTGTCACCTGACACACTTGAAATTGTTTCCTCACCATATACGACTATCCAAAATTTGGACTCGGAGGGAAACATGGGCAATCTTTCAAAGACATTGCTCATCGATATTTCAGTCATGACAGGCATCATGGAAAACATACAGATTGGAGCCAATCACAATCCTGAGGAAATTGTGAGCTTCACCCACCCTTTCAAGGACTTCCACGATGCTTTCCCTTGGTCTTATGAGGAAATGCATGGCATAGACCCTTCTATTGTCAAGCATGAGATCAAGAAAGATCAAGAATTCTTTTTATGGTATTTTTCTTGCTCGTTAATCCGAAAAATCCTCAAGTCTCCTTCTTCGGGCTCGTTAAACTACCACGAAGATGATTCAGCATTCTTTTTATGGTATTTTTCTTTCTCGTTAATTCAAAAAATCCTCGAGTCTCCTTCTTCGGGCTCATTAAATTACCATGAAGAAGACCAAGCATTCTTTTTATGGTATTTTTCTTGCTCATTAATCCAAAAAATCCTCGAGTCTCCTTCTTTGGGATCATTAAACTACCACGAAGAAGATCAAGCATTCTTTTTATGGTATTTTTCTTTCTCGTTAATCTGAAAAACCTCGAGTTTCCTTCTTTGGGCTTGTTAAACTACTACAAAGAAGATACAAGCATGTTCTTTTATAGGATCTCTTATCACTCTTGAACTGAAAAATCCCTGAGTTTGTCATCGTTGGGATCGTTAAACACATACGACGATGGTCCGAGAAACTATTTTTCGCTCTTTTTCTAGCTCATTAAACTGAAAAGGACCATTAGAGAATTCTTTTTAGCATTTTTTTCTCACTCATAAATCTAAAAAAATCCCGAGTTTTGTCTTTAGGCTCGTTAAACATTTATAAAGATGACCTGAGCATTCTTTTAGGTACTTTTCTTACTCGTTAAACTAAAAAATCCCAAGTTTTTGTCACCGGGCTCATTAAAAATCTATGGCAGCAACAAGAGCACTTGCTTTTTTGGGACCATTTCTCACTCTTAAATCGAAAAATCCCCAAGTTTTTCCCCTCCTTTGGGCTCGTTAAATCTACGAAGGAGGAATGAGCAGTTATTTTACCTCTTTTTCCTCGCTCACAAAATTGAAAAAGATACCTTGAGTTTTCTTCATTTGACTCGTTAAAAATTTGATGAAGGTATTGAGTTTTTTGTCATGTGACTCATTAAAAATTCATGACAAAAAATGAGTTTAGTCCATCTCCTCGTACTCATAACAAAATGAGGTCAACATCTATTGAGCATAGGTTTCTATTTATCCAGATTCAATAGATTAACTCATGGAAAAGTAACTAATCCGCGTATACTATTAACCTTTTGTCACACCCGGTTAACAACTATGACAAAGGGACCACCATGGAGTTGTTCTTTACGATCTTTTCAGACTCTCTAAATATGAAAAGACCACCGAGTTGTCTAGTCTGGAATCATTAAAATACACAGACAAGATATAGAGTCATTCTTTTTACGATCCTTTTCAAACTCTCAAAACATGAAAATATCGACGAGTTTGCCTATCTAGACTCATTAAACTAATTAGATAGGGCATAGAGTCACTCTTTTTGTGGTCCTTTTGAGGCTTTCTGACAGTTGCAAATAATATTACAGTCTGCTGAAGGTCTTGGGAAGACCTTTGAGGGTATCTTCATTCTCCATACACCATGCATTTTATCCTATAGCATGGTCACAACCTTGAACTGTGAAATCTAACTAAACCATGGATTCTTTTATCACTGCACCTCTTTGTTCCTGAATCTCTGGTGGTGTGGTCGGCTGCAACTTCAACTGCAGCTCAACTATTTGCATTCGAAGATCGAAAGTCATCTTATCGACCTTTTCTTTTGATGTGAGCACTGCAGCAGCCAATTACCTAATTTTAGTGGTTGCATCTGCATCTTCAAGTATATTCAGCTCAGGCATGCACTTGCAAGCCTGCTCAATTACTATGACCAGGCTCTAGCGCCGTGTCCGCAACTCCTCCTGCTCCTTCAATGCCTGAGGTTTTTTTGCGAATACCTACACATTGTTGACTTTAAACTCATTGACAGTAGTGAGTGTGCTCTATTCTTTTACCTTTAGCTCATCAAAGACCCCTTGATGTAATGCTTGAAGAAACTTGAGCGGAAGCACGGCAAGGTTCAGTCTCATATCTTTTACTATGTGGAGCACCAAGTGATCCTCTTTTGATTCCACGTGGACAAACCACTCTGGTAAAGGAAAGACTTTGAGATCTAGAGGCCATTCAATCACCATGACAGTGCTACAGCACTGTGTCAGGTTCTCTTGCATGCCGCTCACCTTTCCAACATCCACCTAAATGTTGTTCACCTAGATCTACAACTCACACAGATCCTTCTAGATGATTCCTAGCATCTGCATGTATCACTGCTCAAATTGATGTAGTACCTCTGTCGTTGTGTCCCGAATCTTGTTGCCAATCTCATCGACATCACCTTCTCTCAGCACCATGGGATCTAGATGTGTCTGCTTGTTAGCCTTATGCTTCTTTCGTGATCCTCCAACCTATTTTGTCCCTCATTTCCTAAAATGAATGGGTTTCTATGCCCCTTGTCACCACCTCCACCCTGGTCTGTCAAATCTTTTTCTTCTGTTTAGGATGAAGCCGATTTTTCACCTTCCTACGACTCCTTCTACTCCCTCTCTGCCTTCTCTTTAGCATCACACTCTTTTTCCATTCGATCCTTCTTTGCAGCTGCCTTAGCAACTTCCTTCTTCTTTTGTTCTACTAATGCGCACATAGTCTTTTGAGCGACATCCTTCCACTTTTGTGCAACAAAGCTTTCTATGCCTGTGCTTGTTCTTGTGTCTAATTCCATAGGTGTCCACCGTTTTGGAGGCCAAAGCCCCACAACTTCCTATATATCTATGTCCGTTGTTGGGTCAAGAAAAAGGTATATTTTCTCCTCAGTAATTGCTTTATTTTGTATTTATATTTACATGACTATCTCTGTTTATGAACTGAAATAAAGGAAATTATAGTTAAATTTGGATGAAAGCATTTGCTTACAATTTAGATAAATCTGGCACTGGAAACTGACTTTTTACTATCCTTGTGTGCAAAAGATGCAGATTGGTCAATTGTTGTTCAATTGACAGAGTAGCACCAAGCGGTAAAAGGGAAAGACAGCATCTGACGTAGGAAAGGAAGTGAACGACTAGGTAGACCAATGCTATTTCATGACAAAATCAGATTATGTATTGTGAAATATTCAGGATCTCCTGATATTGAGCATTCGCTTTTATCTAGTTTTCTCTCTTACTGTTATATATAAGGTCGAAAGGCAAACAAAGTTTAGTTCAGACGTATGTAATATATGATCATTCTTTTTTAGACATATACGACTGTTATCTCATTGATGTTGTAATCTAGTTACTCATATTAATGAAAGATTGTGTTTGATCTTCACTTATATTCTGAGTATTCCTTAGCGGAGGCTTCTGGCGACTTTGGGCCTGGTCAAGAGAAGTTCTATTACTCCCTTCTGTTATAATCTTTCCATTTGAATGTTTATTGATTGTTAATATTCACTAAATATTATTTCGCTTATTTTGAGGATTGACACTTCCAATTTATATTGTTGTTCACTTCGATTTATATTTAGCCATGTGATGCATCTGAATAATTCTTGGATTTGATTGGTTATATTAGTTTCAGAATAGATTGTTGTTCCTTCTAAGTTATGATACCATATATCTTAGAGGTAGTGTCAATCAATTTCCATAAATATGCTAACAGATGCAGTTGTTTCTTAGAATTCATTTATCGTATTTTCTTGATTGCCTTTCAATTGAGAATTGTTGTTCAATTGAGATTGTTTTTCAATTGAGAATCGTCGTTTAATCAAGCTTGCTGTTTAATTAAGATTTGTTGTTTAATTTTGATTTGCAATAGATTAACATTGTTGTTCAGTTGTTACAATTCTCTTTCTTAATCAAATGAGTTAACTTTAATTCCTTTGAATATTTCCAAGCGTGATTCTTTGTATTCGCATTTAGATTCATTTAGTTTTGTAGTAAGTAGATGAAATTGCAGAGTGTGTTAAGAGTTTTTTTGTTATGTGTGGGCATGATTGTTCAGAGGTCTTTGTTTCAGCTGGATGTATACCCCAGGAAGTTTGTACAAGCCTCCACGAGGTGGGGCTGATCGCCCCCGACTGGGGGGTCTGGGGTCCAGCGGTCCCCCGGCGGGGGCTCGGGGGCAGCGCCCCCAAAGCTAAAAACAGATGTAAAATTGCCTTGTAAAAGTATAATAATTTCTAGTCAATCTAGGCTGTTCATTAGGCGGATGATCTGACGGTAGAACTTATGTTTAGTTTAGGGTTTTTTGCCCTAGAAGGCAACCCCTCTCTTTGTATGAGGGCATTTTTATTTGAGGTTGTGTAATAGATGTGTATTCGGTGAGCAAGAAATAGAGAGGTGAGACTGTGAGAGAAAACAGAGGATATTACAGCGATAGGTTGTGTCTCTTCATTTTGCTAGATAATAGAAAGGAAGGATTGGCTGTTTGAGGTGGACGTAGCCCAAACTGGGTGAACCACGTATATCTGTGTCTCTCTTGTTTTATGCATTTTTTGTGTATATTTCTGCAATATTTTATGTGTTCCATTGCTCTGTAATATATAATTTTCTAACAACTGGTATCAGAGCTGAAGGTCTATTTGGCTGATAAACTCGCAGGAAAGAAGGGTTCCTCGTTCGAGTGGGGGTAATGGTGGAAGATGGTAATTTTAGAGTTGAGAAATTTAATGGCCAAAACTTCTCGCTATGGAAGATGCAAATGGAAGATTATCTGTATCAGAAAGATCTGTACCTACCATTGAGCAAAAAAACAAAGAAGCCGATGGCTATGACAGATGAAGAATGGAACCTTCTCGATAGAAAGGCACTCGAAACAATACAGTTGTGCCTCGCTGTGTCAGTTCCCTTCAACATTTCGAAGGAAACAATGACAGAGGGTTTGATTTAGGCATTGTCGAAACTATATGAAAAACCCTTGGCCTTAAACAACGTATTTATTATGAAACATTTATTTAATATGAAGATGTTGGAAGGTGGATCTATTGCAATCATTTAAATGATTTTAATACAGTTACAAGTCAATTAAGTTCTGTAGGGGTAAACTTTGAAGATGAAGTTAGAGCTCTGTTATTCTTGTGCTCATTACCAGAAAGTTGGAATGGTTTAGTAATGGCCATTAGTAACTCTGTCTCTGGATCTAGTACTTTAAAGTTTGATGATGTTGTCGGTGCTATCCTTAGCAAGGAAATGTGACGGAAAAGCTCTGGTGAGACATCGAGTAATGCTTTGAGTGCATAGTCTAGGAGAAGAAAAATGGAAAGAGGAAAGAGCTCAGGATATCACAGTAAATCAAGGAAAGGAAGATCCAAGTCCAGATCGGGGATAGTGTGCCGGAAATGCAGAAAGAGAGGACACCTAAAGAAAGACTGTAGATCTTTGAAGGGAAAAGAAGGAGATGCACAACAAGAAAACAATCATGAAGCAAATGTGACAGGTGAGGTGTTACAAGATGCTTTGATTCTTTCTTTCGAAAATATTACTGATTCCTGGGTGGTAGATTCAGGGGCCTCATTCCATGGCACATCTGATAAGAAATACTTTCATGACTATGTCCAAGGAGATTTTGGACAAGTTTGTTTGGGTGATGATAAACCCTGTAAAATTGTTGGAATGGGTAAGGTTCTTGTAAAACAGTAGAACGGAAACCAATGGCTACTAAAGGAGGTAAGGCATGTTCCAGATCTAAAGAAAAATCTGATTTCAACAGGACAGTTAGGCGGTGAAGGTTGTGTGACAACTTTCACAGATAAAGCTTGGAAGGTCACCAAAGGAGCCCTAGTAATAGCAAAAGGTGAAATGGTTGGTACATTGTATTTATGCAATGGTATTTCTAACTTTGATAATGCTTTAACTTCCAAAGGAGCAGATACAACATTATGGCATCATAGGCTCAGACACATGAGTTAAAAGGGGATGAAGATTCTTCACTCAAGGAATTTATTGTCGGGTTTGAAGAATGTTGATTTGGACTTCTGTGAGAATTGCATTTATGGAAAATAGAAGAGAGTTAGATTTCTCAGAGTTGGGAAAGAAAAGAAGAATGAAAAATTAGAGCTTGTGCATACAGATGTATGGGGACCTACTCAGGTATCATCTCTCAGTGGCTCTCATTATTATGTTACTTTTATTGATGATGCAACTAGAAAAACTTGGATTTATTGTATTAAGAATAAATCTTATGTATTTGGTACTTTCAAGAAATGGAAAGCTTTGGTTGAGATTGAGACATGAAAGAAATTGAAGTGTCTTAGATTAGACAATGGAGGTGAATATTGCAGCAAAGAGTTTGATAGGTACTATTCAGAGCATGGAATTCGCAGAGAGAAGACAATTCCAAGAACACCACAAGAAAATGGTGTGTCAAAAAGGATGAACAGAACAATCATGGAGCGTGCAAGGTGCATGAGATTGCATGCAGGATTTCCTTTATAGTTTTGGGCAGATGCTGTAGATACTGTTGTTTATCTAATAAATAAAGGGCCTTCAAGTTCCTTAGATGGTGGTGTTCCAGAGGAAGCACGGACAGGTAAAAGGGTAAACTACTCTTTTTTAAAGCCTTTTGGTTGTGAGGCCTTTGTCCATATTGATAAAGAAAATAGAACAAATCTTGAGGCAAAGTCAAGGAAATGTACCTTTACTGGATATGGTGTTAATGATTTTGGTTATCGCTTATATGATTATGAAAATCACAAAATGACTAGGAGTAGAGATGTAATATTCAATGAAAAGGTCTTGTATAAGAATCAGTTGCAGGAGAAGAAACAGGAAAAAGAAAACAAGGAATAAGCAGGTCTTGATGAAATCACTGAAAAAGTAAAGGTGCTTGAAAATAATAATAATCAACAACCACAATAGCAGCAACCACCACAACAGCAACAAGCACCCCAAACACCTGAAAGTGGTGTTATAAGATCTACCAGGATAAGTAGACCCCCTGAATGATACTCTCCTTCATTATATTATTTATTGTTGACTGATTCTGGTGAACCCAAATGTTATGAAGAAGCAATGCAGATTGAAAGCAGGAAGAAGTTGGAGGTAGCCATGAAAGAAGAGATGGACTCCTTAATGCATAACCAGACTTGGGACTTAGTCAGGTTGCCTATAGGTAAAACTACATTGCAGAATAAATGGGTTTACAGGCTGAAGGAAGAAGATGGAGGAAAACAGAGGTACAAAGCTAGACTTGTGGTGAAGGGGTTTGCACAGAAGAAAGGTATTGATTTTGATGAAATATTTTCTCCTGTTGTTAAAATGACTTCAACCAGAACTATTTTAAGTCTAGTGGCAATTGAAGATTTGCATCTTGAGCAGTTAGATGTAAAGATTGCCTTTCTCCATTGGGATTTGGAGGAAGAGATATATATGCAGCAGCCACAAGGATATGAAGTTAAAGGGAAGGAGAAACTAGTGTGCGGTTGAAGAAGAGCTTGTATGGTTTAAAACAAACTCCAAGGCAGTGGTATCTAAAATTTGACAAGTTTATGTCTGAACAAGGTTATACTAGATGTCACTCTGATCATTGTGTTTATCTAAAAGAGCAAAATGATGGAAGCTATATTATATTATTATTATATGTAGATGACATGCTTGTTGCAGGATCTAACATGCAGGAAATAAATGTGCCCAAAAGAAAATTGGAAAATTCATTTGCAATGAAGGATTTGGGAGCTGCAAAGAAAATCCTTAGTATGAGAATAACTAGAGACAGGAAAAATCGCAAATTAACATTGTCTCAGAATGAGTACATACAAAACGTGTTGAAAATATTTAACATGCACAATGCAAAACTAGTTAGTACACCTTTTGCTAGCCATTTCAAACTTAGTAAGGAAATGTGCCCAAAGACCCAAGAAAACATGGATTATATGTCTAAAGTTCCATATGCATCGGCAGTTGGAAGCTTAATGTATGAAATGGTCTGCACAAGGCCTGATATTGCACATGTAGTGGGAGTTGTAAGCAGGTACATGAACAATCCAGGAAAGGAGCATTGGATGGCAGTGAAATGGATTCTCAGATATTTGAAAGGTACCACAAATCAAGCATTACGCTTTGGTGGTTCAAACATTTCCCTACAGGGATATGTTGATGCAGATATGGCAAGTGACAGAGATAATAGGAGGAGCACTACAAGATATGTATTTACTGTTGGTGGAACAACTGTCAGTTGGGTTTCAAAAATCCAAAGTGTTGTTGCACTTTCAACAACAGAAGCAGAGTATGTTGCTGCTACAGAGGCTAGTAAAGAAATGATTTGGTTACAAAGGTTTATGGGTGAATTGGGTAAGGAGCATGATATGGGCACGTTATACACTGATAACAAAAGCGCCATTCATCTTGCAAAGAACTCAGCATTTCAGTCTAGGACTAAACACATATAGCTCAAGTACCATTTCATACGATCAGTGTTGGAAGATGGAGAGTTGAAGCTGCAAAAGATAAACACTAGCCAGAATCCTACAGACATGCTAACAAAAGCTGTAACCAGGGAGAAACTGAGAACATGCTTAGTTTCAATTGGTCTTTAAGGATGATGATGAAGATGAGAAACATCCAGGTCCAAAGAGGAGTCATTTTCCATCAAATAAAGCAGCGGTGGAGTTGTTACAATCATTCTCCAAGTGGGAGATTGTTGTGTGTGGAGCATGATTGTTCAGAGGTATTTTTTCAGCCGGATATATACCCCAGGAAGTTTGTACACCCCTCCACACGGGGGGGACTTGTCCCCCCACGGGGGTCTGGGGGGGTCGATCCCCCCCGACTGGGTGGTCTGGGGGGGTGGTAGCGCCCCCAAAGCTAAAAACAGATGTAAAATTTCCTTGTAAAAGTATAGTAATTTCTAGTCAATCTGGGCCGTTCATTAGGCAGATGATCTGACGGTAGAACTTATGTTTAGTTTAGGGTGTTTTGCCCTAGAAGGTAACCCCTCTCTTTGTTTGAGGGCATTTTTATTTGAGGCTGTCTAATAGATGTGTATTCAGTGAGCGAGAAATAGAGAGGTGAGACTATGAGAGAAAACAGAGGATATTATAGCGGATACGCTATAGGTTGTGTCTCTTCATTTTGCTGGATAATAGAAAGTAAGGACTGGCTATTCGAGGTGGACGTAGCCCAAACTAGGTGAACCATGTATATCTGTGTCTCTCTTGTTTTATGCATTTTTTGTGTTTATATTTCAGTAATATTTTATGTGTTCCATTGCTCCGTAATATATAATTTTCTAACATCTTTCAAAGTTATCTTTCTTCAGTTATTTCTTTAAGAAGTTGTGTGACTTAAGCTGAAAAGATAGCTATTAGAGATTGCAACGATTTACCTTTATATAAACTCTAAATTCACTGCATAGATTGTGTTGACACTCTTGAGATAAAAAGACTTATCTCGGGTAGACAATTAATGTAGGAATTAAGATTGGTTAAAAAAGACATCTTAGTGAGCCAACATTTTGGCACCGTTGCTGGGGAGAGTCTTTCAAGTAATTTCCTTTTATCTTGCTATGAAAGAATTGTGTTTTGAAAATGGAAGGTAAGAACCTACATACCTAGCAAGTAAAGTGTTTGCCTACCAGCCCACTTTCTAGCAAAGGCTTAGATATTAAATAAGAATTGGTTTTTATGAATGACTAGGAATGAAAAGATAGAAAAAGAGTAGAATCCTCCACCAAAATCCACAAAACCCAAAGGATCAGTGAACCTTGGGATAATGACCTTTGTAGAAGAAATCGTAAGAAAAGCATAGTCTCAAGCATCAGTAGGATTCCAAGCAATACCTAGAAAAAGTTCTACTGTTATCCCTCAAGAAGCAGGCTCACCATCTACATCTTACACTGGGATTCAAAGCCAAGTTGGAGGATCATAACACAGTCTTCAAGTTACAATAAGTTTACATTTTGATCCTCTACAAGAGGGAAAATCTTGTAACTTAAGAGAAGGAAAAGGAGAAACCAGTGGGACTGCTAAGGCAGAACCACAACTATCTGAACAAGGATCTTCTGAGATCCCAGATCTAGGTAGTGCTGCAAAGCCATCTTGGGTTGCTAACCCTCCACTTACTCAAGAAGCACCCATTGAAGTCCCCGAATATTATTGGCGTATCTTTGACCAAATGGAAGATCAGCCACCTCAAGGTCAAACCTTGACATTAGAGTACCCCATAGTCGACCAAGCAGTTAATGCCCCCATGAAGTCTATTCCTCTGCAGAGCATCCCAACTTTCCATGGGATGATCACAGAGGATCCTGATGCTTTCCTATTTGAGTTTGTTGTCCTCTTTAGAGGGTATGACTACACCACTGACCCCCAAAAGCTAAAACTGTTTCCTTCCACTCTGAAAGGAGCAGCCTTAAGATGGTTTATGGGTCTAGGTGGGGAACTATTAATTCTTGGGCCGAGATGAAAACCTCCTTCCTCAAAAGATACCAGGACTTTTGTAAGACTAGGGAATTGAAAGATGAAATTTTAAGATGACTGTAAAAGATAATGAAACACTAGAAGAATATGTAGAACGATTTAATTATAATTTACAGAGGTCTCCACACATTACCTTACCAAAAGAAGTCCTAAGAGTTACCTTAATTAAAGGAATGAAAGAGCAATGGGTAGAAATTCTAACTTAATGGGAAAAGGAGATATTTCTCAGGAAGATTATGATGAAATTATTCGCTTGTGCATCAGGTGTTTGTGAGGAAGCACATGTACAGGAGTAGGAAGTCGAGATCCCATGAGAAGGGGAAGCAAACCACACAGTGGAGGCGTAACACGGATGGAAATCTGTAACCTCTTGGAATTTTTTAAGACGAACATCCTGGGTACTCTCACAACACAACTAGACATCTTACAAGCTAAACAAAAGCAAGCCTTTGCAGAACAAAAATTGGCCATCTTCTGTCCACATTGTCGAAAGAAGAACAACTAATGGAAATGCCCATTAGACATGGTGCAAACATGCACTATCTGTACTAAAGAGCACACCACTGAACAATGTCCATCATTACGGGGCTGAAAGAAGTATTCAAGGAAGTAGATGCAGAAATAGAGCTGGTATATCAGATGAACCGGTGTTGACAGTAGCAGGCTAAACCTACAGGTATGACACAAGACACATCCCAGTTCTTTCCTTCTTCACAATTTAATCAGAAACAGAACCTTGGGACAACATGTTTGGGCCAATCACCCTACCCAAGTTGGAAAATCCCGCCATTTCCTATGACATCCTGGCCAACACAATCTTTTCCAAGAAATGGCAGGCCAAATTATCCTTTTACTCCTGTTTGGTAGGGAAATCCCTATCAATCCTAGTGGCCTGCCTCTACCTCTCAAAATCTGAATTGTTCTACAAATTGGCAGCAACCTCTGGGGATATCTAACACACCTATGGGGGAAGGTCCTTAGCTTCAACGTACACTATCAACACCTTATACATTATAGCAAAATCCCCAACCTCTTCTGTGGCCTTAATTGCCAGCTCAGCCGAATCCAAATCCTAATAATAGACAAGCTTAGCTGGTGCAGATTATTGAAAGCTTAGATTATGAGGTTGAGCAGAAAGAATGTAATGAAATCAAATTGAGGTCAGGTCATATCATCACCCCTGAGGAAAACAGGGATCAACCTTCAATCTAAATTGAAACCCCACCTGTAATTAATACCGAACTAAAATAAGGATAAGAGATAGATCAGCATGAAGATCCTGAAAAAATTATAGTCACTTTTCCCCTATTCCCCGAAAGGTTAACGATACCCAAATCTATTGTTTATCCATATTTCAATCTTGTAGGGGAATCTTTGTATTAAAATCCCTCTCCTCCAAGCCATTCAAGACATACCCATCTATGCCAAAACAATTAAAGAGCTATGTGTAAAGAAGTTTGTGAGCAAAGCAAAAACCTCACCCACCATTCGCGTTGTAGGGACCTTATCTGATTTACTCTTGGGAGGGGAAACTCCAATAAAGTATGAAGATCTTGAAAACCCCATAGTGACAGTTCAGATATATGGCCTCTCTTTCCCAATACTTTAGTTGATCTGGGTCCATCCATTAATATTTTAAGAGCAGAAACATGTCAAGCACTTGGTATTACAACCTTGGAACAAACCACCACTCTATTAGAACTTGTTGATCATTCAGTGGCAAGGCCAGAAGGAACCTTACAGGATATCACAATTTCTGTTGATTCGTGGGAATACCCAGTATAATTTCTTATCATAAACCCAAAGAGTAGATTAGATGGACACCCTTTGATTATGGGCTCGCCTTGGCTTGCGATAGCTGATGCTTATATTGGCTGCCGAGAAGGCAACATGACTATTGCAAAGGGGGACACTGTAAAGAATCTTGTGTTATATCCTCCTACCAAGCGAAGACTGCCCATTGTAAAAATATGTAAACAACCACCAATGTACCTAGAGGAAGGCATCCGTTCACCACTCACAGTGGTAGAGGCACTAGAATTTAAAGATCAAACTGAAGATGACATTATTAATAACTTTATGAATCAGCCTGCTAATGTGAGCAATGTAAAGTGTCAAACGCTGAAAGCAATATTGGATAATGAAGCCATGGAGGATCCTTTGAAGGATACCGATGATCAACATATTTAGACAACTGTTGTTCATAGCAGCAAACCAATAGAGATCGAACCTGGAAAAGTTTTTAATATTAATGATGGTCTGGATAATGATCAACATCAAAAGCTCATATAGGTCCTACAGATATATAAAGGGGCTTTTGCATGGGATTATCCTGATATGAAAGGAATAGACCCACAACTATGTACACACCACATCTATACTAAGAAGGATGCTCAACCCATTTGAAAGCTTCAACAGAGATCGAATCCGCATCTCAAGGACGTTACGAAAGAAGAGTTACAGAAGTTGTTGGATGTAAACTTTATTTAACCTATCGTAGACAGTAAATGGGTCTCTCCATTGGTGGTCATCCCTAAGAAAAATGGGAAGTGGCATATCAGTGTAGACTATAGGGAGCTGAACAAGGTGACACAGAAAGATCATTTCCCCCTTCCATTCATCGATCAAGTCTAGATACATTGGTAGGGAAGCAATTATTTTCCTTTTTAGATGGTTTCAGTGGCTACAATTAGATTCAGATCACCCTTGAAGACCAGGACAAAACAACCTTCACTTGTCCATGGGGTACATTCACGTATAGAGTATTACCATTTAGCTTGTGTAATTCCCCAGCTACATTACAAAGAGCTATACTCAACATCTTTGCTGATTTAATAAATGAAGGACTTGAGGTGTATATGGATGATTTTACTCCATATGGGGATGAGTTCGACCAAGCATTGCAAACATTAGAAAAATTCTTAGAATGATTCATTGCTACCAGGTTATGTTTAAGTAATGTCAAGTGCCACATGATAATGATCGAGGGCATAATATTGGGACACTACATATCTGCAGCAGGAATACAGGTAGACCCATAAAAAATTCAGGCAATTCTTTTACTGCCTACCCCTTGCACTCAGGCAAAGGTACGTAGCTTCCTAGGATATGTAGGCTATTATCGTAGGTTTATTAAAAAAAATTCAGAAACTGTTGCGCCTTTATATTCTTTGACTGGAAATGTTGATTTTAGTTGTTCTGACAAATGTGACACAACTTTTATAGGTTTAAAGAAACTAGTCTCAACAACACTAGTATTGCGTGGACCAAACTGGGAGTTGCCTTTTCACATATCCACGGATGCATCAGATGTAGCTATAGGCATTGTCCTTGGCCAAGAGGAGGACAAGAAACCTTATGCTATATATTATATTAGCAAAAATCTCACTTCTACATAACTTAATTATATAGTTACAAAAAAAAAGAAATGTTGTTACTTATGCAATAAACAAATTTAGACACTATATAACTGGCTACCCAGTCTTTCTGTACACTGATCACTCTACCATTCGGTATTTAGCTAATAAACATATCACAAATGGTCTAGTAATAGATGGTTATTGCTTTTGTAGGAGTTTGATATTACTATTAAGGATTGTCCGGGGAAGGAAAACACGGTTGCTGACTTTCTATCATGAATTCCGAAGGTGAATGATCCACTGGCAGTAGACAACCAATTTCTAGATGAAAATCTATTTACTGTGGTAGTCAAAACCCCATGGCACGTAGATGTGGTGAATTATCTAGTAGTTGGGAAGATGCCCAGACATTTGACAATAAGAGAGAGGAAGTTGATCGTTCAACGCAGCGCCTGATTCTCTTGGATAGGCAGATATATTTCTCATACAGGAGTCGACATGTGTATACGCAGATGCATCCACAAGGATGAAATTAATGATATACGTAAAGCTTGCAATGACAAGCCCTATGGAGGAAATTTTGCATATCGAAGGATAGGGCATAAGGTATTACAGATGGGCTATTATTGGCCCACTATTTTTAAGGATGATAAGAAATATGCCTAGGCTTGCAATAGCTGTCAAAGGATGGGTAGGCCTACCCAATCTGATGAAATGCCTCTGCAACCTTAGTTAGTCATAGAACCCTTCGAAAGGCGAGCTATAGACTTTCTTGGCCCATTCCATCCGCCATCCAATCAGAAGGCCTACATACTGGTTTCCACTGATTATGTGACAAAATGGGTGTAAACAATAGATTTACCAAGAGCCACAGAGGAAGCTGTGATTAACTTCCTTTTTGGGTTGTTTGTGTGATATGGGTTACCATGTGAAGTGATCACAGATGGGGGATGGAAATTCACAAGACATAAGATTACTGCCACTGTCAGGAATCATCATATTACGCATAGGATCACTTCCCCATTTCACCCGCAGGTGAATGGATAGTTGAAAGCACCAATAAGGTCATTGACGCAATTTTGACAAAGACAGTCTCAACACACTGATGAGATTGGTATGCTAGACTGCCAGAGGCCTTATGGACCTATCGCACAACTTGGAGGAATACTATTGGATACTCTCCATACCAGCTCGTGTTCAGCAAAGAACCTACTTTTCTAATCAAATTCAAAATAAAGACTCTAAGGACAGCCCAGGAAGTGGGACTGGATCTAACAGAAGCCTAGACCAAGTGACTCCAACAGATTAACGAACTAGATGAGGCTTGAATCCTTGCTTTGCAATGGACTGCAATTATTCAAAAACAAAGGGAAAAATGGAATGACAGCCTTATCAAGAATAAAACATTTCAAAAAGGGGATTGGGCGCTACTTTACGATTCCAGATTCCAAGATTTCTTGGGCAAGTTGCAAACAAGATGGCTCGACCCTTATGAGATTCAAGAAGTGCATAAAAATGGTACCCTTACCTTGGTTACCATTGACGGATTTGGCCATCCTTTTAAGGTGAAAAAACACTGAGTATGACTCTATCACAAACCATTCACCTAGGAGTCTTTCCACGAGCAGGTACACGAGGACCCCTCCATGCAAATTTTAGCTGTGGGAAGTGATGACCCAACAACTTTTCTTTCAAAAAATTGAGATCTCATTAGAAGTTGTAAATAATGTATATACTCTTTTCGATTGATTGCAATTAAGAGTAGACATTACCATGTAAATATGAGAATTTTTATTGCTTGATAAGTGATGTTCAAATGATTGAAAGATTGTCGTTCAATCGATTGAACAACACTTTTTTTTGTTTCTTTGATTTTGTCATCCAAATGATTGAACGATTTCCGTCCAATCGATTGAACAACACATTTTTTGTTTCTTTGAGTTTTCTGTTCAAACAATTGAATGATTGTCATTCAATTGATTGAACATCGCATTTTTTTTTCTTTGATTTTGCCATTCAAACGATTGAATGATTTCCATTCAATCGATTGAATAACACACTTTTTTGTTTCTTTGATTTTACTGTTCAAACGATTGAATGATTGCCATTCAATCAATTGAATAACACATTTTTTTTTCTTTGATTTTTCCATTCAAACGATTGAATGATTGCCATTCAATCGATTGAACAAAATGTTTTTTGTTTCTTTGATTTTGCCATTCAAATGATTGAACGATTGTCATTCAGTCGATTGAACAACACATTTTTTGTTTCTTTGATTTTGTCATTCAAATGATTGAATGATTGTCGTCCAATCGATTGAACAACACATTTTTGTTTCTTTGGTTTTTCCATTCAAACGATTGAACGATTGCCGTCCAATCGAATGAACAACACTTTTTGCGATTTTTTTTTGTTGTTCAATCGATTGAACAACACTTCTATTTGCAATTTTTTTTGTTCAATCCATTGAACAACCCCTTTTTTGTCTTTTTAATAGAATAAATTGTGAATTTTTCTTAATGATCATGATGTCATATTTTCTTTCTTTCTCCTTTGTATTGTGAATAAACACCATTTGAATGGATTTGTGCTTGATGTATGAAAAAAAACAGTAATAACAATATCATTATGACTCATGCAGCCGTTTGATGGTTATCTTTGTTCCAAAGTTGATACGGTGTATCTTTATAATGACTGACTAAATATCTCTTCTTTGGACACATCATAAAATGATTCATTATTTTCAAACCATGTTGGCTTATGTTTTTACACTGTCAATTGGATAAATATCATTAATATGATGATATGGGGATAAGAGTATAAACTTTCATTGGCATATTTTTACTTATTACACCATGCCTGACTCTTAAGGAGCAAATGGGCCTCCCTCTCTTTAATAAATAAAAATTCCACTAAAAAAATGGACATAATGAGATGAGAAAAAGAATCAAACACTGTATTAAAAAGGATAGGGGTTCTCATCACAAGCCAGCCTACCATGATCATGAGGATCTAACAAGTGACATTCCAATTTGGCTACCAAACCAAGGTAATGACCTTCTTGATAATTAAAACTGTCAGAAGGGCAAGGGATCTCATCACGAGTCAACCTGATCACTTTGTTATATCCTGGTGAATGGTACTATAGTTATCTGGTCACCTTGCCAGCGTCACCTTGCCAGCATATTATGACAAGAAAATGAAGAACCATCTACATTCTAAAAGGAGGACTCTAGCTCATTTGTGGGGTTAAAAAGAAACCCTGTCAAGGCTATGAACACCTGCTGGCAGTAGTGGCTCTACTTATGGTATTGAGGTATCATCGTACACTGCCAAATGTTCTTTAAGCTCTTATCACCTATAGATTTGTCTATAAAGGGAATTTTCCATTTGAACATCATTCTTACAAGCTGATCTGCATGGAAAACTTATATCATATATTCATTATCTTCTAAATTGTCCAATCATTTTCTGTCTGTCATTAATATATACCACTGATTATGTCTTTGTCATTAATACCAATTTCGACAAATTTTTTTTGGCATAATATATTAAAATCTATGTTTTAATTTCTTTTCAACCATTTCCCATTCAATGATGTGTCTTGCTTTAATTTATTTATTGATTAACACGTTGTTTTAGAATTGGTTGTCGACATTTATGTCTTGTTAATGCTTTCAATTTATTTTCACATGCTGAAAGGATGTGGACACCCTTTTCTAGTCAGAAGGGAGATGGCCTACGTACGCATGACATGAGTGACAGTTAAGAGTAATTGTGTGATAATCATTTGAATTAACTTCCAGGGAAGTACTGAATGATGATTATGAATGAGTAATAATTAGCAAGTATTTCTGATTGGGATAAGGACAACAACCATTATGGATGGCATGCAGACTCATGATCCCGCGTTAAGTATGGTTGACGGGATCGATGCCTTAACTAAATATGATATTAAATCCCAAAATATCGTCATTTCTCTGTTAATTTCTACAATGTTTTCTGCTACTATTCTGAATTGTGGAAGTGTAGAGAAATTGCATACAAGTGAACTAGTTACAGGTACAGTAGCCATGAGAGGAAGAGCTACGAGGAATGAACTACCAGTACTTATGGTATCAGATCAGGTCATGCAATTCTTGAGTGTACAGGATGGCTGCAATTCTAAATAGGTTGCAGGATTTTCATGAGGGTCTGACGTTGGAATTTCTGCAGAATTTGCAAAATGGTAGCACCACAGCCAGAGGCAGAAGTATAACTGTTTCTAAAGCAGTCATAGCCAAAGTCACTGGACTTCCAACTGAAGGAACCAAATGGACAGAAAAGCATGTCCTTCTGCACAATGCGATTGAAGTATTCCAAGGTCCAGGAGAGAAAATAGTGTGTGCAGGAAAAGGGATCCATCCTTCAGTGTTAAGGCAGTTGTGGCAAGAACTGGCCATCATCGTGCAAAGATACATTACTTGCAATGGTCAGCATGATGTGGTAAATCCACGTCAACTGAAACTTTTAGCCATTTTAAAAGAGAAAATTTCTGTTAATTTTTCGTTTTACTTGAATTATTTATTACATGATGTCACCTATCGAGTTAGGATAGCCAAGGACCCACACAAAGTAATCATCCATCACCGATTGATTAAATTAATCGTTATGAATGAACTGGTCCAACAATAGTTAACTTGGGATAATGTTATAAATCCTACCTTGGCTCCACCCCCAGAAAACATAGTAACAGAGTAGCAAGGGCCAAGAACCCTAGGTCCGAGAAAAACACTAAAAAGAAAGAATTCCTCCGTGCCCACATAGGTGCTCTATGTGAGTGAAAGCCCAGCGAAGCATCCCAATTCAAGCAAATGAGGTTGGACCATCCCGTACACCACCTGCAAGTCTACAAAATTCTCCTTTGCAAGACTATGAGGAGAAAGTGGCTAGGGTATTAGAAAACATGGGAATATTTGGAGAAGGTAGAGAACAATCGAGGAATGCTGAGGAACAGAAATGCACTCCCAACCAATCTACCCTTGCTAACAACCTTGGTCATGAGAAAAATCTGCCATGCACTGATTCCATGGAAGAACAGAGGGAACCAATTCCTTTTGTGGAAAAACCTCTTGAAGTGGAGACACATGAAGAAGATATCACTAACGGAGGAAATCGAGCAATAGACACCGGTCCAGTGGACCCCCCAGCTGAAGAAAACCTTGTAAATGAAACCTTGGTAGATGAAAATCAACCAGGTAACACTATTTTTTCTAAGTCCCCTAAGGACGAGGCCTACCTAGAAGAAAATCTAGAGAATGACAATTTTTCAGGAGACACCGTTGTACTGGGGTCTCCTGAAAGAGAAATCCATGATAAGGAAGAATTAGAAGATGCAGATCCCTCGGGAGATACATTTCCAGACGAAACCCTCCTTGATTCTGACACGTTACCACCTGTAAAGGAACCAGATGATAATGTAGTTAATCCATCACCCGTTAGAAGTCCCGTGATAAAGAAGTCCTACAGGGACAGGCTCAGAAAAGCACTTAAGAAGTATAGGAAACAAAAGCAAATAATGGGGCAACTAACGCAGTGGTTAAAGGAAGCCATTAGAGCCAAGAATTTGAAAGTAGAAAAAGAGGCCACAGGCACACAGACAAAACATTGTTATGGAAGGAACACTGAGACCGAAACTGAGGATCTTTTGGCTTGTCCAAAGGAAACTCAAACAGAGTCGTGCCTCGTAGAAGATGTTGAACTACAAACCGAACCCCTGTGTTTTCTCACATGAGACCCAAATGGACCATCCTACCATGGATACTATTGTTCAAACAGATGTTGAAGAGGATATTCCAATTGGTCATTGCGTGATTTGAAAGGCAGCTGAAGTTGCTATTCAGACCAATCCCATGGAGACCCAGGAAGTAGAAACCCAAACGGAATAAACACCTGCTTATACTCCCTTAATCAGGGAAGCACTTATTAGTAGACTGTAGAATGAATTACTAAAGGTGCAACAGGAATTAACCCAATACAATGAGGAGGTAGTGGCTCTGAAGATACATCAATAATTAAAGAAACACTTTGCGGAACTAACCATAACTGAGGATGAAACCTTTGCTCAGTTCAAGGCTGAACAGAAAAAGGTTGAGAAAGCATGGGAGAAATTACAGAAGGCTCAAGAGAAGTTAGAAACTATCTTCTCTCACTATTCAGACACCTTGTTAGGTCGATCCCCTGCTACGAATTATGCCCTCTACCTCCTATAAAGGTTCCTACTGCTAAAGATTTGTTATGAAACCAGCTCAAGAAAAGATAGAAAAGATAGATCAACGCCTTAGAATTCAGCCTCTTCGAGGGGGAAACCTCCTTTACATTACATAAATGAACAATTCTTGGATGATTCAAATGACAAAACCTCCTTTCTATATATAGGAGTCTAAGGAGTCACAATAGAATCCAGCCGACCTAGCAATAATAATATAAAGCCACAAAAATAAAAATAGAGGGATTCTATGGGGCACAGTAATAACAATATGGGGGCAATAGGGGCACAACAATATTAATAAGGGGTATAACTACAATAGTAATGGGGTAATCACTAGTATTATAGGGACCCAACACGCCCCTCTCCTTCAAAAAAGTGTTGTCCTCAATGCTTGAGTAGTTCTTGATGCTTCTGTATAAAATTCTTGTCCTCCCATGTGGAATATTCAGTAGGTAAGTTCTTCCACTTGATGAGATACTCTGAAATTGATCGATTTCGTAGCTGTCGGGTTCTTGTTTCTGTGACTACTCCAGGTTCCAATATGATTTTTTCCTTCCTTTTCAATTTCTGGAAATATTGTTTGCATCAGAATCTTTTGCAACTTTTGAATAAGTGGCCATACTTCTTTGTCTTTCTTCCATTCATCCCTTGCTTCGTTTCTCCAATCTGGTTGGATAATAGAAATAACACAAAACAATGCTTCCACATCCTCATCCTTGAAGAGTCTTCCCATTCGGTAAGGTCGCCATTTGTTAAGTGCATGTAGTATTGCCAACATTTCCTTCTCATAAATAGCTTTCTTTAGATGTAGCAGTAAAAATACCCAATCACCTACATCAAAACATTTTTCACTATGATGTTGATCTACCTGTTGTTTCATTTGATTTTGCACCAAAGTGGCGTTATCCTTTAAAAGTTGGAGAACTTGTTGTTGATGCTCGATGTGATCTTTCACTGCTTGAACCTTTTTCTTCTTGATATGTCCTTCTATCTTTAGAGTTTGAGGAGTGGTAATTTCTTCCAATCCTTTACAAGATATGGTCAGATTCATTTCTTGACGCTCGATGTGATCTTTCACTTCTTGAACATTTTTCTTCTTGATATGTCCTTCTATCTTGATAGTTTGAGGAGTGGTAATTCCGAACAATGAATTACAAGATATGGTTGGATTCATTTCTTCTTTCTTGATGTGATGTTTCACTTCTTTCACCTTTTTCTTCTTGATATGTCCTATCTTGAGAGTTTGAGGAGTGGTCATTCTTGCTAATAGTTTACAAGATATGGTATGATTCATTTCTTCTTTCTCTGGGGTTGAGTCCTGGCATATATCCTCTTCTTTTGATGTTTCTTGATCCTTTTCTTCCTCCTCTTCATGCTTTATGTAAAATAATTTCTTCTCGGCACACTTATGACCTTTTGTGCATTTGCTATCACAATTGTAACAAAGCCCTTTTTCTCTTTTTTCTTCCAATTGTTGTGGTGTAACCCTTGTAGGTTGTGGAAGGCTAGGATAAACAACACTTCCATCTTTATAGTTGTGAGGGGTAGACTTCCTTGTTGCCATAATTTTACTTTCCAATATGTCACAAAGCCCTTTTACTCTCTCCAATTGTTGTGGTTTTGCTCTAAAGAAGGTGTTGCTCTTTGTATCCTCATAATGCGCTATCATTTCCTCCGTGAGAATTGACCACGTAACAAGTTTTTTACGAGAACAAAGCCCTTTATACCATAAAAATTGATCCGGTTCTAAATATGAAGATGCAATACATACCTTTTGTAACACTGGTACACCATGTAGATCAAAATATTGCTCCATCTGAAGTATCCAATTTACCGGATCCTTGCCATCAAAGTTCCTCATCTTGCTTTTTCTTGATTTTATGACCTCGATCTTGAAACGACTGTAACTCTATAGTTTCAGATATTTAAGTTCTAAAATTGCTACCTGTAGTAGCCCTCTTTGTCCTCTTTCCAATGCCACTAGTCTGATCCAAATTGGATTCTCCAAAAAAGAGTTATGCACAAGATGACCTAATTATAGACCTTTCGAGAAGAGTGAACTTGTACGACGTGCCACGAGTCACTGTTTCAACCTTTGGATCTAAAAAATGCATACAAGAAACTACAGTCTGTCCTCTGTCTGTACCTTCTTACGAAATTTCAATCCGATCCCCAGAGAGAAAGTTATGAAGATTTTCCCCAGGTCACCTGTTTTGAATGTAATTCGGGAGTCTGCAAAAAGACCAACTTCCTTAGATCATATCTCCGCAAATATCGTGCGAAAAGCTCTGAAATTTGGACCCGAGGTTCAGCGCAATTTCTTCTCAAATGGGTTTTTTTTTTAAACTTCTGATATGTCGCAGAAAAAAAGTTATAGCGAAAATGCCACGATGACCTGTTTGGAGCAGGGAAACCCTAGAATCCAAAGCTCTGATACCAAATGTTATGAAACCAGCTCAAGAAAAGATAGATAAGATAGGTCAACGCCTTAGAATTCAGCCTCTTCGAGGGGGAAACCTCCTTTACATTACATAAATGAACAATTCTTGGATGATTCAAATGACAAAACCTCCTTTCTATATATAGGAGTCTAAGGAGACACAATACAATCCAGCCAACCTAACAATAATAATATAAAGCCACAAAAATAACAATAGAGGGATTCTATGGGGCACAGTAATAACAATATGGGGGCAATAGGGGCACAACAATATTAATAAGGGGTATAACTACAATAGTAATGGGGTAATCACTAGTATTATAGGGACCCAACAAGATCAAAGCTGCTAAGGTTGGTAAGCCAGTGGAAATCAAAACCATCCCGAATTTTGTCAAATGCTTTAGAGAATAGAATGAACAGGTACAACGCCTCCTTTGTGAGCTGTATATGCACAATTTCTTTCTCGATGATGACAAGGACAGTAACCGTGGCCCCTTTATAAGGGATGTGCAACTCCAGGCATTTATCTCTTTCGCCACTAATCAACTTAAGTGGGCCAAGGCCCACAATACCTTTAGGAGGTGTGAAGAAGGAATTGACTTATGGGTGAGAGGAGAGCTAACCAAACCCCTGCAGCTCTTGATTAAACACAAGCAATTCATGAAACAAGCCGATGTTATAGGCCAACTGGGGCCATTCCATACAGATGTTATACAAGTTGGAAAGGAGTATTTCCAAGAGATTAAGGAGGAAGCCTGGTCTACAGCTAGACAAAGGTGGGAAGCCTTCAGCATTACTGTTAGAAATGGAGAACCATTCGGATATCGGAACTTTAAAGCTGCCTCCTCTTGTTTCTATTAATATAGTAATATGATTTTGACTATAGGACCTAAATGGATAGGATGTCGGTATAGGACTCCAATCATATGGTATCCTCTAGATAAGTATCGTTGTGATTACACCTTGAAGGATTAGGATGTTACCTAGGCTTTTATTATATTGAAGAAGAAAAATGGCTTTAGATATTATAAGGAGCAGGTATATTTTGCCTACTCCCTAACTCAGCTACACATCAACTATTTAATTGCATGAGGACATGCAACAAGGTAAGCTGGGGAGTATGTTGGGTCAAGAAAAAGGTATATTTTCTCCTCAGTAATTGCTTTATTTCATATTTATCTTTATAGGATTATCTCTGTTTATGAATTGAAATAAAGGAAATTATAGTTAAAGTTGGATGAAAGCACTTGGTAACAATTCAGATAAATCTGGCACTAGAAACTGACTTTTTACTATCCTTGTGTGCAAAAGATGTGGATTGATCAATTGTTGTTTAGTTAAAACAACAGCACTAAGCCGTAAAAGTGAAAGACAATGTTTTACGTAGGCAAGGTAGTGAGAGACCAGGTAAACCAATGCTATTTCATGATAGAATCAGATTATGTATTGCGAAATCCTCAGGATATCCTGATCCTAAGGATTCACTTTTATCTAGTTTTCCCGCTTACTATTATATATAAGGCCGAAAGGAAAACGAAGTTTAGTTCAGACTTATGTAATATAATCATTCTTTTTGAGACATATCTGACTATTATCTCATTGATGTTGTAATTTGGTTACTCATATTAATGAAAGAATGCATTTGAGCTTCACTTATATTCTAAGTATTCCTTAGCTGAGACTTCTGGTGACTTTTGGCCCGGTCAAGAGAATTTCTACTACTCCCTAGTGTTAAAATCTTTCCATTTGAATGTTTATTGATTGTTAATATTCAGTTAATATTATTTCTCTTATTGTGAGGATTGACGATTGCAATTTATATTGTTTTTCACTTCGATTTATATTTAGCCATGTGATGCATCTGAATAATGCTTGGATTTGATTGGTTATATTAGTTTCAGAATAGATTGTTGTTCCTTTTGAGTTATGACACCATAGATCTTAGAGGTAGTGTCAATCAATTTCCATAAATCTGCTAACAAATGCAGTTGTTGCTTAGAAGTCATTTATCGTATTTGCTTGATTGCCGTTGAATTGAGAATTTCCGTTCAATCGAGATTGTTGTTCAATTGAGAATTTTCGTTCAATCAAGATTGCATTTTAATTAGGACTTGTTGTTTAATTCTTATTTGCGATAGATTAACATTGTTGTTCAGTTGTTACAATTCTCTTTCTTAATCAAATGAGTTAGCTTTAATTCCATTTGAAAATTGCCAAGCATGATTCTTTGTATTTGCATTAAAATTCATTTAGTTTGTAGTAAGTAGATGAAATTGCAGAGTGTGTTAAGAGTTCTTTCAAAGTTATCTTTCCTCAATTATTTCTTTAATAAGTTGTGTGACTTAAGTTGAAAAGATAGTTATCAGAGATTGCAATGATTTACCTTTAGCTAACCTCTGAATTCACTGCATAGATTGTGCTATCACTCTTGAGATAAAAAGAGTTACCTCGGGTAGACAATTAATGTAGGAATTAAGATTTTTTTAAAAAGATGTCTTAGTGAGCCAACATCTATCACCATATAAGGAAACTGGTTCCGTTTCTGCTTAGGGCCTCTGTGTAGTTTGATGGAGACACTATGGAAATCGGCTTTGAGGCCGATAGTTGTGTGAACAAGGTGGGAGACAGCCGTGGCCGCTGATTAACCACCATGTGAAGGTCCATATCCGTCAAAACCCAAAAGATATTTGTTTCCTTAATATTCTCTAGATCTTTTGTGACCCACACTGAGGCAAATTGCATTGCCTCAAGCAAGTCTTCCTTGTGTGGAGGAAACTGGCTATCCTCCGACAACTTCCAAGAAACCAGAACGATCGACAACAACAACTAGGCATAATGAAATGATCTACTCTCCTCCTGGGCCTCTTGGCAGTTTGTGAGGAACTCCTGACAGAGATACTTGGCTTAGTTTTATTGTACACCCTTCGCACACTAAGCTGCGAGTGAGATGACAAGAGTCAGAACTTCATCCGCATGACATTTTCTCATTAACTTGTCAACTAGAATCTGGGTAGCCAACTTTACTGTCGAGTCTAAGATGGACGTGAGAGAGTATCCTCGCCACTTTTTGATCAAACCAAATTCTTTCTTCATCCTATTTGTTGGGTTTGAGATGGATGTGAGAGAGTATCCTTGCCACTTTTTTATCAGACCAAATTCTTTATTCATCCTATTTTCCATCTCCTTTTCTCCATTTTTTCCTCCAAACTCTTTGGTGGGGTTCACCCCTTTGTACGAAAACCTTTTTATCTGGTGGATCAACATGTTTGTGATGGGGATAGGCTCACCTAGCCATAGGAACCCATCGTGCACTAGTGCGAGGTGCTAGCGCACACATATTGTGTTGATGCTGGAGTGGTGATAATGCAACATTAATAGCAGATTGAGCAACTATTGTCGAAATTATAAATTTCTTTAAATCAAGATCCTTCATTACTTTAGTTTTTCCCTTCCGCGGAGGGATATACTTAGGAAATCTCACCGTAGGATCCACCCCCTCAGTGTCGACATCCTTGAGACCTTGGAATTCTTCCTCTTCTAGGTTCATTACTTGCTCTGATTGCTTATCCTTTTGCTCCTTCTGTTGCACCTCTGGATTCTTTCTCAGCGACATTTTCACTGGTACTGACTTCTTCTGTTTGTCCTTTTCAGAGTGCTTCGCCTTTGTAGTGGGTTGTTTTTCCTTTGTAGTGGTGGGCTTCATCTGAGGTGATCTTAGCGCCGTAGGTATAGAGGTTGGATCTTCCATACTTTTAACTTTTGTTCCTGGCACGTCATAAACAATAACACCTGAACTCATAGATTTAATGGGGTTAGTGCCAAGCATTATTTCAATGAATAGCTCTTGTGTTGCTTCTGAACAGTCCACAAATGAGGGGCACAATAGAAATACTTCCCAAAACGCTCGACTCATATGCATCAAAGAGCAAAAGGCTCCAGAAATTCTTAGAATGCAAAGTGTTATCTGCTGGACTAGCATGCTCAATTTATAGGGGGATTTGAATTCAAATACGATCGTTCCCCCCAAGTTCTGATAATAAATGTTACTTTAGCGGTAGATCCTCAAATATTTATGCCTTAATTACCACCTCCCCGCTCCTCTTAACCACTTTCTAGCTATCAAATCATGAATAGTAACTCTAATGGTCATTTTCATGTTGGTCTGTGTGGTACCCTCTTTCACAACGCAACGTCCTGAGCACAACTTCAACTGGGGTACCCTCAACAGTTTTCATGGAATCGTCTCACTTCCTTATCCTCCAAACTGGGCAGTGTAGTTTATATTTCCGCGCTCCCTTACAACTGCCTAAAGCACCAAGACTATCCTGCTGCCATATAGTCATTACGTAGGATCCCCCATATACAACTTCAACCCGCTCCCATTCACTTTTCCAGGAATGGATCTCCATTCAGCTTCGCAAGCTGAACTGCACCACCATCTGTAATTTCCTTGATAATATATGGTACTAGCCAATGGATCTGGAATTTACTGGGAAATTTATTGAACTTACTATCATATAATAGTACAAGATCATTTACCTTGAATGTATGAAGCTTGATATGGCGATCCTGCCATGGTCTTTTGTGTTCCTTCTATACTTTTTGGTGGAATCCTGCCAAAAATCGGTCCTCCTCTAACTCTATGAGCTACACGATCCGTTCTTCCAAGGCCTTGTGATCCTCCATATTTGTCAAAGCTGCTATGTGTAGACTAGGCACACTGTATTCTATAGGAAATATTGCTTCAACCCCATAGACTAATCTGAACGATGTTTTCCCTATCAACTTGATGGGCCTCTAAATTAGACATAAGTTAAGGCCCATACCTCTAAAATTGAACATTAATTTAAGGTCTATGACCATCCTTCAGCACACTAAACCTCTCTTTCTGCATTAGATAATTTATTTTTAACTTTAATATATTCATTAGGAAGGTTTATGGATAATTGGATATTTGTGCCTAATATTATTTATTTTTGTGGAATATTATGAGAATATTAGGCAGATTATGAGGATTTGGAGGAGGAAATAATTTAGCGACTTGTTCCCTACTACAGAAAGATCAATAATAAATAATAAATCAACAAGATATTATGGAATTATGGCACAGATTGTGGAACTCCAATGATTGACAAAATCTAGGAATCTGTTCCCTGCCATTTAATGCAGATTCCTAGTATTGGGGACCAGATCCACTAATCAAGGGATTTTGGTGGGGAAGGCTTCCTCCATTCATGGAGAATGATTCCTAATCATTTCGTATAAGTACCAAGTTGAATTTTCCTCTAGGGAATGATTGAGAAAATCTAGGAATGCGTTCCCTGCGATTTAATGTAGATTCTTAGTATTGGGGACCATATCCACTAATCAAGGGATTTTGGTGGGGAAATATTCCTCCATTCATGGGGAATGATTCCTAATAATTTTTCATAAGTACCGAGTCAAATTTTCCTCTAGGGATGGATTTTCATTAGTGGTCTTGTGGAGAGAACTCGTATTTTTGCAACCCCATTGTATTTTCTTGCAGGGATGTATTTATATTGATGAAATAATGAAGATTGGTGTCATGTTCAGCTTCAAAAATCTTTTTCTCTTCCATAGGTCTCTAAGTTTCCTTGGGCTTGGCCATCCTAGGAGCCTCAAAGCCCTTTTGTATCATTTTCTTTCCTTCTTTTCACTTCTTATTCACATGCATCTCTAGTTTTTATTTCTTTCTATTTCTGTATTTAGTATTAATGATTTCTTGTTGTAGGATTGAGTTAAATGGTTGATGTAAGTTCTTTTTTAGGATCATAAGAACTATTTAATCCTTGTAAAAGCTTTGAAGTTCATAGTAATCATTGAGCTGCTTGGATTAGTATTCTTATTCCCAAATCTAGATTGCTGGACCTCGTTTTTAGCAAAGAACAATAATTTTATGCTATTTTTTAGAGCATGCTAACAAGCTTCAATCAAGTTGGTTCCACTTGCATTAGATCAAAAAAGCATTCTAGTTCATAACAAAAATTACCCCTTTTCATTTTCACTTGATTTGGTTAGGAATTTTTTGGATTTACTAGCTCACTAGTTCTTGAATTTCTAGATTTTCGACTAGTAATGTTTTTTATTTTTTTTGCATGGGTTAACGGAGGTATTTTTGAGTGATTCCACTTGGAATAGGGACCTAATAAATCCTAGTTAATAAAAAAGTTTGTCCCATCCAATTTTTATTTTATTTGCATGGTCATTAAACCCTCACCAATTTCTTCATTTCACAAGGAAACTTCTCCAAGCTTTTTGAGCAAATCCATCCATCTCCCAACTTTGGTTTTGAGTTTTGAAGTGGTCATCGGCACTCCCTTGCCTCATTCCATCTACCAACCACCTTCCCTAAGATTTACATGACCTTCAACATCCATCCTTTTGCTATCGGTTGTATCCTGTAGGTTTTCAGGGGATCCTGTAGGTTTTTAGTACAACCTGTAGGTTTTCCTGTAGTGGCTTATTTTGAGGCTGAATTGAGGGAAAACCTCCAGGAAGCCATAAAAGGTCACCTAAGGGTCTTCCAAGCCTTCCAACCATCCACCATCATCTCCAAGCCACTTGCCACATCACCAAAAGATATTAGCTTTCACACTCTCACATGAAAAAAGGACAAAAAGAAAAACAAATTTATTTTATTCATTTACATGCACAGCAGTAAAAGGTTTGACGATTTGAATCTACATGCTTAGTGTAGTAGGATTGCATACATGTGAACTTAGCATTCTTTTGAAGCAAAGCCTCTTAGAAGTTAGTTAGAAAATGGTATTTGATTTCAATCTCTTTCCTTGTACTTTCTTTCTCTCAATAGGTTAAGGTTCCATTTCAAACATTTCATTTTTTGCAATTAGTTTGGGATTTGACTTCAGTACATGCACTCCATTAGATCATGACAGCAAAGGAATGAAACATTGTATGATGCACATATAGTGTTGATACCTCTTAAGTTTGTAGGAACTCTGGGTTGATAATTAAAGTCAGCAGGCTTGGGAGTTGCAACATTCTTGTTGCAATACCAAGACTCATCACTTTTTGGCGCCGTTGTCGGGGAAGTGTAAAATTATGCATTGTTTTCTTCCCTATTTGATTCATTTCTCTTTAATTTTATTTCGAAAAAAAAAATTGCATTAGGCATATTTCATTTCAAAGTGCATTTCATTATTGTTTTCATCCAATCATAAAAACAAAAAAAAAAATCTCCAACACCAACCCACCCCCCATTTGATCACGTGGTGCAGTGAGATCCACATCACCATTCGCTTTTGCAAGTACAATAAAATGGCAAGTAATGTAGAAGAAATGGATGGAGATGATGACAATGAGTAAAATCCTCTCGGATTTCCCATTGAAGATATTGATGGTAGTGTGCACATGAAAAACATCCCTCCATCTTTTGTTCCAAAATTTCATGGTCTAAGGTTAGAAGATCCAGAAACCTTTCTCTTTGAATTTGAAATTGTTTGTAGATCTTATGGTTACTTATTAAAAACTCAAAAATTGAGATTTTTTCCAACAACATTGAAGGATAGAGTTCTTAAATGGTTCATGAGTTTAGTGACTAATTCAATAAGATCATGGAATGATATGCAAAAGATATTTATACAAAAATATAAAGATCATGATCTTAAAGAATAAATCTTTAGAATGAATCAGAGAGAGGATGAGAGTCTAGAGGATCTAATAGAGAGATTCATGTATAATGTTAAGAGGGTAAAACTACATCATTTAGGATCCGATACACTAAAAACCATCTTACTTAGAACAATTAGGGATGAATGGATTAATCTCCTTGATCTCGTGAGTAGAGGTGATGTATACCAATTATCATTTGTAGAAATTTGTGAAACATGAAAACACATATCAAGAGGAAAGGCAAGAGTAATTCACTCAGCATCAAGATCGGTAAGTCAAGCTGAACTTGGAAATTTGTTTGTTGAATTTAAGACATAAATTCTTAGCGATCTAACCGAACAAGTAGAAATGTTATGTAGCTCCAAGAGGACCATGGCAGCCTATTCAGCTTGATATGATGCAAGAGCCTAATTCACAATTTCAAGCTTATCACATCCACCTTAATGTAATTGGATCACACCCTTTCCTTGGCAACATTGGCCATCTCAACCCCAAAACCAATCAGCAATATCCTTAATATTTTCCTCAATATCCTCCATACCCAACTCCATGTTATCCCTACCATTCATCTCCACCGCAACCACAACCTCAACCACATCCATGTCAAATATCCATTCCCACTCAACTACCAGTACCACCATTTCCAAACCCACACATTGATGTAGCTCAACCCACTTGCAATGCTGAGGTGCAACACGTTCAAACATCTCCTCTTGAGATCAATGGTATTCACCATAACTCAGGAAGAGTATTACGAAAAATATATTATCTTGATATCATTTAAGAATCACATCTAGAGGAAGAAGATTCGAATGAGAAGACCAAAGGATCATGGGCTGCACTTGATGAAGAGAAGACATCAAAATCATAGATTGAGAAAGCTCCCTCATGCTTACCATGAAATCCTCCATGTGTTCAAGAGAACAATCAACAAAAAGAGGAAGATTTGAAAGTCATGGGAGAAGAAGACATCCAAGATGATCCAAATCAGCAAGTGGACCAGGGGCATGACAACTATATTGAGATATGGTTCCAAACAGCCACTAAGTTGCAACAATACTCTCTTCTTCAATTGTCCTTGTATTCATCAAAGTCAAAGCATTTGATCACTCAAAATCAAGTACCTGTCAAAACATACATTTCAAGCCTACATATAATTTTGTCTGTCATATTGATGTGCACATGGCTCCATTCGAAGTATTCTTATACTTGAAAGTGATTTTTTTTTTCAAGTAGGGTAGGGTAGAAAAAAAAATAAAAATTGAAAAATAAAAGAAAAAGTAAAAATCTCAGTTGAAAACCTCCTTGGAGGCACCTCAGATTGGCTCATTGATTGAAAACCTCCACGATGTGGTCAATGGGCTGGAAAAGAGGGAAAAAAGAGAAAGAAGAAAAGATTCTAGGTGAAAACCTCCTTTGAGGTGCCTAGGCAGACCTACTAGTTCAAAACCTCATTGAGGCGGCTAGTAGGCCTGGAAGAAAAAAAGAGAAAGAATAAAAGAAATCCTTTTTCCATGCATCTCTTGGATGAATGCATGTACTCTCCAACATTTGCAAGCAACAAGAACAAGTTGGTACAAAAAGGAAAATTGGTCAAGCCTAGTCAAAAGAAGTCAAATTTTGACTTTCTCCTCCTTTGCTCAAATGCTCCAACAAGGCCAAGGCCATACTAATCCATCCCCTCATCTATTTTCACCATCCACCCATCATTCTCTAGCTTCTACCATTCAATTTTCTTGCTATCCTAAAAAACTACTAGATGCTTTGTTTTACTACAGGATACAAAAATACATAGAGCAAAAATTTGTTTTTTCCATAACTTGAAAACCATGCATCCATTTTCCAAGTTGTTTCAGGGGGAGATGCATATGGATGATGGTAACATGCTCAAGCAATTTCAGCAAATTCCAGTTTACTATTTTCAATAAATAAGCTTCCATAACCTACATCCATTTTTTCATTTTCTCAATATCTGTGCATCCATTTAAAAATATGTTTCATGGGGAGATGAATATGGATGATGGTAACATGCCCAAGAAATTTCAGAAAATTCCAGTGCACGGTTTCCAAGAAATTGACCTCCATCACCTTCAGCTATTTTTATGTTTTCTCAAGATCCGTGGATCCATTGACTGAAATTATTTTATGGGGAGGTGCATAATGATGATGGAAACATGCTCATAAAGTTTTAGGTAAATCCATTTTACCATTTGGGAGATATGGACAAAACAAGTCATTGTCCTGAAAACCTACAGGATTCCCTGAGATCCCACATGATATAGAACAACACCTACAGGATTGGCATTGAGTAGTTTTAAAAGGGAAAAATAGAGGTTGGCTTCATCCATCAGAGAAAAATGATAGGGGGAACCCATCAACATAGTGAGGATTCATCAACACCCTCTTTTACTAGAGATATTCATAAGGCACAATTGGATGGGTTTCTTTGAAAAATTGAGGGGATATGATGATGAAGTAGCCAGATATTTGCAGCCAGCTTCAGCATGGAGATCCAAAGGTCAAAGAAGCTCCTCCAGGGTTTAGCAGCAACATCAGGATCATCAACATCACCATCCAACACCTACACATCAACATCAACTCAGCAGCAACATGCATGTCTCTCCAACAACCATCAGGTAGGTGTAGGTATGCAATATTATTGATCTCTTCTCTTGAGCATATTATAGTTAGAAATTTGTTGTCAATGCACGAGAGATGATATTTTATAAGATAAGGATGGGTCAGTAGTCTCTCCTGCCTTCAACTAGTTAATTGCAGCTCACTCCTTCACTCATGCAATGTTGAAAAGTCAAATTATGAAGGGTGATGATTTCAAGGAATGAGTACAACAGTTAAAAGAAGAAAATTTTGCAAAGGCCAAGTCACCCACAACACTCCAAGCCCTCCATCCACTTCATATTCCCTATCTATTCATCATTCATCCATCTCATTTCATTCTTGAAGAAAAAAACAAACAGAACATCCTCTCCATTTTCATAAGCCTACACTACTCCCTTTGAGCCCTAGCATCATCATCCAAACCCTCTTCATCATTTCGCATCACTCCCATACAGTTAGAAGACTCTAAAGGAAGAAGGAATGACTACTACAAGAAGACAGAATGTTGCTACAAGAGGGAAGGAAGGAAAAAAATTATGCTAAAACCCAAAATGACAGTGCCTAAGAGAGACCTAATCAAAATAGAGAACTCCAAGGCCATTAAGAAATCATATAGGCCGCATGGGAGAACAAGAAGGCAACAAAAGGAAATTAGGAATCCACCATCAAAACCGAACTCAAACGGCAGTAATGAAAAGAGGCTTTCCAAGAGGTCTCTAATCTCTTTTTAGATTTTTTCCAAGGCCTAAAATGTGTTATAGAAATGAGAGAAAGGCATGAGAATCAAATTGAGGGCCTGTCCTAGGCTCAGGCTACCATTTATGCTCAAAACTGGTATCCTATAGTTTTAACAGGGTTTCCTATAGTTTTCACAGAAATTACTACAGGATGTCCTAGTTCTCATCTAAATGTATGTTGAAGGTGTTAGAGGTGTCTAAATGACAGAAAAAGGTAGCAGAAGGATGATAAGGGTGTGGAAGACCTTGCCAAACTGAAAGATATTCAAGAACTCATCTTGAGTAAGGGCAAGGAGGCAAGCTAATGGTCTCAAGAAATAATGATTTTTCTTTTCACAAATATGTTTTTGGTCTTTTTCTTGTAGAACTTACAACAAATATTCTTAATGCACAATAGAGAGGTCACCAAGGCCATGAATGAGGCACAATGAGGTCACTAAGTTGCTCAAAGGATGAGCAATGCTTTCAGCAGGGGGTATGATGGGCTTCTAAATTAGACATAAATTAAGGCCCATACCTCTAAAATTAAACATTAATTTAATGCCTATGACCATCGTTCAGCACATTAAACCTCTCTTTTTGCATTAGACAATTTATTTATAGCTTTAATATATTCATTAGGAAGGTTTATGACTAATTGGTTATTTGTGCCTAATATTATTTATTTTTGTGGAATATTATGAGAATATTGGGCGGATTATGAAGATTTGGAGGATGAGATAATTTAGGGACGTGTTCCCTACTAAAGGAGGATCAATAATAAGGAATAAATCACAAGATATTATGGAATTATGGCACAGATTGTGGAACTCCAATGATTGAGAAAATATAGGAATGTGTTCCCTGCCATTTAATGCAGATTCCTAGTATTGGGGACCAGATCCACTAGTCAAGGGATTTTGGTGGGGAAAGCTTCTTCCATTCATGGGGAATGATTCCTAATCATTTTGTATAAGTACCAAGTCGAATTTGCCTCTAGGGAATGATTGAGAAAATCTAGGAATGTGTTCCCTGCCATTTAATGCAGAGTCCTAGTATTGGGGACCAGATCCACTAATCAAAGGATTTTGGTGGGGAATGATTCCTAATCATTTTTTATAAGTACCTAGTTTCATTTTCCTCTAGGGATATATTTTTGTTAGTGTTCTTGTGGAGAGAACTCATATTTTTGCAGCTCCATTGTCTTTTCTTGCAGGGATGTAATTGTATTGATGAAATAATGAATATTGGTGTCATGTTAGGCTTCTAAATCTTATTCTTCTCCATATGTCTCTAAGTTTCCTTGGGCTTGGCCATCCCAAGAGCCTAAAAGCCCTTTTGTATCATCTTCTTTCCTTCTTTTCACTTCTTATTCACATGCATCTCTAGTTTTTATTTCTTTCTATTTCTGCATTTAGTATTAATGATTTTTTGTTGTAGGATTGAGTTAAATGGTTGATGTAAGTTATTTTTCAGGATCAAAAGCACTTTTTTATCCTTGGAAAATCTTTGTAAGTTTATAGTATTCATTGAGCTACTTGGATTAGTCTTCTTATTCCCAAATCTAGATTGTTGGACCTCCTTTATAGCAAAGAACAGTAAAATTCTGCTATTTTTTAGAGCATGCTAACAAGCTTCAATCAATTTGGTTCCACTTGAATTGGATAAAAAAAACATTCTAGTGTATAACAAAAATTACCCCATTGCATTTGCACCTGATTTGGTTAGGCATTTCTTAGATTTACTGGCTCACTAGTTCTCGAATTTCTAGATTTTCGACTAGTAATGTTTTTTATTTTTTTTGCATGGGTTAACAGAGGTATTTTTGAGTGATTCCATTTGGAATAGGGACCTAATAAATCCTATTTAATAAAAAAAATTGTCCCATCCAATTTGGATTTGATTTTCTTGGTCATTAAACCCTCACCAATTTCATCATTTCACAAGGAAACTTCTCCAAGCTTTTTGAGCAAATCCATCCATCTCCCAACTTTGGTTTTCAGTTATGAAGTGGTCCTAGGCACTCCCTTGCATCATTCTATCCACCAAAATCTTTCCCTAAGATTTCCATCACCTTCAAAATCCATCCTTTTGCTCTCAGTTGGATCCTGTAGGTTTTTAGTACATCCTGTAGGTTTTCTTGTAGTGGCTTGTTTTGAGGCCGAATTGAGGGAAAACCTCCAGGAAGCCACACAAGGTCACCTAAGGGTATTCAAAGCCTTCCAACCATCCACCATCATCTCCAAGCCACCTTCCACATCACTAAAAGTAATTATCTTTCAAACTTGCACATGAAAAAAATACAAAAAAAAAAAATCGATTTATTTAATTCATTTACATGCACAGAAATAAAAGGTTTGATGGTTTGAATCTGCATCCTTAGGACAGTGGGATTGCATACATGTTAACTTAGAATTATTTTGAAGCAAAACCTCTTAGAAGTTAGTTAGAAAATGGTGTGTTTTAGCATTTGATTTCAATCTCTTTCCTTGCACTTTCTTTCTCTCAATAGGTTAAGGTTCCATTTCGAACATTTCATTTTCTGCAATTAGTTTAGGATTTGACTTCAGTACATGCACTCCATTAGACCATGACATCAATGGAATGAAACATTGTATGACGCACATATAGTGCTGATACCTCTTAAGTTTGTACTTACTCTGGGTTGATAATTAAAGTCGGTAGGCTTGGGAGTTGCAACATTCTTGTTGCAATATCGAGGCTCATCACAACTTCTTATAGGTTGTCCTATAGGCCGATAGCACTGTAGGTACATGCACATCCCAATCATTCCACTGCGCGTTACAGATATTTGTCACTACGTTCTGCAAAATTTTGTTAAAAGCTTCGACTGTCCCATTTGACTGCGGGTGATACAGTGTACCTGGAATTCCTCTGTCAATGTGCTAATCATTTCATTCAGAAAGTGCATACCCATGTCGCTCATCAAAATTTTCTGGTATCCAAACCTTGTTAAGACATGTTCAAACAAGAATTTTCCTATCGTAGCCCCTGTACAATCTTTTTCCGATAGTGCTTCCTCCTATCTGATTAAATATTTCGTCGCAGTGATAATGTAGCGCACTCTCATTTTCTTTCTAGGTGGCTGAATTGGTCCGATAAAATCAATTACCAACTTCTAAAATTCCTGTAAAGATACCTAAGGATGTAGCAGTAGCTCATCCCTTTGTGAAAATTTTCCAGTCCTTTGACATTCTTTGCATGCCTTACAATATGCTTTGGAATCCTTGTGCAATGTTGGCCACCATAACCCCGCGCGCAAAATCTTCTGCATGGTTCCTTTACTTACATAATAGCCTACCCCATCTTCCCCATGAGCTTTGGTTAGAATATTATCATGCTCAAAGTCTGGCACATATCTCCATAATATTTCATCTACACCCATTTTGTACAGATGTCTCGCAATGACCGAAAAATCAGTTGCATACACTAATAATTCTTTTTTCTGCTGACTTGTATATCCTTCATGTGCCATCCCTATAGTTAATAAATGAATAATATCAGCAAAATGGTTATCAGCTACTTGTATCGTGAAGAGTAGTGCATCAAGCAACCCTTCCTCCAAATTACTAGGTTTTTTGCCTGTTTCAATTTGTGATAGATGGTCAGGGCCAACATTCAACCTCCCTGGCTTCACATTGACTTAAAAGTCATAATCCTGAAATAATATCAACCATAAGAAAATGTCCCCCCCCCCTAACACATGCTTTTTGACCAAGTATTTTAAGGCAGAATGATCTGTATACATCTTGAAGTGCTCTCCCAATAGATAATGCCTGAAATTTTGTAGTGCGTAGACTATGGCCAACCCTTCACGCTCACTCATTGAATAGTTTTTCTTAACCTTTGATAAATTCCTACTCGTGAAGGTTATGGGATGGTATAGTTCTCATTCGTCTACATGCGTGAGTATTGCACCCAACGCAATGCAAGAAGCATCCACATGTACATGAAACGCCTTTTTCCAATCGGGGAATACCAAGATTGGCGCAGTTACCATCCTTTCTTTCAACACATCTAAGTTGTGCTGAAATTCTTCATCCCAACAAAATGTCACATCCTTTTTTAGCATTTTTTCCATGGGCGTGGTAATTTGATCATAAGCTTTGATGAATTTTCTTTAGTATCCTATGTGTCCCAACGTCACATGCAAGTGCTTGACATTCCTTGGGGCCTCCAAGTTCATGATCACCACAATCTTTGCAGGGTCAACCATCAATCCTGTTTACACAAAACATGACCCAACAAGATCCCAAAAGGAATACAAAATATACATTTTTTCAAATTCAGTGCTATCTAGTATCTTCGACATGTATCCAACATAAGGTGCATACTTTCTACATGGCACCTCACCAAGCCAAAAGCTATCCAGTCACCAAAGTACACTTTCAGGAACTTATGAATGAATTATTTGAACGCTTCTATGACTACAGGGGAAAATATTACGGGTGCGTTCTTCATGCCAAACAACATAACAATGTACAGAAAGCAACCCCACTTTATCACGAAGGTGGTTTTGCTTCTATCCTCTGGGGGAATCTTAATTTGATGATACCAAAAAAATTTGTCGGTAAAGGAATATGCCTCCTACCCTCCAACGTTGTCTAATACTTCATCTGTAAATGGCATTGAAAATGGTTCGTGAACACATGCATCATTGAGCTTCCGCAGATCTATGTAAATCCTTATTTCGTCCTTTTGTTTCTTCTCTTGGACCACCATCGGGCTCACCCATTCAAACTCTTCAATAGGTTTGATAATGCATGCCTCGAGCATTTTATCCAGCCCTTGGCGAACCTTTTCCTTATACTTAGGGTTAATGCAATAAGGTCTCTATTTAACAGGCTTCGTGTCCATCTTCAATGTGATCTTCATAACACCCAAATCACCAGGTTTTCCCTTTAAATCCGAAAACTTAGTGTGGAAGAGATCCTAGTATTCACGGAGTTGTTGTAGTGTTTTCTTCTCAAAGATGTACGAAAAGAACCCACTTAATATTGTGGATGACAAACAATCTCAACAATATAAATGGCTACTAAACATTGTATATCTACAACAACTGATAGAAACAAAACCTGCCAAAGTCCAAATCTATGCCACAATTATAGTTAAACAACAAAAAGAGAGAGTAATAACTCCAATCATCCAATGGAAACTAGATATGTAAAGAATAATTTTATTATAACACTTGTGAAGGGAAAAAATAGATGTTACCAGTCCCTCGCTATGGGATGGGTTCTTGGATATCCTCACACGTCTTCAGCTTGTGTAGAGTCTCTCTCCTCTATAATGTGTAAACCCAACAAAAATATGGTGTGCGACAATGAAAATAATCAGAGTTACAACAGTGTACAATGAAAATAATCAAAAGTGAATAATGAAAGGAAAACCCTTCTATTTATAACAAAATATTGAGTTATCCTCGAATAATGAGCAATAATAAAATATTATTGATCCTGTTCTTGGAATAAACACTTGGAATATTTTATTATATTTGTTTAGGAGGGAAAAAATATTTAAACTTTTATTTAGAAATAATAAATAAATAAATGATTTATTTATCATCTCAATGAATTAGTTAAGGAATAATAAACAAATAAGGATTTATTTAATTATTCCTAAGGGATTTAGTTAAATTTGACAAAGAATAACAATAAATTAGTGACTAATTAATTATTCTTGTAGAAAAATAAGATAATTAATGATTTATCTGTTTATTTTTCATGATTGGGCCAAATATGAAAGGGAATAATAATTGAACAATGGTTTAATTAATTATTCCTAGAAGAAAATCAAATAAATAGTCATTTGTTTAATTATTCTTCATGGGTTTAACTATAAATTACTTAACAAATGTGGTTTATTAAGTAATTTCTCACAGTGAAAACAATTTTACTATGGTAAAATTGGCTTTGCATGGTGTACTTCGATCCATCTAGTAAATTGGGCTAGATGATCAATTTTTTGGAGATAACAGATTGCCCCCCAACGTATGAGTGTTAGGAGAAAAATGTATGACTGAAGTGCATTTTAAAGACACAAGCACTAGACAACACAGGGGAATCAAAGAGAGAGACCAATGAAGTTGAATTTGAAAGAGGATTTGGACAAAGGGGGTGAGACTAATGCAAGTGTCCTTTTATGTTGTGGTACCAGACCTCAATGAGGCGAGGGAGGCATACCCATACCCGATGAAATAAATTAGTACAAAAATAATGGTTCACCCAGAAATATAAAATTGAGCAATGAGGTACATGCTAAATGGTATATGACATGCTGGAATAACAGAGCCATAAAATAATACAATGTGTCCCATATACATAATGCACCTAGAAAAACATGAGCTAGGATTGAATATAATAATATCTAAGTACATGAGATACAAAGGTCGTTCCCTAAAAAAATTGGTGGGAGGGAGGGTAAAACAACCGAAGAAGCCCTGCGGAACAAGGGAGGGCTATGCAAACTAAATTGATCATCTGAAGGAGTCGCGCATGCTATTAACACTGCGATTAGTAGGAACCGAACCCATCAACTCTACATAATTTCATCAGAGACTATATCATAATAGGAATGAATAGGTCATGTTGGGGGCTACATGAAAGGCCACCCCCTCATGAGGTCTGAAACATCTTAAACACACCTGGGAATCACTGGTACAATCTACTACATCACTAGGCCATCAAGTGTATGGATCACAAACATGAAAAAACCAAGGCAAAGCAAAATAATGAGTTCCTCTACTCGGTTTAAGGCACTGCACAAGAATGGAAGCCGGAACCAAGATATACCGCCCTCTAGGCCATTCATCTAGAATAAATAAGTTGATGTCGGAAGAATAGGGCTTGCGATAGGTGAGGCAATGAGGATCCTCAACTAAGGCACATGGGAAAATAGTAATGTGACTGATGGAATGACACCAAGGATAATGGGAAAAGTGGTACTTAGGGAAAAATAGATGACTTCCCTTGCTAGAGCACAAAGTGCATGGTTGACCTGACAGTGACTGACTCAACTCTGGAGGGGATGGGTATAGTATGACTGGAGGCCAAAATGGGAAACACAAGATGAACGGTATGAAAATATGGATGGAATACCGTGACATGATAGAATGGGATGTGAAACAGACTCCATGGATGCAAGGGTGACTCATCGTGGATGCTCTGAACAAGGGTGACTCGAGGATGTTGCCACATAGAGTAGGCCTGGTGGGGAACATGAAAACCTGAGTAAAAGATGGTCACTCATGATGAAAATTGACATGTGTATGAAAAGTATTAATAGGACGTGGTCCTCAAAGTACAAGTTTCTCTTTATGAAGAAATTCGATGTTGAGAGGTGATGAAGTGACCCTTCTTGGAAAAATGGTTTCCAGGTGAAGTGTCAAATCATAAAAATTTGAGAAAGACCCATTATAGTACTTGAGGAGAGCTTTTTCCAATGGTGTTGAAAATTCATCAAATGGAGCTACGTTCTGGTCTCAATGTGGAGTAGAAAAACTGGGGGATTTCCTATAAAAGAGTGTTTTCTCTCCAATTTGAGAGGAGGAGAAGGCCCTAAATCTTTTGGAGATTGTAGTAGACAAACCAAACATCGGAATCGAGATCTACGACTTTCAAGTAGATGGCCTTACTTGTCTAAAGAAGGCCTTAATTCTTCTTGGGATGGTGGTTCCTGGTGAAGAATTAAGGGAAGAGGAAAACAAGAATGAACTACTAGAGGAGGTCTAGAATCATCCTCACTGACGAAGTCAAACATCAGGACTATGTGCACATAAGATAGAATAATTCAATATATGGTATCAAATGTCTACGATATACAATGTGCATATGGCTCATCGGAGAGGCCAGAGGACAAAATATCCATGGAATGGGTGGATAATTGACCATACCTAGATCCAGTGGGATCTAGGCCAAGAATTGAGAAGATGGCCAGGGGAAAACCATCATGCCCCCAAGCATGGGATATTTCTCGCAAACATATGTGATGAAGGGGACTGACTTGGTATGCAAATGTGGGAATGGTGCCCCTTAGTAGGAGGAGTTTGTGGAGTGCCATTGTGTTTTGAGTGCTTGAAAAATGGATTCAAGCATCTTGGACCAACATGGCACGAGATCCTCCAAAGGATATGTAGGGGCCTATATTCCCCTGGGGGTGCTATGGGTGGGCTAGATGTATTTAGAGTTAGGGGCTCCAAACAATTGTATATTTTGTGTGATACATACTATGATTATGCATTTTATATGACGATGATGGTTCACCATTTGTTGTGTTATCTTCTATGGTATACATGTGATAAATGCCAACCTAGAATGTTGTTTGCAATGACATCTACATAGTTATTTTGGGCTCTAGGAACATGACTGAATGTAATGGTTTCAAATTCACATGCCAACAACTTAACTCATAGATATTTTCTAAATAGGACTTGGTTATGCACATGATACACACCATTCAATTACATGACAAGTAGTAAGGAATCTAAACAAATACGAAGATGAAAGATGCGATGAGCGAGGGAATCGACTAACAAAACCTATCACTATATCATATTCAGCCTGGCTATTAGTGGCAGATCCAATGCACACATCGTTCAAAAGGACTAACATATGCAAGGGGGTGAAAATGGCCCAAGCTTCCAAGGCTAGATCCTCGGAGAAGTGACTCGCACCATCAGCATGACCGATACACGGTGTGGATGATGGATCCATCTAAAAGGTGAAAAATACAATGGATGAGATGATGCAATCTACCTAACTTAATGGTGAAAATAAAGACATGCAAATCAAAGGGATGTGCTATGAGTGAAATTTCTTGAGGTAGAGCACATTGGGAGAATTAGGAAGGAAATGGCCTTCAAAATCCTCTGAAGAAATGCCCCCCTTGCTTAAGTGCAAGGGTAATCAGGGGTAGACATAGCTTCCACGGTGTCCTCATGAGGCTGGGAGATGGGTGGATGCGAGGAATATTGACTACATGATGTGACAACATTACCTGGTGCATCAACCTGAGAAACAAGGTTCACATACGCATCGTCTGGAATGGTAGACGACAAGCTGGTAGATGGAGGATCTATAGATGTTGAGACCTGGGATTCTGTCGAGAGAGTTTCAATAGAAGCACATGTAGGAAACTCAGAAAGGTTTGCCTACGAGGAACTCAAGGATGACGACAGGTAAAGGATATGGCTTGTGGTGTCTGTCATCTCGACATCACGGGGAGGGATCATGATGTGGGGACCAGAGTCCCCTTATTCTAGCTTAATTGTACTAGAATCTATGGGTAGAGGAGTAGGTGATCCACTACAAGTGGTCTCATATTCGTGAAGCATCTAAAGGCAATGATGAAATTCATCGAGATGACGGAAATAATGGGAATAGTGACCATGATGATCACACAGGGCACAAGGGCGATTTGTGCGCAACGTTTTGAGTTTCTTGGGTGGGCTTGACAAGTTAACATGGACTTTCAAGATATTTGACTAAGGGAATTCTTCATGAACCGAAGGTTTAAGTTGAGAAGTTTGGGACAATTTTTGGTGGCATGCCTAACAACTTTACACAAAGTGCATGGAGGTGATGGATTTGGGGCCTTAGGAATTGGAGTAGCTTGGGGGGCCTTGTCCTTAGGTTCTTTCATCTTAGCTTTGCCCCCCTGTTTGGAAGCTTTCACAACAATAATGGGTTCCTGTTGAGGTTGTGATGGAACTGAAGCAGCAACAAGGGCTGTAGGGACCACTTGGACCAGGTTCAAAGCATGATATGGTCTGATTTGACTAGGAAGAGTGTTCGCTAGGGGATCAATGTACCATGGGATCCTCAAAGTCATGTTAGAAAGGACTAGCGAAGCCATGACAGGCACAAAAAATATTCCCAGAGGGGAAAATAAGGAAGGTATCTGGCCTGCAAGGTAATGTCTCAGTCGAGTAGCTATTGGATGGTTAAGACATGGAGGAACAATTTTTGATGGGAACATAGGAGAGGCACCCAATAACAGAGGAGGTCCTAGGCGGGTGGATCTAGATGGCTTGACTTAGATGGTAACAATAGGGTGTTGAGGAGCTTGCTGTTGATCAGAGGTATTGACCTCGTTAGAATCCATCATGAGGATTTGGTAGTCACCAAGACTAGAAGGTTTGAGAGGATGCGTTGCTTGACCTGGCTGAGGTTGAGCAACAATAAACCCTTGCTGAGGGAAATGATTTTTCAGCACTGTCGACTAAGATGGCGCAGGATTCTGAGGGGATTTTTGACCTCTAGAAGCTGCTTGAGCTTCCAACATTTGGCGCATATGGGGTAAGAGAGGACACTCATGTGTATAATGGAGATGTACACCACAACGTGCATAAGGCTTGTTCATATGAATAGCCTTGTTCTGCTTGGGCTGGCTACCCTATTGCGGGTTGTTGGTGTTAGGTTGGTTCCCTTGGGGTTCACTAGGCTGGTTACCTTGATTACCCTTGTTACCCTTGTTACCCTTCCCCTTATTCTTTTTCTTCTAATTGTGGGGAGTGGTCTCACTCTGTTGCGCAAACACCTGGCCCTGAGGGGGTGGTGGTTGTTGGGGTTGAGGATGCATGGGAGGTTGTGGCGCTAAAGTTTGACAGACTGGAGTACTAGGCTGTGTATAAGGAGGAGAAATAGTTTGGTAGATAGGTTGGGGCCCTCGAAACATGTTGCTAGCAGGAGGGGAATAAGTGTTGGAGGAATTGGTGCCCCCTCTGCGGGTAGCCATAAATTTACCGAGTATATGTGGAAGAGTGTGAAAGGGATCCAATGATACTGTTGGTGGTGTGAGATGCCCCTGGTGCATTGGCACTTCCAGGTCAAGGGAGGTCTGGAATGATGGTATAGACATAACCGGATTGTGCATAAATCAAGTCATATTTCATAGCCATTTGGAGAGCTTCTTCCTGAGTCTGAGGAAAATGAGACATGCCATCTTTTCCAATGGGTGCTAGAAGGCTCCTAAGAAACCAATCTAGATAGACACGGTCTTTGAAAGGTGGGACATGACATATGCTCCTCCTTTGACGCCACTCTTGAACATTGTTAGATATGCAAGTGGTGGAGGATGAATGGAATGAGGTCAATAACTTCGTACCAGTGTCGTACCAAAGAGGTAACTAGAAATATGAAAGGAACGCTTTAGCAAGCATCACAAAAATGGAATAATATGCGGAGGGCTGGTCTACATACCATTTTGCAGTGTCTCCAGTGAGCGTGCATTTGAATAGCCAAAGATGAATGGATTCATCAGTTATGGAATTGGACGAACACCACATCTGGAAGGATTGAACATGGTTAGTAAGATCCTCTCCATCATTACCCTCAAACTTCAGGATGTCTGATGGAAGCTTAGTCAGAATACAGGGCCAACCAACATCATGGTGTATGGGCTCATTTATCAACTGGTTAAAACCTAGTAGACTTAAACCATCCATAAAGGGGAGCATGGGGCTGCCGTAATGGTTCCTGAGACTGTTTCGCTTGATGTGACCACCAATATAGAACTAGAGCCAACACCAGGTTGGGTTCCTATACCAACTGTGTGTTGGGTGTGGAGCTTGATTATCTTCTTTATTCAGAGGTATCATCGCATTGGACCCTAGTTCATAATGTGGTAGAAATGCCGATCATAATATTTGTGGCTGCAATATTTGGGAGCCCCCCCCTTGCGGGGGATCAGGTGCAACACCCTCCAAGATAAAAATAGATGTAAATTTTCCTTGTAAAATGTTGTAATTTCGTAGTCAATCTAGGCCATTCATTAGGCAGAGATATGACGGTAGAAGTTATGTTTAAGTTAGGGTTTTTTTCCCTAGAAGGACACCCCTCAATATATATGAGGGAATTGTATTGCGTCTATGTATATGTATATTCTGAGTGAGAAAGAGAGAGGAGATTGTGTGAGAGCGAAGAGGGGATTACAATGGAGCCACTGCAGGTTGTATCTCTTTAGTTTTCTGGATAATATAAAAGGAAGGATTAGCTTTAGCCACTGTAGGTTGTATCTCTTTAGTTTTCTGGATAATATAAAAGGAAGGATTGGCTTCTCCATGGATGTAGCCCAAATTAGGTGAAAGATGTATATCTGTGTCTCTCTTGTTTTATGTGCTTCCTGTGTTTATATTTTTGCAATATATTTTATGTGTTCCATTGCTCTATAATATATAATTTTATAACAACTGATATCAGAGCTGAAGGTATATTTGGTGGATAAACTCACAGGAGAGAAGGGTTCCTGGTTCGAGTGGGAGAAATGGCAGAAAATGGTAGGTTTAGGGTTGAAAAATTTAATGGACAAAACTACCAGCTATGGAAGATGTAGATCGAAGAATATCTGTATCAAAAATATTTGTACCTACCATTGAGCGGAAAGACAAATAAGCCGATGAGTATGACAAAGACAGAATGGTATTTTCTCGACAGAAAGGCATCGGTAGAATTTAATATTTCAAAGGAAATGATAACAGAGGGTTTAATGAAGGCATTGGCCAAAATATATGAAAAACCCTTAGCCTCAAATAAGGTATTTCTTATGAAGCATTTATTTAATATGAATATGTCAGAAGGTGGATCTGTTGCTGATCATTTAAATGAATTTAATATAGTTACCAGTCAGTTAAGTTCTGTAGGGGTAACTTTTGATGATGAAGTTAGGGCTCTATTATTTCTATGCTCATTGTTAGAAAGTTGGAATAGTTTAGTTATGGCCATTAGTAACTCCATCTCTGGATCTAGTACTTTAAAGTTTGATGATGTTGTCGGTGCAATCCTTAGCGAGGAAATGCGATGGAAAAGCTCCGGTGAGACATCAGGTAATGCTTTGACTGTCGAGACTAGGGGAAGAAAAATTGAAAGAGGAAAGAGCATAGGATATTGCAGTAAGTCAAGGAAAGGAAGATCCAAGTCTAGATAAGGGATAGTGTGTTGGAAATGTAGGAAGAAAGGACACCTGAAGAAAGACTACAAGTCTCGGAAGGGAAAATAAGGAGATGCGCAGCAAGAAAACAATCATAAAGCGAATGTGACAGGTGATGTGTTGCAATATGCTTTAATTCTTTCATTAGAAAATATTATTTATGCCTGGGTGGTAGATTTAGGGGCCTCATTCCATGCCACACCTGATAGGAAACATTTTCATGATTATGTTCAAGGAGATTTTGGACAGGTTCAATTGGGTGATGATAAACCCTGTAAAATCATTGGAATGGGGACAATTTTCATAAAACAATAGAATGGAAATTAATGGCTATTGAAGGAGGTAAGGCATGTTCCAGATCTAAAGAAAAATCTTATTTCCACAGGGTAATTAGGAGGTCAAGGTTGTGTGACTAATTTCACAGATAAAACTTGGAAAGTCACTAAAGGAGCCCTGGTAATAACAAAAGGAGAAAAGGCTGGTACATTGTATTTATGCAATGGTATTTCTAATTCTATTAATGATTTAACCTCTATAGGAGAAGATACGGCATTGTGGCATCATAGACTTGGGCACATGAGTGAGAAGGGGATGTAGATTCTTCACTCAAGAAATTTGTTTCCAGGTTTGAAGCATGTTGATTTAAAATTCTGTGAGAATTGTGTTTATGGAAAGTAGAAGAGAGTCAGATTCCTCGAAGTTAAGAAAGATAAGAAGAGAGAAAAAATAGAACTTGTGCATACAGATGTATGGGGAACCGCTCAGGTATAATCTCTTGGTGGCTCCCACTATTATGTTACTTTTATTGATGATGCAACCAAAAAAACCTGGATTTATTGTATTCAAAATAAATTTGATGTATTTCATACTTTCAAGAAATGGAAAGCTTTGGTTGAAAATGAGACAAGAAAAAGGTTGAAGTGTCTCAGATCAAACAATGCACGTGAATATTACAGCAAAGAGTTTGAGAGGTATTGTTGATGGAATTCACAGAGAGAAGACAGTTCCAGGAACACTACAATAAAATGGAGTGTCAGAAAGGATGAATAGGACAATCATGGAGCATGCAAGGTGTATGAGATTGCATGCAGGATTTCCTTTACAATTTTGGGCAGATGTTGTAGATATTGTTGTTTATCTAGTAAACAGTGGGCCTTCAAGTTCCTTGGGGGTATTCCAGAGGAGGCATGGATAGGCAAAAAGGTAAACTAGTCATTTTTAAATACTTTTGGTTGTGAAGCATTTGTACACATTAATAAAGAAAATAGAACAAAGTTTGAGGAAAAATCAAAGAAATGTACCTTTATTGGATATGGTGTTAATGATTTTGGTTATCTCTTTTATGATTATGAAAAACACAAAATCATTATGAGCAGAGATGTCATATTCAATGAAATGGTTTTGTATAAGGATCAACTACAGGAAAAGAAACAGGAAAAATAAAACAGAGAATACACAATGCTTGATGAGGTCACAGAAAAAGTGAAGGTGCCTGAAAATCATAATGATCAACAACAAGTACAAATACAACAACCACAATAGAAACAAGCACCTCAAACACCTGAAAGTGGTGTTAGAAGATCTACCAGGATAAGTAGAGCCCCTGAACGATACCTCCTTCATTATATTATGTATTGCTTATTGACTCTGGTGAACTAGAATGTTATGAAGAAGCAGTGCAGGTAGAAACTAGGACGAAGTGGGAGCAAGCCATGAAAGAAGAGATGGACTCCTTAGCACATAACCAGACTTGGGACTTAGTGAGGTTTCCTGTAGGTAAAACAACATTGCAGAATAAATGGGTTTACAGGTTGAAGGAAGAAGATGAAGATATAAAAAGGCATAAATCTAGACTTGTGGTGAAGGGGTTTACACAGAAAAATGGTATAGACTTTGATGAGATAATTTCTCCTGTTGTTAAAATGACTTCAATCATAACTATTTTAAGTCTAGTAGCAGCTGAAGATTTGCATCTTGAGTAACTAGATGTAAAGACAACCTTTCTCCATAGGAATTTGGAGGAAGAGATATATGTACAACAACCACAAGGATATGAGGTAAAAGGGAAGGAGAAACTAGTGTGTAGGTTGAAGAAGAGCTTGTATGGCTTAAAAAAGGCTCCAAGGTAGTGGTATCTAAAATTTGACAGGTTTATGTCTGAGAAAGGTTATACTATATGTCACTCTAATCATTGTGTTTATCTCAAAAGGCAAAATGATGGCAGCTATATTATATTGTTATTGTATGTAGATGACATGCTTGTTGCAGGTTCTAACATGCATGAAATAAATGTGCTTAAAAGAAAATTGGAAAACTCATTTGCAATGAAGGATTTGGGTGCTGCAAAACAAATCCTTGGTATGAGAATAACTAGAGACAGGAAGAATCGAAAATTAACATTGTCTCAGAGTGAGTACATAGAAAAGGTGTTGAAAAGATTTAATATGCAGAATGAAAAACTAGTTAATATACCTTTGTCTATCAATTTCAAACTAAGTAAGGAGGTATGTCCCAAGACTCATGAATAAATGGCTTATATGTCTAAAGTTACATATGCATTAGCAGTTGGAAGCTTAATGTATGCAATGGTCTACACAAGGCCCGATATTGCACATTCAGTGGGAGTTGTAAGCAGCTACATGAACAATCCAGGAAAATAACATTGGATGGCGGTGAAGTGGATTCTCAGGTATTTGAGAGGTACCAAAAATCAAGCATTATGCTTTGGTGGTTCAAACATTGCTCTACAGGGATATGTTGATGTAGATATGGCGGGTGATAGAGATAAAAGGAGGAGCAAAAAAGGGTATGTGTTTACTGTAGGTGGAACAACTATTAGTTAGGTTTCAAAACTGCAAAGTGTTGTTGCAATCTCAACAATAGAAGCAAATTATGTTGTTGCTACAGAGGCTAGTACATAAATGATTTGGTTACAAAGGTTTCTGCATGAATTGGGTAAGAAGTAGGAGTTGGGCAGGTTATATAGTGACAGCCAAAGTGCCATACATCTTGCAAAGAACTCTACATTTCATTCTAAGACAAAAAATATATAGCTCAAGTATCATTTCATACGATTAGTGTTGGAAGATGGAGAGTTGAAGCTGGAAAAGATACACACTAGCCAGAATCCTATAAATCTGTTAACAAAAGTTGTAACTAGGGAGAAATGATTTTGTTTGGTTTCAATTGGTCTTCAAGTATGATGATGAAGATGAGAAACAACCAGGTCCAAAGTGGAGTCATTGTCCAGAAAATGAAGGAGTGGTGGAGTTGCTATAATCAGTCTCCAAGTGGGAGATTATTGGGTGTGGAGCCTGCTTATCTTCCTTATTTAGAGGTATCACAGCATTGGACCGTAGTTCGTAATGTGGCGGCAACACCACACATAATATTTGTGCTGCAAGGGGGGTCCAGGGGTGGGATGATGCGATCTTTGGGAGCCCCCCCTAGCGGGGGCTCAAGAGTAGTGCTGCCAAAGCTAAAAATAGATGTAAAATTGCCTTGTAAAATGTTGTAATTTCGTAGTCAATCTGGGTCATTCATTAGGCAGAGATATGACGGTAGAAGTTATGTTTAATTTAGGGTTTTTTCCCTAGAAGGAAACCCCTCGCTATATATGAGGGAATTGTATTACATCTATGTAGATCGTTATTCTGAGTGAGAAAGAGAGAGGAGATTGTGTGAGAGCAAAGAGGGAATTACAACGGATCTATTGTAGGTAGTACCTCTTCAGTTTGCTAGATAATATAAAACGAAGGACTGGTTGTTTCTCCGTGGAAATAGCCCAAATTAGGTGAACCACGTATATCTGTGTCTCTCTTGTTTTATGTGTTTATATTTTTGCAATATATTTTATGTGTTCCATTGCTCTATAATATATAATATTCTAACACTATGGGTCCAGACATGGTGGCAATATGCGGTGAAGGAGGCTCGAAATTAGATCAAGAATCAGGTGAACCAGTAGAAGAGTTAGTGTGGGGACTCGGAGGGCTATGGACTCAAACTCGATGGGGAGGGGTAATATGCCCAAACAAAAACTGGAGGTGAAGGCCTAATAGTCTCCGTGACAAACGTCTTGGTGGCGTAATGGTGATAAGTGACACATGACACATAAATGGTGAAGGGAGATCAACAATATGCATTTGTCTCAATGAGGGGAGATAAATTTATTATTTTAAGTCTTGGCTTGGTGGTGTAAACCAAGCACCCTTCGCTTAAGGTGTGATAGTCTGTGCAAGTGTATTTATTGATTAAACCCAGATCGTGTTTGTAAAAAAGAAAAAAGCTTGTTGAAAATAAACTGAAATTAATAACAGAAAATGAACAACAAAACAATTAACTCAACCCCACCCAAATTGGCTTTGCAAACACTATGCTGGTTGGTGGCTAAATCGACAGAAAATAAACTAAAATGGTCAAGATATCTAAATTCCGGTGTGACTGGGATCAAGTGACACTAAGCTGCTAAAAATTGGTGCAACAATAGCAAAAAAACAGAGGGGAAGATCACTGCAAAAATATAGGGAGATGGGTGAAACACCTATGGCAACCAGTTGGACCCTAAGTAAAAGGACAAAACAATTTTAAATGTGAGACTATGGATGGTAACAACCTATCTTAGTATATCTAAAATAGAAGGGTACATATTTGGAAAATGTGGCTGAAAGCGTTGTGGAAACTCAGAGAACTCACTCAACTAAACTCCTCCTAGAAATGTGGAAGCATACTAGAAGTCGTAGGGGAGGCTAAATTTGACTTCGACGACTAAATCAGAGTCGATCAAGCCCTAAGTGGGATGAGGCAGAGGTCAAACAACCTAGTTGATAACTCTCTTCAATACTGAGAAACAGATCTAAGAAAAACCCTAAAACTTAATCACAGGTACTGACCTGTTTTCTTGTGGGGATCACACTTTTTGGGCTAATAAGGGCGCTTTGGCCTCCAGATCGCACTTTTTGGGCTGATAAGAGGGCTTTTCCCTCCAGATCACACTTTTTGGGCCAAAAAGTGTGATATCTGCTCTGTGGATCACAGTCTGAAAATCTCATAAAGAAGTTCCACCTTTGTCATGGTTGGTTCCTGTGACCTGCAAACGCGAGCAGAAAGCTTGCAGAAGTTAGAAATTTTACAGATCTAGGGTTAAAAAAATATGAAACATTAAGAGACTTTAAAAAAGAAGAAACCCTAAGCTAAAAACTAAAGGTCACCTAGATTTCTAGATCTGAAGTATGAAACCCAGCAGAGTGGCCAATTTTGTGATTGGCAACAATCAGAAAATGCCCAGTGAAGTTGCTAATTTTGTTGTAGTGTTTTCTTCTCAAAGATGTACGAACAAAACCCACTTAAGATTGGGGATGACAAACAATCTCAACAATATAAATGGATACTAAACATTGTAGATCTACAACAACTGATAGAAACAAAACTTTCCAAAGTCCAGATCTATACCACAATCATAGTTAAACAATAAAAAAGAAAGAGTAATACCTCCAATCATCCAATGGAAACTAGATATGTAAAGAATACTTTTATTATAACACCTATGAAGGGAACAAATAGATGTTACCAGTCCCCGTCTATGGGATGGATTCTTGGTTATCCTGAAACGTCTTTAGCTTGTGCAGAGTCTCTCTCCTCTATAATGTGTAAACCCAACAAAAATATGGTGTGCGACAATGAAAATAATTAGAGTTACAACAATGAGTGCAACAATGAAAATAATCAAAAGTAAATAATGAATAGAAAATCCTTCTATTTATAGCAAAATATTGAGTTATCCTCGAATAATGAGCAATAATAAAATATTATTGATCCCATTCTTGGAATAACCACTTGGAATATTTTATTATATTTGGTTAAGAGGGAAAAAATATTTAAACTTTTATTTAGAAATAATAAATAAATAAATGATTTATTTATCATCTCAAGGAATTAGTTAAGGAATAATAAAAAAATAAGGATTTATTCAATTATTCCGAAGGGATTTAGTTAAATTTGACAAAGAATAATAATTAAGTAGTGATTTATTAATATTCTTGTAGAAAAATAAGATAATTAATGATCTACCTGTTATTTTTCATGATTGGGTGAACTATGAAGAGGAATACTAATTGAACAATGGTTTAATTAATTATTCCTAGAAGAAAATCAAAGAAATAGTGATTTATTTAATTATTCTTCATGGGTTTACTATAAATTACTTAATAAAGATGGCTTATTAAGTAATTTCTCACAGTGAAAGCAATTTTACTATGGTAGAATTGGCTTTACATGTTGTAGTTCGATCCATCTAGTAAATTGGGCTAGATGATCAATTTTTTGGTGATAACAAAAGTAATTCAGCAACTTTGTCTACTGTAGCATTGTCCCAATAGTCATCGATCTTCACGAACTTTGGTCCTTCTTCAATACCAATGTTTACTTGCTTCATTTTCAAAGGTGTAGAAATGTTTGGGTTCTCTACTTGGGGGCCTTCGACTTTGTGATTCCCTTCTGTTTCTAGAATATTGATATTCCTTGGGTCTTCTTCTTCCTCTTCAATGGCCACACTATAGCATTCCAATGCATGGCACAACTAGGAGATCCAATCCGGTTGGGTCCATTCCATAGGTTCCTTTTGTGTTCTAAAGATAACTGCTTTAATTTCTTGAAGCACTTCATCAATTCCTGCAAATCCATCCTCAAAGCTGAAATTCAATAAGAATCCTTCCTTTAATACATCCCATTCTGCAGTGTCGTGGTGGAGCTCTCTTTCGAGCTTCCAATTCATGGGGATTGTATCCAAGGTATGACAAAATATATGTACCCATTCTGGCTATGTGGTTGTAGGAATCATCGCTTCCATTGTACTTCTCAGTCATTCTGGTATTAGCATGCCCAAATCATAGCTTCATCATTCTCCTATAATCTCGCCATCCAACAAAACTATCCTTATGCGTACCACAACATCGTGTGGGTGTAGCTCTGCAGCACCAAATCAAATGCTTGAAAGTGGTGGTCCTTAGGGACTTTGTTGTGGGGAAAAATGCCTATGCAGGACGATCCTATCCACCTAAGGTGTGACAGTGCCTTAGCAACAAAAAGAAACAACTATTCTAGTATTCTTCCTTTATGAATTAAGAATGAAGAGAGATGGATGGACTAACCGGTGTCTCCCGTTTGTCCCTCGATCCGGTTCCTCTTCTCTTTGGGAGTTCCCAGCTACTTGCCTTCTCACTCGCCCAGCTTCAACAGGTTCCTGCAAGATCACAAGAAGGGAACACTACACAAAGACATAGATTCATATTCATAACTAGTTCAGGATTAGAAATAAACTAAACATACTAATGCAATCATACATCAAATACACATCAGTATATAGGAGAAACCAAGATAGCTTTATTGATGAAATAACAAGGTTCAGGAGAAGATACAACCAAGAGAGTTCCAATCCAGCATCTACCTCCCAGCGAATGAAATCCTTTCTTCACCTCCCTTCAAAGCATTAAGCACCCAATGATTCCAATCTCAAACCAACAGCAATTCTCTGCAATAACAAAATTCCAGCCTCAAGATCTCATGGAGGAGAGATCCATATATAGATGTTTGGAGAGAGGATGAGTCAGCTTGAGATCTGACTAGTGTCCTCTCTCTCTGTCAGTTCTTGCTTCCACTTGGAGACTAAGAGCCTCTTACTCATCACTTAGTCGAACTCAGCAAGGCAAGTGTCATGGAGGAAGATTATGGAAGCTTCCACAGTCTTTACACCTCGCACAAAGGACCCTGCCATTTGTCATTTCCCGCTCAGCGCACCTTGGTAGTGCTTCCACCTGCTTTGCAATGCAACTAGCCAGTGTAGCCTCTGCATTTCAATGCAGGCAGCTAGTGGAGCCTCTGAATTGATCCTGAATTGACTTGTTTTTGAGCAGTTTCTAGTGGAGAACTTCTGTGAATTGCTGTGGTTTGTTAGCCTTGTTCCTCTAGGGGTAGGAACAACATGTTTAGGGACTTTGGATCCCTTGGATTATGGACATTTCATGCTTATAGCTGTAAGGCACAAAAATGTCTATAACAGTTGCCCCCTAAAGTATGAGGCCGTTTATCGGGTGAAATGCTTTATTAGGAGGATCCGAAGTTCTTTCAATGCTGGGAGGAGACCTGTAATACAATACAATACAATACATTATTTTCATACTTTTTTCATGATCTAGCTGAGGCGGGCATTCCCATGCTCAGATTTATAAATTCATTTTCATGTACATATAACAGACAATTGTCTGATGATAGACTGATGATTCTGATAGAGCCATCATCCTTTTGGTAGGATGATTATCTGTGCTGCAAAGCTGTACATTTCTATGTCTTTATTTTCTGAATATATATCGCAGCCCGGATGGATGAAACTAGATCCGGGGTCTTCAATCTCGTCCGATCTTCACTCTAAGTACAAGTCGATCCATGTGAGAATTGCTCTGAAGTCGAACATGGAAAGACATCGCTTGATTACCAGTCAATGATGTAAACTGTTAACAAGCGCGAGAGGAATCACCGATAATGAAGATGACCCTCAAGGTACTGCAGTACAATTCATGTGGTGTGAATAGAGGACTTGGCATCGAACACCACGCAAAATCTTTCGGTCGAAGGTCATTGATGTATACCTGTCGCCGGAAGTGAGAAACTTGCCATTGAGGCATGCAAGCTTCAAAGTACTGAAGGGGGTGTTCCTAGATCAACTTCTTGGATAATGAGCTGATGTCAACAAGAAGCGATCCGTCAAAGGAGGGCCTTAATGAATCCCACATCGATGACACGGAACGGAGCTAATGATTTTGATGGAGGTGAAAACGATCTGATGACATATGATTCAGGGTGGCAGTCATGAAAGAGTATAATGTATGGTAGTGGATGGGACACAGGTGACTTCTCTGAACGACTTCTCTTGAACATATGGTGACACTTATGCGATGGATCGGTAGCATTACCCCAAATATGGATGGTATGGCAAGACCATGGTGATGTGACCGGTGAATGAAACAACCCAACCCGATTGTGGTACGGAGGAAAAGTGTCATGTTCAAGAGCGACTTGCTACCATCAAAGTTTTCTTGAGTTTCTCCCAATTTTTCCCCAGTCATGCTGACCAGTACCTCTTTATTTTTGTCAAGCTTGAGGAGGATAACATATGCTTGTTCTATAACTTGCCCTTCAGGCAAGCCTATCGCTATGTTTTAATGAGCCTAGCGATAGTGAAACGCGTTCTCGCCTAAAGACAAGTTTGTCGCTATTTCATGCATTTAACGAGTCTAACGACAAGGATAACTCGGTCCTTTTCATTTTTAGAGAGTCTGAAAAGGTACATAAAGTTAACTCCAAAAGTCCTTTTTCGTCATCTAATCCCTTAAGTCCGAAAAAGTATAAAACAGTATAGAAGGGATGGATTTTCGATATCTTTAACGAGCCGAATAAAACAAGCGCTCGATCTTTTTGTGCAATAATCCCTCAGGTCCAAAAAGATTAAAATCTAGAGGAGGGATAGCTCTTCCGGTCACTTTATCGAGCTGGAAGGCCAAAACTCGGCAATCTTTTCATATTTCATGAGTTAGATGAAAAGAGCTTAAAGAAGACTCGTCTTTTGAGGAACGAGTGATAAAAAGGGTAGTAGCTGATTCCAGGGAAGGATTGGAATTTCCAAATCACGGCAGTGTCACAAGGATGGCTAGTGAAATCACTCTTCACAGCTGTTCCTCAAAATGGGTAAACAATCATATGGAGGTGAATGATCGGCCAAATGAAAAGTGGAGGTGATGGGCAAACAGACCAAGGCTTTAATGGCTGATGATATTACATTCACGGTGGTTATTTACCGGAATAGTTCATTTTTTAATGAGCTTAAACGCGGGTGGAAACATTTGCTCGATCTTATGTTTATTTTTTAACGAGCATGAACTATGCGCTAAAACTGCTCGGATCTTGCGTTTATTTTTTAACGAGCATGAACTGTGTGCTAAAACTGCTTGATGATGGTCTTGTTTTTTATTTTTACCATAAATAGCTTTGTTCTTTCAACAGATAGTACTGTATCTTCGACTGCTTCATCAAACGAGTTAGAAATAAACAATATTTGCTTGAAAATGAGATTGAAAACACTAATATTTTACTTTGAACTACGTGAAAAGCAATTAAAAAGTGTTTTTACCTCTCATTTTACCATTTCATTTGCACTTGGTTTGTTGGAGCTTTGGAGGTGCCTCTTCCTCTTCGATTTTCATCAGCTGATTTCGGGAGATTCTGTGGACGATTCTCGGCGCCGTCTGGACTAGGTAGGAGCTAAACCCGAGCTCTTTCATTTCATGGTTTCCTTTTTGCATTCTGTGCCTCTTTTCCTGTTTTTCTGAGCCCCTGGGGTTTGACGGTCTCGTTTTTTCATCAACGCACCCTGTGCCTAGCGAAACCTGCGTTGAATGTCAGCCAGTGTGAAGGTAGTTTGAAATTCAACTCAGGTGAACCACTCCTGCAGGTGCGTTGGGCGAAAAAGAGGAACTTGTTGCACAGTTTTTGATGAAAATTTTGCATGTTTTTCATCAAAATCAGGATCTTACTCCTTCTCTTGTTTGTTTTGCAGGGATCTTTGAGCAAAATGACCCTTACATGGCGAGAACGAGAGCATGAAGAAGAGGACATGATTGCCCTACATGATCCAGTTACCGTGAACGCGCTGAGGAACTGTGGCTTGCTGAAGTTCTTCCGCATCTCTAGCATGAGACAGCAGATCAACCTACTGCAATATTTGCTCGATGCTTGGGATCCCGACCACCAAGTTTTTCAGATTAGGGGCAAGTCCATCCCCTTGACAGTGGTGGACATCTATTTCTTGACTGGTTTGTCGAGGCGAGGTGCCCCCATCTCTTTGTCAGGTTCGGTCCGGGGGAGCGATTCTGTGAGAGATTATGTCCGCCAGTATTGTAGGGAAGGATCTCAACCGAGTAAAGACGGCAAGATCGTCATCCGCGATGCCACCGACAAGCCCCTCAGGGCTATCTCGTTTACTTTTGGTAGGATGGCCGGGAGCGCGTCTCTTCATGTAGCCAACAGGTCCTATATGCAGCATGCCTTGGAATGCCTCCAACCGAAATTGTTCAACTGGTGCGATGCAGTACTTCTGGTGATGAAAGAACAGCTGACCAAGGTAAAGACCGGAAGATTGAAGAACTTTGGGTTCGGTTCTATTTTGACCGCTTTTGCCTTGGAGAAGATACCACTGATGCAGCCTCAGTACATTGCACTTGACTTGCCTACTCCTACTAAACCACGTATGCAGAGATGGGTTGACCACATGTCTAGGCATGCCGACCAGTCTCAGATTTCATTTTCTATTACCTTCTTCAGGTGGTTCGATCGTCAGGAGATGGCTTATGCCGAGTATCCATATGCTGGCATGGATTTCCGGGGTGACCCAGATTTAGTACTGCCAGCTGGCGAGCAGTGGGGTGCTATTGGTAAAATCTTTGACCATATCACTGTTTATTGTTTTTGTTTATAATGTTCTTGTGCTTTATTCTATCAAGACTTTAATCAAACTCATGTATACATGCAGATGTTGGTCCTGTTGGCCAAGTAGCCCGTCCGAGAGTGCCAGTTGTCGCCCCAGCACGAGAGGCTGCCGAGAGAGTTATTCTTCGCGATCTTGATGTGGCTGAGACCCTTTCAGCTGTGCAGGAGCAGGTCGAGAGCCTTACTCTAGGTATTCCAGATGTGAGGATTGACGAGTTGCCGTTTCAGCTACAGCGGCATACTACTGGTGTGCCCAGACGATGGACTCGTCTCTTACGCATGATCGCACAGGCCGTGACTTGCTATCACGAGCATCATTAGACTAGGGTGCCCCCTAGCTTTTTGAGTTTTTGGGTCATATGACCGATTTTGTCTTGGTTACAGAATATTATATGTAAACCATAAACAGCTATATATATATTTTTGATTTTCGGAGTTTTATTTTGGTTTATGTGATCCATATGTGAAACATTGATGATGCTTTTCTTTTTATCAATTTTGCAAATGTCTATCTAACACATAGTTTGCTAATGAGTCGGTTAATGTGTTTAAGTTTCTGGAAATGCGTTGATACTGAATAAGATCAAATTGTCTTTCCAAAATCTTAACCCTTAGGAACATGCGATAAATAGCTGGATTTCGGACAGAGTAGATACCAGTGAGTTGCAGTATTACGATTTGTGAGTCTAGCCTGACGATTAGTCGGCGTATACCATGGGCGATGGCATCAGAGAGTAGTTCTATCAACGCGCTATACTCAGCGATGTTATTCGTTGATTGACCAATACATACCCCTCTGAAACTCACTAACTCGCCATTTGGATCAAAAATGGCCCAGGCTGCGGAGGATAGGTTCCGCGAACTACGACTTGCTCCGTCGGCATATCCAACACACGGTTCCAATGGATTTGACATTTGCAATAAATGTAAAAAGTGGATTACTTAACCAAAATAAACACTTTATCGAAAACAAAAATGTAACAAAAGCATACAGGTTACTATTAGGCATAGTAACGCTTGAGGTACAACCCGTTACGAGGTTGCGCCAGTGGAATTCCATCATAATCCATTAACTCGTAGGCTCCTTTCGCTAATACCCTTTTAACAATATAGGGTCCCATCCATAAAGACTTAAATTTACCAGCTCCCAATTTATCGGATTCTTGGTCGTAAAGCAAGACCAAATCACCTTCCGAGAAGACATGGGGTTTGACATTCTTGTCGAACTGCGCCTTGAATCGTTTCTTATGGGCTTCGTTAGCCAATGCGGCGTCACGACGGGTTTCATCCAATTGGATTAACTCCAAGAAACGAGCCTCTTCTTCTGAAGTTCCGGGGAGGAGATCAATTGCGAGTTTAAGAGACGAGATTTCACACTGGATTGGTAGGATTGCTTCCAGGCCATACACCAGTTGGAAAGGTGTGAATCTAGTTGCATTCCTTACCGATGTTCGGTAGGCCCACAAAGCTGAGTACAGGATTAGGTGCCATCTTCTTTTGTGAACCCCAATCATCCTTTGCAGCATGCGCTTCAGGACTTTGTTGATTGCTTCAACTTGCCCGTTAGCTTGCGGATAATATGGGGTAGAGCTGTCGTGAGACAACCCTAGTTTGGCAGCTAATTCGACCATCATGTGATTGTGAAAATGCGATCCATGATCTGTAACTATGGCCTGTGGTACGCCGAATCTGGCGACTACATGATTGAAAAAGAATAGGGCAGCTGTTTCACCAGTATTATCTAATGTAGGCATCGCCTCGGCCCATTTGGTAAAATAGTCAACCGCGACTATGATATACCCATGCCCCCCGGTCGAGGTGGGGTTACATGTCATGAAATCGATGCCCCATTTGGCGAAAGGCCCCACAGCTACTATTGGCTGTAGAGGAGCGGGAGGTCTTCTGGTTTTGCTATCAAAAATCTGACAAGCATGGCAACTTCTGACTGCGGTTATGCAATCTTTGAACATGGTTGGCCAGAAGTATCCTGCTCGTAAGATTTTTTGTGCTGTAGCATATCCAGATTGATGCCCCCCACAGGCGCCTGAATGACACTCATTCAGGGCTTTTTCGGCTTCCTCATGGGTGAGGCACCTCCTCAGAACCGTATCGACACCACGACGGTAAAGTGTATCACCGACGATCATGTAGTCTTTTGCTTGGTATCTAATACGTTTTTGTTCTGAGTGGGAGGTGTTTGGCCGAAATCTTTGGGTTTGGAGATAAACGATTATATCTCCATACCACTCATCGCTTGTGGATATCAGAAAAAAAATTTCGTCCACGATTGATTCTTGGGATGTTTCATCGTTGGACGACGATGGGAGATCGCATAATAATTCTGCGAAAACCAAAGCTTTCTTTGATTTGGATTTTACAAATTCCAGATCAAACTCTTGAAGGATTTCTATCCATTTTGAATATTTTCCCCCCAGCAATTGTCGCGACAATATATAAGTCATGGGGCTGCAATCTGATAGAATGGTAGTTTTCCGAAAGAGGACATAATGTCAAAATCTCTGTATCGCTTGAACAGCAGCGAGTGCTAGCTTTTCAACGTAAGAATATTTGCTTTCTGTATCATTCAAGTTTTTACTTAAATAATATATAGGATGTTCAATTCCATCGACTTCTTGAACTAAAACCATCGCAATGGTCGTATCCGCTGCAGCCAGATACAGGTTAAAATCTCTTTGATAGTCGTAGGCATACATTAATGATGCTTTTACTAGAGAATCTTTCAGAGCGTCAAAGGAAGCTTGCGCCACCTGATCCCAGACAAAAGGTACATCCTTTTTCAAAAGATGAGTATAACCTTTAGCAAGTTCTGCGTAATTTGGAATGAACCTCCTCAGAAAGTTTGCTTTCCCTTGGAGTTTCTGAATCTGAAGCAAATTTGAAGGTGGAGGCAAATTTACGATTGCCTGAACCTTACAGGGGTTGAGACGAATCCCATCCTTGGAGACTACAAAGCCAAGTAAACGAACAGAACTGACGCAAAAGACACATTTGTGTGGATTGAGTCATATCTTGTAGTGTTGGCAACGTAGAAATATCACTCTTAAATGCTGCGGATGATCAGTCCGCTTTCGTGAGTGAGCTGGAAGGTCATCGAGGTATGGTTGAACGATGTTCTTAATGTCATGGAAGGCATAATTCATTGCCCTCCGAAACGTCGCCCCGGCGTTCTTTAAACCAAAGGGTAATTTTCGATATGCGAATGTGCCCCACGGACAAATAAATGCAGTCTTTGACTGGTCCTGTGGGCGGATATTTATTTGATTATACCCGGAGAATCCATCCATAAATGAAAAGATTTCACATCTGGCACATTCATCAATTATCTGGTCGATGAAGGGTGTAGGGTAGTTGTCTTTTGGACAAGCTTGATTTACATCCCTATAATCGACGCACACTCTAATTGTTCCTTGTTTTTTCATAACAGGGACAATATTCGATACCCAATCGGTTAGAGAAACCGGGTAGATGAAACCAGCATGGAGAAGTTTTTCAACTTCTGCCTTAATGGCAGCGGCTTTCTTGGGGTGCACCTGCCGAAGCCGTTGTCTTACTGGTTTGACATCAAGATACATCTTAATTTCATGTTCAACGATACTCGAGTCGATGCCTGACATTTCATCATATGACCAAGCAAAGACATCTCTGAATTCGCGAAAAAGAGCGTTATATATTTCTAGTTCTGAAGGAGAACAACACTTGCCGACATAAATATTCTCTACAACATCTGTTTTGGTCGAGATATTTATGGCTATAGTCTCTTCTATATTGGATAGGTTCCGCTCGGAATCCACCGTATTTACAGTATTTGATAGGAATTCAAAGACTGAAGGATGATAAAGGTCACCTTGAGTATCTTCTTCACAATCCAGAAGAAAGGAACGATGGTGGCTATCATTCCATGGTGCCCCTTCAATCAACATTGATTGTATGATTCCTTCGTCGGTTCCATGCACTTGCGACCAAGGATCCATTGGGGTACCATATTCTCTAGACCTATCTACCCAAACGCACGATGAGCGTTGATTTGGGTTCGCCTTCCAAGCTAGGAACATTGATTGCTACAATATTTCCATTGGGCTTGGGGGCAAAACCATTTCATGATCCATGTCAATATCGTTCTCTGAAATCTTTTGTGCGGAAGATATCATGTTGCAGGCTCCTACCAACGCTACTTCTCCTATATAGATTGGAGGTGGAAGCGCGAAAGTTCCCATTAATGTGGGGTCTTTCAGTAGGCCTACTCCGATATTTTGAAGCGAATGGTTGCTCCCATGGATCATTGGAATGCTTCCCGTAACTTGAGAACCATTAGGGAGGAAGTTTTGCTGGTCGACGATTGTAATCCCTCCTTGGAAAGGGAATGCAATCTTTCTAAAATAGGTCGACACGACAGCTGCCATGGCATAGATCCATGGTCTTCCTAGTAGGATGTTGTAGTCAAGGTTCCCATCGATGACTTTGACATCTATTTCTACTGTTTTCCCTCCTAGTTCTAATTTCAAGTTATTCAGGATACCATATGGGGTATACGATCGTCCATCAAATGCTTTTAATGTTGTCGAAGATCACGACAAGGTTGGAGATCCTAATGTTTTCCAGCAACTCATCGACATAATACATGTGGATGCCCCCTATTCAATAATCATTCGATGAACAGTTTTGTTGAGGGCTTTCACTTGAATAAGGAAAGCTAGTTGAGCCGGTAACTGAGGATCGTATCCTTTATGATCGAAGGATACAAGATTGGAATCCTTTGGGTCAACCCCACCGATAGCTGATAACAAAGCCTGCCTTTGGGATGGGAAATTCTGTAGTACTTCAAGAGTCGACATAGCGGATGGCGATTGGGCCAAATCTTCCACTATGTTATAATGTTGCGCTGCCCTAGCGCGAGGACTAAATGTCGACTTGTGTACTACTCCCTTTGGTGGTTTTATTGTTAATTCAGGTATTATTGGTGGCGTTACAACTTCTGTCGAAGTTGTTGTCGAACTACTTGGTTGATCTTTATCCTTGTTGTTCGACAGCTGTGGATTCCCGTAATCTTTGTTCCTTGTCGAGATCAAAGCATCATTTTGTTGTTTTGAAACCGACAACATTAGCACTTGAGACGGGGAAGCATCTCCACTATCAACTAGATTTGTTCCTAGATTTGGAAACGTATCAGTTAACACTGCTGAGGTTTTCGAACTCTTAAAGAATTTCTTCAGCTCAGCTTTTGTATGGACACTCCCTTGTCCAGTGATCCTCATCGCATATACTGCATGGATATTTCCTATTTCCAGGAGGGTTTGAAGAAGGTTCTTCAGGTGATGGCTCATCCTTTTTCTTCTTCTTCCCTTTGTTTTGTTTCTTCTTGCTTCCTAGTTGTTTGGTTTCTTTGCCCTTATCTGTCGATACGGCATTTACTTCCGAAGCAAGAATTTCGCCTTTTGCATTTTGATCTGAAACCTTACGGGCTTTCTTGGATGTAGCCTTTGTCGATTTCGCGTTTGTCGTGCCAATCACGCCATCTCCGGCGTGAGAGTCATTGTTTGATTTAGGAGGAGGAGGAATTGAGAATTCCGGTCTAGGGGCGTCAGGTATTTTGTCGTAGAGCGTGCCAGACTGAGTATAGACTAAGTCTAGATATTGCGCACGAGCGATAACTTGCTCTTCAGTTACGACTCCCCCCTTTGCCACATCTTCCGTAATGGTAGGAAGTAATGACTTTATAAACCATTCAGCTAACAGCTGATCGGGAATGTATGTTTTCACCATCCTACGACGACGTCGCCACTCATGTATATGATTAGATATGTGAGTGGCCATTGTCTATTTGAAGTTGGTAAGGATTTCCGTTCCCGTTTCATACCTTATAGGTAATTGAAAATGGGTTAAAAAGGTAGTGGCTAAGGTGTTGAAATTGTCGAAGGAAGCTCTAGGTAATTCAATATACCATTTAGCTGCTGGACCCGTTAACGTCCTCTGAAAGAGGCGAAGCCTTATCGAATCATCGTTTAAGGTGTTTGACGAACACCATAGATGAAAGGTCATCACGTGATTCGATGGATCTTCACCTAGATTTCCATTAAATTTAGGAATGTCTGATGGAAGTTTGTGTGGAATCGCTGGCCACCAAGGGGCGTAAGCAATTGGATCGTTCGTTAACTGGTGTAAATCAGGTAACTCTAGAGTCGCCACGAATGGTAACTGCTGGCTCAGGTTAGGTGAGGCATACCCAGGATATGATGGGATCGCCTGAGCAGTTGGTCTTTGCATACCAGCATAATGCAGCTGATGCTGGTATGACTGGTAAGGTTGGTGGACAAGACCATTATAAAATGGTTGATTTTGACCGTTTTGAATGTACGGTTCTCCACTGTTTGCAAAGATCTGCTGCTCAGAACCTTGGTATACTTGTTGAAATTGTGGTTGTTGGTATTGCACCAGCCATGGTTGAGAAGCCATGTGATGTTGCGCTATACTAACCGTTGGACCAAGGTGTGGGGTAATTGTACCCGTTTGGACCTGTGTCGCCCCACTAGTTGGCAATTGTGGTTGAGTAGCAGGGTCAAGGGGCTGTTGCATTACAACCTGAGAAATCTGAGGTTGACATACAACAGGCAACGTTTGAACTTGCGACACTATCACGATAGCTGGTGTAGTTGGGATGTTCGACATAGGTACACATTGTTGCATTGAATACACAACCCTTGGTTGTTGAGGTAGCATAGGCACCCAACCACTTGAAGCAATTCCAGTGTAACCTGAACTTTGTTGTGAACTCCCGTATGGATAGCCTCCCAGAGGGGGTAATGAAAGGGCATACTGCCCCCCATACGGTGGTGATCCAGCACTGAAAGGGATTGTTTTCCCTTGAGGACCGGATTGCCCAAATTGACCTCCAAACGGATCAATTTGTCAAGTTTCAACATTAGAGTTGCCGGGTATTATTCCGGAAGAACAAACAGGAACGGAACATACTGTCGTAATAGCCCCTGAATGGGCTCCTTCCAGCGGTTGAGAGCTAGTTGGGACAGATGGTATGCCGGCGAACATTGTCAGAGTGACAGCAGGGAGTTCTGTCGTCGCTGTGTCAGGTGCCACAGTCCTATATGTTGACGGTTGTTCAGACATTTTTAGTCTATCCAAGAGATTCCCTAGCGATTCTACAGGAACTTCCGCTTGTGGTAGACTAACTTCTGAAGAAGGATATAGAGTGACCCCGACTCCAAAGTGAGTTGGAGTACTTGTTGGAGGGTCTTCTACAATTTCTTCAATTGCAATCAGACCAGGTGGAAGAGGAAGACCGTCAGATACGTAAAATATTTCTGGTGCCGAAGAAGGGGTTGTATCGACCGCGACAGATGTTTGAAGAGCACCACTCTCCGGACCGGTTACTGATGGAACTGGTTCGGTAACACAAGTGTTTACTCTCAAACTAGGATCAGTATTACTGTCCCTCTGTGGTTGTTGAACTTCTTCTGTAGAGGCAGGGTTTCCAGAAATGGTTAGAGTAACCGGAACCTCCGATGTCGTCGGAACACTTGTTCTAACTTTAAGAGGAGATTTGGAACCGGTTAAACGAGTTCGCTTTGTCCGTACTGGTTTCGATTCCGGAGATAAAGACGGTTGACTCGTAAGCCTCCGCGAACAACGGGGTTTCAATTGACTTTCTTCCACGATTGCGGATTACTCGATCAACTAAAATAAACAGGGGAAGTACGTTTCCGAATTGAATGAATTTTAGATGCTTTTAGACACAACTTGTTTTTTCAATTTTAAAGAGTCAAGAAAAAACAAAAGATGACTCTAGTCGCCTTCGATATTTTAACGAGCCCGAAGTGACAAATGCTTGGATGGACTTTTTCCGTTATAGAGTCTGAAAAAGGCCAAAAGGAACTGCTCTGGAGATCTAGGTAGAGGGTGTGCCAAACCAATCACAAAACTGCAGAATACGTTTTACGGTACGGCAGTCGATCTTCCCGAATGCTGTTTTCGGTGCATTGCGATCAGTAGGGCGGTCGACATGGCTTCCTAAGGATAAAGGTTTTGAGCCTATAGGGGTCTCCCAATATATACACGATGGTACGTGGGAGCACAATCCGTACTGGCACTTTTGGTCCCTCAGGAGGAATCACCCAACCATCAGCGAGGCCAACAGATACCAGGTTTTACGACGCCGGAACACGTCTCTAGCCTAGACCTCTATGTTGTGCGTTATGTTACAAAGCGTTACTAAGTTCATTCAGTTTATTTTATGTTGATCTTTCTTAGAAGTTTGCCTTTTGAGGTTCACCACTAGATGTAGATACAACTCCTAAATGCAATCTAAAAGATGATAAGCAAATTTTATCTCTTTTTCAACAATGAAAATCCTAGATACAAAGGGAAAAGAAAGACACCATCTTTTCTCAAAGAGCAATCAGCACACTCTAAATGCACTTTTCCTAAATCACGCATGCAAACTATCAAGATGCAAATGCACAATGCAAGTGTTTGTTTTCCGCTTTCTTAATATTGATGCCTAAAAAGAAAGCTTTTTGCACAACTTTGAATTTGCTTTTAAATGACTAATACAAACAAGTTTACTTTTTCGAAATCAGAAAGGGTAGAAGAGATTACAACACTTTACGATTTTCGAAATGAACACTTGTTTCGAAACTTAAAAGAGACAAACTCAAACCAAAAGAAAAAGTAAATGTATAATCAACTGTAAACAGCCAATGAACTCTCTCCTAAGACCACAATCAACAGATCTGAATCAAGGGCTACAGGATGACTATTTCACTCTTGCAATGGAAAACTGTAAATGACGCCACAAACACATAAAAACACTCACAGTATTTTTGTACAAAAGGAGGCAGAATTAAAGCAAAGAAAAAGGGTTATCAGACAGGTACCTATGCTGGTTACAGGCTACAAAAAACAGAGATCAAAACAAGGCAAAACAAAGCAGAAAACCCCAGCTACACAAGGCCTAAGCTAGATCAGCGCACCTGTATAACAGAGAAACTGAATTGCAATGCAGGTAGCCTTCACGAGAACTGCATTGAAATGCAGAGTCTCTTCACAGAGCCTGCGCTGGAGCAGAAACGAGAGTTCTTCTCTGGGTTCTGGGTCACGGTTTGCTGATTAATCTACGGTTTCAGGCCAAATAAAAGCAACAAGCAAGGTACAATCAAAGGGATGATTTGAAGGAGGGCTAAGATCTATCACAAAGGATCATCAAATCATTTGTGAGTCCATTGTTCAGATCATAGACAAATCCAGTGATTGGATCAAAGCAGCAGCTGTCTACTTTGCATCTGAAAATAGCAGATGCAGTTCGATTGCTGCTCTTGAGTCTATGAAACAAACAATGATAGAAACACAAATAAAATGACTAAACATATCTCCCCAGCGGAGTCACCAATTTTTTGTGGGGAAAAATGCCTATGCAGGACGATCCTATCCACCTAAGGTGTGACAATGCCTTAGCAACAAACAGAAACAGCTATTCTAGTATTCTTCCTTTATGAATTAAGAATGAAGAGAGATGGATGGACTAACCGGTGTCTCCTGTTTGTCCCTCAATCCAGTTCCTCTTCTCTTTGGGAGTTCCCAGCTACTTTCCTTCTCACTCGCCCAACTTCAACAGGTTCCTGCAAGATCACAAGAAGGGAATACTACACAAAGACATAGATTCATATTCATAACTAGTTCAGGATTAGAAATAAACTAAACATACTAATGCAATCATACATCAAAGACACATCAGTATATAGGAGAAACCAAGATAGCTTTATTGATGAAATAACAAGGTTCAGGAGAAGATACAACCAAGAGATTTCCAATCCAGCATCTACCTCCCAGCGAATGAAATCCTTTCTTCACCTCCCTTCAAAGCATTAAGCACCCAATGATTCCAATCTCAAACCAACAACAATTCTCTGCAATAACAAAATTCCAGCCTCAAGATCTCATGGAGGAGAGATCCATATATAGATGTTTGGAGAGAGGATGAGTCAGCTTGAGATCTGACTAGTGTCCTCTCTCTCTGTTAGTTCTTGCTTCCACTTGGAGACTAAGAGCCTCTTACTCATCACTTAGTCGAACTCAGCAAGGCAAGTGTCATGGAGGAAAATTCTGGAAGCTTCCACAGTCTTTACACCTCGCACAAAGGACCCTGCCATTTGTCATTTCTCGCTCAACGCACCTTGGTAGTGCTTCCACCTGCATTGCAATGCAACTAGCCAGTGTAGCCTCTGCATTTCAACGCAGGCAGCTAGTGGAGCCTCTGAATTGATCCTGAATTGACTTGCTTTTGAGCAGTTTCTGGTGGAGAACTTCTGTGAATTGCTGTGGTTTGTTAGCCTTGTTCCTCTAGGGGTAGGAACAACATGTTTAGGGACTTTGGATCCCTTGGATTATGGACATTTCATGCTTATAGCTGTAAGGTACAAAAATGTCTATAACAGACTTCACGCTCAAATTCATCTAAAAAAATATCTACATCAGTCAAAACATCATAATAAGGTAACTTTTTTACCTCCGACAACACACAGCGCAGTGACTTCATCATCATATTGCATCACAATGTAGAAGCTTCATGTAAGTGATTCTGCCAATGCTATAATTCCTCATCTAAATTAGAAATGTAGAAACTCTCCGGGTCCCATGCAATCCATCAATTTGTTGTTGGATTGATCCAATCCTAATCTCGTGCTGTTATCTTCTAAATTTGGTCCAACTCATCGTCACTTTCCACATAATCATGGACTAATTCAGTATAGCGTGCCCCTTCTACGGGATCCAGTGGCACTATAACACTTAGAGACTTTCTTTCAAATGACATTGTCCCATTTTTAAAATTAATGAACTCATTCATGTCAATAGCCTAGTCGATTCCCAGGAGTGTATGGTAGGGATTGTTGTCATCGATAATTTCTATAACTTCTAAGTCTCCTACTGCACTCGCACCTTCAATATCAACCATTATTCCATATAAGCATCCCATGGGGATGATTTTATGTTGATTCGCCATCTTGAGTTGAATCAGACACCACTTTAGTGTAGGCCTCCCCATCCTTTCCCATGTCTATTTTGGTAGGACATTCGCATCGGACCCGAAATCCAAAATGACCTGGTCCATTTCATAGTCACCTATTTGCACTTTTAGTTGCATCTCTCGCACTGTGCATGGCTTATGCTTCCCGATTTTTCTGACTATGTGCTGCTCCGAAGGATTCTTTTCCTTATTGGCACACTTGTTGATTGGCTCCTACAATCCTTCCATAGCCTTCCTATCATGCAATAAATTTATGCAGGTCTCCAAAAATGTAGTGAGTATGGAAGGATCAACCTCTTGCATCACACTGGTTTCTTGTGTCTTGTCCTGGCTTCCTAAGGTGGAGGCCTCAACAAAGATCTTCTTGCCTTCCATGAATGTTTCCTTAGTGCAACTGAGGTCAAAGTAGGCTTCTTTTGCTGAAGCTTTGTAGACCCATCCATCATCTTTAGGCTACTTTCCCTTATCTACTCTAGTCATCATACTAATTATTAGTAAAATATTAATGTTTTGATCATCCTTACATGACTCAAACCTCATCATTTGTAAATTCTGCGTACGCTACTAAGGCTACGTTTTCTTATTTCATTTTAGCTAGTAACACTGAATAGTCTTCTATGGCATGGTCAAACTGTTTGTAGTATTAACACGAAATGTGTGTAGGATTTAGGCAATCTCGAGCAAAGTTCCCCGACTGTCCACAATTTTAGCAAATAATCTGTTTGCAACCTCTACTAGGCCCTCCTCCTCAGCCTCATCCTTGGCACTACAAACCCCCGTTGGCTCCTCTAACACCTTGTTCTGGAGGCTGATTTTCTGCTTGCATACAATAAGTAGTGGTTCTTTCCATCATCAGCTCATAGCTTCGACAGTGGCGCTCATTGTGGCCAAAAAATTTATAGAAATTACAGAACAACTGCTAAGGTGTCTGAACGAACTTATGAATCAAGTGGCAGTTATCCCTCACATGTTGTCTAGTAACTTGTAGCCCTCGTGATCAGCCCTGCTAGGGCCTCTGACTTCAGGGGAATGCCCCCCCCCCCCCTCCAACATAATATAATTCACGTACATGGGACAATGAAATCTATCCTACTCATGGCCCTTACACTTCAAACACCAAGTCTCTGCACACACTTCTAGCTTAGTCTCCTTATCTTTCTTCAAACTCTATAATTCTAGGTGTAGGCTTTCTAGCTGCGATTGGATCTGTTGTACCCATAGGTTTGTATCCTGAATAGGTGATGTGTGTAGCTTCATCGCGATCTCCAAGGATCCTTCCTGTGTTCCTATCCTCTGCTGTGACAGAGCAATTCTCAAATGGGGCAAAAGTGCGTGATGAACCAGTCGCGATACTAGTTATCACAGATTTGCATGTTGGCCTGTCTATTCTGGAACTTCAACCTCTGATCAAATTCCCAAGGCGTCTCCTCAACCTTCATTATGATCTCTTTAAATTCAATTACTGACTGCGCCTCAGATTTAGGATTACTAAACTCTTTGTTCAAAGCTGTCTGAGTTTCTGCTATCGATGCATAAGGATTGTCAGCACAATACTTAATGTACCAGGTTAGCGCACGATCCTGCTAGGTAGTAACCAACTGTGCCTTCTTTATATAATTATCAATGGTTTGTTTTTCTGTCCATACAACGTTCAAAACAAACCAGAACTTCTCTGGATCTTCACTTCCTATTCCCTTGAAGATCGGCATCTTCATTGCGTTTTCCATGTTGAATGGTGGTGGTGGAGGTGGAGGTGTGGGTGAAGGTTTATGCAGTGGAGGTGGAGTGGATGGATGATGTGTTCTAGGAAAACCCTGAGTTATTAGTTGAACAACCCTTCACGGTGTAGTCTGCACTGCCCCTTCGTCGTCACTTGAAGTAAGTCCAATCAATGGGCTATACTCTCATCCTGATTATTCATGATTTCTAAATAATCTTCCACTTCACATAATAGCATTTTAATCCAAGTATTCAATGACCTTAAATACTTACCTTGTCTTCCTTTGAAGAATCTGTGTTCTGCTTCGCTATAGCTGAATGACGTGTCTACTGCAAATTTTGTAACAAATCCTCTAAGAATTCGATCGAGCCAATGATTGGCAACCCGTGAAATCTTGTTTTCAGAGGCTTCTAGTCATCGCACCAATTCTGGATTCCACACTATTGGATTATCAAGCTTCCCCCTTCCTTTACTATCTATCAATTTAGATAACCACTTGTATAGTTCAATTAGTAAAGTGTAGAAGAAGATTTCATGTACCTATGTATACAGATATCTATTGAGCCAATCCTCCTTCGACAGACATGAATTCCTATTTTCTTGAGCTGCGAACTCATGAATATTCCAATCTAACCACTTGTTAATCTCTTTCTTAGTTGGATTCCAATGATGTGACATCACACATCTCTTTTAAGTAGATCCCGGTCCCGGCAATAGAGAAATTTGTTAGCTTAGGGGGTCCTGACCTAGGTTCAGAGTTGGTTGCACCAACCAACAAAACCCTATATTACTGGCCCTTTTAGAAATAACCCACATAGTGCAGGCTGTAGTCTCACCTGAAGAAGTATTGGGGGATGCAAGAACCAAGTTTCTGCATCCAGAGCCTAGTGTCATGTCTTCCAATGCCTTGTATTTGCCTTTGTGTAGATCGATAGACTTCTAGGGTTTGTTACTATAACTTAGTTAAAGCAGCCTTCAGACCTTTGCGAAGGTCCACGATCAGTCTTTGCAAACCTTAAACAATCAATTTACCTAATTACCCGCATCAAAATGTAACCCTAGATTGGAGTTTGTGTAGATCTACTTAATTCATTAGAAAACATAAGTGAAATGGCCTGTAACTTCATAAAAATGGCTAAGCATTCATTTCATACATCATTAAGACAGATTCAGTAAATTCATGTAGAATTCAGTCATTATTTCACAAGACATATCATAAATTGGCATGCTGGGCTAAGGAGGATGGGTGAATTTCCCCAATGAAGTCTAAACCCCATTGTTGAAAAGGCATCTCTGTGGAGATGGGTTTGAGAGGTAATGGCAAGAGTTTCCTTTTGCCTTCAAATATTTGACACTTGTGAAAGGAGGTCACATACTTTTCGACATCTTCAAAAAGGGTGGGCTAGTAAAAACCTGCCCTCAAAATCTTATCAGCAATTGTTTTCCAATATAGATGTCCTCCACAATATCCTGCATGAAGTTCTTGCATAACTTTGTCAGCTTCACCTTTTAATAAACAATTCAATAAAATGCCACCATTATCTTTCCAAAATAAAGCATTCTTTATGATACAATATTTCATTGATTTCATTTTCAAAAATCTAGCTTTAGTTCTAGATAAACCAAGAGGAGCTTGTAGGCTTAGTAAAACAAATATGATATCTGCATACCAAGGTGAATCTATAAAAGGTTCACTGATCTATGGAGTCGCCATCTCTTCCTGATCATCTAAGGCACCAATAAAATTTATATCTAAGGCCCGAAAATTTGATTTAGCCATGAGTTTAGCTAAACCTTGTCCTTTGATAAGTTTTGTAGGCTTTATTTCTATGTCATATTCCAAAATAGTGGCAATCCATTTGCCTCTCTTTCCTTCAGGCCCATTTTGTGTCAAAATGTCCTTTACTACTGAATTTGGAAAATAAGCAATGATGTGTGAGTACAAGATGTACACTCTGAAACCTTTAATGGCCTTTACTAAAGTAAGTTCTTGTTTTTCCATTATGTTGTACTTTAGTGTAGCATCTCTCAAAGATTTTCTGAAAAATGCAATACGCTGCTCATATCCTTAATCATTATTTTGCAATCATTATAAAATCCTTTGTGAAGTCAAGACTTATGAGGACGAGTATTTTAGTAAGGGCTTCTTTGATTGCCTCAAAAGATTGTTTAGCCTCTACTGTCCACTTAAGTGTTGAATCCTTCTTTAACATATTATTTAATTCTCTAATTAATTCTGCTAAGTTAGAAATGAATCTCCTAAGAAAATTTATTTTGCCTAAAAATAATTGTAATTCTTTGATATTTCTAGGATGAGTAATGTTCAGGATTGCCTCTATTCTAGCTGGATCTCTTCTGATTCCATCTTTTGATATTATGTGTCCTAAGAGTTTACCTTCTTCTAGACCAAAGAGTGTCTTTTTGGGATTCAAGGAAATGCCAAATTTCCTACATTTAATAAAAACTCTTCTTAAGTGATCTAGATGTTCATTATCTGATTTGGAAAACAATATGATGTCATCTTGGTAAACAACTAGAAAGTCATGGATTTCCTTTGCAAAAGCTATGTCCATTGCTCTATGGAAGGTAGCCCCTGCATTCATTAGTCCAAAAGGCATCTTCAAATACATGAAAGTACCGCAGGGAGTGGTGGGCATGGATCCCCCCATGGCATGTTTTGGGGCTTAAAGCCCAAGCTTTGAGTTGATATTGTAGTAAAGCTCTGCAAATTGCAGGTGTGAAATGTATGTTAGAGGCATAGGGCTATCTGCCCTAGTTTTGAATGTAATGTTGGCCTAGCCATGGTCTGCAGACCAAGGGATTTTATATATAGAGCGAGGCTCTAAGTTGTAAAGACATCTAATGGATAATGGGCATGAAGGGTCCTAGAGATTAAGTCAAATTGCGAAGTGTGTCTTGGGTCGTAGAGTAGGAAAAGGCTCTGCAGCTAAGTGCGCAGAGGCCTAGTAGAGTCTGTAGCTGAGTGCACGAACCCCTGCAGCTGAGTGCACAAGGTAGAGTTGAGTCTGTAACTGGAGAAGAGATTAATAAAGAAAGGTTTTTTTTATCAATTCTATGTATCTATTCTTTGTTATTACATGTTTGATATCATTTGCGAATATATTGTTTCTTTACTGCGCGCGCTTGTATGAATTGTGGATATTGTTAAGTATAACTAAATCATACCGATAAGCTAAGTTAATTATCTAATATTGGATTACTAGTAAGGACTTGGGTAATAACATTGTTCGGCCCCCCAAGTAGGGCTGCATGAAGGCAGCATCTCAGGCTACAAGGTACGGGTAAGTGCACGTAGCGACATGCGCACAGGGTCGAACCATAGACCACTGGAACTAATCAGAAATCTGTAGGGTGCAGAAACTTGGTTCTAGCACCCTCCCATACTACTTCAGGTGAGACCTCAGTCCATGCTCCGCGGACTGTTGCCAAAAGGGCCAGTAGTACCGAGATTTGTTTGGCTAAATCACCTCTGAATGTGGGTCAAGCCCCAACAAGCCAAAAAATGGTTTCGTTGTTGGGACTCAAACCCGAGTCTCTTGGGTGAGAGATGAGTATCCTAACCAGCTAGACTACAATGGAAGGAGCATGCTACACAGAATCGGTGTGCGACGATGATAGTGATGACGATCTCGACTATATCTACAAGATAATCAAGCGAGAGCAAGATTTGGTCAATCGAACAGTAGATGGCAAGGTTTCATGGGAGCACGAAAGCTCATGCACGTCAGATTCAAATGAGGAAATAGAACTATGGCAAAACCGGTTACATGAGGGAACCACGCAAACTGCAACATGATGATAAGGTCACTACGATGTGTAGCAATAGAGGCAAGAGATGTACCTATGTATGACAGGTTGACCATGGTGGATGACTTCTTGAACAAATTTGAAAGCGAAGTGCTAGAACAACTGCAGTTCGATGCTCTGAAATGGGCACTGCCCACTATGCCTACAAGGTGGTGGGGTACACACTAGTAGAGTTTCAGGGACTGGCGTGAAAGCAGAAATATGATATGCCTATGATTTGGGAAGCCTTAGATGCAAATGGTAGCCGGGCATGATGGATGAAAGAGCCTATGCGCCCATCTTTCCAGATGGGTACAGGTGTATGGTACGCAGCCCACACGAACGCACACCACTCTCACGATAGAAAACAGGAACAATGAGAAAAAGCAGGTGAGACAAGTGCACGAATGGCGAAGTATGATAAGACCTAGCGCACCAAAAATCATACATGGGGAAGCCTATGACAAGGTGTGTGAAGTGTTGAACGGCGTTCACCATGTGAGATGCACCGACTGGGATCTGCGTGTACCAGCAGTTGTATGGGCTTATAGGCCCATGTGCAAAACTCAGACCACACAAGCACTTCCGAAGCAGAATCATGAAGTAGGGGTTGTAATCCTTGTGGAGCATGTGAAGCCGAGTCTACACGTAATAGCACTCGTAGATATGATGGTCCGCAAAGCTCGGAATGAACAAATCACACAGCTGCAAGAAACAGAACATATAGGACTTGAGAAGAAATCCGATGGGGAAACTTTAGACTCCACAAAATTGAAAAAGATCAAGTACGAATAAAGGAGAAAAGAATTTTGATGGATGTGGAGGTCAAGAAGCTGGAAGATGAAATAAAGGAAGAATTTCTCATCGGAAAACCAGGAATGGTAAAGCTAGGTTCATACGATCATACTAACAAGTTGGAGGACTATCGCCATGAAATGGTTAGTCTACTGCCATGGCTTGGATCGCATATTGCCAAACGAAGTGACCAGGGTAGCATGTTGCAAGTAGTAAAGTGCGCAGTGTTTATCACCACAATGGAATATGGGGATTCTCTGTGAACCATGGTGGAGGATGGGATGGAGCCCCGCATAGGTGGTGTGACCAGCTGACTAGCCGTAAGAAGAACAGTCTTAGCACTCTAGGTAGTTGAAAGGGAGCGTGGGACTATAGGCTATTCTGCTTGGGAGCTGCGCGATATTAGAGATGCGTGTAGAATCAAAACGTCACAAAGTTCGCGACCGTGCACAAGAGGGATGCGCTGCGCGTGGGTTGGCTAGGAAGTGACCGTTGAGGTCACTATTCACGATGGGATGTGCGATTTGAGTCCAAATGGAGTGGGCAGAGGGAATTTAAGACGCAAGTTATGGGCAAGATTTGGGAAAATCTGCTGCCAATAAAGCATTAATGGCCCGAAATTGGGGGAACAGTCGAATTAGAATTCAAAAGGTGCTATAAAACACAAAGGGCTAGCCAACAAACAACACTTGGTCATTTGAGAGTTGAGTGTCTGAGCAGAGCACTGAGCATTGAGAGCCGAGTGATAATTGAGCCCCTAAGTTCGCAAGTGACAGAATACAACCTAGATATGATGACGACCACTAAGGATGGTTTGGGAATTGAAGAGGTAACCATCGGCGAGGCTGCATAGACCCAAATGATGGAGGATGTTCCATCAAGCACCAGGGTTGTGAACGAAATCCCCAAATCACCATGAACACTGAGGCCCAAGAAGGATAAATAGGCAATGGGTCCAGTACGCATGTCCCCGAGGAATCTGCGGCACAACAAACTATCCATGGCAGAGAAGGGGAAAGAAGTCACAATAGAAATGGATGAGGAAGAAGAAGACTTGCAGGCCCTGATCGTCGCAGAAGAAGAAGAAGAAGACATGGAGGAGGATATCCAATCGTTACGCTCTGCAACAAAACTTCCTGCATATGTCCCTTCGCGGAAAGGGAAGACTAAAGTATCGAAGGATCTGGATGAAACCAAGAGTCCGCTCTAGACCCCGCTCCTCCCAGATGGAATCATGTTTGAAGGCACGCACCTGGGCCGCGTGCCAACCATGAAGTTTGAAGACTGGGACCTCACTGACCGCAAGAAGTTCCCTCATCTAGAGACCGTGAATCTGATGAAGCAGAACACTGTGGGGGTGGTGACAATGCTCGAGCTGCGGAAGTGGCTACGCGGTGTGGAAAAGGCCGGATTACTGAACTTACTTTGGGTACCACATTTCCACCGCGCAATAATCACCATTTTCATCATCAGATAGCTACTCTTCCTCATGCATGATGGGTACCTATGGCTGGATGAGCCTATCCCCATCATGGCAGATCTAATTCATCGCATCTCTTGGCTTCCCTACAAAGGAATGGACCCCGTGACTATAGCCGAAGGAAAGGGCAGTGATTTGGCCCTTGCAGAAGCCATGAAGACAAAATATAAGCTGGAGAAGAAGAAAAGGGGCTACGCTATCTCCAGCATCAAGGAAAAAGGGGTCCACGTAGCCACCCAAATCCTAGTCAGAAAAGTTATGAGGAAGTGTGGCGCTGATGAGGTACCAATGCCAGTGATCGCACTGACTAAGTAGTGTGCAAAGGGGGTCTAGTTCAACTGCTCCGAATTCCTCTGTGAAGAATTTTTGGAGAATTTTCGTGAAGCCCAGGAGTAGGGTAAAACCTTCCACTATTCATGGTTTCTATTATCCATATTGATCGTAGCGGGAGAACTGTCGGAGGATAGTCAACTCCCCAACATTGACAGAGAATTACCTGAGGACGTGAAGTATGCTTCGCTTTGGGCCACAAAAGATGTGAAACAGATCTGCGACACCAAAATATTTTGGGTGCTCATGGACATGAACATCTGAATGTGGATCAACTAGAAGCCGCACCTGTCACCCATGGTGTACAATAGTCTGCAGAGTTTTCCAGACTTCAAAGCTGATATGCACAACATTTATATCAAGGTGTGAAAGGATCCGGTGAAGCAGTGGATGAAGCTACCTTTTGTAGCCACTGACGACGCGATTTTTACTGTCTTGGAGACATGGCCTCCCAAATGGCATGCCCCAAATGTAGCAGAACTGGAGAAATCGGTAGCACAGAAGAAAAAGGATGATGCCAAGCTGCGCATCACTCAATTGGCAGACAAAAGGCAGAAGGAAAAAGCCATAGCTGAGGTAAGGACAGTGTGAGAAGCAGCACAGAAAGCTGCAGAGCAGAAGGAGGCCGCAGAAGCAACATCAGCAGCACAAGTAGCAGAGGTAGTTATAGCACAGGCAAACGAGGGCCAAGCAATGTCCTTGCAAGGGTAGGAGGCAGAGGAAACCGAAATAGTAGAAGGAAGTGTGGAGCTAGAGGCCATGTCCACACAGTTAAAGTGCCCATGCATTGCAGAGAGAGTAGGACCGAGGAAAAAGGTCAAGGCCTCGAAGTTGGCCATTGACCCGATCACCTTAATCGAAGGTGATCTCCATGGAATCAATGAGATGGTCCGCGATGTCACCAATCAATGATCTAAAAATGAGATCTTAGATTAATATTAAGGTATTACAAACTCATGTGTAGGATTTTCCTATATTACTTAGTGAAATGGATCGAAAAGATTGTGAATAATATAGACAATGAGAAGTTAGAGAAACATAATAGACACACACACATAACACAACAAATAATCAAGGAGTTCACCCAAAACTCTTGGGCTATGTCTCCTGGTCCAATTTTTAGTGGTGACCTCTCTATTATGTCTTTAAGAGCAGAGTTTTTATAAATGTGCACTCAAATTGAGTCTCAACACAACAGGAAAAAACAACAGGGTTTTTCTTGAATCCCTCAAGTCTTTCTGAGTACACAGACTCTCCCTCTCTCTCTTTGTCTCTGTTTTCTCTTTGTCTCAACACTGCCTCCTCCTGTCTCTGTCATTCAGTGGCTTTTAAGACAATCGGTTCTTGTCTGTTTGTTTTCCCTTTTTGGCTCTCTAGCTCCCGGCCTTTGTCCACTCAAATCCCCTCTGAGTGTTAAACAATCATTGTTAAATGTCTTCAGGGATGGTGGCCACTTGTTTTGTAACAGAAGCGACCATCGGTGCGTTAAAAACCCAAAAATATCGTTCCTCTATTTACACAAAGAAATACACATAAAACGCTGTAAAATCCATAGAAATTCCTTTCATCAGACTTGAAATATTATGGAATTCACCCTAAACTCCATCATGTCCACCTTTAAATCGTTATTGCAAATTGCTTAGTCATGGTTTCCTTCGTATTTGGGTTTATAGCAAAAAACCCCAAATACAAAGGAAAACCCGACAAAAATGCTCCATATCGGACTTCAAATATTATAATATCGCATTCATGACCCTTTCGGGTCTGGCTATATATCGCTACCGCATATCTCTTTTGGCTTCCCATCATCGATTGTGTCGATTGGCTTTATTGGCTATTGGCGCATCATATGGTCGCTGGCCTCCTTGGCATCACCTGTTACAAAGCTGCGATGCGATATATCGCAATCGCATATCGCCAATCCTTCTAACTGTAGGCTAAGTCCTTCTGCATATGAGTAATGCAATAGTGTGGGTAAATTTTGACCATTGATCTACGTGCTTGATTGACAATCCTCATTTAATCACGCTGATCGCCATCAAGATTTCCATAAGGCCACCTCTGATAGACTCCGCCTGCTACCTCTAATTATGATATGTCGATTAGATCTGGACCATTGATTGGCCAGATCCGACAGCTCTTGTGCATTGTTGTTTTAGCCTCCGATAGGCTCTGTTTTCACCATTTCTGTGTGTTTTTCCTGTCCAATAATGTTTTTCGCCATTCTTGAAGGTTTACCCTTTGCGATGGTGTTTATGTATTGAAAGACTTAGAGGGTTTTAGGATCCATTTAGGATCACGCCTTCCCAGTGAAAAGATTTTGGGACCACCAAAAGTTGGTTTTTAAGCATCGATCAAGTGAGGATATAGATTCCTCACTTGTCCAATCTCTATCCATCATGCATTTCTTGGTTTTGAACCTTTGAGTCTGATTCTGAGGTACTCAACATCACCTCTGTGCATAGTTCTCACCTTCCTGTCTAGAACTATGTCTTCCTGCAACTCATTGAGATATTCAGGCAACAGATCATCAATAGAAGGCAACTAACTTTGCTCTTCAGGATCTTCAACCAATGAAGGTTCATACAGTGTCAAGTTCTCTACATTAACGACCACATAAATATGCATATAAGTTGGTTAATCAAGGCAAAAAGTGTTTTCACCAATTTTCTCAAGTATCTTAAGAGGCCCATACCTTATTGGTTTTAACTTCTTACCTTCACCTTGCATTCTATTTTTGTGATGTACAACCAAACTTGATCACCAACTTGGAAGCTATGCTCAATTCGATGCTTGTCATGCCTTTCCTTGTACTTGGCATGGCTTCTTTCCAGTTGTTCCTGCACTGTCTGGTGAATTTCTTGGATCTGTTCAATGAACTTGGTTTCTTTGTCCACATCACTATGCCCATCAACTGCTATGTCTTTACTAAAGACAAAATCCAAGGGAGACTTTGGTAGTAAACCAAAACAAATCTCAAAAGGAGATCTCTGAGTAGAAGAGTTATTGGCACGGATGTAAGCATGTTGTAAATAACACAAATGTTCATCCCAAAGCTTGGGATGCTTGCTACAATAACCTCTGAGCAATTGGATCACTGTCCTATTGGCCACCTCTATTTTACCATCTGTTTGTCGATGAAATGTTGTGCTCTTCTTCAATCTCGTGTCCATCAACTCCCATAGACTTGACCAAAACTTCCCAACAAATTGGGAATCTTGATCAGATACAATAGAAGCAGGTAACCCAAAATGAACCCATACATGCTGAAAGAACAACTTCATTGTTTGTTCAGCTATAACCTGCATGTTATAAGGTATCAAAATACACATTTTTCTGAACCTATCCACAATAACATATAAATAATCATGACATTTTCTAGGTTTTGGCAATCCCCCAACAAAGTCCATGGAAACACTTTCCCAAGGATGAGAAGGAACTGGAAGTGGAGTGTACAAGCCTATTTTTCTATTGTTGGGCTTGCTTTTAGCACACATGGTACACCCTTAATTTATCTAGAAACAGTTTCATGCATTATTGGCCAATAACAGAACCTTTGTAGATGTGAAACTGTTTTACTTACACCAAAATGACCTGATATAAGAGAAGTATGTGCTTCTCGGATTATGTTAACTCTTTCAGTTTGTGTAATTCATAAATTTCCCAAATGATACAAGAGTTGGTCCTTAACATAATAATCAAATTCTTCTACTTGTTTGCTATGACTTAAAGTTGCATATACATCTTTAAAATCCACATCTTGAGCATATTGTTCAATGTAGCTTTCATGCATTACTGAGTTATTCTTAAGTATAGTAGATGCATTTATGATTGGTCTTGATAGCATATCTACAACCTTATTGTGCATGCCTTTCTTATATCTGATGACAAGATGAAATTGTTGTAGGAAACCCATCCACTGATAATGTTTTCACTGTTGCAATTTAGTTTGTGAGTGAAAATATTGAAGTGGTTGATGATCTGTATGTATAATTGTTTCTTTGCCCATTAGGTAATGTTTCCACTTTTTCACACTTTGGACTAATGCATACAATTCTTTATCATATCTGGGATAATTAACTACTGCAAAATTAAATGTCTCAGAATGATAGCATATGGGTTTGCCGTGTTGCATCAACACTTCTCCCATAGCATAGTCACTGGCATCTGTTTCAATCTCAAATGGACGTTGGAGATTTGGCAGTGCTAGTACTAGTGATGTACTAATTTTTTCTTTTAAGGTGTCAAAGGCTTTTTTCTGTTTGCCTCCCCATTGAAACACCTTATTCAATCCTGTTAAAGCATGTAAGGGAGCCGCAATCAAGGAAAAGTTAGCAATAAACTTTCTCCAATATTGTGCTACTCCTAGGAAACTCCTAACTTTTGTAGCAGATTTGGGTTTAGGCCAGTTCACAATGACTTCAACCTTAGAGGGATCTGTCTTCAATTCACCACCCCCTACAATATGACCCAAATAATTTAAATATGTTTTGCCAAATTCACATTTTGATAACTTCACATAGAGATTTTCTCTTTTCGAAACATCTAAAGTCTGCTTTACATGCTTCAAATGTTCTTCCCATGTTTTAATGAAAACAAGAATGTCATCTAAATATACAATTACAAAATCATCAATAAAAGGTCGGTACACATCATTCATAACTCTCATGAAAGTAGTAGGAGCATTAGTTAAGCCAAAAGGCATAACCAACCATTCATACAACCCTTGCTTTGTTTTGAAAGCAGTCTTCCATGCATCTTGTTCTGTTACTCTGACCTAATGATAGCCACTATGCAAGTCTAACTTGGAGAAGTAAACTACTCCTTTCAGCTGATCCAATAGATCATCAATGCGAGGAAGAGGATAACGATTCTTGATTTTTATTTTATTCAGTGCTCTATAATCAATGCAAATCCTCCATGAACCATCTTTCTTTCTCACCAGTATGATTGGAGATCCACATGGTGATGTACTTGGTCTTATGAACCCTTTATCGAGCAGCTCCTGTACTTTCTTCTTGATCTCTACATTCTCTAAAGTGGATAACCTGTACATTCCGATGTTAGGTAATGGAGCATCTTGCTACAAATGAATATCATGTACTATTTCCCTTTTGGGTGGTAGACCTTTAGGTTCTTGAAATAGGATATCATATTCTAAAACAACTTTAACTAAGTTAGCTTTCTGTTTAGCATCACATCCTTCAAATACATTAGTTTTATCAGGGTTCTTTTCTGTTACAACCATTAGTAAAAATTGCTTGCATGAATTTATGATTCTTTTAATCTACCCTAAGTTTATAAGAGAATAGTTATTTTTGAGTTTATGAGCTCTTACAATATATTCTATTCCATCTTTAGTGAGTTGATACTTATTTTCAGCTCTATAGAAAATGGATTTTCTATCATACAAGTAAGGACTTACTAAAACAATATCACATATATCCAAGGGAACTATATCTAACTCAACCTCATCTTCAAATGTTAACCCAATAGAAAACCTGAGTTTACATTTTCTTTTCACTTGTAGCTTTTCTTTATCACATACCCATCCTAATAGATATGGCTTCTTGTGAGGTGTTGTTAGTAATCCAAACTTCTTTACAATTGTTTCAGAAATCAAGTTTACCTGTGATCCACTATCAAATAAAGTATCAATCTTTTGGTGCTTGGAAATAACTCTAATATGAAAAAGCTCATGTCTTTTCCTCTCATTATCTTCATTATCAATAGATTGTGCCAAATTACTTGTAGATACTTAATTTTTTTTACCTTTTATACCTGTGGTTGTGGCTGCTGTTTCATCACCTAAGTCTGAGCCCAAGTCTTTCTGAATAGAAGCAACGATCTTCTTCTTATTACCACCGAACTTCTTAGGTTTTAGCTATGGATGTAAAGACTAGTAGTGTTCAGCATCATGTCCATCCTTCTTGCAGTGAGTGCATGAAGGTTTGTCCTTTTGTACAACATTTGTCTTCCTCTCCTTTCATTTCAGCTTCTTCTTTTCCTTGTTCTTGCTTATAGAGGGTTTTGATGATTGTTATAGACATTTTTGTGCCTTACAGCTCCAAGCATGAAATGTCCATAAACCAAGGGCTCCTAAGTCCCTAAAAGAGTTGTTCTAACCCCTAAAGGAACAAGGTCAACAAATTACAGCTTCTCCCAAAAGTTCTCCTCCAGAAACTGCTCAGAATAAGTCAAAACAGGATCATTTCAGTTGCTCCACTGGCTAGGTGCATTTCATAGCACCTAAACACACTAGCTAGGTGCGTTGCAATGCACCTAAATGAACTATGAGGGTGCGTTGGGCGAGAAATGACAAATGGCAGTGTCATTCCGCGAGGTGGAGAGACAATGGAAGCTTCCAAAATCTTCTCCTATGACACTTGCCTCACTGAATTCGACCAAGGATGAGTAAGAGGCCTTCAGTCTCCAAGTGGAAGCAAGAACTGACAGAGAGAAGACACTAATCAAATCACAAGCTGACTCATCCTCCTTGCATACATCTATATATGGATCCCCCATCCCAGAGATCCAAAGGCTGGAATTTTGCACATTGTAAGGAATTGCTGTTGGTTTTCAGACAAATATCAGAGTATTGGGTGATTTATGCTTTGTTGGAGGTGAAGAGGGGCTTCTTTGCTGGGAGGTTGATGCTGGGTTAGGAATCATCGGTTGTAGCTCCTCCTGGATCTTCTTGTTTATCAATAAAAACTATTTGAGTTTTTCCTCCATGCTTTTGTATCATTGATGCTTGTTACATTTGTATGGTTAACTTAAATCTGATCCTAAGTTGTTTATGAATATAGATCCATGTCTTTGTATAGTTTTCTTCTTCTGTGATCTTATAGGTACTTGGTGAAGCTAGGCAAGTAAGGGAGCAAGTAGCTGGAAGTTTTCAAAGAAGAGAGAGATTAGATCAAAGGATTAGCGCAAGACACAGGTTGGTTCTTCCTATTCCTCTCTGTCTATAGTTCATAAAGGAAATACAAAAGTAGTTTTTCTCTGTTTGTTTCTAAGGCAGCTGTCACACCTTAGTGGGATAGAGCAGTTCTAAATAGACACTTTTCCTGGTAACAAAATGGCAACTCCACTGGGGACGATTGTCTAATTAGTTTTTTTGTGTATCTCTTTGTTGTTTGATTCATAAACTTATAAGTAGCATTCGAACTGCATTTGCCATAACAAATGCAAAGTAGACATCTGCTGCTTCAATCCATTCACTAGATTTGTTTATGATTTGAACAGCTGATCCACAAATGATCTGATTGCCCTTGTGATAGCTCTTAGACCCTCCTTAGATCTACCCCTAATTGTGCATTACTGATTGCTTTTACTCGGCCAAAAACCAAATACTGAACTGCAAACCGTGACCCAGAACCCAGACATATTCTCGTTTCTGGCCCAGCGTAGGCACTGTTAAGAGTTCCTGCATTTCAGCGCACTTCCCAAAAGGGCAAATTGCGCTGCAATCCAGTTTCTCTGTGTTACACGTGCGCTGATCAGACTAGCCCTGTGTAGCTGAGGTTCTTGTGCTTCTTTCTTTCCAGTTTTGTCTCTGAATTTTGCAGCCTGTGATCAGTATATGTCTATTTAAAAACCCCTTTTCCTTGTTGTTATTCCGCGTCCTTTGTACAAAAGAACTGTAGATGTTTTTGTGTGTTTGTTGAGTCATTTACAGTTTTCCATTGCAAAAGTAAAATAGTCGTACTGTCGTCCTTTGATTTAGATCTGTCGCAAGTGTCGATTTCGTTCCTTTTTAGACTCCTTAACGGAAAAGGTCCATCTGAGCACTTGTCACTTCAGGCTCATTAAAACTCGAAGGAGACTAGAGTCATCTTTTGTTTTTTCTCGACTCTTAAAAATTGAAAAAACAAGTTGTGTCAAAGAGTATAAAAATTTATTTTAAACGGAATATTCATTACCCCTTTCCTACGTTGATCTTGGGTTGAGAAAATGGAGTCTACCAACCAAGGAATTCCCCTTGGAGGAAATCCTAGTCCCTTCTCCTCTTGGGGAGATGTTGGTGCACCCCATATGGCCACATTGTCGCTTCCAGGGCTGACAATTGGTTTGCCTGTATGGCTCTTCTCAACCTCTGTCGTTTAGAACACCACTATTCCTGAACAATCGAATCAGCAATTAGACGAGTCCAGAGTTGGCCACCAGCCTTCTACTTCCTCTAATTCTTCCTCTCCTCCTTCCTCTTCGCTTGATGGGCTGGTAAAGCCAAAAGTCGAGTTCCTAAGGAGAAGAAGGAAAAGAAGAAGAAAGAGAAGAAGAAGAAGAAGGAGCCAAAGGCGAATGGGGGAAAACGAGTGTCGTCTAACGAAAATCCACACACTGCACCGACCAAGCCTAAATCGCCATGTGTCATTTGCAAAGGAGACAACTTTCACAAAGATTGTCCTTGCATCCCTCGGATATTAAGGGACTGGTCTCCTAGATTGCACAACCCGGTGTCGTCAACCTCTGATGATCATGTTGAAAGCACACCGTCGACTAGTGAAAGTGAAGCCCCAGGACAAAAAGGAAAATATAGATTTCCTTGTAAACTGTGTGAAGGCAATCATGCCGTTCACCGTTGTCCCTTCTTAGACGAAGCTAAAAGAGTTTTGGATAATCGTCCGGTTTCACCGTTACGACTTCCTCCTGGATATAAAAAACTCTTGCCGAGTCCGTCACTAGTTGAAAATCTCGCTGGCCCGCTCAGGTGGTCGGCTGAAGCACCTATCATTGAAGATAAACCATCTGGATCCATACCAGACGAAAGTCAAAAGGTCGAGGCGGCAGTTGACCCGGTCTTACCTTCAGAGGTTTCATCTTCAGATGATACAATCACTGAAGAGAACAAGGATGACACCGTCCAAATTCTTTTCATAAGCACAGACTCCAATGAACATGGGGGCAATTTACCCATTCCTTTACCGCAGGAAGGAAGTTCGTCAGAGTCGTACCTGGCCATCTATTCGGTCCCACCTCCAAGCAACCTAGTTGTCTCCTTCGACTGGAATCAACTAGGCAGACCCCGTTTACCAGCAAGCATACCATTCCGAATTATCGTTCAAATATATAGAATGGTTATGGCTGGTACCATCATAGATGAGGGAGCTTCTGTGAGTATCCTTTCCTCAACTGCTTGGAAAGCGCTTGGTTTTCCATCGCTTTTGCCTGAGATGAGAAATCTGACAAGCTTTGACAAAGGAACCAGTCGATCGTTAGGGATCCTTCCCGATGTGCCCATAACATTGAGAGGAAAACCCGTTCACATGAACTTAATGGTAGTTCAAGGACCCCTAGATTACAATCTACTCCTTGGACGAGACTATATCTATTGCATGAGAGCCATTGTCTCATCAATCTTTAGAGTGATGTGTTTTCCGCACGAAGGAAGAGTGGTCAAGCTCGTGGACCAGCTTTCATTTCCCAGATCACACATAGCAAATAGTCATATACCATCCCTGAATGGTATTTTCACGCAAGAAATGTCTCAATCTCCAGTCTGTCCACCCGATGAGCGCGAGTAATTCGGGGGGACATGACTGAAACCCAGGGGGCAAGCACCCTGGTCTGCTTCGGCAGGAAAACTTCAGGTATAGGGTAGGTTTCCATGGGAGAATATGACTAGTCTGTACCCCCGTCCGTGATTGGAAGAGGGGGTTATTCTAGAACAAGATTCTCTTGTCAAAGTTATTTCAGGGATGGTCTCACTATATCATCCGTTCACCCTTGTTTATTTCGGTAGACATTGCCAAAGAAGTGTTTTGTTTGCGCTGTGAACAGAAAAATCTTTGGGTAACCTGTAAGAGGTAGGCCTCTCTCGGTAAAACAAATGTTTTGGCGGATAGAAGTAGAGGTAACCTTGAAACTCTGTTTTATACCTGGGGGCATGCAAACCTTTTGGAGTGCAAGCAAAGAGCGACTATTTATTTTTTAAATTTTTAGGACCTCTAACCCTTTAAACTCGTAGGATTGGTCGTCTCCTAACTTGCATAAAGAAAGGATGTGGGGAAAAACTCTAAAAGTTGGTGTTTATATATGAGACATTCTTATCATACGACTGGATTAATCGAGCAATTTTAGCACATAGTTCAAGCTCGTTAAAAAATAAACATAAGACATGAGCAAATGTTTCCACCCGCGTTTAAGCTCATTAAAAAATGAACTATTCCCCGGTAAATAACCACCGTGAATGTAGTACTTCAGCCATTAAAGCCTTGGTCGTGTTTGCGCCGTCACCTCCACTTTTACATTGGCCGATAATTCACCTCCATTTGATTGTTTACCCATTTTGAGGAACAACTGCGAAGAGTGATTTCACTAGCCATCCTTGTGACACTACCATGATTGGAAAATTCCAAACCTTACCTGGAATCAGCTGCTACCCATTTTATCACTCATTCCTCAAAAGACGAGTCTCCTTTAAGCTCTTTTCAACTGACTCGTAAAATATGAAAAGATTGTCAAGCCATTGGCCTCTCCAGCTCGTTAAAGGGACAGGAAGTGCTATCCCTCATCTAGATTTTAATCTTTTTGGACCTGAGGGATTATTGCACAAAAAGATCGAGCGCTTGTTTTGTTCGGCTCGTTAAAACTATCGAAAATTCATCCCTTCTGTATTGTTTTATACTTTTTCGGACTTAAGGGATTAGATGACGAAAAAGGAATTTTGGAGTTACCTTTACGTACCTTTTCAGACTCTCTAAAAATGAAAAGGACCGAGTTATCTTTGTCGTTAAACTCGTTAAAAAGATTAATAGCGACAAACTTGTCTTTAGACGAGAACGAGTTTCACTATCGCTAGGCTCGTTAAAACATAACGATGGGTTTGCCCGAAGGGAAAATTATATAACAAGCATATGTTATCCTCCTCAAGCTTGACAAAAATAAAGAGGTACTGGTCAGCAATGACTGGGGAAAAATTGGGAAGAAAACTCAAAGAATCTTTATTGGTAGCAAGTCGCTCTTGAACATGACACTTCCACTCCGTGTCCGAGTCGGGTTGGGTTGTTTCATTCACCGGTCACATCGCCATGGTCACACCATACCATCCACATTTGCGGTTAATGCTACCAATCCATCACATCAGTGTCGCTGATATGTTCAAGAGAAGTCATCCAGAGAAGTCACCTGTGACCCACCCACTACCATACATTATACTCCATTCTTTCATGACCGCCACCCTGAACATTATATCATCAGATTGTTTTCACCTCCATCAAAATCATTTGCTCCGTTCCGTGTCATTGATGTGGGATTCATTAAGGCCCTCCTGTGATGGATCACTTCTTGTCGGCATCAGCTCATTATCCAAGACATTGGTCTAGGAACACCCCATTCAGTACTTTGAATCTTGCATGCCTTAATGGCAAGTTTCTCACTTTCGGCGATAGGTTTACATCAATGGCCTTCGACCAAAAGATTTTGCGTGGTGTTCGACGCCAAGTCCTTTATTCACACCACGGGAATTGTACTGTAGTACCTTGAGGGTCATTACAATTATCGGTGATTCCTCTCGCGCTTGTTAACAGTTTACATCATTGACTGGTAATCAAGCGATGTCTTTCCATGTTTGACTTCAGAACATTTCTCACATGGATCGACTTGTACTTCGAGTGAAGATTGGACGAGATCGAAGACCCCGGATCTAGTTTCATCCATCCGGGCTGCGATATATATTCAGGGAAATAAAGACATTGAATGTACAAGCATTGCAACACAGATAATCATCCTACCAAAAGGATGATGGCTCTATCAGAATCATCAGTCTACAATCAGACGATTGTCTGTCCTATGTACATGAAAATGAATTTATAAAGCTAAGCATGGGAATGCCCGCCTCAGCTAGATCATGAAAAACAGTATGAAGATAATATATTGTATTGTATCTTATTACAGGTCTCCTCCCAGCATTGAAAGAACTTCGGATCCTCATAATAAAGCATTTCACCCGATTAACGGCCTCATACTTTAGGGGGCAACTGTTATAGACATTTTTGTACCTTACAGGTCCAAGCATGAAATGTCCATAAACCAAGGGCTCCTAAGTCCCTAAAAGTGTTGTTCTAACCCCTAAAGGAACAAGGTCAACAAATTACAGCTTCTCCCAGAAGTTCTCCACCAGAAACTGCTCAGAATAAGTCAAAACAGGATCATTTCAGCTGCTCCACTGGCTAGGTGCGTTGCGTAGCACCTAAACACACTAGCTAGGTGCGTTGCAACGCACCTAAATGCACTATGAGGGTGCGTTGGGCGAGAAATGACAAATGGCAGTGTCATTCCGCGAGGTGGAGAGACAATGGAAGCTTCCAGAATCTTCTCCTATGACACTTGCCTCACTGAATTCGACCAAGGATGAGTAAGAGGCCTTCAGTCTCCAAGTGGAAGCAAGAACTGATAGAGAGAAGACACTAATCAAATCACAAGCTGACTCATCGTCCTTGCATACATCTATATATGGATCCCTCATCCCAGATATCCAGAGGCTGGAATTTTGCACATTGTAAGGAATTGTTGTTGGTTTTGAGACAAATATCAGAGTATTGGGTGATTTATGCTTTGTTGGAGGTGAAGAGGGGCTTCTTTGCTGGGAGGTTGATGCTGGGTCAGGAATCATTGGTTGTAACTCCTCCTGGATCTTCTTGTTTATTAATAAAAACTATTTGAGTTTTTCCTCCATGCTTTTGTATCATTGATGCTTGTTACATTTGTATGGTTAACTTAAATCTGATCCTAAGTTGTTTATGAATATAGATCCATGTCTTTGTATAGTTTTCTTCTTCTGTGATCTTACAGGTACTTGGTGAAGCTGGGCAAGTAAGGGAGCAAGTAGTTGGAAGCTGTCAAAGAAGAGAGAGATTGGATCAAAGGATTAGCGCAAGACACAGGTTGGTTCTTCCTATTCCTCTCTGTCTATAGTTCATAAAGGAAATACAAAAGTAGTGTTTCTCTGTTTGTTTCTAAGGCAGCTATCACACCTTAGTGGGATAGAGCAGTTCTAAATAGACACTTTTCCCGGTAACAATGATCCCCCAATCTTTGGGTTCACATTCTTGCCTCTAGCTTCTAGATGTGTAGCCTGAACTGATACATCATATAGGCTAGTGGGATTAAACATGAGAATGGTTTGCTTCAAATAGTTATGTAGACCACCTATATACTTCAACAAAGTTTCAGGTGAGCCTAGAGATATGCCTAGAGTTAAAGCTCTTTTTTTAAATTCCTAGGTATAACTTTGTACACTTTCGCCCTTTAATTGGTGAAGAGTTTGCCAACTCATCATTGCTTGCTGCATATAAGCTAGAGGATAGAATTGTTATTTGATGGGAAAAACAAATTCATTCCAAGTAGAAATAATTTTACCATGTCTCTTCAGATCAACTTGTGTCTTGCCTTCCCACCACACTAGTTCAGTTCCTCCAAGGCGAAGGCTAGCCTGCTAAATCTTTCTCCTTTCTGAATCAATGTTCTGCACCCTACAATATACATCAATCTATATAATCTAGTTATCTAGCTTTTCTGCATTTAATTATCCATCATATATTGGCAAATCAAATTTCACATCTAATTTAATCAAAGATGTTTTCTTCTTTTTCTTTTCAGGGCTAGGAGATGAGGATGATGGAGGTGATGGTGGAAGAGATGATGGAGGAGGCTTTCCCCTTTCCCTTTTCCCTCTGGAGGGGCATCTAGAGAAGGTTCCTCTACTCCTTTGTCTTGTTTGGATGTTGAAGTGCTTTCACCTCGACCCTTCTTAAATTCATGATACATCTCTTCCACCATGGCTCGAATGGCCATAAACTATCCATGAATTGAGATTCTGATTCCAATGGAGTTTCTTTTGCCATTTGTTACACTAAAAAATGTCACCATGGCTATTTACAGTTGGTATGGCTCTATCAACAGTCATACTACCCTCTTAAGCAAGTCTTATGCCTCTGCTATCCATGTCAAACTCCAAGAAAGAGAGAAAGTCTTTAAAAATGTGTTTATCTCTGGGACGCAGGTTCTCTCAACCTTGCCTGCGGGTACGCACCTAATGTTCACTATGTCTGCGTCTAAAGACGCTCTGTATCTAAAGGGGCAGGTGCGTCCCTCTGAAAAGGTTAAAATGCGCAAGTTTTATCTTCAAAAACTTACTTGTGGTCATTTCTAGAGCATTCTAGAAGGTTGTTTGACGTGTATGAAGCGCCTCCAGATGGTTCATGTACCCCTAACAAAGAGGAACTTATCCCATTAATAGGGGATTATCCCATTGATGTTGGACCTGAATAACTTCCTTTTGAGCACTATAAATACAGGCATTGGGCCAGAGGGAGGGGAGGTTGAAAGCTATACATTCCTAAGGGTAAATGCTGCTGGAATAGGGACCTCTTTGTGAGAACTAGTGAGGAGAGATTGCCATCTTTGCTTGTTCTATTTGGAAGTGGGTGAGATTTGTCAAAGTAGAGGAAGACTCTTGTGGACCCTGGAAGGAGCTTGCACAACACCAAGGCTCAGGTTGTAATGGTTCCTTTTGATTACCTTTAATGCAAATTGGTCCATTCTTCTCAATAACTTGTTGTTTATGGGTTATTTCATGTACTCCTTGGTCTATATGTTGAATATGCTTTGTTTTATGTTATAATCAGGTGTTATTTAATTGTTTGACTGTTGGTGATTGCAGGTTTTGGAGAAAAGGAGGAGCTCATCCAGATCAACAAAGCTTGGACTTCTACAACAGCGTTTGGACAAAGGTAAGAATGAAACACTTGATTTCTCATATCATAATGCATGTTTAGAGAAGGATAGCTCCAGTTTGTTTTGTTTGTCATTAGAATGTCTTAGACTTCTAGGAAGGTCGGTTGTGTCCGCACTCTTGACAGATTCCGTGTGACAAATTGGCGACTCCGCTGGGGATCCATTGATGTCAAAGTCTTTTCCTTTGAATGAACTTTGCTCTGAGAAAATTGATTTATTTTTCTGGTTTTTTACTGTGTGAACTTGTATTTGGGTTGGTTAGCTTAGGATTGAATTAGTTTTAGTTTTTCTTGAGTTTTTTCGAAGGACGCACCCTCTGAGTATTGCACAGTGCGTCCCTGGACGCACTGTCGCTGTGTGCACAGAGCGGGCCCGCACCTGTCTTAACAGGCTGCCTGCGTCCCCTGCTAAAATTTGAGAAAATTCCATTTTTTGCATTTTTTCTCTTAGATTTTGCTTTTTCTTAGTTTTTACTGCCCAGATCCACTGGTTACCTGTCAGAAGCTTTCACTTTAGTTTCATTGGCATTTTTGTTTCAAGCTTTCATCAATTGGGTGTTTTGAGTCTCTTTTTTGAGAAATTCTTAATTTGATTTCCTTTGGTCATTACTTGGAGGTTTGTCTCAGTCCTTTCACAATTTTGCATCTTTTTGCTTGTATGAGTGTTAATCGCCTTTGAGTGTTTTTATTTTTTGATCTTTGGAACTCTCACCCAATTTTCTCAACTTGCACTTGATTGGTTCTTAGATTACATTAGAATCGTCTTGTGTTTGAGAATTCTCTTGCATAGATCACATTTGCATAATTAGAATTCTCATTTTCAGAATATGAATGAAAAATGTGCATAGATTACATTTGCATACTTTTCAAGTGAATTGTGCATAGATTACAATTGCATAGTTTACATTCTGAAAAATCAATCGTAGATTTAGATCAGTTTTCTTTGATTTGAATTTACACAAAAATTAAAATAAAAAACTATTTTGGAGTTGATTTGCATTAGTTTTTCTTGATGAAATTAGTGCATTAGAGAATTTGTTATTTTTCTCTTAGTGATCAATTTTTGCATTGTTGGAAGTGAATGGAAACTCTCTCCTTACTTTAGTTAGGATTCATCAAATTGAAAGATTCCATTATCATATTCGATTGCATTCAGTTGAGTCGGGTCATAACACCATTGGTTTCGTATCCATTTACCCATTTGAGTAATAACAGCCTTAATAACACAGTGCTTAATTAAAATTCATCTAGTAATTTTTACATTTCTAGGGCTCTGAAGCACCAACATAGCTTAGGCTAGTGTCTTGGAGTAGGAGAGTAATTAACTCTCCAAGACAGCAAAACCAAACAAGTAGCTTATCTTGTGGTAAGATAAATCCAACTGTTGCATTTATACTCTGGGAAAGCTCCTCTTAAAGGAGAAGCACGAGCTCGTGTCTGAACCAGTGAGGGGATCAATCCTCCCTCATTGGGAACGACGCCAGATACGCACGTACTATAAACGGTAAACCTCGGATTAACCATTGTCGAGGAGCCTGGGGTCACTTATCGGTAAACCTTGGATTATTGTCAAGGAGCCGGTAAGGGGATTGAGCTTGATACTCTGCCCTTGCGTGCTGTCGGAGCGTAGACTGTTCCCCCAGGTGTATTTGTTACTGTTGGTGACCTTAGTGACCATTATCTTTAGGATTCTACCCAAGGTGACGGTGGAGGGAAGATCCCACTGTACCTGGAGCAGACGTCGGTTATACTCACTTGGATTTTCTGGGGGGTTCACTTCACTCGAGACGGTTAAAGTGGAGGAACTTGGTCCAGTCTATTCATTAAGCAGGTTACCGAGGTAACTGTTCCACCCGCCATTTCTGTACTGAATTCTGCAAGGTTGGGCTTCATCACCAACTAGTGTTTTCGGTCCGGAGAGCTTACTGTTTGTGTGTGGTTTGACTCCTAGATTTGATAGCGCGTGTTAATTTGTTTGTTTTTACTTTTAGAGACCATAGGTGTGAATTGTGAATTTTAATTGTTAAGTGTGAATTGTGAATTGTTAATTTTAGTTTTAAATTGTTAATAAAATTCACTGAAGTTGAATATAATGGCAAATGTTCCGGAATTTATCAACCTAGGAACCCCTCCTAATGAGAATCCTAGTACTTTTCCTTACTTTGGAAATGTTGGTCCTGTTGGTCCTCCTTATATGGTCTTTCCTCCAGTTGGAAGCCATGATCAGTGTTTACGAGGATAGTTTTTCCTGTATCAACCTCGTTAAAAAATTAAATAGGATGCCACGAGGATAGTTTTTTCCTGTATCAACCTCGTTAAAAAATGAAACAGGCTAGCTTGAGGAAAGTTCCTTTTACTGTGTCAACCTCGTTAAAAAATGAATCAGTGAGTACGAGGATATTTTTTTCCTGTATCAACCTCGTTAAAAAATGAAACAGGCTAGCTTGAGGAAAGTTCCTTTTACTGTGTCAACCTCGTTAAAAAATGAATCAGTGAGTACGAGGATAGTTTTTTCCTGTATCAACCTCGTTAAAAAATGAAATAGGCTAGCATGAGGATAGTTCTTTTACTGAGTCAACCTCATTAAAAAATGAATCAGGTAGAATTTAGGATATGTAGGTAGATTGTAGAAAGTAGGGTTTGAGGATAGTTCCTGTTACTGAGTCAACCTCGTTAAAAAATGAATCAGGTATGAGGATAGTTCCTGTTACTGAGTCAACCTCGTTAAAAAATGAATCAGGTATGAGGATAGTTCTTTTCTTGTGTCAACCTCCATAAAAATGAAACAACTCCCTTTTCAAGTTAAATATTGAAAGTAAACCTTCATTACATCCATCTAGTTGAATGCAATGAAGCCTGGGGGCATGTACCTCGTTTTGCATCATTAAACTGTGGGCATGCGAAATTTTTGAGCATAGTTCCTTGTCTTGTGTCAAGCTCATTAAAATATGAAACAAGGATAGGTTAGATAGGTAGATTATAGAGAGTAGTCATGAGCATAGTTCCTTGTCTTGTGTCAAGCTCATTAAAAAAATGAATCAAGGATTTTAGAGCATAGTTCCTTGTCTTGTGTCAAGCTCGTTAAAAAATGAATCAAGGTTTTTAGAGTAGAGTTTTTTGTTAGGTAGATTGTAGTGAGTAGTTATGAGCATAGTTCCTTATCTTGTGTCAAGCTCATTTAAAAAATGAAACAAGGGTTTTGAGGATAGTTCTTTTCCTGTGTCAACCTCACTAAAAAATGAAACAACTCCCATAAGTCTTTCCAAAATCTTGAAAGTCAAGCTTCATTCCATCCACCTCATTGAATGCAATGAAGCTTGGGGGGCATGTACCTCGTTTTGCGTCATTATGCTGGGGGCATGTGAACTTATAACAAGCATAGTTTTTCGTTTCAAGCTTGCATAAACATGAAACCGAATCCGAGCATAGTTCTTTTCCTATGTCAAGCTCATTAAAAAATGAAACAAATCCTCCTCTAATTGAGTCAAGAGTTTGACCAGATCTCATAAATGTTAAGTTGTATATTTAGGTTAGTTATTTTAGTTTTTGTATAATTTTCTTACAGTTTTAGGTCGAGTCTTTCAAATGATCTCATAACTCAACCTTCATTTCATCCAACTGGTTGAATGAAATGAAGCTTGGGGGGCATGCACTCTAACAGTTATGCTTAGGGGGCATCAAGCACAGTTTTCTCTCTATTTCAAGCTTGTGTAAAAATGAAACTACTTTGAAGCATAGTTTTTATCTGTTTCAAGCTTTTGTAAAAATGAAACCTATCTCGAGTCAATTTTAGTTATTTTCAAGACTCGTTAAACTCATGAAAATCTCGAGATTATTTTGCTATTTTTCATTCTCGTAAAACAAATGAAAATGTCGAGTTCTTTCTGTCTTTTCCTGCTCGTAAATTAAATTGAAAGTCGGCCATATGAGTACATTTTTATCATTTTTTCGAACTCATTAAAACTTACGAAAAAGTGAAAACCATGAGTACATTTTTATCCCTTTTTCAAACTCGTTAAAACTTGCGAAAAAGTGAAACCTCAAAGTCATCTTTTAAGCCCTTTTCTGACTCCTAAAACATGAAAAGATTGCCGAGCGTTTCTTTTACACTCGTTAAAACGGAATTAAAAGACGGTCCCCTTATAGCTCTTTTCTGACCGTAAAATCAGGAAAAGATTGCCGGGTTTTTGTCGTTTCAAACTCGATATGGAAATAAAACGACGTGTCCTTGATCGCTTTTTACTTTTCAGGTCAGTGGCACTAATTATGAAAGTACTCCTTGGTCGCAAGATCAAGCGGTTCCCCCAGGTATTATTTTATACTTTTTCGGGCTTGAGGGACACAAATCTACGAAAAAGTTCAACTTGGAGTCTTCTTAAGTTTTTCAGACTCTCTAAAATTGAAAAACGCCGAGTTTCTCCTATACTGGGCTCGTTAAACATTTCACAGTAAAGGACCTGTTCAATTACAAATAGGAACGAACTACTCCTTCCTAGGGTTCGAATCAAAACTAGGTTGGACTCATCTGAAGGATGAGCTTATAATCAAGAATATGTTATCCTCCTCAAGCTTGTTAAAAATAAAGAGGTACTTGCCAGAAATGGTGGGGGAAAAGAGAGAAGAATGAGCCTATTTGTTACCTTTTGTCTCAGAAGAAGCTTTACTACCACTCTTGAACACGACACTTTTCATTCACCTGGGTTGGGAAATTCTTTACCTCACAGTTGATCAAACCACTTTGAAAGTCTTCAGCCGGGTTCCGGGGATTAACTTTGAGTTATTTAGCACCAAACCATTTGTCGTTTCATTATGTGTTCAAGAGGTATGCAAACAAAACTTTCATCTGCAAAATACTTGTCATCCATTTGACCATCCCTGAGTCAGTCCTTACAGCAACATTTCTTCAACTTATGATTTCGTGTTGTGGGCTTGCCTGCAACGGGTCACTTTCTATCGACATCAGCACATTATCTAGAGAGATGACTTAGAAATCGTCAGTGCCTTGAAGTCTGCATGCATCAATGGCAGATTTCTCGCCTTTGACGTCAGTTTACATCATTGACTTTCGATCGAAGGATTCCGTGAAATGTTCGACATCAACTCATTCATTCACATCTCATGGATTGTACTGGGTACTTTGAGAACCATTGACATTACTGGTGGTCTCTCTCACGCTTGTTAACAGTTCACATCATCGACTGGTAATCAAGTGGTTTCTACCATGTTCGACATCGACTCATTTATTCGCATGGCTAGAATCGTACCAATTCGAGAAGTAGGAATGAAGACCCTGGATCAAATCTTTACCATCCAGGCTACGAGGAGTTTTGTATTCATTATCTAAGTAGACTAATCATAAACAGATGGCTGCGTCCATACTGTGTCTACAAAAGTCTATGATTATGATGTACTGCAAGAGCATTCCTGTATCAGAGTAGTTAGTCTGTTAGTTAAAGTTTTGATCTGAGTATGGGAATGCCTACCTCAGTGATGATATAATCTTATACATGTATTTTGTGTTGAAAATTGCAGGTTCTGACCAGGTTCTCCACGAGATAATCCTTGAAATGATAAAGCGCTTCACCCTTCCTAGATCCTATGAAACCCTAATCTACTACAGGCTTCGCACTTTAGGGGGCAATCTGTTACACTAAAAAATGTCACCATGGCTATTTATAGTTGGTATGGCTCTATCAACAGTCATACTACCCTCTTAAGCAAGTCTTATGCCTCTTCTATCCATGTCAAACTCCAAGAAAGAGAGAAAGTCTTTAAAAATGTGTTTATCTCTGGGACGCAGGTTCTCTCAACCTTGCCTGCGGGTACGCACCTAATGTTCACTATGTCTGCGTCCAAAGATGCTCTGTGTCTAAAGGGGCAGGTGCGTCCCTCTTAAAAGGTTAAAATGCGCAAGTTTTATCTTCAAAAACTTACTTGTGGTCATTTCTAGAGCATTCTAGAAGGTTGTTTGACGTGTATGAAGCGCCTCTAGATGTTTCATGTACCCCTAACAAAGAGGAACTTATCCCATCAATAGGGGATTATCCCATTGATGTTGGACGTGAATAACTTCCTTTTGAGCACTATAAATACAGGCATTGGGCCAGAGGGAGGGGAGGTTGAAAGCTATACATTCCTAAGGGTAAATGTTGCTGGAATAGGGACCTCTTTGTGAGAACTAGTGAGGAGAGATTGCCATCTTTGCTTGTTCTATTTGGAAGTGGGTGAGCTTTGTCAAAGTAGAGGAAGACTCTTGTGGACCCTGGAAGGAGCTTGCACAACACCAAGGCTCAGGTTGTAATGGTTCCTTTTGATTACCTTTAATGAAAATTGGTCCATTCTTCTCAATAACTTGTTGTTTATGGGTTATTTCATGTACTCCTTGGTCTATATGTTGAATATGCTTTGTTTTATGTTATAATCAGGTGTTATTTAATTGTTTGACTGTTGGTGATTGCAGGTTTCGGAGAAAAGGAGGAGCTCATCCAGATCAACAAAGCTTGGACTTCTACAACAGTGTTTGGACAAAGGTAAGAACGAAACACTTGATTTCTCATATCATAATGCATGTTTAGAGAAGGATAGCTCCAGTTTGTTTTGTTTGTCATTAGAATGTCTTAGACTTCTAGGAAGGTCGGTTGTGTCCGAACTCTTGATAGATTCCATGTGACACCATTCTCCTCCGAGGATAGACCCTTCCAATCTCTGGATTAGCCTCAACAAGTTTTCCTTCTCCTAGTTTAAGCTTTGACCTAGTTAGCATTCCAAAATCCAGCACAAGCTTGTCTAGCCTTAACAAAACCAAAAACCAAAAGCTCTGATACCACTTGATCTAAAAATGAGATCTTAGATTAATATTAAGGTATTACAAACTCATGTGCAGGATTTGCCTATATTACTCAGTGCAACGAATCAAAAAGATTACGAATAATATAGACAATGAGGAGTTAGAGAATCATAATAGACACACACACATAACATAGCAAATAATCAAGGAGCTCATCCAAAACTCTTGGGCTACATCTCCTGGTCCAGCTTTAAGTGGTTACCTCTCTATTATGTCTTTAAGAGTAGAGTTTTTACAAATGTGAGCTCAAATTGAATCTCAACACAATAGGAACAAACAACAGGGTTTTTCTTGAATCCTCAAGTCTTTCTGAGTACACAGACTCTCCCTCTCACTCTCTGTCTCTGTTTTCTCTCTGTCTTAGCACTGCTTGCTCCTGTCTCTATCATTTAGTGGCTTTTAATCCAATCGACACTTGTCTATTCATTTTCCCTTTCAGGCTCTTTGGCTGTCAGCCTCTGTCCGCTCAAATCCTCTCTGAGCATTAAACAATCATTTTTAAACATCTTTAGGAATGGTGGCCACCTATTTTGTAATAGAACATACCATTGGCACGTTAAAAACCCAAGAATATCTTTCCTCTGTTTAAACAGAGAAATACACATAAAACACTGTAAAATCCATAGAAATGCCTTTTATTGGACTTGAAATATTATGGAATCCACCCTAAACTCCATCGGGGCCACCTTTACATCGTTATCGCAAATCGCTTAGTCATGGTTTCCTTCGTATTTGGGTTTATAGCGAAAAACCCCAAATACAAACGAAAACTCGAAAAAAATGCTCCATATTGGACTTCAATATTATAATATCACATTCATAACCCTTTTGGGTCCAACTATATATTGCTATCGCACATCTCTTTTGGCTTCTGATCGCCGATTGCGGCAATCGGCCTTATCAGCTATCGGCGCATCACATGGTCACTGGCCTCCTTGGCATCACTGCTTACAAAGTTGTGATGCGATATATCGCAATCGCATATCACCAATCCTTCTAACTATGGGCTAAGTCCTTCTGCATATGATCCATGTGATAGCACAGGTAAATTAGGACTGTTGGTCTACGTGCTTGATCGACGATCCTCGTTTAATCGCGCTGATCTCCATCGTGATTTCCATAAGGCTGCCTTTGATAGACTCTGCTTGCTACCTCCAATTGCGATATGCTAATTAGATCTAGACCGTTGATTATCTAGATCCAACGGCTCCTGTGCATTGATGTTTTAGTCTCCCATAGGGTCTATTTTCACCATTTCTACATGTTTTTCCTGCCCGATAGTGTTTTCTACCATTCTTGAAGGTTTACCCTTTGCAAAGGTGTTTAAGTATTGAAAGACTTAGAGGGTTTTAGGATCCATTTTGGATCAATGAAGCACTTCAAGAGTTTATACAAGAGCACCAAACTGTGTTGGGGGCCCTCGGTGCACAGCTGCAGGAGTTATAGGTGCAGCCCCCTCCAGTGGTACCCTTTCTACCCACCTCGCAGTAGGATCCTCAGCATCAGAGCAAATGCTGCATGCATTGATGGACAATATGATAGTATTGCCGAAAGGGGCCATAATTGCACCGAATGTGACTGATAGATTTTCGGTTAGCATGTTGAAAGGACTTGGCCTTAATTTGGCTACCCTTCTGCGAGAGACACTGTATCAACTACAAGATGGGATAACAATAGAGCTGCGTGCCAGGGAGAGCCGCGTGATCTAATTTCTTGGCAAGCAAAAGATAAACATAGAACAGCTCAGCTTGCAGCGTGACTAATTGGTGTCGCAAAATCAACATTTGGTACAAATGGTAGATGATGCTTGTCAACGTGTCTTGGAGCTAGCCATCATAGTATATCTACCAGTAGAAGTGTGGATCCACAGTTTGGAAACTAGAGTCCATGAGGCCAGGGAAGAGATGACAAAGGTGCAGCTGGAGCTGAATCTCTAGATCGCCGAGCTATGATGGAAGGCGTAGCCTTTCACTCCCTTGAAAATCAGAGAACAGCGTGCTGGCGTTATTGCAACAGGGTTGGATGAAACTAGAGGTGAACTGCGCGACTATATTGGCATGTTGGAACAGGCACTTGAGGTCCTCGTGACTTTGCAAGAGGACCTCAACATCCAGTGCTTGGAGACAGAGGCGCAATAACTCCAGCAACAATATGGCAGTGTGAGAGGAACTATGTAGATGGTAGTCCTTAATCAGCGGCTTGCATGGATGCAGCAAGATAAGGCACTAAAGGAGCAGGTGGATGCCACACGACATAAGGAGGTAGTTCTCAAAGCACATGTTTAGCAATGGATTGACGAGGCCTTCACGATCACGGTGAATATCAAAGGAAAGCTTGTGCACATATAAGGGATGCACGCACAGATGCAGGAAAGAATGCCGACCACAGACGTCTCAGAAGAATGGATGCAGTAGGTTCAACAAGCAGCAGCTCAATGTGCTACGGGCATTAATACTGTTCCAGAATAGTTGGAGGGACTCCACACCAATATCGCCGCGCCGATAGAGTGACTCGAGGGTGAGTAGCGATGTTTGTGTTGGGGGCCTGTTGGGCATGTAATCTCCAACTACATGTTTTGGGGCTCAAACCCCAAGTTTTCAGTTGATATTGTTGTAAAGCTCCACAAATTGGTGGGCGCGAAATGTATGTTAGAGTCATAGGGCTATCCGCCCTAGTTTTGAATGTAATGTTGGCCTACGCATGGTTAGTAGACCATAGGATTACATAAATAGAGTGAGGCTCTAATTTGTAAATACATCTAATGGAGAATGGGCATGAAGGGTCTTAGAGATTAAGTCAAAGTGTAAAGTGTTTTTTGGGTTGTAGAGTAGGAAAAGGCTCTGCAACTGAGTGCGTAGAGGCCTAGTAGAGTCTGCAACTGAGTGTGCGGACCCCTGCAGCTGAGTGCTCAAGGTAGAGTTCAGTTTGTAACCAGAAAATATATTAATAAAGAAAGGTTTTGTTACCAATTCTGTGTATCTATTCTGGGTTATTACATGTTTGATATCATTTGTGAATATATTGTTTCTTTACTGCATGCACTTGTATGAATTGTGGATATTGTTAAGTATAACTAAAGTATACAGATAAGCTAAGTTAATTAACTAATATTGGATTACTAGTAAGGACTTGGGTAATAACATTGTTCGGCCCTCGAGTAGGGTTGCGCGAAGGCAACATCTTAGGTTGTGAGGTACGAGTAAGTGTGCGTAGCGACGTGCACGCAAGGTCAAACTACAGACCACTGGAACTCATCAAACATCTCAAGGGTGCACAAACCTAGTTCTAGAACCCTCCCATACTACGTCATGTGAGACCTCAGTCCGTGCTCCACGGACTATTCCCGAAAGGGCTAGTAGTACCGAGATATGTCTGGCTAAATCACCTCTGAACCTGGGTCAGACCCGAACAAGCCAACAGGGAGTGGTAAATGTAGTCTTTGCTTGACCCTTTGGTTGAACTAAGATTTCGTTGTATCCAGAGAATCCATCAAGCAATGGAATTTTGGATGAGGCTACTACCCTTTGGAGAATGTGGTCCATTTTAGGGAGAGGGTAGTTATCTCTAAATGACACTTTGTTCAGGTTCCTAAAATCAACACAGAGTCTGATTTCTCCTATTTTCTTTCTAGTAGTGATCAAATTAGAGACCCAATCTAAATATCTAATTGGTTAAAAGATTTGTGCATCATACATCCTTTTTACCTCCTTTTCAATTAATGGCATAAGAACTAGATTAATTCTTGTAAGATTTTTTTTAAAGGGATTATGATCTTCTTTGAGGGGTATTTTATGTTGAATAACGATGGTATCATAAGACTTAAGGTCTTCATAATTCCAGGCAAAGAAATCTTGAAACTCATTGAATAGACTTATGTATTTCATCTTTTCATCTAGAGGTAATGCTTTTTATATTTTAATAAGCTTGGGTTTTTCTTCTGTTCCTATGTTACATTCTTCTATGTCTGCTCTTAAAGGCTCCTTTTTTGGTTTTCTAGATACATCATTTGAATCAAACAAATCTTCTAATGGGACTAATCCCTTAGGCAAAAAATTATTCTTAAGGTTTAAAATCTCATAATCATCATTGATTATTTCTTCTATTTCTACCTTTTCTAAGTTATATATTTCTACTTTAGTGAATTTAGTGGGTTTATTTACATCTAAAGAATTTATATCTACCTCACTATCTACTGTGCAATCAATATCTATGTTACATTTTTTAAACTCTCCTTTAGCATTCATAAAATCATAGATTTGAGAATCTTGTGAAAAAATCTACCAATATTTGAGATTATCAGGTATGATAGGTCTATGTCTTAGTTCTGCAGTGTACTGGTGGTTGGGCTAAAAAGGTAATCTTCAAGTGCTAGCAAAAGTAGCCAAACTGTGAGCTTGCATGTTTTGCTTCCTAGGAATAGTCGCAAAATCAGTTTCAAGGAGTTCCTTAATTAGGTATAGGACAATTTCTCTGTATTGACTAAGTCTGGGATTACTCACAGAATATTCTCCTTTAATTTGTTATATAATCAATTTTGAGTCTCCCATGATAGAAACTATCTTGGCCCCATGTTTTCTTAAAATTTGCAGTCCTAGTCTTAAAGATGCACACTTTTCCATGTTGTTTATACATTTAAATTTTAATCTAAAGGCATGATCTTTAGAATGATTATTTTCCATGTTATGAATCCAAACTCCTGCACTTGCTCCTAATCTATTTATAGATCCATCAAAATCCAAATGCCATAGAGACTTATGAAATATACTTTCACTATCAGGTGATTTGTATTTTTCTTCTATAGCTGTGATTTCATTTTTTCCATTGTATGAATTGTACGAGATAAAAGAGTCCATATCAGAATGCATGGAGTCACTACTCCTAGATCACACATATCTACTTCTTTGACTTGATCTACAAATTCATTTCTACACTACAGAAATTCAATGTAAAGACTATGTTAAATAAACTCAAAGAATCAAATCTTAAACTAATGATGTAATAAGAATTAACTAATTTTGGAAATGACATCTTCTAGAGTTAACACTATGATAAAGCTAAAAAAAAAATCAGATCTTGGATTAACACTTAGAAAATTAGATTCAAAATTAACACTACAGTAAACTCAGAAAATCTCATGCTGGTACACACCAAACCATGAATATAATTCAACCTTTTTCTCATTGGAAGATATCTGTAACCAAAGGAATGAAAGACTAAATTAATCTTGATCGAACATAATCTTAATCTTTTACCAATTTAGATCCACAACACCATAATATAGATTAAGTACGTAATGAAATAATTTGGAAATATGAACAATAACTTTCACTCAATATTCACACTGCAAACCAATTAAACCAATTAAACAAATGTAATTCTAATATCTACACTAATTATAAGACTTGTTTCCGGAGGTGGTGAATCCTTTGCACTCTTGGAGCAAGTATAAATTAATTGAATATCGCTTTAAAGATAAAAACACATTAGCACTTACATAATTTAAATGCATAATCAAACTTATGTATTAATGTTTCAGAGAAAATACATCAAAGCTTCCATGTAAATAGAATTACATCCCAGTTATTCTATTGTTGTTGCTCCTATTTCTACCCTCTTGTTCTACCACCACCACCAACAACGTACATGTAAAGAGAAATGGCTTTTATAAGGTGCAGTCGATGGAAACAATTCACACCCAATGAACTCAGAAAAAATCAAATATAACAGCAAGGCTAAAACATGTCGTATGAGATCTTCTGGATAGTCTTCAAATTGATAACGGTTAGGCTCATTGTAATCAATGCAGGGCTAAAGGAACCACTTCCTTGTTTAGCACAAGGTCATTCAGCAAAAGGCATGGAAAACCGAACCCGAATTGACCCGTTCAAGCCATTCACGTTCATTCTGTACTTAAGAAATGATGGAATATTCCCTTGATAGTAACTTCTTCATCATGTCAAATTTTTCCAAACTGTTTCTGTGTTACCTGAATGAGGGTGCTCTCAACAAAACTTGTGTGTCTTAATTTCAATATTATTCACCATTTGATCACGAAATTCATATTTTCACCTACATCAATCTCATTCCATACTCAACCTTGTATTAACTAATTTCACTGAATTGTGAATAATTTTGGCAATGGTACCCTATGAAAAAGGTACTTAGAAAAACCATCATTAGAAAATCATGGAAAAATCATCCTTAAGACATTAAAAACACAATAAAACTATGATATTTAACTGTGATATGAAAAGGATGGTTTTAGGCATGGGTTATAGGAAATGGATATGAATATGGTAGAAAGTGCAGGAATATACTTTATAAATGGTAATGTTATATCTTGAAAATGAGCGCATTTTTGAGGTCCAACAACCCCCCATGCCTATGATTTTTCATCTCCTCATGCAAACATATTCCTTTCTCATTTATAGATTCTATGACATCATAACCTTGGGCAGGGTTGGTTCTTGTCGAGCAACACTACGTGAAGATTTGGAGGTGTTGGTTCTTCTGGAGTAGCACTATTCATATTTGACTACCATAGAGTGGGAAGCGATATGATTGAGGACAAACACTAAGTGGATAAGGAAGAGATGAGGTATCTCATGAATCATGAAGTGATAATGGGAATGGTGGATACAAATGCTTGCATACTCTAAGACCAAGGTTTATATATGGTTCTTATTTTTTTGGGAAGAAATGACTTCATATTTTGATATCAACTCTGTCACAACATATAGCATTTCATCATGTGATAATACTGCAAACTTGTGATACAAATGGTACAATTCCATTGTGGTAACCAATCTGCAGGAACAAAGTTCATGCCTTGAAATTCCAACAAAAGAATGAAAATAGAATTCCCACATGTTATGGATGCTTATGATGTAGAAAGAGAAGGCATTATGGTTGTTTCTTTGTATTAGTGGACCACTATGATCTACTTTTCATTCATATGGCCTGATTAGAGAACTTATGCATTTTATTATGAAAATGGATTTCAAATGCAGGTGGATGATAGTGATGATGAGAGATAGAGTATATGAAATGGAAAGTGGTTAACCATCATGTTTCCTTGCATTCTTAATGAACTAAATAATATTAAACCAATTTATCTCAGTTTTACCTTTACATTGATGTGTTGATGCTGCAAGATGTCGTAAAAGATGAAGTGTACTGATATGGATCTAAGAGGAAGTGCTAGAGCTCCAATGGATTTTGATTCGTATCTGCTAAAGGATGAAATTAAGGCTAAAAGATAAGATGAAGGTCCTCATCTCCCTCATACCTAAGGAGTTTTATGTCCCCAAACAACTAAGGAAAGGTGACTACTACTGCAAATGAATATGGAATGCTAATACAAAAATCCAAACTGTTGCAAATCTATGTTCAAATCTCCAAACCACATAGTCTTCAACTGCTACACACCCATGTGCAATATTGCATATGTGAAAATGGTGTCGATGTCGAACATAAGAAAGAATCATTGGATTACCGACCATTGAGGAGATCATTAACCAATGCATGATGTCCCACCTTTGATGTTAATGGGAATCAAGGCACTGGGTACATTCCACTAGCCATGAATGGATTTGTCGAAGTCAAATGGACTGCAGAATTTATCCACAAAGAAACATTGATGTATTTACTTAGTATATGACAAGGATACCTACCATTAAGGCATGCAGGCTCCCAGGTACCTTACCTAACCCTAGCCCTAATCCCATATAATTTGTTGATGTTGATGGGACAAGGCTTGTCAACAGGTGGGCCTTAAGGAATCCCACATCAACCAACTTGAGTAAAAACATAATGATTTGGAAGATACATGATGTGAAGAACTCATACAAATTTACAAACTTTATTTGGAACCTTGCCTGCCAATTACCTTGTTTTCAAGCAATATCGCTACCCAGTTGCACCAGACAAGCTCATTTTCACAAAAGGACTTATTTTTTCTCTTTACTATTTTCATTTATTTATTTATAATACTAATTTTCCTACTACATTCAATAAAGATGTCCTCCTTCAAGTGAAACATAAATTCCAGTGAATCCATGTATAGATCAAATACAAAGATACATTCATGCTCAAATTTAACATATAAACTCTAGAATGTACATGAGCATGAAAAATAAGCATTTTTGAAAGATGTGATACAAAGAGTATTTGAAGATGAGAGTGGTACTTTGACTGGATTGTGATCTGGAACCAATGCTCGATGTAATACTGGTGTTATTGGCTCATTTACTCATTTGGACCACTTTGAAATTCCTCCTCGTTCATGCTAGGAAAACTTGGATAATTATTCTCTGGAATGCATACAAGGCTTGCTGTTGGGCATGGTGAAAGTTCTTCGATCTCAGGTTCAGTTAGATGCTCCTTATCGGATTTGGTACATGATTGCTTAATCTCCTTGGTAGATAGGCAAGAGGGATCAAGGGAGACATCCAAATCCCTTTCTGACTATGGATAAATAGATAACTTCATGAATGCGGTGAGGATGAACTCTTCGTGAGAGGAAGATACCCAAGCTACTACTAGGATTTGAGAAAGTGCTTCGAGGGAAATTCTTCAAGCTCTTAATCATTCTTGAATTTCTCCTGCTAGTTCATGATTCATGTCTTGCAACATGAATTAGTACATAGGGGTTATTACAGCACCCCAAAAATGTTTTATCATTTAAAACCTTGATATTTTTAATCTAAGTAAAAACTGCTAATTGCAATAAAACTCACCAAACTTGAACTCCTTGGTTACTTGGTTAGGCAAAATTTGGAGAGACCCAAACAAAAGTGGATGTGTGGCTCTTCACTCACGTCTTATCATCTTCTCTACCCTCTAATTTCCCTACAACTAAGATCACACCAAAAACTTGTAAAATAAACTAAGCTCTAATCCCTTTAGAACCTCCCTAGAAACGACACCAAAAATATTGGTGAAATTATATGTGTTATAGTTTCCAACATTAAATTATCAATCCAGGGCTTATAAGCTTCGAGGCAGAAGTGCAGGGAACACAGGATCAGAGCATCTAACCTAAACTAGAGGAAAACATCAACTTGTTATTTAAGTACAAAATGTGGTTCTAGTTTAAAATTAATCAATTAACAAAATAACATGCTCAAGAAACACATATTTCTACTGCAAAAGAATATCAATCATCATTCAAACAATCTAACCATTGTTTTAAACTGAACTATGATATCAATCCTATTGATCAGAATCTAAATAAAAGAGAAACAATTGCACAAACTTAGGAATGTCAATAAAAGAGAAAATAACACGTATCTAAAAAGCAATCCTATCCTTATAAACAAAAGAGGAACTACTGAAAGATCTTATTCATCTAAAGAAACTCATTACAACTAATCTACGAAAACCTTCAATTTGAAACTCCTAATCTAGATGAAATAAATCACTCGAAAGGAAACTCAAAATCATGAAACTCGTACTCGAAATTCATAACTAAATGAAACCAGATCAAACTTCTACTACTCTGCAGTCACACATATCTATTGCTTTGAATTGATAAACAAATTCATTTCTACACTACAGAAATTTAGTGTAATGACTATTTTAACTAAAATCAAAGAATCAAATCTTAAACTAATGTGGTAATAAGAATTAACTAATGTTGGAAATGAAATATGCTAGAGTTAACACTATGATAAAGCAAAAAAAAATTAGATCTGAGATCAACACTTAGAAAATTAGATCTGAAATTAACACTGCAGTAAACTTGGAAAATCTCCTATTCATACACATCAAACATGAAAAGACTATCTTTATTGATTTTCAATTCACTGACTACAGACTCTTTTTACCCTGTGCACATAGTTGCAGGGGTCCGCGCACTTAGCTATTGACTCTACCCAATCCTCCTGCACAATCAAGTGTAGGGGCCTTCCCTTCTCTAACTAAGTGTAGCAAGCAGAGCCTTCCTGCCTTAGATCTTTCCCAAGGCAACAAAACTCTTCAATGTACCCAATTATCTATATAAACTTACTTCTAAGACATGCTAAGACTCAACTATTTATAGCTTTCCTAATACAATACCATGGCCCTTGGCTCATGGCTGATTCCTTAAAACGAACCAAAAACAAGGGGCTAAGGCCCCTTTGAATTATCTATCTACACACTTTGTGTCCACATTTTGTGAAGACTTTACATCTTTTACAAAATTCTTTACAAAATGACTAAGTTTAATCCAATTCTACCCCTGGGGACCCCATCCCAACACACTTCTTAAGTACAGAATGAACATGAACAACTTGAACAGGTCAATTCAAGTTCGGTTGTGCACACCTTTTGCTAAATGACCTTGTGCTCAACAAGGAAGTGGTTCCTCTATCGCTGCATTGATTAGAATGAGCCCAACCGTGATCCATTTGAAGACTTCCCAGAAGATCTCATACAACTTATTTTAGCCTTGTTGTTGTATTTTATTTTTTTTAGTTCCTTGGGTGTGAATTGTTTCCATCAACTACACCTTATAAAAGCCAATTCTCTCTACATATACGCTGGTGGTGGTGGTGGTAGAATAGGAGCGAAGAAATAAGAGTAGCAATAGTAAAAGAACTGAGAGGAAATTATATTTACGTTGGAAGCTTTGATGTATTTTCTCTAAAATATTAATACATAAGTTTGATTATCTATTTAAATTATGTAAGTGCTAATATGTTTTGATCTTTAAAGTGGTATTGAATTAATTTAGATTTTCTCCAAGAGTGGCAAGGATGCACCACCTCTGGAAACAAGTCTTGATCTTAGAATTACATTTGTTTAATTGATTTAATTGGTTTGCAGTGTGAATATTGAGTGAAATTTATTGTTCATATTTCCAAATTATTTGATTTTTTACTTAATCTATATTATGTTCTTGTCGATTTGAGTTGGTAAAAACAAACCTTGGAAAGAACTCAAGTGTATACCCTGCATACTTCTAATTCTACAACGTTATATTTGATCAAGATTAATTCAGTCTTGCATTCCTTTGGTTACAAAATTCTACCAATGAGAAAAAGGTTGAATTAGATTCGTGGTTTGGTGTGTATCAGCATGCGATTTTCCAAGTTTACTTGAGTGTTAATTTCAGATCTAATTTTCTAAGTGTTAATCCCAGATCTGATTTTTTTTTTTCTTTATCATAGTGTTAACTCTAGCATATTTCATTTCCAGCACTATTTAATTCATATTACCACATTAGTTTAAGATTTGATTATTTGATTTTAGTTAAAATAGTCTTTACATTGAATTTCTGTAGTGTAGAAATGAATTTGTTTATCAATTCAAAGCAGTAGATATGTGTGACCCAGGAGTAGTAGAAATTTGTTCTAGTTTCATTTAATTCTGAATTTCGAGTATGAGTTTCATGATTTTGAGTTTCCTTTCGAGTGATTTATTTCATCTAGATTAGGAGTTTCAAATTGAAGCTTTTCATAGATTAGTTGTAATGAGTTTCTTTAGATAAATAGGATCTTTCAGTAGTTCCTCCTTTTTTTATAAGGATAGGATTGCTTTTCAGATAGGTGTTCTTTTATTTTTTATTGAAATTCCTTAGTTTGTGCGATTATTTCTCTTTTATTTACATTGTGATCAATAGGATTGACATCATCGTTTAGTTTAAAACAATGGTTAGATTATTTGAATGATGATTGATATTCTTTTGCAATAGAAATCTATGTTTCTTGAGCATGTTATTTTGTTAATTGATTAATTTTAAACTAGAACCACATTTTGTACTTAAACAACAAGTTGATTTTTTCCTCTAGTTTAGGTTAGATGCTCTGATCCTGGGTTCCCTGCACTTGTGCCTTGAAGCTTACGAGCCCTGGATTGATAATTTAATTTTGGAAACTATAACACATATAATTTCACCAACATTTTTGGTCTCATTTCCAGGGGGGTGCTAAAGGGATTAAAGCTTAGTTTCTCTTACAAGTTTTTCGTGTGATCTTAGTTGCAGGGAAATTAGAGGGTGGAGAAGATGATAAGACATGAGTGAAGAGCCACACATCCAATTTTGTTTGGGTCTCTCCAAATTTTTCCTGTCCAAGTAAGCAAGGAGTTCAAGTTTGGTGAGTTTTATTGCAATTAGCAGTTTTTATTTAGATTAAAAATATCAAGGTTTTAAAAGATAAAACATTTTTGGGGTGCTGTAAGAACCCATGTGAACTAATTCATGTTGCAAGACATGAATCATCAACCAATAGGATAAATTCAAGAATGATTGAGAGCTTGAAGAATGTCCCTCGAAGCACTTTCTCAAGTCCTAGTAGTAGCTTGGGTATCTTCATCTCACGAAGAGTTCATCTGATCACATTCATGAAGTTATCTATTTATCCACAGTTGGAAAGGGATTTAGATGTCTCCCTTGATTCCTCTTACCTATTTACCAAGGAGATTGAACAATCATGTGCCAAATCCGATAAGGAGCATCCAACTGAACCTGAGATCGAAGAACTTTCACCATGCCCAGCACCAAGCCTTGTATGCATTCCAGAGAATAATTATCCACGTTTTCCTGGCATGAACGAGGAGGAGTTTCTGAGTGGCCCAAATGAGGAAATGAGCCAATAACACCAAGATTACATCGATCATAGGTTCCAGATCACAATCCAGTCAAAGTACCACTCTCATCTTCAAATAATCTTTGTATCACATCTTTCAAATATGCTTATCTTTCATGCTCATGTACATTCTAGAGTTTATATGTTAAATTTGAGCATGAATGTATCTTTGTACTTGATCCATACATGGATTCACTGGAAGTTCTCTTTCACTTGAAGGAGGACATCTTTATTCAGTGTAGTAGGAAAATTAGTATTGTAAATAAATAAATGGAAATAGTAAAGAGAAAATAAGTCCTTTTGTGAAAATGAGCTTGTCTGGTGCAACTGGGTAGCGATTTTGCTTGAAAACCAAGTAATTGGTAGGCATGGTTCCCAATAAAGTTTGTAAATTTGTATGAGTTCTTCACATCATGTATCTTCAAAATCATTATGTTTGTACTCAATTTTGTTGATGTGGGATTCCTTAAGGCCCACCTATTGACAAGCCTTGTCCTATCAACATCAACACATTATCTGGGATTAGAGTTAGGGTTAGATAAGGTACCTAGGAGCCTGCATGCCTTAATGGTAGGTATCCTTGTCATATACTAAGTAAATACATCAATGTTTCTTTATGGATGAATTCTGCAGTCCATTTGACATCGACAAATCCATTCATGTCTAGTGGAATGTACCTAGTGCCTTGATTCCCATTAACATCAAAGGTGGGACATCTCGCATTGGTTAACGATCTCCTCAATGGTCAGTAATCCAATGATTCCTTCTTATGTTAGACATCGACACCATTTTCACATATGCAATATTGCACATGGGTGTGTAGCAGTTGAAGACTATATGCTTTGGAGATCTGAAGATATATTTGCAGTAGTTTGGATTTTTGTATTAGCATTCCATATTCATTTGTAGTAGTAGTCACCTTTCCTTACTTGTTTGGGGACATACAACTCCTCAGGCATGAGGTAGATGGGGACCACCATATTATTTTTTAGCCTTTAGTTCATCCTTCAACAGATACGAATCAAAATCCATTGGAGCTCTAGCACTTCCTCTCAGATCCATATCAATACACTTCATCTTTTGCGACATCTTGCAGCATCAACACATCAAAGTAAAGATAAACCTAAGATAAATTGGTTTAATATTATTTAGTTCATTAAGAATGCAAGGAAACATGATGGTTAACCACTTTCCACTTCATATACTCTATCTTTTATCATCACTATCATCCACCTCCATTTGAAATCCATTTTCATAATAAAATGCATAAGTTCTCTAATCAGGCCATATGAATGAAAAGTAGATCATAGTGGTCCACTAATACAAAGAAACAACCATAATGCCTTCTCTTCCTTCATCATAAGCATCCATAACATCTAGGAATGCTATTTTCATTCTTTTGTTGGCATTTCAAGGCATGAACTCTATTCCTGCAGATTGGTTACCATAGTGGAATTTTACCATTTGTATCACAAGTCTACAGTATTATCACATGACAAAATTCTATATGTTGTGACAGAGTTGACATCAAAATATGAAGTCATTTCTTCCCAAAAAATGAAGAACCACATATAAACCTTGGTCATAGAGTATGCAAGCATTTGTATCTACCATTCCCATTAACACTTCATGATTCAGGAGATCCCTCATCTCTTCCTTATCCACTTAGTGTTTGTCCTCAATCATATCGCTCCCCACTCTATGGTATTCAAATATGAATAGTGCTACTCCACAAGAACCAACACCTCCAAATGTTCATGCAGTGTTGATCCATAAGAACCAACCCTGCCCAAGGTTATGATGTCATAGAATCTATAAATGAGAAAGGAATTTGTTTGCATGAGGAGATGAAAAATCATGGGCATGGGGGGGTGTTGGGCCTTAGAAATGTGCTCATTTTCAACATATAGAATTACCATTTATAAAGTATATTCCTGCACTTTCTACCATATTCATATCCATTTTGAGTATCCCATGCCTAAAACCATCATTTTCATATCATAGTTAAATATCATAGTTTTATTGTGTTTTTAATGTCTTAAGGATGAATTTTCCATGATTTTCTAATGATAGCTTTTCTAAGTACCTTTGTCGTAGGGTACCATCGCCAAAATTCTTCACAAGTAAGTGAAATTAGTTACTACAAGGTTGAGTTCGGAATGAGATTGATGTAGGTGAAAATATGAATTTTGTGATCAAATGGTGAATAATATTGAAACTAAGACACACGATTTTTGTTGAGAGCACCCTCATTCAAGTAACCCAGAAATAGTTTAGAAAAATTCAACATGATGAGGAAGTTACAGTCAAGGGAATATTCCAACACTTCTTAAGTACAGATTAAACATGAACAGCCCGAACGGGTCAATTCGAGCTCAGTTGTGCATGCCTTTTGCTGAATGACCTTGTGCTAAACAAGGAAGTGGTTCCTCTAGCCCTGCATTGATCAGAATGAGCCTAAACATTATCCATTTGAATACTGTCCATAAGATCTCATATGACATGTTTTAGCCTTGCTGTTGCATTTGATTTTTTCTGAGTTCATTGGGTGTGAATTATTTCCATTGACTACACCTTATAAAATCCAATTCTCTCTACATGTACATTGTTGATGGTGGTGGTAGAACAAGAGGGTAGAAATAGGAGAAGCAACAGTAGAAGAACTGGGATGTAATTCTATTTACACTGGAAGCTTTGATGTATTTTCTCTGAAACATTAATACATAAATTTGATTCTGCATTTAAATTATGTAAGTGCTAATTATGTGTTTTGATCTTTAAAGCCATATTGAGTTAATTTACACTTTCTCCACGAGTGCAAAGGATCCACCACCTTTGGAAACAAGTCTTATAATTAGTGTAGATATTAGAATTACATTTGTTTAATTGATTTAATTGGTTTATAATGTGAATATTGAGTGAAAGTTATTGTTCAGATTTCCAAATTATTTGATTCTGTACTTAATCTACATTATGGTGTTGTGGATCTAAATTGGTAAAATCGAACCTTGGAAAGAAATCAAGTTTATACCTTGCATACTTATAATTCTACTACGTTATGTTTGATCAAGATTAATTCAGTCTTTCATTCCTTTGGTTACAAATATCTTCCAATGAGAAAAAGGTTGAATTATATTCATGGTTTGGTGTGTACCAGCATGAGATTTTCTGAGTTTACTATAGTGTTAATTTCGAATCTAATTTTCTAAGTGTTAATCCAAGATCTGCTTTTTTTTAGCTTTATCATAGTGTTAACTCTAGAATATTTCATTTCCAGCATTAGTTAATTCTTATTACATCATTAGTTTAAGATTTGATTCTTTGAGTTTAGTTAACACAGTCTTTACATTGAATTTCTGTAGTGTATAAATGAATTTGTCTATCAAGTCAAAGAAGTAGATATGTGTGATCTGGGAGTAGTGACTCCATGCATTCTGATATGGACTCTTTTATCTTGTACAATTCATACAATGGAAAAAATGAAATCACAGATGTAGAAGAAAAATACAAATCACCTAATATTGAAAACATATTTCATGAGTCTCTATGGCATTTGGATTTTGATGGATATATAAATAGATTAGGAGTAGGTTTAGGAGTTTTGATTCATAACATGGAAAATAATTATTTTGAAGATCATGCCTTTAGATTAAAATTTAAATGTACAAACAACATGGCAGAGTACGCGGCTTTAATACTAGGACTGCAAATTGTAAGAAAACATGGGGCCAAGCGAGTTTCTATCATGGGAGACTCAGAATTGATTATAAAACAAATTGAAGGAGAATATTCTGTGAATAATCCGAGACTTATTCAATACAGAGAAACTGTCCTAACCCTAATTAAAGAACTCCTTGAAACTGATTTTTCCACCATTCCTAGGAAACAAAACATGCAAGCTCACAGTTTGGCTACTTTTGCTAGCACTTGCAGATTACCTTTTCAGCCCAACCACCAATACTCTACAGAAGTAAGACATAGACCTGACATACCTAATAATCTCAAATATTGGGCATCCCATAACTTAATTCCAAAATTGTTTTGGGAATTTTTAATGTCTATGGATAAACACCTAAACCCCTAGACTAGTAGCTAAGTCTAGAACAACAGTGCAAAGCATTCTCTACTTTTTCTATAACCAATAGATTAAATAAGACAATAAAGAAGCCTACCTGAAGCTTTCGCTTACTCCTTATCTCCCTTGACCAATTCTGTCACTCCTTTCCATACTTAATCCACTTGAAAAGTACCTTCACACAGACATAAGACAAAAACCAATCAAAGCATATGATAATGATCTATTGATTAAACATAAAATGGAATCAAGTGCATAATACACATATGAAAGCATCAATAAACAATACAAACATATGGAAAAAGCTTTGAACACTTTATTAGTAAAAGGAAGAGTTACAACCCAATTTGCTTGATTCAGTGCCACTCCTCCATTTCAGTCCCATCCTCTCCTCATAACAAGAAAGACATTTTGAAATCATTACAATACTTGAAACCAACTCAAGTCTCATACTAACAACATCTCCCTATAATTCAATTATTTCCATCCCCTGATCGCTTAGATGAGTGGTTTTTTTATAGGTGAATGAAGGAAGTTATGTCATAAATGGTGACAATGAATGCCCTCCCAAACATAGGATTTATTTCCATGGAGAAAGGGATAAAGAGATTTATGTTCCTTAACTCCCTCCCTCATCCAATTTTGAGCCCAAAGGAGTGCATAGCCTTAACGAACTTCTAGAGGCATCCCATGGATAAGAATATTCCAAACCCCAATGCAGATTTTGCTCAAATTCACCCAGCGCACCCTGGTAGTGTATTGGGTTACACTGCAGTGCACCCTGGTAGTGTAATGGGCTGCACTGTAGCGCACCCTGGTAGTGTATCTACATGTACTGATCCTCTTAGAGATAATTTTTGGATGATTTCAGTCATAGAACTTCTTAGGAAGCTAGGCATTCCGATGGTTGACTTCTTTAGGGCATGTAACAACTGAATTAGGGTTTGATGGGCCCTAAAGCATTGATCTATAAGATGGGAGTGATGTGCCCAAATGGATCTATAACAGTTGCCACCTAAAGCATGAAGTCAAAAATATATATGTCAAGTGAAATGCTTTACCATGTGGAGAGGAGGTTTCGAAGTGGAAGGTGACCTGCATCAATTACAATACATATTTCATGATAATTTGATTTTTCTCATGAACTGTTGAGGGAAGGCATACCCATGTTCAACATATAAACTTTCATTACATGTACATAAATTAGATAGTCGTCTATAGATATAGACTCATGTTTATATAGATATAGACCCATGATTAGGATGAGCATCTGTGTAAAGCCATCGTACATATGATTTAGTATTCTCCTGAAAATATCATAGCTCGGATGGATGAAACTAGATCCAGGGTCTTCTATCTCGTCCAATTGTTCACTCAAGTACAAGTCTAACCATGTAAATAGATGATCTGAATTTGAACATGGGAATTCATTGTCTTATTGCCAGCCAATGATGTAAGCCGTTAACAGATGCGAGAGGAATCACCGATAATGATGATGACCCTCAAGGTACTAGAGTACATTTCGCAAGGTGTGAATAAATGATTTGATGTTGAACACCATACCAAGTCTTTCGGTCAAAGGCCAATGATTTCAACCTATCGCCAGAAGCGAGAAACCTGCCATTGATGTATGCAAGCCTCAAGGTACAGAAGGGGTGTTTCTAAGTCAACTTCTTAGATAATGTGCTGATGTCGACAAGAAGTGACTCGTCATAGGAGGACCTTGAGGTATCCCACATCAACGACACAAAATGAGGTAAATGTTTTTGGAGATGAAAAACAACTGATGACAGAAGGTTCAAGAATGGCGGTCATGAAAATGAAGGTTTAGGTATTGCAAAGGATGAAGTTTGAATTGAACGACTTCTGTTGAACATGTCGGCGACACTAAAATGAATTGGTAGCATTGAACCAAAACAAAGCAATGGATGGTATGATAGACCAACGGTGTGATAACCATCAAGATGAATGACCCAACCCACATAGTCATGGTGATGAGGTGAAAGTGTCATGTTCAAGAGTGACATGCTACCATAAGGTGTTCTCCCCTTTTTCCATTTTCCCCAGTCATTTCTAACCAGTACCTCTTTATTTTTATCAAGCTTAAGGAGGATAACATATGCTTGTTGTATAATTTCACCCTTCGGGTGAAGCCATCACTATTTGATGCTTTAACAAGTCTAGCAAAGGTGAAACTCAGTCTTGTCTAGATGGACAAGTTTGTTGCTATTTGATGTTTTTAACGAGTTTAATGACAAGGATAACTCGGTCCTTTTCATGTTTAGAGAGTTTGAAAAAGGGACGAAAAGAAAACTCCACAAGTTCTTTTTCGTAAATTAATCTCTCAAGCCCAAAAAAGCAAAAAAAATACAAGAGAGATATCATTTCCAATTCGTTCACGAGCTAGAAAGGACAAGTGCTCAAAAACCTTTTCATATTTAGAGAATCTGAAAAGAGCTTAAAGAGGACTTCACTTTGAGGAATGAGTGGTGTCTAGGATAGCAACTGGTTCCGGTGATGTTGGAACATCTCAAAACATGTTGATTTATGTGAAGAGGCTAGCTAATAAGACCACTCATTGCAACTGTTCCTCAAAAAGGTTAAAACAACCAAGTGAAAGCGTATGATTGGCTAAAGAGAAGGTGGTGATGGAATAAAACAACCAAGGCTCATCTAATGAAAGAGTTTGATAGAATGGCAATCACGAGGGTTAGAAATGGAAATGGGTTCATTTTTAGACAAGCTTGAACCATAAGGAACTATGCTTGGATTCCGTTTCATGTTTACACAAGCTTGAAATGAACAACTATGTTTGAATTCAGTTTCATGTTTACACAAGCTTGAAATGAAAAAACTATGCTTGAGATTGGTTTACATGCCCCCAACATGATGAAAGGGAGAGTCTCCTGTAACCAGATGGAAGTCGCTACGGTGAAGCAGGACGGCTATCCAACACATTTTTGGCTTCGTCTAGATAGGGAAATATTTGAATGAGGTGATTCCCTTCACATAACCTAAAGGGAAACTTAACTTTACCACTAGGTGCATGCCCCACAAGCTTCATTGTATTCACCTAAATAGACTACTTGTGGCTACCAGGTGGATGGAATGAAGGTTCATTTACGAGATCAAGTGAAAGACTCGACTGGGATTTTACGAGATCTAATCAAAGACTCGACTTGGAACTTGGGACCTTGTTTCATTTTTTAATGAGCTTGACAAAAGAAAAGGAACCCTGCTCAGATTCCTTGTTTCATTTTTTAACAAGGTTGACACAAGATAAGGAACTATCCTCATGGGCCTGTTTCATTTTTTAACGAGGTTGACATAGTAAAAGAACTATCCTCATGGACCTATTTCATTTTTTAACTAGGTTGACACAGTAAAAGAACTATCCTCATATCCTTGGTTTCATTTTTTAATGAGGTTGACACAATACAAAGAACTATCCTGATGGACCTTGTATCACAACTCATAAGAAGTCATGAAGGAGAGATCTAGTTCCAATTCCCCTAGTATATGATGTACAACATCACTGAATTGATCGTCAGTTGATGTCGGTATGGAATGGGTTGCCACATAATTGACCCGTGGCAGGGAATATACCATTGGTACAAAAGGACCATTTAGGGAAGATGGTTTACTAGGAGATATATTTGGATCGGAAAATGAAAGCTGGTTAACGATGACAATTATGCCTTCATGCAGGAAACAAATCACTCGAAAGAGTGTTGAAACAATAGCTCCCATGCCATAAACATAGTCACAGCCAAGAAGTAAATTGTAATCTAAAGGTCCCGGGACTACCATCACATTCAAATAAATGATTTTTCCTCCCAAAGTAATAGGCAACTGAGGAAGGATCCCTAATGGTTGACTAGTTCCTCTATTAAAAGGCAATAGATTCTGGGTAACTGGCACAAGTGGTGGTGAACCAAGCGCTTGCCAAGTAGTTGAGGAAAGGATACTCACTGATGCACCTTCACCTATAATGGTGCCAGATACAATCATATTACAAACTTGTACTATGATCTGGAAAGGCACATAGGAAGGAAGGTGGAATCCTGCTAGTCGATTCCAATCAAAGGAAGTGACTATACTACTTGGAGGGGGTACCATAGAAACGGGAGAATTAACCCCTTAAGTTATGAGAACTGGAGGAATTTCCTCCTGTCTTGATGTAATAGGAGGACTTTCCCCAAGCTCATTAGAATCTGAAGAAACAAAAACAACTTGAGTGGTATCATATTCACTCTCTTCAGGAAAGGTACAATTTACTGAAGGTGAAATCGAGTCAACTGTTACCCCGACCTGTTGATTTGGATCGGGTATAGATTCATAGGATTCACTTTCAGAGAGAGTTGGTTTGACCGACAGTTGATTTTGGTCAGTAAATTCATCAACTAGTGAAGGATTTAGGGAGAGTTTCCTATAACCAAATGGAAGTCATTATGGTGAAGCAGGACAGTTATCCAACACTCTTTTGGCTTCATATAGATAGGGACAAAGGTGAATGGGGTGATTCCCTTCACATAACCTACATGGAAACTTAACTTTACCCTTCTTGTTATAGCTCCAAATATCACACTTGGTATTTGTGATGCTTGGTTTATGGCCTAGGGAAACCCCTCTTTCCATACTTGGTCCAAATATTTTAAAAACAGTATTTTACTCCCTGTACGCTACTTTTCCCTATGATAAAAGCATGTACACATGGGTTAGTGTTATACAACAAAATGACCTCCTCATCAACTCAGAGGTGAAAGACATGATGACTGAAGCAAAGACCACAATTGCAGGCCTTGATTCCACACTAACACTAGTTGCACACTGAAAACCAGCTTTACAAAGCTTGTTACCAAGCCTAAGGGAGCGTTAGTGACCCCACTAACTCATGTTACTAGTGAAGGGGCAGCATTAGTGAAACTAAGGGAAGTTCAATGGGTCAAGCCAACGAATTGACTCACAAACATCTAGATATTTATCCCTAAATTTGCTCAAGAAAAAAAAGGAAACATCCAAAATCAAGATATTTGGAGGATTTCTAATCTAAGAAAAGAAGGCAAATGGGAAAGAGCCAAAAAGCGGAGCAAGTTCATTGCTTTTTCCCTGGTGAACTCTAGGAGGAGCTTGACAACCCTAACTTGATTACTATATAAGCAAAGTAAGGGTTATTGTGAAAGGGGTTAGAGCATTTGAAAGAATATCCCACTAAGCTGTTGTGAACTGTCATACACTTGAAGAAGTGAGCTAAAAGAGAGAGAGAGAGAGAAGAAGAAGGGGCAAAGGAAGGCTGACACAACGGATGGTTGTAATCACTCTTCCATTATTTATACAGAACTGTAGTTGTGTTCCCTACTCCATAGTGTCGGTAACATTGTTCATTGAGTTGTTCATTTCGATACTTGTTTTGATGAGTGGTTTAGTTGTATGAAAATAGATGTTCATTGTGCATTCTTATATTAGTTTTCAAGATTGTATGTTGTGATTGTGTTTGCCTTTCCTTTGTGCAAGAATTGATTTGGAGCTGACTTTGAGGGAGTTCTTCTTGGCTGCATAGTGATCTCCAAACAAATCTAGAAGGAGACTTGAGGTAATCCTCTTTCCATACTTTTTTATCTTATATTTGATAGATGAACATGTGTATAACTTGGTGGCTTCTGTAGATAATCTTACAGTCTGTCGAAGGTCCCAGGAAGGCCTTTGAGGGTAGTTTTCATTCTCCATACACTGTGCATTTTACCCCATAGCAGAATTGGTGACTCTGCTGGGGACTATACATCTAGTTCTCAGTTTACCCAGACTCTTCTATATTCTCTCTTCCTTCTAAGAGCTCCCTATTCTTCAGCAATCCTTTTCTGATCCATGAAATGTCTTGCTGCATCCTACTAGTATACATTCATCTCAAAAACTGATCTTGGAAACCTTTGTTGTGAAATATTTCCCACACTAATGCAGGGTACTAGGCTACATAGAGCTTTATAAAGCATTGTGCCTGTGTACAGGGAGCGTTAGTGACCCTACTAACTCTCTGTAGCCACTGTTACATAGTGTTAGTCTCCCTTTTCCTTCATTTCCAGTAGTATCTGTGGACAAAAAGGGATGGAAAATCTTCTCATGGGCTGAAATAAGATCTGTAAATATATTATGTTAGCAAATTTGGTGTCCTAGAAATTTATTTTTAGGAAAAAGTTTTGGTTTTTCTCTCTTTAAAAACATTTTTTTCTAAAAGAAAGACTGATATTTAGTATTCATCCTTTTTTTTAAATATTTGTGAGTTGCTTCATTTTGGTTTTTAGTAGTTGTTAGGAAATATTGGAAAATAGTCTTTTGGTTATGCATGTGTTGAAAGACTATAGATGCACAAACGAAACTATGAATATGTGAAAAATAGGAATATGTAGAATAAAGCTTGTTTGCGTCAAATTGAATTTTTTTTTCAAAGCATTGTTTCTGCATGATTTATTGATTCAATAGTCTCACCATATTTCATATGTCAACACCCCTACCGAAGACAAATAATCAAGTACACATAAAATTTACATTAAAATCAATCAGTTACTCTTTTGAGCAAACCAACATTAGCTAGGCTAGGATCTTGGGATAAGCATGTGAGTGAACTGCCCAAGGTTGAAAACCAAAAATAGTGTCATTAATGAGCAAAGAATTCCTTCTGCACTCATATTACCATGACCACTCCACTAACAATAGAGCAAAATACGAGACAACATCAAACTATAATTGAAGGTAGCCCACCTTATCTTACAAATACTTTGGGCATTCTGTATACTAGGGGTCCCTTCGAGGATTTCAGAACTGAGTCGGGGACTCAAGTATCCTGCCCACACAACGTGCTATCTATGACTATGTCCCTCCCAGTGATGTCTGTGATCTGAGGTATCTCTAGTGGCCAAACTTATAGGGACTTACACAAGGCGACTGGGATGGGCTGTCCTGGTACCTAACACAGATGGACCTACTTTGTCTTCAGTTTTTGGGAGGGTGCTCGTCTTCACAAGAGTAATTGGCCCCTCAAACTGAGGTTTGGACAAAGCTCTAAAGTAACCGTAACTGTACATTTGACCATCCTTCTCTGTTATTCATTAAGATATTGGGTTTCATCTTCGGTGATAGGTGCTTATCAAATGAGGTATTTTCCCTCTGTTTGCCAATTGATAGACTTAGTGTATTTTTTATATTAGATACCCGAGTGTTATCATTTTGAGACTTTAACGAACATCACGATAAAATTTACTGATAAAATTAATGGTCACCATGGCTACATCTGGCCCTTGTCGTCACTCTAGATGATTGTTAGGACTTCCTCCACTCATTGTGGAGGATCCGCCGAGCTCCAGTGAACCGGATTCCCCATATTTGGGGAATCAGTCTCCCAGATCTCACACAGGATCTGTTTGGACAACTAACGATTCAAGTTGGCCAAATGATTTCTTCATGGAAGGATTTGTTCCTCATTTTAACCGTTTGCTCACAAGCCAGTTGGACCCACTCTTGATTCTAGTGGCGCCAGTACTTCCTGCTTCGGTAGTTGGAACATTTCCATCTATCTAGTCAATGACTAATGGGTTGCGGAACTTTACGGACACTTTTGGTCCTTCACCACTTCCCTAGTCGACAGTCTCCACAACACCGGTAATGGTGAATCTTGCTATCCCGTTTGTCCCAAGTACAACCACTCACACAACACCCTATATGAGTGGAACCCAACAGAGGCTAGGTTCCACCCCTATGGTGCCACACTACATACCTTCGACAAGTGCCACATATAGTGCTCCTTATAGCACTTAATGCGAAACTATGGGTGCGGTTCCCGTTTACCAACAATATGGTCAGCCGCCAATGTACAACTCTAACCCCTAGACTCATATACCTTGGGGGGTTCCCAATATGCACATGCCAATAGGGAACGTAATAGTGCCCCCTCTGTTCTTAGGCATGCATGGTCAGTCGCTAATTGACATGAGTGTCCCCTCTATCAATCAAGGCCAAATGGTCAGTTCTGTGTCGAGCGAGAATCCACAAGGGGTTCCCAACCAGTCCATGGGGGCACCCTACTCACATACTCAAATGATTCAAGGGGTCACCACTTATATTGGGGGAAATTTCATACCCCAGTATCAAAATCCTCATGGAAATCCACTCTACAACACCATACCATAGAGCAACTACTACACCACGCAACCCATGTACACTATGGGGAATCAAATGATGGGAGGAGCACAAAGCTCCTCAAGTCATCCGTCATCACCATGGTTTGAGTCGGGGGCACCTAACTCTCTATCTTTCTTGGCAACGTTGGATATACTCGACTTATCCAAGTTGACAAACGACCCCATCTATCACAATTTACAATGGTCGTTGATCCCGCATAAAATACCAATGGACATATCAAAGTTTGATGGAAAAAAAGGGGAGGATCCAGGCACCCACATCACCACCTACCATCTCTAGTGTGTTTCAAACTCTATGGTGGATGATAGTGTCCAGTTACATCTTTTTCCCTGCACCCTCACTAGAAACGCAGCGAAGTGGTATATTGAGTTACCACTCGTGTCGAAAAACACCTTTGACACTTTAGCGATGGAATTCCTAAAGCACTTCCAGTTACCAATCCGCTATGAGACTGGGACAGAGCTCCTCACTTCATTTCATTAGGATATTGCCACCCACATCTCCGATCATATTCATGAATGGAGATGGAGGCGGAGGTTAGTAAAAGCTCCCATCCCAGACTTTCTCTTAACAAACTGGTTCTACAAGTCCTTACTCTCGCAAATTGCTAGAGATGTCGCTCTAGGTGGTGAGGTCACAGAATACCAATCCATACATCATGCCCAGCACTTTGATTTGATATATTCACAGTCTGGAACTCTTTACGACATAATCCCCAATGCTCCTGGGAACCCCAATGCTTCCGCCACTCAGCACCCCGGAGTGCATGCTGACGGGATTGTCGGCACAACCTCTGGGGCTGCTGTAAAACAACTCAGTGGTTCTTTTGCCAAGTTGGCAGTGGACCCCTCTACCAATATGACTGCTCCTCCTACCACTACAATAAACTCTATGCATTCCACGCAAAAATTCAGTGGCAAGAACAAGAAGAATAAGAAAAAGACCACTCCTTCTGAAGAGAATTCACCCAAGCAGCCCAACCCAAAACAAAAGGCTATTTTCCCTACTGATGAGGAAAAGGATAAACCCACCAGATATCCATGTAAACTCTATGTTGAATACCACATGACTTAGCATTGTTTGCAACTTTAGGAATGCATAGACTACCTTGCCAAAAGGGATTCTAGTAAGGCACCCGTTGTCCTTAGAAATCCTTTTCGTACTCAACAGCAGCAAAATCTTATTGCCAAGCAACTGCAACCCCCACAAGGGGCCAACGATGGGTCGCAACATCCTTTGGATGGTGAAGGATCTTCTACCATTTACACATTTGAAACGGTAGAACTCGCCACAAGAGCCAAATCTTATGGAGCTCCTGTCGCTCCAGCAGCAGAACCATCCTCAAGTCAAAACCCATCGCCACCCAACAATTTTCATATCGAAAGGCTGGTTGAGAAATTTGTAATTAGACCCCCTAAAGGGGCACTTTGATGCACAATGCACAATACATCTGCTCATGCCACCGAACACTACAACATCGTAGAGGATTTGGCGCAAGCGCCGTCGGCTATGTTGGTGCTCGAAGTATTACAAACATGCCCAACACAACAGAAATCTTTGCTTTTAGCTATTGGAGGTATTGACCCAATGGATTCCATGCTTTCTATTTTCAACATGGACAAGTGTAAACCTCCCCTTTCTCACCAACTTGCATTCCAGGTGCATATCACTTCGAAAGGTAAAGGTATACATAGAACTGTCATCGACGAAGGTGCTTCTACCTACATCATGTCGGCTTCATGTTGGCTCGCCCTGGGTTCTCCAACCCTAACCCCACCGTTGAACTCCCTGAAAGCTTTCGATGGCCACAAATTTATCCCAAAAGGGTACCTAACCAGTTTCCCCATCACTTTGTATGGGAAAACCATAATGGTGGACATAGAAGTCGTGGACAAAAAACTCGACTATAATCTCTTGTTGGGTTGCAGTTGGATATATGCCATGATGGTCGTCGTATCTACTATCTTTCACATCATCCTATTTCCATTGGATGGAAAGGTAGTTATTGTAGATCAATTTTCTTTCTACACCCTCGATTATTCACCATTACCAAGTGGCTCCATACCCCTAGTAGGAGGTGGAACTGACTCTTATGTTAGTTTAGGTATCAGTCTATTGAAGGCTTCCTCCCTCGTGGGTTGTTTTCCTCTTCAGCCGCCCAAGGTTTCACAGGCGGTCAACGTGATTTCATCTATTCCTCATGAACTAACCATTCCATGGATCTTGCCAGGTCCTTTTGACCTTGACACATTCGGAGACCAAATGCCGCTGTCACCAGCTGAATTGGCCCTCCAAGCCATTCAATCCACATCTTCGGTCATGTTGGTTACGGCCGACGGTACCACCGCCCTTCCCATAACCACTCCTCCTTTAGATCCATTCAATCAACTCCTTCCTACAAACGAAGCAATTCAAGAAATCATGATTTTTGGAGAGCAACATTGGGAGGATTGGCACCATCATGTTCTGATATCTGATTCGAACATGATGCCTCTTCAAATCTTGTCCCCTGACATACCAGAAATTGTTTCCTCACCATACGAGATCATCCAAACTTTAGATGTGGAAGGAAACATGGGCAACACTTCCAGATCATTTCCCATAGATATTTTGGTCATGACAGGCATTGCAGAAAACATCCAAATGTGAGCATATTGCAATCCTGAGGAAATTGTGAGATCCACCTGCCTATTTTAGGAATTCTACGATATATTCAATGGGTCTCATGAAGAAATTCCTGACATTAATCCGTCGACTATCGCACATGAGATCCAGATTTACGACGATGACCAACCCATTGGGTATCAGATCCCTTCGCTAGAAATAGCTGTTGAACCCATGCTTGGCACTACGGCCAAAGAAGAACGCTTACTATACCTTAAACAAATGGATAAAACCCATCGAGAGGCCAACTTGGCACTCGAGACTCACAAGCGCTAGGTACAATCCATATTTGTAAAAGAACTTAAGTTTCCTCCTTACCAAGAGGGCGACCTTGTGTTTCTCTATCATCCAAAAGATGACCTCTTGGAGGCATGCATGCTTCAACCCAAAAGGCTAGGTCCCTATGCTGTAACAAAAGTCCTCCCCACGGGGCATATGAACTGTAGGACCGGGAAGGAGTCCCGCTCAAGGAGCCCACATATGGGATCTATCTGAAAACGTATTATGCCTAGTATTGCACTGGGCATATTCTTTGTAATTTTATGTATTCATAAGTTTTTCTTCCCTTTTTGGTGTGATTGGATTGTTTTGTTATTTAGTGGATTACTTGTCTCAATCATTCTTATCGCAATGCAGATGTCGTCGTTACCTTCAACATACGTAGGATACGTGGATGGTTCCAGTCGTCACACATGGCACATTGCATCATCTGCTTGGGTTACTTACACAACCGAGTCAGAACTATTTTTCTCCGGAGGGGTCTTTCTTGGTACTGCCACCAACAATATTGCTGAGTACATGTCCGTCGTTTCACTTGTCACGGAAGCGTCATCAAGGGACATATCCAATCTAGTGGTCAGGTTAGACTCCCAGCTAGTTGTTATGCAATTGACTAACTCTTATCTCATTTGTAATCCATCCTTGTTACGTCATTATATAAGGGTGCGACTCCTGGAACATCGATTTGCAATAATCACATATGAAAATGTTCCTCGAGAATTAAATACAGTTGCTGATTCATTAGCTAACTATGTATTAGATTGGCATTTGTCTCATTCTTTATAGAAGCATGCATGAAAAGTAAAACATTTACTGAGCTAAAAATTTGTTACAAAAAAAATTTAAAAACACATTTACACCACCAAAATACCAAAAAATGTCTGTATATATATAGATAAACATCTAGTCTTTTACATCAAAATATTCCAAAAATTGGATGTTTTAAGTAAAAAATGGCTATAAAATCCCAGCTACAAACACTTATCTGGCTACGCCAAAACACCTGCTAAAAAGAGCCTATTGCTCCAAAAATGCTAAAACCACTCTAGCTACCCTCCGAAGAGGAACCAAAAACCACTTAGGTACACCAACTGTGTACCGCTGCATATGAGTGGGAATCTCCCTCATAGGAGGGGGGGGGGGGGACACCCATGGTCAAACCCTCCAAGTTCCTCAAAACCTCACAGAGACTGTCGGCATCGCCCCCTCTAGCAAATAGTTGGCCTCCTCGTCACACATGGCAAGGTTCGCCTGTAGGTAGTAATGGTGCCACATCTATGTTAAGCATAAAAGTTTCATGTCAGTACTTATCTCACATATAAAAAACATTACATAAACATTCAAAAGCTAAAAAATACTTAACGTACTGTCAAAATTATTCTCACCTTGAGGACCCTAGTTGGTCCTGGGTAGTAGCATCAAGTCTAGGTCGCTGGTGAAGTCCATGCCTTCATAAGCATAGTCATTAATAATCACAATCTAGCTACGAAGCCATTGGAAGAAGTCTTCATCGAAGAAATGTCGGATCGGTCCTCCTCCTATGCGAGGATCGAGTGATGACCAGTGACCCTACCTTGGCTCTCTCGGATCAAGAGGACCTAAGCTCATCTGTGGGTGCATGACAAATACCTCTCAAGGAAAAATGAGACTATGATAGTACCATACCCAAAACTGTGTTGGGTATGGGTCTTGCATGCTGTTAATTCTGCCTTCAATTGGAAAAGCACTGCTTCACACCAATTGAACATCTGGGGCTGGACACAGTCAACCGCAAGCAATAGTTGGGCCTTTGTCACAATCTGGGGACTCTTTGACCCCACCAACTGCACAATCAACCATAAAACTGCCCTCATAGACCAGGACCTTATCCTCTCTATGGGGACTCTGTTGCTGACTAATCCACTCTCAGGGATGTAATAAGTTTGTACTAGCTCTGAGGTAGATCGTGGATGTGGCCTACCACCAGTGAGGTTTTCCTGTGCCCAATGACATGACAAACCAGTCAAAAAGTATATGTCATCTCGATCAATAGCCATCACCTGATCTCAAATCCTAAACACTTGCTCGTGTTCATCCCAGCGCTGGATAACCCATCTCAGTAAATCCTCTTACCCTTTCATCAGCTCCAGCTTTTCATACTTCAGTAAACTGCAGCGGCACAATGCAAGTATGCATGCTAGATCATTTCACATCAGCAATTCCTCATTATCATAGGTGAGTCATTTCGGCTTGAAACCTGCACAAAATAACCCTAAAACCAGTTAAAATGGGGCAAAATCACCTAAGGAATCCATGCATGAGGGTTTTAACTATGCCCTTTAGCTCTAATGCTACCCCCAGTGCTGCACAAGGAGGATTAACACCCTCCAGTGGCTCGTACAGAGCATTTAACGCTCCCTACTAGCCATCTGGAGGGCGTTAGTGCGCAAATAAGGCTTCAAGGCACCTCAGATCTACAAAATTCCACCCATAAAACTATCAAGAAAGGTAAATTTGCATAGATCAAGGTTTTAGCTTTCACCTGGGACTGATGGCATGTCGAATGGTTGCCCGGATCTCCTACAATGGTCCACAGAAAATCTGCTCCTCTTTAGCTCTAGAATGCTCTCACAAAATTCAAAATAGTGAAAATGATGCATGTGAAAGCTCCAAGCATCTCCTTATATAATTTTGGAGATATGATTTTTTGAAAATCATTAAAGAGGAAGTAGTCCATTCTCCATGATTTTTTATCATGCATGAACCCATATGACAGGAATTGCTGCTTTTTTATACTTTTTACCGCTTTTGATGAAAGTACTTTTAGGAATGAAAAGCAGTAAAAGTTTCATGCAATTCTCAATAGAGCACTTTTTGTGATATTTTATTGCTCTTTAAAAAATAGAAACATTGCCAAGTTTTCATCGTTGCGCTCATTAAATCCATACAACGATGCTCTGAGCAACTCTTTTGTTTATCTTTTTCCAGCTCATAAACTAAAAAAGACCAAAAGAGCATTTTTTTAGGCACTTTTTTCTCGCTCTTTAAACTAAAAAAACCCCCAACATAGTCTTTCTACTCGTTAAACTTGATGAAGATGACCCGAGCATTCTTTTAGGTACTTTTCTCGCTTGTTAAAACCGAAAAATCTCAAGTTTTTTTTACCGGGCTTATTAAAAATATATGGTAGTAGCAAGAGAACTTTCTTTTTTGGGACCGTTTCTCACTCTTAAATCGAAAAATCCTCGAGTTTTTCCCCTCCTTGGAGCTCGTAAAACTATGACGAAGGGATGACCCATTATTTTCTCTCTTTTTCTCACTCACTAAACTGAAAAAGATACCCTGAGTTTTCTTCATTTTAGTCATTAAAAATTTTGATGAAGGTATTGAGTTTGTTGTCGCGTGACTCATTAAAAATTCATGATGAAAAAGGATTTTAGTCCGTCACTTCGTACTCATAACAAAATGAGGTCAATATCTATTGAAACTAGGTTTCTCTTTATCCGAGTTCAATAGATTAACTTACGGAAAAGTAACCAATTTGGGTATACTATTAACCTTTTGTCGCACTGTTGTGGGGAAAAATGCCTATGCAGGACGATCCTATCCACCTAAGGTGTGACAGTGCCTTAGCAACAAACAGAGATAGCTATTCTAATATTTCTTCCTTTATGAATTAAGAATGAAGAGAGATAGATGGACTAACCGGTGTCTTCCGTTTTTCCCTCGATCCAGTCTCTCTTCTCTTGGAGGATTCCCAGCTACTTGCCTTCTCGCTCGCCCAGCTTCAAGAGGTTTTTGCAAGATCACATGAAGAGAACAATACACAAGACATGGATTCATATTCATAACTAGTTCAGGATTAGAAATAAACTAAACATACTAATGCAATCATACATCAAGAATACATCAGCATATAGGAGAAACCAAGATAGCTTTATTGATGAATAACAAGGTTCAGGAAGAGATACAACCCAGAGGGCTCCAATCCAGCATCTCCTTCCCAGTGAATGGAATTCCTATCTTCACCCCCCTTCAAAGAATTAAGCACCCAATGATTCCAATCTCAAACCAACAACAATTCTTTGCAATAACAAAATTCCAGCCTCTAGATCTCATGGAGGAGAGATCCATATATAGATGTTTGGAGAGAGGATGAGTCAGCTTGAGATCTGACTAGTGTCCTCTCCCTCTGTCAGTTCTTGATTCCACTTGGAGGTTCTTTCTTCCACTTGGAGATTTGGAACCTCTTACTCATCACCAGTCGAATTCCCTGAGGCAAGTGTCATTTTGGAAGCTTCCTGGGTTTTGACACCTTGAGAAATGAGCTTGCCACATGTCCATTCTCGTTCAGCGCAGGTAGCCAGTGTTCCCTTTGACATTCAATGCAGGTAGCCAGTGTTGGCTTTGACATTCAACGCAAACAGCTAGTGTAGCCACTGAAATGATCCTGAATTGACTTGTTTTTTAGCAGTTTCAGGTGGAGAACTTCTGTGAATTGCTGTGGTTTGTTAGCCTTGTTCCTCTAGGGGTAGGAACAACATGTTTAGGGACTTTGGATCCCTTAGATTATGGACATTTCATGCTCAATACTGTAAGGCACAAAAATGTCTATAACAGTTGCCCCCTAAAGTATGAGGCTGTTTATCGGGTGAAATGCTTTATCAGGGGGATCCGAAGTTCATCCAATGTTGGGAGGAGACCTGTAATACAATACAATACAATACATTATTTTTCATACTACTTTCATGATCTAGCTGAGGCGGGCATTCCCATGCTCAGCTTTATAAAATCATTTTTCTGTACATAGAACAGACAATCGTCTGATGGTAGACTGATAATTTTGATGAAATTATCATCCTTTGAGTAGGATGATTATCTGCTGCAATGATGTACATGTCAATGCCTTTATCTTTCCTGAATATATATCGCAGCCCGGATGGATGAAACTAGATCCGGGGTCTTCAAACTCGTTCGATCTTCACTCTAAGTACAAGTCGATCCATGTGAGAATTGTTCTGAAGTCGAACATGGAAAGACATCGCTTGATTACCGGTCAATGAGGTAAACCGTTAACAAGCGCGAGAGGAATCACCGATAATGATAATGACCCTCAAGGTACTGCAGTACAATTCACGTGATGTGAATAAAGGACTTGGCGTCGAACACCACGCAAAATCTTTCGGTCGAAGGTCATTGATGTATACCTGTCGCCGGAAGTGAGAAACTTGCCATTGAGGCATGCAAGCTTCAAAGTACTGAAGGGGTTGTTCCTAGATCAACTTCTTGGATAATGAGCTGATGTCGACAAGAAGCGATCCGTCAAAGGAGGGCCTTAATGAATACCACATCAGTGACACGGAACGGAGCTAATGATTTTAATGGAGGTGAAAACGATCTGTGACATATGATTCAGGGTGGCGGTCATGAAAGGATGAAGGATAATGTATGGCAGTGGATGGGACACGGTTGACTTTTCTGAACGACTTCTCTTGAACATGTGGTGACACTGATGTGATGGATCGGTAGCATTACCCCAAATATGGATGGTATGGCGAGACCATGGATGTGACCGGTAAATGAAACAACCCAACCCGATTGTGGTACGGAGGAAAAGTGTCATGTTCAAGAGCGACTTGCTACCATCAAAGTTTTCTTTAGTTTCTCCCAATTTTTCCCCAGTCATTGCTGACCAGTACCTCTTTATTTTTGTCAAGCTTGAGGAGGATAACATATGCTTGTTCTATAACCTGCCCTTCGGGCAAGCCCATCGCTATGTTTTAACGAGCCTAGCGATAGTGAAACTCGTTCTCGTCTAAAGACAAGTTTGTCGCTATTTAATGATTTTAACAAGTCTAACGACAAGGATAACTCGGTCCTTTTCATTTTTAGAGAGTCTGAAAAGGTACATAAAGTTAACTCCAAAAGTCCTTTTTCGTCATCTAATCCCTTAAGTCCGAAAAAGTATAAAACAATACAGAAGGGATGAGTTTTCGATAGTTTTAACGAGCCGAACAAAACAAGCGCTCGATCTTTTTGTGCAATAATCCCTCAGGTCCAAAAAGATTAAAATCTAGAGGAGGGATAGCTCTCCCGGTTGCTTTAACGAGCTGGAAGGCCAAAACTCAGCAATCTTTTCATATTTTACGAGTCAGATGAAAAGAGCTTAAAGAAGACTCGTCTTTTGAGGAACGAGTGATAAACAAGGTTAGCAGCTGATTCCAGGTACAGGTTGGAATTTTCCAATCACGGCAGTGTCACAAGGATGGCTAGGTGTAATCACTCTTCGCAGCTGTTCCTCAAAATGGGTAAACAATCATATGGAGGTGAACGATCGGCCAAATGAAAAGTGGAGGTGACGGTGCAAACACGACCAAGGCTTTAATGGCTGATGATATTACATTCACAGTGGTTATTTACCGGGATAGTTCATTTTTTAACGAGCTTAAATGCGGGTGGAAACATTTGCTCGGTCTTATGTTTATTTTTTAACGAGCATGAACTATGCGCTAAAACTGCTCGGATCTTGCGTTTATTTTTTAACGAGCATGAACTGTCTGCTAAAACTGCTCGAATAATCTAGTCATATGATAAGAATGTCTCATGTAAGATTCCATTTTTATGGAGCTTGTGCCTTACCAAAGCTATGCCCCGCATCCTTTCGTTATGCAAGTTCGGAAACGACTAATCCTACGAGTTTAAAGGGTTAGACCTACAGGTTTAAAGGGAGGACCTAAAAATTTAAAAAATAAATAGCTGCCCCTTGCTTGCACTCCAAAAGGTTTGCATGCTTCCAGGCATAAAGTACGATTTCAAGATTACCCCTTCTTAGTCCAATAAAACATTTGTTTTATCGGGAGAGGCCTACCTCTTTCAGGTTACCCAAAGATTGTCTCGTTAATCTTTCAAACAAAACATTTCTTCGGCGGTGTCTACCGAGATAGACAAAGGTGAGTGACAACGAGCGCCAAACACATAACTTTGACAAAAGAATCTTATTCTAGAATAACCCCTCTCCAGCAAGGGCGGGGTACAGACTAGTCATATTCTCCCGCGGAAACCTACTCTATACCCAAAGTTTTCCTGTCGAAGCAGACCAGGATGCATGCCCCCTGGGTTCCAGTCATATCCTCCCGGATTACTCGCGCTCATCAGGAGGAAGAACCGTGGGTTGAGACATTTCTTGCGTGAAGGGACCATTTAGGGATGGTATATGACTATTTGCGATGCGTGATCCGGGAAATGAAAGTTGGTCCACGAGCTTGACCACTCTTCCTTCATGCGGAAAACACATTACTCTAAAGAGTGAGGAGACAATGGCTCCCATGCAATATATATAGTCTCGTCCAAGGAGTAGGTTATAATCCAAGGGTCCTTGAACGACCATCACGTTCATTTGAATGGTCTTCCCTTTCAATGTTATGGGCACATTGGGGAGGATCCCTAAAGGTCGACTGGTTCCTTTATCAAAGCCTGATAGATTTCTCATTTCAGGAAAAAGCGCTGGCGAACCAAGCGCTTTCCAAGCAATAGAGGAAAGGATACTCACAGATGCCCCTTCATCAATGATAGTGCCAACCATTACCATTCTGTATATTTGAACGATAATTCTGAATGGTATGCTTGCTGGCAACCGGGGTCTGCCTAGTTGGTTCCAGTCGAACGAGACAACTAGGTTGCTTGGTGGTGGGACTGAATAGACGACCGAGTATGACTCTAACGAAGTTCCTTCCTGCGACAAAGGAATGGGAAAATTGCCCCATTGTTCGTCGGAGTCTGTGTTGATGAAGAGAATTTGGACGGTGTCGTCTTTATTCTCCTCTGTGACGATATCATTCGAAGATAGAGCCTCTGAAGGCAAAACCGGGTCAACTTCCGTCTCAACCTTTTGACTTTCGTCAGGTATGGATTCAGACGGTTCATCTTCAATGATAGGTGCTTCGGCTGACCACCTGGGCGGGCCAGCCGGGTTCTTAACTAGTGAAGGACTTGGCAGGAGTTTTTGATATCCAGGAGGAAGTTGCGCTCGTAATATCGGGCGATCTTCCAAAACTCATTTAGCCTCGTCTAAGAAGGGACAATGGTGGATGGCGTGGTCGCCTTCACACAGTTTGCAGGGAAATCTAGCTTTCCCTCTCTTTCCTGTGGCTTCACTTTCACTAGTTGACGGTGAGCAGTCAACATGGCTATCAGAGGTTGATGCTACCGAATTGTGCAAACGGGGAGACCAGTCCCTTAGTATCCGAGGTATGCAGGGACAATCTCTGTGGAAGTGGTCTCCCTTGCATATGACACATGGCGATTTAGACCTAGTCAGTGCTGTGTGTGGATTTTTGTCAAACGACACTTGTTTGCCCCCAGTCGCTTTTGGCTCCTTCTTCTTCTTCTCTTTCTTCTTCTTTTCCTTCTTCTCCTTAGGAACTTGGTTTTTTGCTTTACCAGTTCTGTCAAGCGAAGAGGAAGGAGGAGAGGAAGAGTTAGATGAAGTAGAAGGCTGGTTGGCAACTCTGGTCTGGTCTAACTGTTGACTCGACTGTTCAGGAATAGTGGTGGTTTGAACGACATTGGTTGAAAAGAGCCAGACCGGCAGGCCAATTGTCAGTCCTGGAAGCGACAATGTGGCCATATGGGGCACACCAACATCTCCCCAAGAGGAGAAGGGACTAGGATTTCCACCAAGGGGAATTCCTTGGTTGGTGTGTTCCATTTTTTCAACCTAAAGATCAACGCAGGAATAGGGGTGATTGTTCCGTTTAAAATAAATTTTTAACGACGCTTAGACACAACTTGCTTTTTCAGTTTTAAAGAGTCGAGAAAAAGCTAAAGATGACTCTAGTCTCCTTCGATGTTTTAACGAGCCCGAAGTGACAAATGCTCGGATGGACTTTTTCTGTTATAGAGTCTGAAAAAGGCCAAAAGAAATTGCTCTGGAGTTCTAGGCAGAGGGTGTGCCAAACTTTTCACAAAACCGCAGAATACTTTTTAGGGTATGGGCGGTCGATCTTCCTGAATGCTGTGTTCAGTGCATTGCGATCAGTAGGGCGGCCGACACGGCTTCCTAAGGATAAAGGTTTTATGCCTATAGGGGTCTCCCAATATATACGCGACGGTACGTGGGAGCACAATCCGTACTGGCGCTATCGTCCCTCAGGAGGAATCACCCACCATCAACAAGATCGACAGTCACCAGGCTTTACGACGCCGGAACACGTCTCTAGCCTAGACCTCTATGTTGTGCGTTATGTTGCAAAGCGTTGTTAAGTTAATTCAATTTATTTTAGGTTGATCTTTTTAGAAGTTTTCCTTTCAAGGTTCACCACGAGATGTATGAAACAATTCCTAAATGCAGTCTAAAGATGATAAGCAAGCTTTATATCTTTTCAACTTTGAAAATCCTAGCTACTAAGGGAAAAGAAAGACACCATCTTTTCTCAAAGAGTAATCAGCACACTCTAATGCACTTTTCCTAAATCAAACATGCAAACTATCAAGATGCAAATGCACAATGCAGGTGTTTGTTTTCCGCTTTCTTAGTATTGATGCCTACAAAAAAAGCTTTTTGTACAACTTTGAATTCTCTTTTAAATGACAAATACAAACAAGTTTACTTTTTTGAAATCAGAGAGGGTAGAAGAGATTACAACACTTAACGATTTTCGAAATGAATACTTGTTTCGACACTTAAAAGAGACAAACTCAAACCAATAAGCAAAAGCAAATGTATAATCAACTGCAAACTGCCAATGAACTCTCTCCTAAGATCACAATCAATAGATCTGAATCAAGGGCTACAGGATGATTATTTCACTCATGCAAAGGAAAACTGTAAATGATGCCACAAACACATAAAAACACTCACAATATTTTTGTACAAAAGGAGGCGGAATCTAAGCAGAGAAAAGGAGTTATCAGACTGGTACCTATGCTGGTTACAGGCTGCAAAAGTCAGAGATCAAAACAAGGCAAAACAGAGCAGAGAACCCCAGCTGCACAAGGGCAAACTGGTTCAGCGCAACCTCAACACAGGGGTTTTGACATTCAGCGCAGGTAGCCTTCACGGGACCTGCGTTGAAATGCAGAATCCCTTCACTGGGTCTGCGCTGAAGGAGAAACTCTCGTTTCTCACAGGTTCTGGGTCACAGATTGCTATTTAATATACTGTTTCAGGCCAAATAAAAGCAACAAGCAAGGTACAATCAAAGGGATGCTTTGAAGGAGTACTAAGATCTATCACAAAGGATCATCAAATCATTTGTGAGTCCATTGTTCAGATCATAGACAAGTCCAGTGATTGGATCAAAGAAACAACTGTCTACTTTGCATCCGGGAAAAGCAGATGCAGTTCAATTGTTGTTGTCAAGTCTATGAAACAAACAATGATAGAAACACAAATAAAATGACTAAACAGATTTCCCCAGCGGAGTCGCCAATTTGTTGTGGGGAAAAATGCCTATGCAGGACGATCCTATCCACCTAAGGTGTGACAGTGCCTTAGCAACAAACAGAGACAGCTATTCTAATATTTCTTCCTTTATGAATTAAGAATGAAGAGAGATAGATGGACTAACCGGTGTCTTCCGTTTTTCCCTCGATCCGGTCTCTCTTCTCTTGGAGGATTCCCAGCTACTTGCCTTCTCGCTTGCCCAGCTTCAAGAGGTTTCTTCAAGATCACAAGAAGAGAACAGTACACAAGACATGGATTCATATTCATAACTAGTTCAGGATTAGAAATAAACTAAACATACTAATGCAATCATACATCAAGAATACATCAGCATATAGGAGAAACCAAGATAGCTTTATTGATGAATAACAAGGTTCAGGAAGAGATACAACCCAAAGGGCTCCAATCCAGCATCTCCTTCCCAGCAAATGGAATTCCTATCTTCACCCCCCTTCAAAGCATTAAGCACCCAATGATTCCAATCTCAAACCAACAGCAATTCTTTGCAATAACAAAATTCCAGCCTCTAGATCTCATGGAGGAGAGATCCATATATAGATGTTTGGAGAGAGGATGAGTCAGCTTGAGATCTGACTAGTGTCCTCTCCCTCTGTCAGTTCTTGATTCCACTTGGAGGTTCTTTCTTCCACTTGGATATTTGGAACCTCTTACTCATCACCAGTCGAATTCCCTGAGGCAAGTGTCATTTTGGAAGCTTCCTGGGTTTTGACACCTTGAGAAATGAGCTTGCCACATGTCCATTCTCGTTCAGCGCAGGTAGCCAGTGTTCGCTTTGACATTCAACGCAGGTAGCCAGTGTTGGCTTTGACATTCAGCGCAAACAGCTAGTGTAGCCACTGAAATGATCCTGAATTGACTTGTTTTTGAGCAGTTTCAGGTGGAGAACTTCTGTGAATTGCTGTGGTTTGTTAGCCTTGTTCCTCTAGGGGTAGGAACAACATGTTTAGGGACTTTGGATCCCTTAGATTATGGAAATTTCATGCTCAATGCTGTAAGGCACAAAAATGTCTATAACACGCACTCGGTTAACAACTATGACAAAGGGACTGTCGTGGCGGAAAAAGTCGTTTGTGCGGACACAACTGACCTCCCTAGGAGTCTAAACTCTCTAGCGACAAACAAGACAAAATGGAGTGATCTTTCTCTAAATATACCTTTTAAGACATGAAAACTACAAGTGTTTAGGCTTACCTTATTCCAAAACGCTGTTGTTGTAGTCCGTCCTTGCCGATCCGGATGAGCTCCTCCTTCAAGTCAATTCCTGCAACCACAAACAATCAAACAATTACCAAGCACTTGCATTTCATATAATAAAACATATATTCAACATGCAGACCAAGGAACACATGAAATAACTCATTAACACAAGCTATTGAGAAAAATAAACCAGTTTGTATTAATAACGAAACAAAGAAACTCTTACAACCTGGCCTTGGTGTTGTGCAAGTTCCTCCCAGGGTCCATCAAGGGTTTTCCTCTACTTTGACAAAGCTCACCCACTTCCAAGTAGAATCAAGCAAAGACAATCTCTCCTCACAAGGTTCTAAATGGGAGTCCTAATTCCTGCAGCATTTACCCAAAGAAAATGTATAGCTCCAACCTCCCCTCCCTCTGGCTCAATGTCTTTATTTATAGTGCTGTAAAGAGGTTATTCAGGTCCACCATCAATGGGATAATCCCCCTCTTTGGGTGGGATAGCTCCCTTATTGATGGGATAAGTTCCTCCTTAATAGAGATACATGAACCAACTGGAGGCGCATCCAATTCATCAAACCGACCTCTAGAAAGTTCTAGAAGTAACCACAAGTAACTTTTTTAAGATGAAACTCGCGCATTTTGCGTTTTACAGAAGGACGCACCTGTCCCTTAACATACAGAGCGTCCAAGGACGCAACTTTTGTGAACATTGTGAGCGTCCCCGCAGGTAAGGCTAGAGAGAACCTGCGACCCCAGAGATAAACATATTTTTGACAAGACTTTCTCTCTTCTTTGAGTTTGAGATGGATAGCAGAGGCATAAGACTTGCCTAAGAGGGTAGCATGACTGTTGATTTGAGCCATACTAACTGTAAGTAGTCATGGTGACATTTTTTAGTGTAACAGATTGCCCCCTAAAGTGCGAAGCCTGGAATAGATTAGGATTTTGTAATTCTAGGAAGGGTGAAGCGCTTTATCATTTCAAGGATTGTCTTGTGGATGACCTGGTTGGAACCTGCAATTTTCAACACAAAATACATGTATAAGATTATATCATCACTGAGGTAGGCATTCCCATACTCAGATTCAAAACTTTAACTAATGGACTAACTATTCTGATACAGGAATGATCTTGCAGTACATCATTTTTTATAGACTTTTGTAGACACAGTATGGACGCAGCCATCTGTTTATGATTAGTCTACATAGATAATGAATACAAAACTCCTCGCAGCCTGGATGGTAGAAACTAGATCCAGGGTCTTCACTTCTACTTCCCGAATTGGTACGATTCTAGCCATGTGATTTAAATGATTTGATGTCGAACATGTTAGAAACCACTTGATTACCAGTTGATGATGCAAACTGTTAACAAGCGTGAGAGAAACCACCAGTAATGTCAATGGTTCTCAAAGTACCAAGCACAACCAGTGAAATGTGAATAGATGTTTTGATGTCGAACACTTCACGGAATCCTTTGATCGAAAGTCAATGATGTAAACTGACGTCAAAGGCGAGAAACCTGCCATTGATGCATGCAGACTTCAAGGTACTGTCGATTCCTAAGTCATCTTTCTAGATAATGTGTCGATGTCGATAGAAAGCGACCCGTTGCAGGCAGGCCCGCAACACGAAATCATTGTTCAAGTTGAAGAAATGTTGCTGTAAAGACTGACTCAGGGATGGTCAAATGGATGACAAGTATTTTGCAGATGAAAGTTTTGCTTGCAGACCTCTTGAACACATAACGACACGACAGAAGGCTTGGTGACGAATAACTCAAAGTTAATCCCCGGAACCTAGTTAAAGACTTTCAAAGTGGTTTGGTCAACTGTGAGGTAAAAGATTTCCCAACCCAGGTGAATGAAAAGTGTCGTGTTCAAGAGTGGTAATAAAGTTTCTTTTGAGACAAAAGGTAACAAACAGGTTCATTCTTCTCTCTTTTCCCCCACCATTTCTGGCAAGTACCTCTTTATTTTTAACAAGCTTGAGGAGGATAACATATGCTTGATTATAAGCTCATCCTTCGACGAGTCCATCCTAGGAAGGAGTGGTTCGTTCCTGTTTGTAATTGAACAGGTCCTTTACTGTAAAAGTTTAACGAGCCCAGTATAGGAGAAACTCGGCGTTTTTCATTTTTAGAGAGTCTGAAAAAACAAAAGGAGACTCCACGTTGAACTTTTTTCGTATATTTGTGTCCCTCAAGCCCGAAAAAGTATAAAATAATACCTGGGGGAACCACTTGATCTTGCGACCAAGGAGTACTTTCATAATAGTGTCGTTGACCTGAAAAGTAAAAAGCGATCAAGGACACGTCGTTTTATTTCCTTATCGAGTTCGAAACGACAAAAACCCGGCAATCTTTTCCTGATTTTGCGGTCAGAAAAGAGCTAAAAGGGGACCGTCTTTTAATTCCGTTTTAACGAGTGTAAAAGAAATGCTCGGCGATCTTTTCATGTTTTAGGAGTCAGAAAAGGGCTTAAAAGATGACTCTGATATTTTTGTTTGTGAAAAATGACAATTTCCCTCGAAATCCCTTTGTCCTGCACAAAAGCAACACATTACTCATACCTGTTTAAAATAGGCAAAAATACATCGAAAAACATCTTTTCATGGTAAAAAATGAACTAATTCATCCAAAAAACCTATAAAAAGACCTTTTACCATGTCATTTTTACCGTTTCACTGTTGAGGTTGAAAAAGGAGCTTTTGACAAGAAACTTCCCGTGGTCGCTGCGGAAAATCCGACCGTCGGAATCGAACGCCGTCTTATCCAGGTATTTTACACATCCTACTCTGCATTTCTATCCGTTTAGAATCAATTTTTAGGTCTTAGTTTCATTTTTTGGGGGGGTTTTGGTTTTGGAATGCGCCTCTCGGCGGACGCGGGTGCCCTTCGGGTGACCCGCGTCCCCCGACTTTTTCTCATACGGGAAAATGGTCGGAAGACGCGGCCCGCCTTCAGGCCAGCCGCGTCCGGGCGCCCTGTGCTACAAAGCCGGGGTGCGTCTTCCGAGAAGTGCGCATTTCAAAACCCCAACTCCCTCAAAAAACTACCAAAAATTCCCAAATCAATTTCTAATTGCTATTTTTGATGTGCAGGGTATTAACCATGTTAGATTGGAGAGAAAGAGAGCATGTAGAGGATGATGAAGTTGCAATAAATCATCAACCTTCCCTGGATGCCCTAAGAGCATACGGATTATACAAATATTGGACCATACCGGGCATGAGGGGCCAGGTAATATTCTTGGAATGGCTGGTTGAGCGATGGAACGTTCAAGAACAATGCTTTTACATAGGAGGGCACCAGCTCGAGATAGAGCCCTCGGATGTATACTTTCTCACTGGCTTGCCGAACAGAGGTGAGCAACTCAGTCTTGCGGGGACTAGGCCGGGTGGCCAATCCCTTGATAGTCTCCGCGACGAGTGGTGCACACCTGGGGCTCACCATTCAAAAGGCATAGAGATAAAACACATCACTTTGCCGGAACTCAAAGTCATAGCGTTCACGGTTACCAGAATTTGCGGCGCGGCCGCTTTACACATTGCTTCCGGATCCCAAATGCGGATGGCAATTGACTGTTACCAAGGCACCATTTTCAACTGGTGTGAAGCTGTGTCGGCTCATATGAAGAGCCAACTGACCAAGGCAAAGAACGGACGACTAAAGACTTTTGGATATGGGCCTCTAGTTGTGAGCTTTGCCTTGGAGAGAGTTCCAATGCTGATCCCTCAGCAACTCACTGTTGATATCTTGGGTCCTCGGGAGCCAAAGCTGATACGATGGGTTGCGGTGATGGCCCGGCATCCTGACGAGGGTGCGACAGTGGTTCGATTCTCAGATAGTTACTTTCACTGGTTAGAGGACCAGGTTTTTTCGATACAGGACTTTTCGTATGCCGGAGTGGATTTTAGAGGTGATCCGGACATGGGTCTTCCACCGGGAGAACAATGGGATGACAGAGGTACTTTTATTTTCACAAGTTCTCTAATTATGTATTTTTTTATTTTTCATATATATCGTCTCAAAACTAACAGTAAAATTTTCAAAATGCAGATGTTGGTCCACAGCGTCCAGCCAACCTCCGGCCTTTTGATAGACTACATCCAGCTGCACCGGTACCGGCCCCATAGGACGCAGCTGCAGAAGTACTAGCTGAGTTGGAGCATGATCTAGAGCGTCTCACGGCAGATATACCTGAGACTACTATGGATGACATTCCTACCCGGCTTCAGCGCTTCGTAGTCGCGGTCCCTGGACCGTTTAGGAGATTTTTGCGTAAGGTAGCCCGCGCAGTGGTGTCATACAGAGAGCACCACCAGTGATTGACTAGTCACTTTTGTAGTCACATGTGACATTTTGACTTTTTGTACTATCATTTTGCCGATCATAAGGTGTTTTCAACCTATGATCGAAGACGATGTATATATTTTTTGACACACTTCTATCTATATATATCACTATTACCGGCTTATCTTGTTTAACATATGTGATGAAATGTTTTTAAATTTACTTGCATGATTATCGTAAATGTCTGTCCAACATTCGAGAAGCAATTGCATCTGCTAATGTATTCAAAGACCTTGGAATATGTTGATATTCAATGTAATCAAATTCACGTTCCAAGAGACACACTCTCAAAAACAACCTTAATAACACAGGATTCCTAATGGCATAAACTCTATTACGCTGTAATACAACAAGTTCAGAATCTAACCTCACTGTCAAACGTCGAATTCCAAATGAAATAGATTCGGATAATAATTCAATCACTGCACTGTATTCTGCAATGTTGTTCGTTGTTTGACCGAGGCTTACCCCATGCATAGAAACTAACTCGTCAGAGGGCGAATAGATAACCCAAGCTGCGGAAGAGATGTTCCGTGTACTATGACAAGCACCATCAGCAAATCCAATGTATGTTTGGAGAGGCGTCGACATCTGCAATATCAAGAGTAAAACCAAGATAAGCCAGAATAACGACGAAAAACCACACTCTCTAAGCTAAGCACACTGACTAAACTAACACACTTGCTAGCTAGAAAGAAAATCTAACCTATCTAAAAATTTCTCCATTCCCATCATTTAAGCATAATACCTCTTTAGGTAAAGTCCATTTCTGGGTTTACCCAAAGAGTCCCCATCAAAGTCAACTAGCTCATAAGCCCCTTTTGCTAGCTTTCGCTTTACAATGTAGGGCCCATGCCACATGGGAACGAATTTTCCGGCACCTAGCTTATCGTTAGCTTGATCATATAATAGTACTAGGTCTCCTTCCGAAAAACTTCGAGGGGTTACATTTCTATCATACTGAGCTTTCATTCATTTCGCGTGAGTCTCGATTGCCAATGTAGCGTCATGTCGAGTCTCATCTAATTTAGCCAAGTACAATAAACGTTTCTCCTCTTCGAAAGTAGCTGGAAGTAATTCGACAGCCATTTGAAGTGATGGGATTTCGCATTCAATGGGTAACACAGCTTCTAAGCCATAAACTAGCTGGAAAGGAGTGAACCCTGTTGAATTTTTCACTGAGGTTCGGTATGCCCATAGCGCTGAAAATAACATGTTGTGCCAATTCGTCCGATGAACACCAATGGGTCGTCGGATCATGATAACTAGAACTTTGTTGATAGACTCAACCAAACCGTTGGCTTGCGGATAATAAGGAGTAGAGCTATCGTGGCGCAAACCAAACTGGCTTGTAAGCTCAGTCATCATGACGTTTCGAAAATGGCTCCCATGGTCAGTAATGATTGCTTGTGGGACACCAAACCTAGTTATGATATGATTGAATACGAAAACTGCAGCTGTTTTGCCGCTTGCGTCGAATGTAGGCATCGCCTCGGCCCACTTAGTAAAATAATCAACCGCAAGGATGATATACGCATGCCCCCGGCCGAGTGAGGGTTACAAGTAATAAAGTCGATACCCCATTTGGCGAATGGACCAACGGCAATTATAGGGTGGAGAGGAGCAGGTGGAGCGCGCATCTTGCGATCAAACACTTGACAGTTGTGGCACTTCCTGACTGTAATGATACAATCTTTAAACATAGACGGCTAGAAATAACCAGCGCGCAACACCTTCTGAGCTGTGGCATACCCAGACATATGACCGCCACATGCTCCAGAGTGACAATCATTCAAAACCCTCTCAGCCTCTTCGTGAGTTAAACAATGTCGAAAAACTAAGTTTGCCCCCCGGCGATAAAGTGTATCTCCAATAATTTTGTATGGCTGGGATTGAAACCGAATTTTTCGACGTTCCGCTTTGGAAGCTTCAGGCCGAAAGGTTTGGGTTTGGAGATAAATGATTATATCCCCGTACCACGGATCTACAGTACTGATAAGAAACAAAGATTCGTCCGCAATGGACTCCTCTGCCACAGTCTCTGTGTCAGCACTCGGGAAATCACACATCAATTCCGCAAAAACTAAGGATTTCTTAGACTTGGACTTCTCGACCTCCAAGTCGAACTCTTGCAGGATGACAATCCATTTAGAGTACTTGCCCCCTAGCAGTTGTTTTGTCAAAATATAAATCATAGGGTTGCAATCTGAAATAACTGTAGTTTTGCGGAGAAGAATGTAGTGACGGAAACGCTGGACAGCTTGAACGGTTGCCAGGGCCAATTTCTCCACATGCGAATATTTTAGCTCAGTGGGATTCTCTCTTTACGATCTTTTCAGACTCTCTAAATATGAAAAGACCACTGAGTTGTCTAGTCTGGACTCTATAATTACACAGACAAGATATAGAGTCGTTTTTTTACGATACTTTTCAGACTCTTAAAACATGAAAAAATCAACGAGTTTTCCTGTCTGGACTCATTAAACTAATCAGATAGGGAAAAGAATCATTCTTTTTGTGATCCTTTTCAGACTCTTTAAACATGAAAATATCAGTGAGTTTACCCGTCTGGACTCATTAAATTAATCAGACAGGGAAAGTGGACAATACAATTGTATTCTGTATTAGAAAGCATGGTTTGGCAACAGTCGTTCCCTTGAACATGGCACTCCCTCAGATAAACCTTCCTTTTGATGGCCTCTCAATATGAACCCTACCATTCTATGAGTTTTAGCTTATATACCCTGATGTAATTGTGTCTCTGTATCCTAACACTCTGTAGTGTTCATGAGTCTAGTGTTGTCTGGTTAAAATTGTTGTCGTGCCTTCTATTGTTCAATGGTTACCCATTTGTTTCCTCCATCAACCGATCAAACATATCCTTTCATCATGCCCTCTGTTTTTTAGACCCAAATTCTCAAAATATTCCTCAAAAAACAAAATCATTCTTGTCCCGTTTCGTGTCGATTGATGTAGGACACATCATTTCCTACCTTTCGATAGGTTTCTTCCTATCGACTTCAACACTCTATCTAGGAAGATAACCCGGAAACACATTCAGTGCCTTGTTACTTGTAGACATTAGTGGCAGGTTACCTTTTGTTTGATCAGGGGTTCTCATTATTGGCTCCTGGTTAAGCGATTCTACAGGTGTTCGACGACAAAGAAATCTTTCACACTCACTAGTTTGTACTATGCATCTTGGAGACCATCACCATTATAGGTGGCCTTCCTCGCATCTGTTAACAGTCTCCATTATTGACTGGTAATCAAATGATTTCATGCATGTTCAACATCAACACATATTTTTCACATGTATCAATCTATGCTGTTCGGTGAAGCGGATATCAAGACCTTGGGTAGAGGCTTGCATCATTCAGCCTTGTTTCCTCTCCCAAGCTGTGGATATTGTTTTTTGGAGACAATTTTTTCAGGATGATTCTATTATGACACTGCATCTGCATTGTGCTTATTAGCGACCAGCCTTGTTATATCTCTTTGGAGAAAATTACTCTGACATGGGTACTAAGCATGGGAATTCCCGACTTAGGACATGATTTTAGCAGTTTTATATATATGTGTTGTATCAGGTTTTCCTTGCCGCCTGAAGCTTCTCTCTCTCTACAAATTTTGACAAGAAAAATTATAGTTTTAGTAAAGTATTTTGGCCATCATCTCTACCTCTAAGTTCATACTTTAGGGGGCATATGTTATACAACAAAATGACCTCCTCATCAACTCAGAGGTGAAAGACATGATGACTGAAGCAAAGACCACAATTGCAAGCCTTGATTCCACACTAACGCTAGTTACACACTAAAAACCTGCTTTATAAAGCTTGTTACCAAGCCTAAGGGAGCATTAGTGACCCCACTAACTCATGTTACTAGTGAAGGGGCAGCATTAGTGAAACTAAGGGAAGTTCAATGGGTCAAGCCAACGAGTTGACTCACAAATATCTAGATATTTATCCTAAATTTGCTCAAGAAATGCAAGGAAACATCCAAAATCAAGATATTTGGAGGATTTCTAATCTAAGAAAAGAAGGCAAATGGGAAAGAGATGATAAGAAAAGAAAGTTCATTGCTTTTGACCTAGTGAAATCCAGGAAGAGCTTGGCCACCCTAACTCGATTGCTATATAAGCAAAGTGAGGGTTATTGTGAAAGGGGTTAGAGCATTTGAAAGGATAGCCCACTAAGTTGTTGTGAACTGTCATACACTTGAAGAAGTGAGCTAAAAGAGAGAGATAGAGAGAGAAGAAGAAGGGGCAAGGGAAGACTGATACAATGGATGGTTGTAATCACTCTTCCATTATTAATACAGAATTGTAGTTGTGTTCCCTACTCCATAGTGTCGGTAACATTGTTCATTGAGTTGTTCATTTCGATACTTTTTTAGATGAGTGGTTTAGTTGTATGCAAATAGATGTTCATTGTGCATTCTTATATTAGTTTTCAAGATTGTATGTTGTGATTGTGTTTGCCTTTCCTTTGTGCAGGAATTGATTTGGAGCCAGCTTTGAGGGAGTTCTTCTTGGCTGCATAGCGATCTCCAAACAAATCTAGAAGGAGACATGAGGTAATCCTCTTTCCATACTTTGTTATCTTATATTTGATAGATGAACATGTGTATAACTTGGTAGCTTCTGCAGATAATCTTACAGTGTGTCAAAGGTCCTGGGAATGCCTTTGAGGGTAGTTTTCATTCTCCATACACTGTGCATTTTACCCCATAGCAGTTAGTCAATACCCAGCCCACGTATATGTGTTAAAACACTTAAAAAAATTAAATTTCCTTAACTATGGGTGGAGTTCACGAGTTTTACTTGTTGATTACCTCCTAGTGCCTGTGGCCCAACTGTTTCCCAACCAAAAACTAATTGGGAGAAGTATAAATAGACTTCTATGGGAAGGCCTTAAAGAGGAGAAGAGATAGAATTACTATACTGAGATTATCCCATGACTGAGTCTAAAGTATCCCTATGCTTCAAGCACTTCCCCAAGTTTAGGAAACCCTTGTTTCCTTGAGTGTTGATATTCTCTCACTTGCTTGAGATATCATGGTATTGGTTATGGAAGGAGGCTATTGAAGACTGGGACTGGATGGATCTGGAGGACAGTTCTGCTTGGAGCTGGAAGAAGAAGACTCAGGTGAATTCTCTCTTTGTTGGTTATAGCTTTCTACAATAAAAAAAGAAACATTGTCTTGTTCCTGAGATTAGCTTTGTTTATGCATCAGATACTATTGTAATTAATGTATGAATGTCATTTTGATGTATAACTAATCATCTTACTTATATGATATAAAGTTGATTTCATTAAAATTCTTTATCTATATGCTGCTATGTATGTTTGAATTGGTTGATTTGCAGATTTGAAGATCAATAGGAGTTGCAGAGGGTCTGAACCCTGCTGGAACTACCCAAACGAAGGACATCTGGGTATGATCGCTATCGCATAGTTTGTTTATATAAGCATGTTTCACTAGTTGTGTGAGTGTCTCTTACTATAGTCTTCTCTTGCTTTTTTGGGGTTTCAACCCAAAGCCCTAGGGTACTTATTCCCATAATAGAATTGGCGACTCCACTGGGGATAACAATCTTGTTATTCCTAGTTTGGGTTGTTCAGTGTCAATCAAGGCTCAGTTCTTGTTTTGCTTGCTCTGACAGTATTGTTTGGTCTAGTAGAATCTCAGACCTTAAGTCTGATCTTTTTGATCTAGCCTCATTTTTTATTTTTTTTGCAAATCTTTGTATACGCACTTTTGTCTATTTACAGTAGCGTACACACGCTTGTTTCTATGAAGTGAACCTGCGTATATGTGAGTTTCCTTTGTCAGAAGTGCATGTACATACCTATGTGCTTGAACACAGTCATGTATACCATTTTTTGCGTGCTTTTTTCAAATCTTTCTACCCAAAAATATTTGTTTCTTGGTCTATTTGGTTTTTGAGTGGTTAGTTTATGTCTTTAGAATTTAATTATTTAGTGAGCTTACTGTTTTGAATTCTCTTTTGCTTTGAAAAGTTTTTGTCCTAGGTTTACTTTTGAGTGAGTTTTATGATTTGTGTTTGGATAGACAAGACTTCTTGTAGAGGTTCTTGATCGTTCTAGTCCTCTGGAACAACAGATTGTTTTCAATCTTTGTGTCAAGCTTGATTATTGGTCTACTTGCTTTTCTTTCCATCATTTCGTGGCCTTACACATTTTCTTGCTTTTTGAAAGTTTCTTTTTGACGAATTTGAAAGTGTTTCTTTCCTGACTTCTTGGTCAGTTTCTCAAAGCTCTTTTGCTACTTTTAGATCATTTAGTGCAAGTTGAAGCCCTTTTTGTTCAAGTTTTCATTCGTGTCGAATTGATAACTTACAAAGTTTCCTTGTGCTTTGCTTTCAGTCTTTGAGTCTTTGGTGGCATTTTGAGTGCTTTTGAAAAGTTGTTTTCATTGCTTCTTGAAAAAGAAAAGTTCTTAAAAAACATTGTTTTTGCTTTCTTTTGCCAAGTTTGATTTTGGTTTCTTTTGATTTTTTGAAAGTGATTTGTGATCTTTTTTATTAGTCCTTCTTGTTTGGAGAAGATTTTTTATTCAAAATTTATATTCTTTTCAAACACTTAAGTTGGCTTATTAATAAGTTATAAACAATTGCTTTCATTCTTTTTAGAGTAATCTAGGATCTTGCATTATCATGTACACCTTGCATTAGGGTAGTTTTGCATTATTAAAGCATCAATAGTCTTTTTAGTTTTTGTGAGTGTGAAGTGTGCTATAAGAAAAGAAAAGGAAAAAGTTTTTTCTTTATAGAAGTTTCTTAGAACCCAAGTAGAAATTTCTTTTCATCGAAGAACAAACAATTGCATTTCATATAAGTTAGTTTTTCATTAATTTCTTTTGCGTCATACAAACACCATCAGTTTCATTTCCATATTGTCCCTTTAACTTAAAAGAACAACCCCTTAAAATCAAATGCTTAATAAAATAAACTAGAACGTTTTGTACTGTCATTAGAATACACCAGCAAGTTTTAGGTTTATTTAAGGCCTTGGATTAGGCAAGAGGACAGTAAACTCTCCAAGACCACTGTAAATTGCAAAACATATAAATCTAATTAAAGAGTGAAATCCAATAGCATTAGGGAGACCAGGAAAGCTCCATGAATGGGAGTTAAGCATGAGGGCTCGTGAAGATAAGGATGAGAGATACCCCCTCTCTTACTTGTCGGATCTTACCTCACGACTGTTCTGCCTGGCTTCTGATATGAGTTGGTGTCTTTAGTTACCTATCCTAGGGATCCACACAAGTGGCTATGGAGGGGAATCCTGTGGCACCTGAGGTTGACGTTGCATCATGTTTAGCAGTACTTTTGGAGGGCACCCTTGTGAAGCTTGGGGATTGCATTGGCAAAGGCTGTTGTCTAGAGGTCAGTGTAACTACCTTTGATACCCTCACTAGTAGACCTAGGGCGTAATTACCCCAGTCTATTTTTGGAAGGCCCTTATTATTAACTTTCTTGTATTTTGGTGTCCAGTCCTAATCACCCAGAGCAGAAATACTTGGAAGTTGTTTGATTGTTGATCTCTTTAGGGACATTTTTAGTGTGTGTTCTGTGCTCCTAGTTGGCCTAGATTTTAATTTTATTGAGTCTTTAAGTATATCTTATAAAAATAATTCAAAGTGGCTGATCGACCATCTCGACAGTCCCGGACACTATGTGGGCTTTTGCCTATGAGTCCAGAATCTTCTCCTAGAAGGTGTAGGAGCGATTCTGTCAGTGGTTTTCAACCAATGGTAGAAGGTGCATCGGAGATTGATCCTCCACTTAGGAGCATTAGTTCACAAGATAGACCTGGTACTACCACGGAGTTAGAGAGGAACACACCAGTTCTTTCTCGAGTACTCTTCCAGTCAGAAGATAGTATTGAAGTAGAAGAGCTTTCAGAGTCAGTTGCGGCTCCGAATGCTCCTCTCCCTCCTGATCATCCAGGAGTATTGTTATACATTGGAACTCCGACTCATAGACCTTCAAGCCCAGGTCCACACACATTTATCCCTTCGATGACCACTACTAGAAGCATGGCATCCACCATGAGTGTTGCGAGCGTGCATACTCCCATATCTGTGCAAGGGGGAGGAACTATTTCCATCCCTTCTAACACTCCCAGCACATCCTTATTTGGATCTACTTCCATTAAATCAACGAGTAGAAGTTCTCAAGCTAATGCATCCAATTTTGTATTTTTCCCTTTTGGAATGCCCTCTCAAGGTATTTCTATAGTTCAGTTGAATATACCATCAACCACCTCCACATCCATGATGAGTGGATTGACTTCTTTCCAAGGTTTCCCATTTGGAAGTGGTCATATACCACATTCCAATCTGACAGTAGGGTCTATGCATTTTCCTTTCACAAGTCAAGGTGGTAACCCCTTTCAGAGTTGGACAGACCCTACGATTAGTGGGATAGGAGCTGTGAATCAGTTTTTCGGCCAACAAGGGAATGTGCCATATTCCTCGGTTAATTCATTTCAAAGTTTTTCCCTTAGCTAACACTTGGAAACCTTATCAGGGGCTGTTAGCTCCTTACAATAATTCTTTAGGGGGTAAATTTACCGGTTACGAAGGATTTTCAGCTGGAGTCGGTCAAACTCCGACTTTTGCTGGACCACAAGGATCACCCTTTAGTGCAGTAGGTTCTACAAGTTACTTCGGGCAACATGGTGCCTTTCAAAATCCAGGTCATTATTTTTAGACCTATGGGAACCCCGCCTAGTCCGGATGGAATCCCCAAGGTCCTCCACGACTTCCTTTTCTGGCCACGCTTAATCTGCCAGACTTGACTAAATTGTTGAATGATCCAATTAGGTACAATGTGGCTTGGACTCCGGTCCCAACTAAACTTCAATCGGATATTATGAAATTCGAAGGGAAGAATGGTGAAGACCTGGGAGACCATGTGACCACGTTCCATTTATGGTGCTCATCAAACTCTTTGATTGATGATTCAATCAGGTTGAGGTTATTTCAGCGCACCTTAATGGGGAATGTGGCCAAATGGTATATAGAGTTTCCAGGGGGCACTTTTACTTCGTTCGTTGATTGGGCTAATATTTTCTTAAACCATTTTTAGTTGTTGGTCCATTATGAAGCTAGAACTGAACTTTTAGCCAATTTTCATCAAGACACGACAACTCACATTTCAGATCATATCCAAGAATGGAGATGGAGAAATAGGCTTATCAAAGTTGAAATTCCACCAGAGTTCCGTCTCGAATGGTTTTTAAAATCTTTACAACCTTAAATATCTAAGGATGTTTCTCTTTCTAGTGTTTATTCGGAAGAACAGGTATTTTTCAAGCCCAACAATTAGAATTGACATATTCTTAGTCTATGACTCTTCAAAAAATCTTACCTGATGCTCCTAGATCAAAGGTTGATTTAGCCAAACCAAAGCCTGGCCCTCACACTGATGGTATAGTTGGATCAATTGACGCGAATATAGTGAACCTTATGAACCAATTGCATTAGTTGTCTTTACAAACTGCTTCTTCTAACCAGGCAGCACCATCTACACCTTTACCCCCCCAACCTACCTCCATTAATGTCGTCCAGGCTTCTAACCCCAAAGGAAATCAACAATCCGATGGGAAGAAGAAGAGACGAGGTAAGAAGAAGAACTAGGAAGGGAAGGGTAACGCGAACAACCCCGAAAATGGTGTCGGTGAGGGTAGAAAAGAGTCTAAGAAGAAAGTTAAATTTCCATGCAATTTATGTAATGGAGATCATTTGACTCACCTCTGCCCCAAGATTCAGGATGCTTAGCATTTTCTAGTGCAGCAAGCGTCCTCTAGCTCCCAAGCTATCCTAACTAACCCTTTCCCCCAAGGGCAGCAATTACTTACTGGCATGAACTCGAATGCTGGTACCTCTGCAGAGGGAAAACAGGAAGGGGAGAATTCCTCAAATGTGTATATAATGAATTTGCATGTCGACATTGCCACACTCGCATGCGATTACGGTGAAACGGAAACATCTAAGGAAAAATCTGTGCCTGAAACCTTAGACCCGCTTCATATTGCGTGACCCTCTGTTGAGTCTATACCTCAGATACCGAAAGGTTCTGCTAAGCACTCGATGATTAACCCTAATGCTAGGGTAGCCTAGAACTACTTGATTGTAGATTATCTGGCTCATATTCCATGTGCTATGTCTGCATTGGAGGTACTCCAATCGCGTCCTGCTCAAAGAAGTGCTTTGATTTCAAAAATCGGGGTAGTAGATCCAAAAAATTCTTTAGTGCTCACTTTCGATATGCTCAATGTAAAAAGGAGACTTCCTCATCATATGGCTTTCCAGATAAAGTCTACTTACTGGAAAACCAATATTTTTCGGACAGTTATAGATGAGGGAGCTTCCACATGCATAATGTTTATGTCGTGTTGGAAGGCCATTGGATCACCTTTAGCAATTCCTTCACCGACTCTCTTAATAACATTTGATGGTCATTCTCATAGGCCATACGAAATTATCCCATCTTTTCCTACAAGTGTTGGAGGAAAGTTCATTAATATTGAGGTGGAAATCGTTGATGCCAACTTGGATTACAACCTATTGGGAAGAAATTGGATTTATGGGATGGATGCCATAGTTTCATCTTTGTTTCGCATCCTTTGTTTTCCTCATGAGGGGAGAATTGTTAAAATTGATCAATTAGATTGTTCTCCAAGTGATCCTCGTGCAACTTTAGATTCTACCATTCCATTGGTGGATAATCCTCGTTAGCCTATAGAGAATTTAGGAGTAGGGATGTACTCTTCCTTGATGGGTATATTTGATCTCCCCCCTCCTACAGCTAGAATCAATGCAATTTCATCCTCTAAGGGGCCTTCATGGAAAGATTTCTTTCGAACTCATTATTTTTTGGACCCTTGGACCTTACCTTCATCTACAACCACATTAGATGGAGGCCAGGTTGGTGGAATGGCATTCCCCATGTCTGCAGCAGAGCTTAGTTATCAATCTATCATTAACTCTGCAGACAACCATCCCACTCCTTTTTCAGAAGAGGAGTTAGATGGTGATGTGGTTCTAGCTTGGACCCTTGACTCTACCTCTGCTCTAGATTGCTTAGACACAATTTTACCGTCCGATGAAGAAATTTTAGAAGCGATGACAGGTATAGATCAACCTTGGGAAGATTTACATCATCGATCATATTTTCTTCCACCATTGTAGGAAGTCGAATCCAGGTTTTCCAATTTGCTTACTAGTGATTTTGTTCATTGTCAAACCATTTGGCTCCAACACATTTATTTGCCGAAGGTAACATGTCAATTATCTCAAAAATTGTACCTATAAACATCTCTAGGAATCCTGACATTATATAAAGTGTCTTCATCGGAGCCAATTGTTCCCCTAAACAGATTCAAATTTACACCGAACTCTTTAAAGAGTTTATAGATGTGTTTGCTTCGTCTTATGAGGAAATTCCTGGTATTGATCCATCTATAGTCCAGCATGAGACTAAGACGTATGAGAACGCCAAGCCGATTCGTCAGAAGCTTCAGCCGGTCAATCCTAGGAAAGCAACAGCTATTAAAGCTGAAGTAGAAAGGCTGCTAAAGGCTGCTTTCATATACCATGTTCCTCGAACGGAGTGGGTTTCTAATCCAGTCTCGGTAGACAAAAAACAAGGAACGATCCAAGTCTGCATCGACTTTAGGGATTTGGACAAGGCTTGTCTGAAAGGCAATTACCCCACATCGTTTATTGATCAGATAGTTGATGAATGTGTGGGTAATTAAATTTTCTTGTTCATGGATAGATTCTCTAGTTATGATAAAATATCTATCTGTCTAGAAGACTAGCAAAAGACAACTTTTATTTGTCCTTGGGGTACCTTTGCATACAAAAAGATGCCTTTTGGTCTTAAAAATGCTGGCGCTACGTTTCAGAGGGCCATGTCTTATGCTTTCCATGACATCAAGCATGTCATTGAAGCATACTTGGATGATTTAGTTGCTCGTTCTCGAAAGAGAATCGATCATCCCAGTCACCTTCAGTTAGTTTTTGAGAGACGTCGATTTTACAAAATCCGGTTGAATCTAAATAAGTTCATTTTCACAGTCACATCTAGTCATTTGTTAGGATTCATAGTATCAACTGAAGGGATTTGAGTTGATCCCTTCAAGGTTGAGGCAATAATTCAGTTTCCTCCCCCGTCTTCCACCCAAAAACTTCATAGTCTCCAAGGAAAGGTAAATTTCTTGAGACGATTTATAGAAAACTACACTGAGATAACTAAAGGATTTATGCATTTGCTGAAGATAGGAGTTCCATTTTTATGGGACAAATTTGCACAATGATCTTTTGATGCCTTGAAGTAGGCATTAATCTCTGCCCCATTGTTGAGTCCACCAGATTATGGCAGAGATTTACTTTTATATCTTGCAGTCGCAGAATCAACCATAGGTATGGTTCTAGTTTAGGAAGATGATGCTCTCATGGAGCATGTGATTTACTACTTCAGTCGAGGCTTGGTAGGCCCTGAACTATGCTATTCTCCTATTGAGAAATTGGCCTTGGCAGCTGTCCATGTCGTCCAGTGGCTCCGTCATTATATTATGCTACGCAAAACGTTCATCTTAGTGGTGGTCAATCCTTTTCAGTTTGTCCTCAATAGGCAAGTGATTGGGGGTAAATACAATTGATGGATTTTTATTTTAAAAGAATTCAATCTCGAGTTCTTGTCAGCCAAGACTAATAAGTCATTAGTTTTTGCGAAATTAATTTCCGAGCTACCTTGTGAAGAAGATATTGTTTACGAGGAAAGTTTATCTATTCGTCATCTCTTCACAAGATCCCTGGTATGGAGATATCATCATATATCTCCAGAATTTGAAGTTTCCCCCTGCTTCCTCTAAGGATGAACATCGAAAATTACGTCACCTTGCTAAGAACTATGTTATCATTGGTGATACATTATATCGCTGAGGGGTTGATTCAATCCTTAGGCATTGTTTAACTTTGCAAGAAGTAGAATCTGTACTCAATGATTGCCACAATGGAGCTTGTGGTAGTCATCTGTCAGGGCTTGCAACAGCCCAGAAAATCTTGTGTGCCGGTGTTTCCAGGAAAACTAGTGTCCATTCAGAGCTGCTAGTCCCACTAAGATGGGTAGCTATCTTAGAAAGAAAAAATTCAAAGTAACTTGTGTTTTCCTTTATGAGAGATAGATGGGAGAGAAACAGAGAGTAACAGCCTCAATCTTTCGCTTGGCTCCTTGCTTTTTTCCTCCCTCCTTTGATAGAACTTCACCACTCCTTTCTCACTTGTACCGCTTCAAAGAAAACCTGTAGAGTCAAAGCAGAAAAATACCATCAAAGTATAGAGATCTATAACCATAAACAATGTAGAATCAGATGTACATCAACCATACAAATGCATACACAAATACAAGATTCAGGAATATACAAGTATATGGAGGAAAACTCAAATAGCTTTATTGATAGAAGTAGTAAAAGAGAGGATTACAACCCAGCTGTCTGATCCAACATCATCCTTCCAGCATGAAATCCCTCTTCACCTCATGAAGAATCTAAATCACCCAACAATACAATGTCTCAAATAGAAACCAACAACACTTCCTTACAAATTACAAAATTCTAGCCTTTGGATCTCTAGGATGAGGGATCCATTTATAGATATTTGCAAGGGGGTGAGTCAACTTCTGGGATTTTGATTAGTGTCATTTCACTAATAGTTATTGGTTCCACTTGGAGATTTCATGATCTCTTACTCATCCCTGGGCGAATTCAGAGAGGCAAGTGTCATATGAGCAGTTTCTAGAAGATTCTCTGGGTTTCCACCTAGCAAACTGCCTCTGCCATTTTTCTGCTCTCACTCATCACACCCTATAGAATGGATTTTCATTATGCATCCCACTATTTGTGTGTAGCAAGTGAGATGCATTTCACCCTTAGCATGGAGCAGTCTGTATGGTCTAGTTTTGACCAGTTCTGAGCAGTTTTTCAGGGAGAACTTCTGGGAAATGATGTAATCAGCTGACCTTGATATTTTAGGGTATGAAACAACACTTTTAGGAGTTTGAGAGCCCTTGGTTTATGTACATATGTGATTGGGGTTGCAATGCCCAAATATGTCTATAACAGTTTCCCCCTAAAGCATGAGGTCGTAAATCTTCTGATGTTAGGTGAAATGCTTTACCATGAGGATCCGAGGTTTTTCGAACTGGAAGGTGACTTGTAATAAGATATAATACAATACATTATCTTCATAATATTTTCATGATCTAGCTAAGGTGAGCATTCCCATGCTCATATTTATAAATTCATTTCCATGTACGTAGGACAGATAATCGTCTGCTATTGCAAACTGGTGATTCTTCGCATGAAGAGTCATCTTCCCTGGCTTAGATGACTATCTATGCAGCTTCTGTGTACAATTGATGTCTTTATTTTCCTGAATATATCACAGACCGGATGGATGAAACTAGATCTGGAGTCTTGAAAACTCGTCCAATCTTCGCCCGATGTACAAGTCGATCCATGGGAAAAGATGTTCTGAAGTCGAACATGGAAAGACATCGCCTGATTACCAGCCAATAATGTAAGCTGTTAACAGAAGCGAGAGGAGTCACTGATAATGATGATGACCCTCAAGGTACTATAGTACATTCATGTGGTGTGAATACATGAGCCGATGTTGAACACCATGGAAAGTCTTTTGGTTGAAGGTCATTTATGTAAACCTGTCATTGGAAGTGAGAAACTTGCCATTGAGGCATGCAAGCTTCAAAGTACTAAAAGGGTTGTTTCTAAGTCAACTTCTTGGATAATGAGTTGATGTCGACAAGAAGTGACTTGTTGTAGGAGGGCCTTGATGTATCCCACATCTACGATGCGAAACGGAGCAAATGATTTTTGTGGAGGTGAAAATGATCTGATGATATAAGGTTCAGGAAGGGCAGTCATGAAAAATGAAGGGTAGATGTAATGCAGTGGATGAGGCATTTACTGGATGGTGAATTCTCTGAATGACTTCTCTTGAAAATATTAGAGACACTGATATGTACTGGTAGCGTTAACCCCATGGATGGCATGGCAGACTAATGGTGACAGTAAATGGAGAAACCCAACCCAACTCAATCACAGTGATGAAGTGAAAGTGTCATGTTCAAGAGTGACTTTCTACCAATAAAGTTCTTCAAGTTTACTTCCCATTTTTCCCCAGTCATTGCTGACCAATACCTTTTTATTTTTGAGAAGCTTGAGGAGGATAACATATGCTTGGTCTATAATCTATCACTTTGTGTTTAGCGAGCCTAGCATCAGTGAAACTCATTCTTGTCTGGGTGTACAAGTTTGTTTCCATTGTTTTAACGAGTTTAATGACAAGATAACTCGGTCCTTTTCATGTTTAGAGAGTTTGAAAAGGGACGAAAAGGAGACTACAATAGTCCTTTTTCGTGGCATAATCCCTTAAGTCTGAAAAAGTGTAAAATAATACGAAAGGGATGACTTTTCGATAGTTTTAACAAGCCGACAAAGACAAGCACTTAATCCTTTTGCTTAATAATCCCTCAAATCCAAAAATATTAAAATATATGAGAGGGATAGCATTCCATTTACTTTAAAAAGCTAGGAAGGCTAATAGCTCGATGATCTTTTTATATTTAACGAGTATAAAAAGTGTTTAAAAGAGGCTCTTTTTTTAGGAACAAGTGATATTTCTGGGTAGCAGCTGGTTCCAGGTAAGTTTGGAACTTCTCAAAACATGGCAGTGTGAAGAGGGTGGCAATCAAAATCACTCATCGCAGATGTTCCTCAAAAGGGTAAACAATCAAGTGGAAGCGTATGGTCGACCGAATGAAATGGAGGTGATGGAAGGAAAACAACCAAGGTTCAAAAAGGGATGATAGCAAAGCAATCACAAAAGTTATTTACCAAAGGCGGGTTTATTTTTTAATGAGCTTGAACCTTGTGCCAACATGTGCTCAGTGGAAGTTGATTTTTTAACGAGCTTGAACCTTACCGAAACATTGCTCATTTTCCTTTCTATGTAAGCTAGGAACTACCAAACTATAAAGCTAAAAAGCTAAAAAAAATGAAATTTGATTGTTTTTGCTTGTATAAAAAGGTTTGCATGCCCCCAGCATAAAAGTCTTCAGTAACCATATGGAAATTTACTATGGTTAAGTAGGATGATTTTCTGTCAATACTTAGACAAAACACTTCATGCAATTTGTCCGCCAAATAGACAAAGGTGAAAGGTCACTTGGACCGATCACATAACTTACAGGGAAACTTATCTCTATAGTTGGGTTTGTCCGCAAAATAGACAAGGGTGCATGACCCCTAAGCTTCGTTACATTTACCAGTACTACTTGCGGTAATTAGATGGATGGAATGAAGGTTCCTTTATGAGATCAAGTGAAAGACTCGACTTGGAACTTTGCTCATCCTTGTTTCATTTTTTAACGAGCTTGACACAAGACAAGAAATTCTGCTCAGACAACCTTTGATCACAACTCATAAGGGGTCATGAAGGAAAGATATCGTTCCAATGCCCCCAGTACATAACATACAACTTCACTTAATTGGTTCATGTCAATCAGACTATCAGAATGGTGAGAGTCCTTCTTAATCTTTGATGATGTAGAAGATATAATATGACAGGCTTCCACTGTGGCCACTTCGGCCAGATTACTTGGAGGCAGGAGGGGAAAAGTACCCATTAAGGATGAGTCTTTTAGGAGACCTACTCCGAAATGTTGAAGCGATTGAGAACTTCCATGGATCAATGGAATGCTTCCAGTAGCTTGTCAACTATTGGGGAAAAATTTAGTTGGTCAACGATTGTAATTCCACCATGGAAGGGAAATGAAATCTTTCTAAAATATGTTGACACAACAGCAGCCATAGCATAAATCTAGGGCCTGCCTAGTAGGATATTGTAGTCAATATTTCCATCAATGACCTCGACTTCAATTTCTACTATCTTGCCCCCTAGTTCGACTTGCAAGTTACTTAATATCCCATACGACGTGTATGTTCTTCCATCGAACGTTTTTAATGTCGTTGATGATCATGACAAGGGTGGTGAGCCTAAAGTTTTTCAGCAACTCATTGACATAATACAGGTAGATGCCCCCTCATCAATGAGTGTTCGATGAATAGTTTTGTTGAGGGATTTTACCTGTATGAGGAAAGCGAGATAAGCTGGTAACTGAGGCTCATATCCTTTATGACTAAAGGCCACCAGATTGGAATCCGCTGGATCAATCCCACATATCACTAATAACAAAGCCTGCTTTTGGGAGGGGAAATTCTACAGTACTTCAAGTGTTGACATAGCGGATGGAAATTGGGCCAGATCCTCCACTATATTATAATTCTGGGTTGCTCGAGCACAAGGATTAAACGTTGATTTATGTACTACTCCCTTAGGTGGTTTTATTGTTAATTCAGGAATGATTGGTGGAACAACTTCTGGCGAAGTTGTTGTCGAACTACCGAGTTGATCTATAACCTTGCTATTCGATGACTGTGGATTTCCATAATCTTTATTCCTTGTTGATATCAAAGCATCATTTTTTTGTTTTGAGATGGATAGCATAAGCACTTGGGATGGGGAAGAATGATCACTATCAATTAGGTTTGTTTCTGGGCTCAGAAAGGGATTAGTCAACATTGCTGGGGTATTTGAAGTTTTTAAAAATTTCATAACCTTAGCTTTATGTGGACAATCTTTCGTGAAATGTTCATCATCCCATATGTAACATGGATAATGAGGTTTATTCTTTCCAGTAGGGTTTCCAGAAGGTTTTTCAGGAGTCAAATCCTCATGTTTCTTCTTTTTGTTTGTCCCTTTCTTCTTGCCCCCTGGTTGCTTAGGATTTTTTCCTTTGTCGGTTGACACGGCATTAACCTTCAAGGCGAGAGGTTCTTCATCTGCTTTTTGACTAAAAACCATACGGGATTTTTTAGATGTAGCCTTTGTAGTTTTCATGAGGGGGAGGAATGGAAATTTCTAGTCTAGGAGCGTCAGGAATTTTGTCGTAGAGCATGCCAGACTAAGTATAGATCAAGTCTAAATATTGCGCACGAGCAATGACTTGCTCTTTAGTGACAACTCCTTCCTTAGCCACATCCTCTGTAATAGAGGGTAACAATGACTTTATAAACCATTCAGCTAAAAGTTGATCAGGAACGTATGTCTTCACCATTCTTCGACGACGTCGCTACTCATGAATATGATCAGATATGTGAGTGGTTGTCGTTTGTCTAAAGTTGGTAAGGAGTTCTGTCCCTGTTTCGTACATTATGGGTAACTGAAAATGGGTTAAAAAGGTAGCGGCAAGGGTGCTGAAGTTATCAAACGAAGCTCTAGGCAATTCTATATACCATTTAGTTGCCGAACCGGTTAACGTTTGCCGAAAAAGGTGAAGCCTAATCGAATCATCATTCAAGGTGTTTGATGAACACCACAAATGGAATGTCATTACATGATTCGATGGATCTTCACCTAGATTTCCATTGAATTTAGGAATATTATAGGGAAGTTTGTGAGGAATCGCAAGCCACCAAGGGGCGTAAGCAATTGGATCATTCGTCAGCCAGTTTAGATCTGGTAATTCTAGAGTTGCTACAAAGGGTGACTGTTGATTCAGGTTAGGCGAAGCATACCCAAGATAAGATGGAATCGCCTGAGAAGTAGGTCTTTTCATACTAGCATAATGTATTTGATGCTGGTAACTTTGATAAGGTTGATGGGCATAACCGTTATAATATGGTTGTTGATAACCGCTTTGGAAAAGCGGTTGACCGTTACTTACAAAGCCTTGTTGCTCAGGTCCTTGGTATGACTGCTGGAATTCCGGTTGTTGATATTGCACCAGCCATGGTTGTCGGACCATTTGCTATTGTCCAATACTGGATGATTGGCCAAGATGTAGAGTGATAGTACCTATTTGAGCTAGAGTCACTCCAAATAAGGAGGCACTAACCTGAGGTTGTGATTGAATCGCTGAGACGAGAGGCTGTTGTATTGCAACCTGAGAGACTTGAGGTTGACATACAACAGGTAGCGCTTGTACTTGCGATACAGTCACAATAGCAGGTGTAGTGGGAATATTCGACATAGGATGTACTGGTTGTGTTGAATATACAACCCTTGGTTGTTGGGCAGTATTGGTACCCAACTGCTGGATGTAATTCTAGTTTGACCTGAACTTTGTTGTAAACTCTCATATGGTTGTTCTCCAGAGGCAACAATGAAAAAGCATACTGCCCCCCATATGGTGGTAATCCAGTACTTAAAGGTTAGATTGGCCTTTGAAGACACATTGGATCAAATTGTTGAGTTTCAACATAGGAAATACCAGATGAGAATCCGGATGAAGAAATAGGAACAGACCATGTCGTGGAAACAATCCTTGGTTGGACTCCAGCTTGTTGTTGATAACTAGTCGGGACATATGGTATACCAGCAATCATTGTAGGAACGACAGTAGGAAGCTCTGTCGTAGCTGTGTCAATTGACACAGTCCTAGATGTTGATGGTTGTTCAGACATATTTATTCTATCCAAAAGATTTCCTATCGATTCGACAGGAAGTTGCGATGAAAAAGAACTAACTTCTGTAGTAGAAGGATGTAATTGGATCCTAGTTCCAAAATGCACTGGAGTACTGGGTGGAAGATCCTCTACTATCCCTTCTATAGCAATCAATCCAAGTGGAAAAGGTAGACCGTCAGGTTTGTAAAATATTTCTGCAGCTGAAGAAAGTGTAGCTTCTGCAGTAACAGATATTGGAGGGGTGACACCTTCTGAATTCTGGAATTCAACTTCCAGATGTTCAGGCAAGTGAACTTCAGTTTCTGGATCAGTCCTAGGTGGAGTTGTTTCAAGAATAGGGGTGTCTACCATTACACTAGGATCAATTCTAATGTCCTCTTGTAACTGCGGAACTTCTTCTTTAAAGGCAGATGTACCAGAGATAATTGGAGTAACTGTAGTCTCTGATCACGTTGAAGCACAAGTTTCAAATAAATCAGGTGAATTCGACTCAGTTAAACGAGAATTATTTGCCCGAGATGGTTTCTTTTCCGGGTTAAAGATGATTGACTCGCTAGTCTCCGTGAATGATGGGGTTTTGATTGACTTTCTTCCACGATTGAGGATTACTTGATCAACTCAAAAAATAAAAGGGAAAAGTTATTCTGATTAAATGAATTTTAATACACTTTGACACAACTTGCTTTTTCAATTTTAAAGAGTCGAGAAAAAGCTAAAGGTGACTCTAGTCGCCTTTGATTTTTAATGAGCCTGAAGTGACAAGTGCTCAGATGGACCTTTTCTTTTAAGGAGTCGAAAAGGAACGAAAGTGACTGCTTTGGAAGTCTAGATAGAGGGTTTACCAAATTGATTGTAAAACTGCAAAATACACCTTGGTGATAAATGATAGAGAAATTACTAAGGACTTATGTACGACAATCAATCTTCCTGAATGTTGTGTTCAGCACATTACGATCGATAGGGCAGCAGACACGGCTTCCTAAGGATAAAGGATATCAGCCTATTGTGGTCTCCCAATATATACTCGATGGTACAAGGAGCACAAGTCCGTACTGGCACTTGTCGTGTCAAAGAGGAGGAATCACCCAACCTTCGATGAAAACGATAGTTACCAGGCATTATGATGCCAGAACACGTCTCTAGCCTAGACTTCTAGATGTGTTGCGTTAGGTTCCAAAGCATTTTTATGTTCATTGAGGTTTATTTTAGAGTTGATCTTGCTTAGAAGTTTGTCTTTCAAGGTTCATTGCGTGATGTAGATGTACAACTCCTAAATATGCAATCTAAAATGATAAACAATCATTTATTTTCTTTTAGCAATGGAAATCCTAGCTACTAAGTGTCACGCGGAAAGAGTCGTTAGTGCGGACACAACCGACCTTCCTAGAAAGCCTAAGACTTTCTAATGACAAACAAGACAAATAAGAGCAATCCTTCCCTAAATATGCTTTTACAATATGAGAAATCAAGTGTTTAGATCCTACCTGTAATCCAACGCTGTTGCAGTAGTCCAGCTCCGTTGATCCAGATGAGCTCCTCCTTCACTTCGAAACCTGCATTCACCAACAATCAAATGATTAAATAGCACCTGAATATCACATAAAATAAAACATATTTAACATATAGACCAAGGAGTATATGAAACAACTCATTAATAACAAATTGTTGAGAAGAATGGACTAATTTGTATTAAAAGGTAACAAAAGGAACCATTACAACCTGAGCCTTGGTGTTGTGCAAGCTCCTCCCAGGGTCCACAAGAGTTCTCCCTTACTCTGATCAGCTCACCCACCTCCCAATGGAAACAAGTAAAGATGGTAATCTCTCCTCACAAGCTTCTACAAGGAAGTCCTAATTCCAGCAGCATCTACCCTTAGGAATGTTCAGCTTTCAACCTCTCCTCCCTTTGGCCCAATGCCTGTATTTATAGTGGTCTAGAGGAAGTTATTCAGGTCCACCATCAATGGGATAATCCCCTCTTTGGATGGGATAGCTCCCCTATTGATGGGATAAGTTCCTCTTTGGTAGGGATACATGAACCATCTGGAGGTGCTTCATACACGTCAAACATGCTTCTAGAAAGCTCTAGAAATGACCACAAGTAACTTTTTTCGAGTGAAACTTGCACCTTTTGACCTTTACAGGAGTACACACCCACCCCTTTACATACAGAGCGTACAAGTACGCAGGTATTTTGAACTTGGGTTGCGTACCCGCAGGTAAGGCTAAGAGAAACTGCGTACCAGAGATAATTTGACTTTAAATGACTTTTCTCTCTTTCTTGAAGTTTGACATGGAGAGCAGAGGCATGAGACTTGCCAAGGAGGATAGTATGACAGTGGATGGAGCCATACTAACTGCAAATAGTCATGGTGACATTTTTTAGTGTAACAGATTGCCCCCTAAAGTGCGAAGCCTGTAGTAGATTAGGGTTTTTATGATCTAGGAAGGGTGAAGTACTTTATCATTTCAAGGAGTATCTTGCGGAGGACCTGGTCAGAACCTGCAAATATTCAACACAAAATACATATATAAGATGATATCATCGCTGAGGTAGGCATTCCCATACTCAGATTGAAAACTTTAACTAACAATCTAACCACTGTTCTGATACAAGAATGATTTTGCAGTACATCAAAATCATAGACTTTTGTAGACACAGTATGGACGCAGCCATCTGTTTATGATTAGTCTACCACATAATGAATACAAAACTCCTCGCAGCCTGGATGGTGGAAACTAGATCCAGGGTCTTCATTTCTACTTCCCGAATTGGTACGATTCTATCCATGCGAATAAATGAGTTGATGTCGAGCATGGTAGAAACCACTTGATTACCAGTCAATGATGTAAACTGTTAACAAGTGTGAGAGAGACCACCAGTAATATCAATGGTTCTCAAAGTACCCAGTACAATCCATGAAATGTGAATGAATGGGTTGATGTCGAACACGTCACGGAATCCTTCGATCGAAAGTCAATGATGTAAACTGTCATCAAAGGCGAGCAACCTGCCATTGATGCATGCAGACTTCAAGGTACTGACGATTTCTAAGTCATCTTTGTAGATAATGTGCTGATGTCGATAGAAAGCGACCCGTTGCAGGCAAGCCCACAACACGAAATCATTGATCAAGTCGAAGAAATGTTGCTGTAAGGACTGACTCAGGGACAGTCAAATGGATGACAAGTATTTTGCATATGAATGGTTTATTTGCAGAGACCTCTTGAACACATAACGACATGATAGATGGCTTGGTGACGATTGACCCAAAGTTAATACCCGGAAACGGTTGAAGACTTTCAAAGTGGTTTGATCAACTTTTAAGGCAAAGGATTTCCCAACCCAGGTGAATGAAAAGTGTCGTGTTCAAGAGCGGTGATAAGGTTCTTTTGTAACAAAGGATAACAAATCGGTTCATTCTTCTCTCTTTTCCCCCACCATTTCTGGCAAGTACCTCTTTATTTTTTACAAGCTTGAGGAGGATAACATATGCTTGATTATAAGCTCATCCTTTGGATGAGTCCAACTTAGTTTAGATTCAGACCCTAAGAAGGAGTGGTCCGTTCTTGTTTGTAATTGAACAGGTCCTTTACTGTGAAATTTTAACGAGTCCAGTATAGGGGAAACTCGGCGTTTTTCAATTTTAGAGAGTCTGAAAAAACTAAAGAAGACTCCAAGGTGAACTTTTTCGTAAATTTGTGTCTCCCAAGCCCGAAAAAGTATAAAATAATACCTGAGAGAACCGCTTGATCTCGCGACCAAGGAGTACTTTCATGATTAGTGTCTCTGACCTGAAAAGTAAAAAGCGATCAAGGACACGTCGTTTTATTTCCGTATCGAGTTTGAAATGACAAAAACCCGGCAATCTTTTCCTGTTTTTACGGTCAGAAAAGAGCTATAAGGGGACCGTCTTTTAATTCCGTTTTAACGAGTGTAAAAGAAACGCTCGGCAATCTTTTCACGTTTTAGGAGTCAGAAAAGAGCTTAAAAGGTGACTCTGATGTTTTGGTTCGTGAAAAATGATGATTTTACTCTAAAGTCCTTTTGTCCTGCACAAAAACGACACATTACTCATACCTGTTTAAGATGGGTAAAAATACATTGAAAAATACCTTTTCATGGTGAAAAATAAACAAACTTAGCATTCATTCATTCAAAAAACCTATAAAAAGACTTTTTACCATGTCATTTTTACCATTTTACTGTTGAGGTTGAGAAAAGGGCTTTTGACAAGAAAACTTCCCGTGGACTTTGCGGAGAATCCGACCGTCAGAATCGAGTGCCGTCTCTTTCAGGTATTTCACAACATCCTCCTCTTCAATTTCATCCGTTTAGAATTTCATTTCAAGTTTTACTTTGAATTTTTGGAGGGTTTAGGGTTTTAAATTTTGCTTCTCGGGGTACGCAGGTGCCCCATGGGCGACCTGCGTACCCCGACTTTTTCGTATATGGGAAAAAGGTCGGGGTACGCAGCCCACCTTCAGAACAGCCACGTACCGCCACTCTGTTTTCTGAATGCGGGGTGCGTACCCCGTGAAACACGGATTTTGAAACCCCAAACCCCAATTTTAACCAACCAAATTTTGTTTAATGAATTCTAATCATTGTTTTTTGGTGTGTAGGACACTCACCATGCTATATTGGCGTGAAAGAGAACACGAAGACGTTGATTTGGCCGCAATAGGTCATCAACCTTCTATTGATGCGTTAAAGGCATGCAGTCTCTACAAGTACTGGGCCATACCAGGCATGAGGGGCCAGGTGCCATTCTTAGAGTGGCTGGTTGAAAGGTGGAATATTCAGGATCAATGTTTTTACATCGGAGAAAACCAGCTCGAGATAGAGTCCTCCGACATATACTTTCTCACTCGCTTGCCTAACAGGGGCGAGCAACTCTCTCTATTCGGGACTAGGCCGGGTGGCCAATCCCTTGCTAGTCTCCAGCTAGAGTGGTGCAACAATCAAAACCAGGAGAGGGGGATAGAAATCAAGTACATATCCCAACCCGAACTTATGGTAATTGCCTTTACAGTTACCAGACTTTGCGGCGCTGCCGCTTTGCACATAGCCACTGGTTCCCAAATGCGGATGGCTATAGATTGCTTCCAAGGCACCATTTTCAACTGGTGCGATGCTGTGTTGGCCAATATGAAGGGCCAACTAACCAGGGCAAAGAATGGACAACTGAAGACCTTTGGATACGGGCCTTTAGTTGTGAGCTTTGCCCTAGAGAGAGTTCCAATGCTGATCCCCCAGCATCTTACAGTTCCAGTTGGGGCTCCTCGGGAGCCTAAGTTGACGAGATGGGTTGCGGTAATGGCCCAGCATCCTGATGAGGGAGCAGCAGTTGTTCGATTTCCTGATGGTTACTTTCACTGGCTGGAGGGCCAGGTCTTTGCGATTCAGGATTTTCCGTACGCCGGAATGGATTTTCGCAATGATCCGGACATGGTTCTTCCACAGGGAGAACAATGGGACGACAGAGGTATTTCATTTTTCACACGTTTTTAAATTATCTATTTTTTTTTTGTTTTTTATATATCGTCTCAAAACTGACAGCACAATTTTTCAAAATGCAGATGTGGGTCTGCGGCGTCCGGCCAACCTCCGGGCTTTTGAGAGGAGAGTACCAGCTGTACCAGCGCCGGCCCCACAGGATGCGGCCGCAGAGACCTTAGCCGAGCTGGAACAGGATCTAGAGTGTCTGACGGCGGACATACCAGAGACCACTATAGATGACATTCCTATCCGACTTTAGCGCTACGTGGTCGCAGTCCCAGGACCTTTCAGGAGGTTCCTGTGTAGGGTAGCGCGGGCAGTGGTCTCGTATAGAGAGCACCACCAGTGATTGGCTAGTCACTTTTGTAAACACATATGACATTTTTGGTTTTTTGTACTTATCATTTTTGCCGATCATAAGGTGTTTTTCAACCTATGATCGAAGACGATGTATATTTTTGACACACTCCTATCTATATATATCATTATTACCGGCTTATTTTGTTAAACATATGTGATGAAATGTTTATAAATTTACATTTATGATTGTTACAAATGTCTATTTAACATTCGAGACGCCATTGCATCTGCTAATGTATTTAAAGACCTTGGAATATGCTGATATTCAATGTAATCAAATTCACGTTCCAAGAGATGCACCCTCAAAAACAATCTTAATAACACCAGATTTCTAATGGCATAGACTCTATTAAGTTGTAATACAACGAGTTCAGAATCTAACCTCACTATCAAACTCCGAATCCCAAATGAAATAGATTCAGATAATAATTCAATCACTGCACTGTATTCTGCAATGTTGTTTGTTGTTTGACCGAGGCTCACCCCATGCATAGAAACTAACTCGTCAGAGGGCGAATAGATAACCCAAGCTGCGGAAGAGATATTCCGTGTACTACGACAAGCACCATCAGCAAATCCAATGTACGTTTGGAGAGGCGTCGACATCTGCAATATCAAGAGTAAAACCAAGATAAGCCAGAATAACGACAAAAACACACTCTTTAAACTAAGCACACACCTAAACTAAGCAAACATACCAGCTAGAAAGAAAATTTAACCTAACTAGAATTAACTAAATCTCCATACCCACCATTTAAGCATAATACCTCTTTAGGTAAAGTCCATTTTGGGCTTACCCAAAGAGTCCCCATCAAAATCTACCAGCTCATAGGCCCTTTTTCCAGCTTTCGCTTGACAATGTAGGGCCCATGCCACATGGGAACGAATTTTCCAGCACCTAATTTATCGTTAGCTTGATCATATAATAGCACTAGGTCTCCTTCCGAAAAATTACGAGGGGTCACGTTACGATCATACTGAGCTTTCATCCTTTTTGCGTGAGTCTCGATTGCCAAAGCAGCATCATGTCGAGTCTCGTCTAATTTAGCTAAGTATAACAGACGCTTCTCCTCTTCGGAAGTAGATGGAAGTAATTCGATAGCCATTTGAAGTGATGGGATTTCGCATTCAATGGGCAACACTGCTTCCAAACCATAAACTAGTTGGAAAGGAGTGAACCCTGTTGATGTTTTTACTGAGGTTCGATATGCCCAAAGCGTTGAAAATAACATGTTGTGCCAATTCGACCGATGAATACCAATGATTCGTCGGATCATGATAACTAGAACTTTGTTGATAGATTCAACCAAACCGTTTGCTTGAGGATAATAAGGAGTAGAACTATCATGGCGTAAACCAAGCTGGCTTGTAAGTTCTGTCATCATAATGTTTCGAAAATGGCGCCCATGGTCAGTGATGATCGCTTGTGGGACACCAAATCTAGCAATAATATGATTGAATATGAAAATCGCTGTTGTTTTGCTGCTTGCCTCGAATGTAGGCATCGCCTCGGCCCATTTAGTGAAATAATCAACCGTAAGGATGATATACGCATGCCCCCCGGCCGAGTGAGGGTTACAAGTAATAAAATCGATACCCCATTTAGCAAAAGGACCAACGGCAATTATAGGGTGGAGAGGAGCAGGTGGTGCGCGCATCTTGCGATCAAACACTTGACAGTTGTGGCATTTTCGGACCGCAATGATACAATCTTTAAATATGGACGGCCAGAAATAGCCAGCACGCAACACCTTCTGAGCTGTGGCATACCCAGACATATGACCGCCACACGCTCCAGAATGACAGTCATTCAGAACCCTTTCTGCCTCTTCATGAGTTAAGCAACGACGAAAAACCAAGTCCGCCCCACGACGATAAAGAGTATCTCCAATAATTCTGTATTGTTGGGACTGGAATCGAATTTTCCGGCGTTCTGACTTTGAAGCTTCGGACCGAAAGGATTGGGTTTGGATATAGACGATTATATCCCCATACCACGGATCTAAAGTACTGATAAGAAACAGAGATTCATCCGCAATGGGTTCCTCTGCCACAGTTTCTGTGTCAGCACGCGGGAAGTCACACATCAATTCCGCAAAAACTAAGGATTTTTTAGACTTGGACTTCTCGAACTCCAAATCGAACTCCTGCAGGATAACAATCCATTTGGAGTACTTGCCCCCTAGCAATTGTTTTGTCAAAATGTAGATCATAGGGTTGCAATCCGAAATCACTGTAGTTTTACGGAGAAGAATGTAATGACGAAAACACTGGACAACCTGAACAGCTGCCAGGGCCAATTTCTCCACATGCGAATATTTTAGCTCAGTGGGATTTAACGTCCTACTAAGATAATATATCACATGTTCCGTTCCGAATTCATCTTCCTGAACTAAGACCATTCCAATGGTGGAGTGGGAGGTGGCGAGATGCAAAAAGTAGTCCTGGTTGTAGTTGGGAGTATGCAGCAACGGTGCATGGGTCAACGCGTGCTTAAGTGCATCAAAAGATTTCTGAGCTATCTCATCCCAAGAAAATTGAGCGTTTTGTTTCAACAACCGGGTGAAACCCTTTGTAACCTCGGCGTAGTTAGGAATGAATCGACATAAAAAATTTGCTTTCCCCTGCAAACTTTGGAGTTGGCGCAAACTTGAAGGAGGAGGCAATTTGATGATGGCTTCAACTTTCGAGGGATCGACGCGGATACCGGCTTTTGAAACGAAAAATCCTAGCAATCGTCCCACTTCTATGCAGAAGACACATTTGTGTGGGTTCAACCGAATTCGATAATTCCGGCACCTCATAAAAATAGCGCGTAAGTGGACAAGGTGATCAGCTCGATGTAAAGAATGAGCAGGCAAATCATCGAGATACGGTTGCACAATGTGCTTGATGTCGTGAAACGCGTAAGACATTGCCCGTTGGAAAGTGGCTCCGGCATTCTTAAGTCCGAAAGGTAATTTGTAGTAAGCAAATGTTCCCCAAGGACAAATGAAAGCCGTTTTTGGTTGATCGGCAGGTAGAATATTAATTTGGTTGTAACCGGAAAAACCGTCCATAAAGGAAAATATTTCACTGCCGGCACAATCATCGATTATTTGATCGATATAGGGCGTAGGATAGTTGTCTTTTGGACAAGCACGATTTATATCCCTATAGTCGATACATATTCTTATTTTTCCTTGTTTCTTGTTAACCGGAACAATATTCGATACCCAATCCGTTAACGGGATCGGATAAATGAAACCTGCTTTCAACAGCTTCTCGACTTCTGCTTTAATCGCAGCCACTTTTCTAGGGTGTATCTGACGCAGACGTTGCCGAACGGGTTTAGCGTTTGGGTAGGTCTTGATTTCATGAACAACAATGGAGGGATCAATTCCTGGCATTTCCTCATAGGACCAGGCAAACACGTCGTGGAATTCTTGAAATAGGACCTTGTATGTTTGAATTTCGTTATCTGTACACGAGGCACCTATATGAATGTTTTCAATAACTCCGGTTTTGACTGAAATGTCAATGGCAATAGTTTGGGAAATGTTTTTCCAAATTCAACTCTGAATCAGGATGTTTCATGGGATTCTGAGCGTCCTTGACATATTCAGCTGTAAAAATTGATGAAAAATCATTTTCAAAGTCATCACCCTTAGGTAAAAATGAAGATCTATGATGAAGATCTTCCCATGGTAGATCGTCTACACTTAGGATTTCGCGAAGTTGTTCGTCAGATGACACGACTTCAGGAAACGTTATCCGTTCTGAGGTTGATGTGAAAAATGATTCCTCACGGACCACATTCATTTGGTCAAAATGGGTTGAACTAGAGTCGGAAAAAGACTGCACGGCCTCATAAGCAATTTCATATGGACTCAAAGGCATTGGATTACCGAAGGAGTCTATTTCAGATTCAGATGGGACAATCCAAGGATCATCGTAAATAATAGTATCTGAAGTAATCATATGAATGGATGTGAATGAAGGGTCTGCATTGATCGAAGGAAAAGGAAAAGTTCCCAGTAAACCAGAATCTTTAACTAATCCTACACCAACATCCTTGTAAGGGATAGTCGTTATACCGACATGCTGGATACTCTCTGAAGAGGCTGGGTCAGATGAAAAGTAAGCCAGCTAGTCTATCGTCATGATCTTACCATTATGTGGAAACTTTATAACTCTGAAGACCGATGACACGACTGCTGTCATAGCGTAAGACTAACTGCGACCCAAAAGAAGGTTGTAGTCTAGAGGGGCATCAACCACCTCCACATCCAGACTAACGGTTTTTCCTTCAACCCCTATAGGCAAATCCTGTAGAATGCCAAACGGATGGAACCCACGGCCATCAAAGGCCTTAAGGATCATCGGGGATTGGTTCAGTGAAGGAGAACCAAGCGATCTCCAACACTGAATCGACATAATACACGTAGAAGCTCCTTCATCAATTACAGTCCGATGAATAGGCCTGTTTTTTACTATCACTGGAATCTGGAAAGCCATTTGATGAGGGAGACGCGGTGTACTATTTTCTAGATCAAAGATTATCAGGTTCGGGTCCTGAATATCAACAGCTCCTATAGCCGACAAGAGTAATTTTCGTTGTGCTGGGCATGATTGCAGCACTTCCAAAGCCGACATTGCTGAGGGTGAAACAGCTAAATCCTCAACAATGTTATAATTCTGAGCTGCTCTCGCATGTGGATTGAAAGCAGACTTTCGAAGTATACCCTTGGCGGGCGGTTTGATTACCAAGTCCGGGTTAGGTTTCTCGATCTGTAGTGGATCGGAACCGGGAGCTGAGGTTGATGGATTAGAATGAGAAGATTCTGCTTCTTTACCATCAACAAGATTCTTACTACCATAATCTTGCGATCGAGTCGCAATCCGTACATGAGACATCATTAATATGGGTTCTTCACTGGCACTCGAGGAAGAACCTATCATTTTACTCTCCTGCTTCGGAAATGGATCTTTCAAAACAGCAGGAGTTGGGGAACCTTTAACGATTTTCACAACCTCTGCCCGATGAGGGCAATCTCTTATGAAATGATCTTCTTCACAAATTAAACAAGGATAGAGAGGTTTGCGCTTTTCGTCGTTAGATTCTGACTTCTCTTTTTTCTCCTTTGGAGCCTTGTCTGCTTTATCCTTCTTCTTTTCTTCTTACCACCATTTTTTGATTTAGCCGTAGATGACTCTACAGCGTGAATATCGGCAGTAATTTCAGGAGAAGATTCCCCTGTCGGGGAGTCTGGTAAGGTTATTATTGGAGAAGAATTCTTTGAGGATTTCTTCTTATTTTTAGTATTCACCGTACCGATCATGCCATCAGCAGCATGAGACCCCGAAGGAGCAGCAGCAATTTGATTCGACTTAGGAAGATCTGGGATCTTCTCGTGCAACGTACCCGACTGAGTGTAAACTAAGTCAAGGTACTGGGCTTGAGCAATGACTTGCTCCTCAGTAACTACTCCGGCTTTAGCTACATCTTTAGTAATCTTCGGTAATAATGATTTTACAAACCATTCAGCTAAGATTTGGTCTGGGATAAAAACTTTCACTAAACGTCTTCGACGTCTCCATTCATGGATATGATCGGAAATATAGGTGGAGGTCGACTGTTTTAATGAAGTTAATAGCTCCATGCCGTTATCGTATCTGACCGGCAACTGAAAATGAGTTAGGAACGAGGTAGCTAACTGGCTAAAATTGTAAAAAGAGGCCCGTGGTAACTCAATGTACCACTTGGCCGCGAGACCAATGAGCGTACGCTGGAAAAGACATAAGCGGATCGAATCATTCGAGATAGAATTGGAAGCACACCAGAGGTGGTAAGTCATCACGTGATTGGACGGATCCTCTCCAGACTTACCTTCAAACTTGGGTATATCACTGGGCAACTTATTTGGCATTGGCGGCCATAACGGAAGATATTGAATTGGATCGTTCGTTAGGCGCGTCAAGTCTGGTAAATCCAAAGTTGCGATAAACGGTAACTGCCGGTTAGGATCTCTAAAACTCTGGGTCACAAGACCAGTCCCAGGAGGAGGATATCCAAGATAACTAGGAACAGGAATCGCATTAGGGATATTATATCCTCCTCGAAAACCAGGATTAACTGGACCGTACTGGGGTTGTTGAGGTTGTTTATAAGTGTACCCAGGATACGGTTGATACTGGTAAACCGGTTGTTGGACAGCAGGACCGAGTTGGTACTGTCCCTGGTACTGTTGGTAGGTAAATTGAGGTTGACTTGTTACAACAGTACTTAAACCAGGCTGCCCTACAGGCATCTGGACCGTGGTTTGAATCGTAGATCCAGACAACGGTAAAGATGTCTGAGGAGTGGTTGCAGAGACAGTAGAAACCGGAGCTGTCGATACTCCAGAAGTAAGTGCGGTAGATGTTGCGGTAGTTGCAGCAGCCGTTTGAGATGGAGTACTAGGTGCAATTGGCGGCTGAGTAACTACCGAAGTTACAGAAGTTTGAACATTTGACTGGACAGGTTGCGGTTGCTGGGGTGAACCAGAAACTACGGGTTGCCCAGTTTGAAGTACCAACTGTATACTTGGCTGCAACACCTGTTGACCTTGTGATGGATCCCACACTATCATTCCACGGTATTGACCCATAACAGGTTGAGGATACTAAGATCCATAACCGGGTTGAGGATAGGATTGATAACTGAAAGGTACAGTTCCCATACCTTGAACATATGACTGACCTTGAGGTGGTTGATAACCTTGACGCGAGTATTGACCTTGAGGTTGATAACCTTGGGGTAAATACTGATACTGGGGTTGACCTTGACCTTGAGGTTGATACCCTTGAGGTTGATACCCTTGGGGTTGATACCCTTGAGGTAAATATTGATACTGAGGTTGACCCTGGGGCACATATTGAGGCTGGGGTTGACCTTGAGGCATGTATTGTACCATAGGTACATACTGACTTTGAGGCTGCCCCCCAGACACAATTTGTGTACCTTGAGGTTGCCCCCCAGGCGTTAATTGAGGCTGCCCCCCAGGCGGTAATTGGCCACCTTGAGGTTGAGAAACGGGAACTGAACCTGACATCATGTAAATGTCCCCTACACCCAACGGTTTATTACCATTGTTTCCAGCTAATAACCCATGATCAATGGGTTGAGGAGATGCCCCCGCAAAGGTACCAGAAAGTGACTGATACCCGGTGGGAACAGAAGGACCGCCGTGTAAAAAAGATTCAGGAGATTGAGTGAACACGGACGATTGACCAGACATATTTACCTGAGTATAAATACCTCCAGGTGGAAAAGGAGTACGAGGTGGAGAAAAACCTACCCCTGAGTTGTCTAAATAATTGGTTAACGAAAGGTACCAAGTAGTACTTCTAGGAGGACTGTAAAAGATAGATTCACGCTCCCTTAGATCAATAGTAGGTTGATCTTCAAGGGTAGATACGCCTAAATCTTCCTCTGGAGCAAGTTCTTCAATAGCTATCAAACCAGTAGGAAGATTTTCGGTGATCTCTTTCTACCCTAGGTGAAACTGGTACACTAGAAGTTGGAGTAACAGGTTCAGATATTTCAGGTTCTTTGCCTATATCACTAGTAGATGAAAAACTACCAGCAAGCTCAGAAACTTCAACTGCTTCAGGATTATAACCTGTCTCTAGAATTTGGTAATCTTGATGGACTACCAATGAAGATTCTCCTTCTTCTGGTGAACCTACTCTACTGCCACTAGGAGGAGTTACAAGGACCTTTAAACCTTTGTAATGACTCGGGACGTCTTGAGGAGGTTCACCCCAAAGTCTACGGGATTTCCTCAACAATTCGGCCACAGAAACAACCTCAGGAGACTTGCCCCGAAGTCTACGGGACTGTCTCGGTAATTCCGCCACAGTTAAAAACTTTTAACTACTGCACACGCAAACAAAGTAAAATCTCAAAGCAGACCACCTAAAGTCTCTAAAGAACCAAACAAATTTGAATCACATGCTAAAGAATCTAGGGCATCAAACCAAGCACAAACAGTAGCCTTCCAGATCGAAAACGCTAGTTGGAGATGAAACCCAACATCGCCGGATTCAGTACAGAAGTGGCGGGTGGAACAGTTACCCCAACAACCTGCTTAATGAATAGACCGGCACAAGTTCCTCCACTTTAACCGTCTCGAGTGAAGTGAACCCCCCGGAAAATCCAAGTGAGTCTAGCCGACGTCTGCTCCAGGTACAGTGGTATCTTCCGTCCACCGTCACCTCGGTAGAATCCTAAAGATAATGGTCACTAAGGTTACCAACCGCAACAAATGCACCTGGGGGAACAGTCTACACTCCGACAGCGCGCAAGAGCAGAGTATCAAGCTCAATCCCCTTGCCGGTTCCTTGACAATAATCCAAGGTTTACCGACAAGTGACCCCTGGCTCCTCGACAATGGTTAATCCGAGGTTTACCGTTTGTAATACGTGCGTGTCTGGCGTCGTTCCCAACGAGGGAGGATTGATCCCCTCACTGGTTCGGACACAAGCTCGTGCTTCTCCTTTAAAAGGAGCTTTCCCAGAGTACAAATGAGACAATTGGATTTATTCTATCACAAGATAAGCTACTTGTTTGGTTTTGTTGTCTTGGAGAGTTAATTACTCTCCTACTCCAAGACACTAGCCTGATCTAAATTGGTGTTTCAGAGCCCTAGTAAATAAAAGTTACTACGTTGATTTTACTTTAAGCGTTAATTTTATGTTTTTTCTTAAAGACAAAAGGTAGTGGAGATGAAACTGGTGGTGTGTAGACTCGACTCGCAACCACTACAAAGATGCACCTAAGATGATTTACACTACTTTTCTTTTTCAATGAATCTCCTAACTAAGAGAGTTGGAAAATGAAAATTTTATAGAAAACAACTTTCTTAGTAAAGACAATCAAAGAAACAATTCTCTTTATCTTTTCAAAACACACAACTCATGACCACTAATTACTCAACGAAATTTCCTTTTTCTCCCAAAAGTCTACAAATGCTACCAAAGCAAACTTTTTCCAAAAGAATTTTTGTGTTTTTTCTATGTTAATAAAGCATGTAAAACTATTTTATCAAATCGAATTTAACAAATCTAAGACAATCAAATCAAATTCACTCAAAAGCAAATTAAAAGGAATTTTACCTAAAAGCAAAAACTAATGAGGACAAAAGCCTACAAGGATGATTCCCGGAAGTTTTACTTAGTCAAAATGCAACTAAGGATCAGTTCATGCAGAATCATAAACTAACCAAAAAACAAAATCGAAATCTTTTTGTTCTTTTTTCTCAAGAATGGAATTCAAAGCTTTAACACACAAACTTTTCGAGATTCGCAAAGAGAAGACACAAAGGTAGGTCTCTCACAAAGGTGACTTCTATGACAGGCCCGACTCCTAAGAGGACTGATCAAAACTAGGGAGATCCAAAGTTCGACAACCTCCAACGCCAAAGTCACTACAGGACCAGTTAAAAATCAAACCCTAAGGCAAAATCCCTATGAATTCCACCAAAACCCTCGACACTAACGGGACAAGTTCAGGTGAAGATCTTTGACAGTAAACTGATGGATCTGGGCAGTAAAACAAAGTAAAAGCAAAATCTAAAGAGCAAAAAAGCAAAAATTGAAATTTTCTCAAAATTGACAGGGGTACGCAGGTCATCTGTTCACACAGGCGCGGGTACGCACTGTGCACAAGACGCAACACGTACAAGTACGCACTGTGTCAAACCCAGAGACTGCGTACTGCTGGCAAGGCTAAGAAAAATAAAAAACTAAATTGACTCTAAGCTAACCCACCCAAATACACAGCTAGACAACCAAAAATCAGAAAACAAGCAATTTTTCTCAGACCAAAATATCAAATAAAAAAGAACTCAAACACATTCATGGAGTCCCCAGTATGGTCGCCATTTTGTCACGCGGAAAGAGTCGTTAGTGCGGACACAACCGACCTTCCTAGAAAGCCTAAGACTTTCTAATGAAAAACAAGATAAATAAGAGCAATCCTTCCCTAAATATGCTTTTACAATATGAGAAATCAAGTGTTTAGATCCTACCTGTAATCCAACGTTGTTGCAGTAGTCCAGCTCCGTTGATCCGGATGAGCTCCTCCTTCACTTCGAAACCTGCATTCACCAACAATCAAACGATTAAATAGCACCTGAATATCACATAAAATAAAACATATTTAACATATAGACCAAGGAGTATATGAAACAACTCATTAATAACAAATTGTTGAGAAGAATGGACTAATTTATATTAAAAGGTAACAAAAGGAACCATTACAACCTGAGCCTTGGTGTTGTGCAAGCTCCTCCCAGGGTCCACAAGAGTTCTCCCTTACTCTGATCAGCTCACCCACCTCCCAATGGAAACAAGTAAAGATGGTAATCTCTCCTCACAAGCTTCTACAAGGAAGTCCTAATTCCAGCAGCATCTACCCTTAGGAATGTTCAGCTTTCAACCTCTCCTCCCTTTGGCCCAATGCCTGTATTTATAGTGGTCTAGAGGAAGTTATTCAGGTCCACCATCAATGGGATAATCCCTTCTTTGGATGGGATAGCTCCCCTATTGATGGGATAAGTTCCTCTTTGGTAGGGATACATGAACCATCTGGAGGCGCTTCATACACGTCAAACATGCTTCTAGAAAGCTCTAGAAATGACCACAAGTAACTTTTTTGGAGTGAAACTTGCGCCTTTTGACCTTTACAGGAGTACGCACCCACCCCTTTACATACAGAGCATACAAGTACGCAGGTATTGTGAACTTGGGTTGCGTACCCGCAGGTAAGGCTAAGAGAAACTGCGTACCAGAGATAATTTGACTTTAAATGACTTTTCTCTCTTTCTTGAAGTTTGACATGGAGAGCAGAGGCATGAGACTTGCCAAGGAGGATAGTATGACAATGGATGGAGCCATACTAACTGCAAATAGTCATGGTGACATTTTTTAGTGTAACACTAAGGAAAGGAAAATATGATTCTTTCAACATAGAGTAGAGAGCACACACTAAATGCAATTTTCCTAACTCAAATTCCACGTGTAGTCTAAATTCAAATGCATATGCATGTATTTGCTTTTTAGTTCCGTTAATGTGAGAATGACGAAAAGAAAACTAAGTAAAACCTGAACTACTTTTCTTCAAAGCGACACTTTAACAATTTTTTTTCAAAAATGAAAGGAAGACTAAGACGACACTTTCTCTTTCGAAATGAAAATTGTTTTCGACACTTCAAAGAATTGATAATTCAAATCAAATACAATGGCAAAAGTGAAATAGACTATCTAAAAGAGGAAGACTTTATGATATTCCTTTTCTTGAATGAAAACGACAGTTGCGACACTTTCGAATCAAAAGACGACAGTTTGATTAAGCTTCTATTTGCAAAGGAGGACTGTAAATGATGAAAAATACATAAAAAACATTCACAATTCCTTATCAATGGAGGCTGAATAATGTGAAGGAAGAAGGTTTCAACAGTGATATACTAATCATAGATAGCAAAACTACTGAATAGAGCTGAAAAAAATGAAGAAAAAAACCAAAATCTGGAGTCAGAAATAGTCTCATTCAATCATCGCACCTGTCCTTAAGGGAAACAGGGATGCATCTCACCTGCAACACGCAGGAGATGTGATGCATCCAGATTGCCAATGAGAGACAGTGTGATGGTCCAGGGATGAGACTAAGCTTGGTTTTCACACACAGTTTGCAGCTAAGTTCAGGATTTAGGCTGAGCTAAGGATAGACAGTAAACACAAAGTATAGGGGCTAATCTAAAGAGGTTATTGAGCTACCACCATGGCACTTAGGATGTTTGCAAGTCAGATGTTCAGTTCATAAAGCAACCCAAAGATTGAATAAAGCAGCGTTGATCTACTTTGCAGTTGCATAGCAAAAGCAATTCAAAGGCTAGCTAGCTTAACTGCAGGCTCTGTCTGTAGTTTATAAAGAAAACAATAGTAACAAACAAAAAATATATCCGCTCTCTAGTGGAGTTTCCATTTTGTTTCTGGGAAACCTAGTGTCCATTTAGAGCTGCTAGTCCCATTAAGACGGGTAGCTTAGAAACAAATAATTCAAAGTAACTTGTGTTTTCCTTTATGAGAGATAGATGAGAGAGAAACAGAGAGTACCAACCTCAGTCTTTCGATTAGCTCCTTGCTTGTTTCCTCTCTCCTTTGATAGAGCTTCACCACTCCTTTCTAACTTGTCCCGCTTCAAAGAACACCTGTAGAGTCAAAGTAGCAAAATACCATCAAAGCATAGAGATATATAACCATATACAATGTAGAATCAAATGTACATTAACCATGCAAATGCATACACAAAAACAAGATTCAGGAAATATACAAGTATATGGAGGAAAACTCAAATAGCTTTATTGATAGAAGTAGGAGGATTACAACCCAGCTATCTGATCCACCATCATCCTCCCAGCATGAAAGCCCTCTTCACCTCATGAAAAAGCTAAATCACCCAACAATACAATGTCTCAAAAAGAAACCATCAACACTTACTTACAAATTACAAAATTCCAGCCTTTGGATCTCTAGGATGAGGGATCCATATATAGATATTTGCAGGGGGTGAGTCAGCTTTTAGGATTTTGATTAGTGTCATTTCACTGATAGTTCTTGGTTCCACTTGGAGATTTCATGATCTCTTACTCATCCCTGGGCGAATTCAGAGAAGCAAGTGTCATATGAGCAGTTTCTAGAAGATTCTCTGGGTTTCCACCTAGCAAACTGCCTCTGCCATTTGTCTGCTCTCGCTCATCACACCCTATAGAAGGGCTTTTCAGTATGCATTGCACTCTTTGTTTGTAGTAGGTGAGATGCATTGCACCCTTAGCATGGAGCAGTCTGTATGGTCTAGTTTTGACCAGTTCTGAGCAGTTATTCAAGAAGAACTTTTGGGAAATGATGTAATCAGCTGACCTTGATCTTTTAGGGTATGAAACAACACTTTTAGGAGTTTGAGAGCCCTTGGTTTATGGACATATGTGATTGGGGCTGCAATGCCCAAATATGTCTATAACATTAGGCTACTTTTGGCCTTCAATTTTCAAAGATTGTATTGAAGCGGTCAAATGATGCCACCCTTGTCAAGTCTATACTCGGAAGATGTGTGTGCATCCAACTCCTCTTTTCCCTGTTATCACTGTCGGTCCTTTTACGAAGTGGGGCATTGACTTTACCACTTGTAATCTACCTTCAGCAGCAAATCACAAGTACATTATAGTGGCTGTAGACTACTTTACGAAGAGGGCTGAGGCCATGCCTACTTATAAAAATGATAGTGAAACAGTAGCATTGTTCCTCTTCAATCAGATTATTTCACGTTTCAGTATCCTGAGAGAGATTTTCACTAACCATGGCAGTCATTTCTAGAACCAACTGATGACCGAACTAGCTCTTAAGTTGGGCTTCTAGCAGGAGCATTCGTCTCCGTATTATCCTCAGACCAACGGGCAAGTTGAAGCCATGAATAAGTCCCTCATGACAATCTTACAAAGGAAAATTGACAAAAATCGCTCCAATTGCCACATCATGTTGTACCCAGCTCTCTGGGCATACTGAACTTTGGTAAAGACTGCCACCGGTTTTACACCTTTTCAATTAGTTTACGGGTTGGAATCTATTTTTGCTATTGAATGCGAAATTCAATCCCTTAAGTTAGCTGTTGAGTGTTGGGCCATGAATACGACCACTTTTTAAACACTTATTATATCCATTTTTACTCTTCTTTATCATGTCATTTATTATAATTTATTACATAAATCCAATTTATAATGATTTATGCTCTTATGAATGAATATTATTTATTCTCCTTTATTTCTAATAAATTGATGATTATGCATGATTTTATCAGTGATAGTTTTAATAAATTGGTTGTAACATTATTCACCATTTTTAGCCTCCAATACAATTTCCAGATTGAAGATCTGATCATTAAATATTCCAACCAGGGAAAATTTTAAGAACCCCCCCTAAATTTATAAATATAATAAATGGGCGAATCTCCATGGTATATAGGAAAAATGGAAGGCGATTTTATCAATAATATAATATGTATATATAATTTTTTGGCAAATCTCTCATCAGGCATGGTGAATATTTTACTCAACTATAAAATCTTGTAAGATCTTGCCGAGTCTTTCACTAAATAATAAAACTTTGTAAAGTCCTAGTGAATCTTAGCATAGGCTACATGTTGGTTTAATTCCCCCATTTAAATAGGCTACATTCCAGGTGAATACCATGGGTCAATACCATGTGCCATTTTGGTGAATACCATGCGTCAATACCATGTGCCATTTTTTTATTATTAATTCTAATATTAGGGTTAATAATGGTTTTTTGCATGGTATTAATAATAATCTAGTCCATGGTATTTGTCCCATAGTATTTTGGCCATAGGTTTCACCTAAATATAACCTATTTTTTGAGTGTTCGTAAATGTAAGGTGACTTATGGAGTAAATATAAAAAAATGTTTTATTTGTTTACCATACCTCTCGTTTATTTATATTTTTATTAATTTACCATAACTCTTTTACAAATATGGTATTTGGCCCATAGGATTCACTTAAATAAATCCTCTGTCTTGAGCCTTCATAAATAGAACGAGGGTTATGGACTAAATATAAAAAGAGGTTTTATTTATTTACGATACGTCTAGTTTATTTATATTTTTATTTATTTACCATACCTTTTGAGTAAGTATAAAAAGACGTTTTATTTATTTACCATACCTCCACTTTACTTATATTTTTATTTGTTTACACCCTTACATGTATATAAGGTGACTTATGGAGTAAATATAAAAAATGTTTTATTTATTTACCATACCTCTCATTTATTTATATTTTTATTAATTTACCATACCTCTTTTATAAATATGGTATTTGGCCCATAGGATTCACTTAAATAAAACCTATTCTTGAAAATGGGCAAATGGATTCACTTAAATAAAACCTATTCTTGAAAATGGGCAAATGGAAGGTTGTAAGTCCTAATTTCAAGGGCTAAATTTACCTTTTTTACCCTCTCCCTTAAAATAAGGTGGGCTATTTGAGGTGATTTGTAAAAATGTACTATGATACAAAATATTCGCCCACTAAAAATTTAAAACCGCTTAATTTCGCCAAAGGGCGAACATTCGCCCCTAAAATTATCCTTGATTCCAACTCAGAAATTCGCTGGAATAAGAAGTGACAGTTTTGCGGTTGAGATCCTGGGCAAATGAAAATGAATATTGAAAATCTGGAACATGGGTTTTGTCCAAAATAGACCAAATTAACTTTATTAAGGAACAGTTTGCCCAAATTCGACTTGTATTGAGAGAAACATAGGGTTCTTTTAGCATGATTTTCTCAGATTTGCTGTGTGGCCATTTTCCAAATCTCAGCTGCAAAGCCAAATTCGCCTTGCTCTTGCTGAAAGATGAATGGAAATATATTTTCTTATTGATCAATTGGTTGGAAACAATCCAGTTTTGTAATAGAAATCATGTTGTACTTATCTTTGTTGTAACGTCTCTCTGATCTCTCTCTATTTAAATGAAAACAGAGATCAGAGGTGGGGATGGAAAAATGAGGGAGAATTGAGGAATCAGAATTGGAAATTCAAGAATGACGATGGGATAGGATAGCATAGGAGAAAAAGGATATTGTTGCATGTTGTAACTCTCAAAGATTTAGCTATTGTAATGATTTCACAGTTTGATGATTAATATATGATTTGGGAGTTGTTGTTCATTCTTCTCGTCTGAAGTAGCCCAGCAGCATCTGCTGGAAGCTAAGGGCCCAGTCTCTGGTGGATTAAACTGTTGCTGTATTATATCTTCACAATTCATGTGTGGTTTGATTTCTTTCTTTTACTCTGATCAGTAATCTGAAGCACTTTACTATTTCACATATCTGCTCTGTTATACTTGATTGAATATTATTGTAACTTACAACGGGAATGTTATGTTACCATTCTAACCCTGCATCACATTATTGTTTATTTTGGCAAATCATATAACATCGTTGTTACTTACAGATTACAAGTTAAGCGCACTGTATATTCTTGAATTGGTACTACCGTATGATTTATTCTTAAATCGTGACTGCTTTTTATTCGGAAGTGTTGTTCTGATATCATTGCTGTTCTGAAACAATTGCTGTTCCGTTACAATTGATCTTATTTCATGGCTATGATTCATGCATATTGTATCGAAGCTCAGATTACTGTCCCTTTTAATGATATGTGTGTTGCGTGCTTAACTTGGGTTGCTGTACATTCAGATTTAATCCACTGTTCTATACTTTATCTTTGATAATCTGTTGTTCCATTTCTGTTTGCTATTCAATTCAAAGGCTGTTACTTAATTCTTGAATATTATAATTATTGCTGCATTCATTTACGTAGGATAGAGTTTTACTGTTTAATCCTATTTATAGAAGTAGATGATATTCCATTTCTTGTCATTCGAAAATCATCATTGCTTTGGTGTGCAGAAGGTCTGAGACTATAGTTAACATTGACATATGCTGTCTAGTTCTCAGTTTGATGATCTTCTTTTGAGTGCCTTTTTAATTGCATCAGTTTACAGAGGGAAGAGTTACTGTTACTGTACCCTCGACTGATAAATTGTTGTAGTTTTCTGAGTGAATGATTTAAGTTTCAGAGTGTTAAGTTTCTTTTAATTGTAAGTAGATTTTGTTTCAAGCATTCATTTACTTTTGGATTTTAAACACTATACTGCAAAACATTACTCTTGAATAAATAGCCGCCTCAGACTGAGTACACTCTTGAAATAAAAAGTCGTCCCTAGGTTGACAATTAATGTGAAGATAATTAGAGGTGAAAAAGACCCTTTTTATCACCCAACATTTTGGTGTCATTGTCGGGGAGAGTGTAGCCATTTTTAAAGAGTAGTGTGCATTTGATGAGTACCTGTTAGGAAAGAATTGGGTATTGAAGATGGAAGGTAAAAACCTGCATACGGAGCTTGCAAAAGCCTTGCTCCCCTGCCCGCTTTCCAACAGAATTGTTAAAGAACTTAGGATAGAAATAAATGTTTGACTTTTTGTGTGAATGACAAATATATATATATATATATATAGAGAGAGAGAGAGAGAGAGAGAGAGAGAGAGAGAGAGAGAAATTTTGAAAAAACAAATCTCATGATTTCACGCAAGTGGTGATGTAAGCACCACCCATTTCACTAACCAATTGGCAGGAACATTTGAAGAAGGAGCCTCAAAGAAACACATGAAGAACATCTTCTAGTATGGTAAAAAATGGCTCACATTTCTACTTTTGAATTTCCTATCAAAGATCTAGGAGGAGTGACATAAATGCACATAATTCCCCCATCTTCTTTACCAAATTTTTATGGCTTGACAAATGAAGACCTAGATACATTTTATTTGAGTTCGAAATACTTTGTAGAGGATATGATTATTACACTAATGATCAAAGGTTGAAAGTGTTTCCTCTTACTCTAAAAGAAGCAGCTCTCCGATGGTTCATGAGCCTAGGTGGGAATTGCATCCAAACATGGGAGGACATGAAGAACATCTTCTTGAAGAAGTACCAAGACTATTGCAAGGCCAATGAAGATATTTTCAATATGATACAAGGGGTAGATGAAAGCTTGGAGGACTATGTGGATCGATTTCAATACAACCTTCAAAAATCAAAGCATAAGCATTTGGAAAAAGAGATCTTGAAAACTCTTTCTTAAAGGAATCAAAGATGAAGTTTTAGAACTCTTAAATCTGGTAGGAGAAGGTGATTTTTTTCAGTTATCATATGATGATGTTTGTGAGTTGTGCATAAGGTATTCAAGAGAAATCTCCAAGGCTGGTAAGAATTCTAGAAATGTTTGTTTTTCCTTTTCCAAATCTGCTACAAGAATAGGAGACATAAGTGCTGAAATCAATGCTTTATTTGAAAATTTTAAAGTTGATTTTATTAGCTCTCTAAATGCAAAATTGGATGTTTGGCAAGTTCATAAAAACCAAGAATTTGATGAAGTGTTTTTCATTCATGACCGAAAGGAGCATACCATAGATGGTTGTTCTTCCTTATCTAATTTAGAAGTGGCATATCAAAGAGATGGGGAAGTTGCAACAAGGTCAATAGGTATGGTTCAAAACACTTCCTCTTCATTCTCTTGCATAATCCATTATGGAATACTAATGTGTTAGGGCAGCCATGTCAATTTCAATATAACCACCAATCTTGTCTACAAGTTGGGCATGGTTCACCTTATGATTGCATGACTACTCTCCCTCATCTTGTAGCACAAACATATTCTCCATATTTTTTACTATCTCTTCTACAACATCCTGCTTGCATATCAAATTCATCCACTCAACCCAACCAACCACATCATCACAATTCTCCATTCCTTACAAATTTTCCTGCTCAACTAACTCCACACCCTCACCATAATAAACTAGTACAACATGCTTACAATGTTGAACTGCAAAATTTACCCACCCTTCCCACCCATTCTATCTCACATGCGCCATTAAAGAAAACTTACAATGAGATTCAAAATGTTTCGAATTCAAAAATTGTAAAAGTTATGGAAGAAAATGAGGTTTTTTCTAGTATGTATCAACAAGTCATTTTAAAAGCTCAAGAACTTCATGATATGATGGATATGGGAAATCAACAAAGTAAAGGATATGTTGAATATTGGTTTCACTCCATCACTTGTTTGCAGCATCACTCCATGCTTCAACAATTTTTGGCACCATCTTTGTTGGCTTCTCATACCCTAATTTTTATCAACATGCATTTTTCAAATTTGGGTATGTACATACTAGAGGCCTTATTTCTAAAATGGTTCCACTGGAAATAATCTTATACATAAACATATTAGATTCTCAAAGAAGAGTGGGATAGTGGAGAAAATAAAATAAATAAAGAAATAAAACAAACACATTTTTTTATTTATTTTTGTAAAAATAGTTGTTTCTTTGTTGCAACACGCTATGAAAATCAACATCGGTGATAATTTTTTTTTAATTCATTTGTGTATGTAGATTAATTATAATGGAAATAATAGTTCTACAAATACTCATATTCACTTTTATCACCAATTTGAAAAAATGCTCGAATATCATATTTTTTTTGGCTTGTGGGCTTGATGGAATTTCTGAAAACACAATCGGGACAGTCATGTTTTGAGAGACCACAAGGGAATATTTTTAAAACTTGTTTCTATCCTAAGTAGCCCTTGATGTCTAATTTCCAACCCAATTTAAATCACTCAATTTGGATTTGAAACGAAAAAGTTAGAACCAAAACATTGACAGGGTGTCTAGCGGGCAACTCAGGAACAGAGTTGGGACAATCGGTTTTTGGAGGCCTAAATGAATGAATTTTTAAAACATGTTTCTATGGTAGATTCCCCTATGAATACAGTTTGCAATTCAATAGGAATCATTCATTTTTGATAATGTATGGGGAAGTTATGATCAAAATATTGACTGCCTATCGTAAATCAGCACTCTTAAAAATATGTCTTTCTGGTTGTTCCTTACAGTATTTGACCTATCAATTATTCTTGTTTTCAAAACATGTTTCTATTGGAGATAAATAAATTAATATAATTTCATTTCCAATTTGAATCATTAGAATCCGACATCAAACTAAAAATTTATGCTTGAAATATCAACTGTTGGTCTACGCTGGGTAATCGAAAATGACTTTGTTATGCAGGTTGTTTTAACTAAAACTGACATATCATATCATTGAATCTTTAAAACCTGTTTCTACTGGAGATAAAACATTGAATTAGCTCTCATTTGGCTTTGGAATCACTCAATTTCGACGAAAAACAAAGAAGTTTTGATTAAAACACTGCTGGTTAGTATGGTCAACCACTGCTCTCTCGCAAATGACAAACAACTTTTGCTTTGTTATTTTCTCAGTGGAATTGTTATACAGAGTAACTACTTGTTGTTTTTTGCATAATTCTTGGATTAGGAAAGCCAGATCACCTCTCTTTCTCCATGATTTACTGTTTTATTGTAGGTAGACACTCATTTTTTGTAGGTCTTGGGAAAATAAAGAAGGTCAATTTATGGACGAGTGATTTTTGAAAGAAATTTTATGAAACAAAGGAATTTCATCAAACTCATTACCCAACGGATTCATAATAGAACAAATGAAGAATTGATTTCAATTTGAAGATTCATGTCTTATCACTGCTGCCCAAGCATTTTTCAAAGAGATCATTTTTTTTTACATAATATCATAGCTGTTGTAACTTAATTTATTTATTTACATACTGTTTTTTGTTGTTTCTTTTCTAATTTCTCTTATATTTTGTGTTTCAGGTGTTGCTTCATTCAAAGTGTAACTCATCCTTAGCATCAATGCCATGAACAACTAATTTGTTTTTTGCATGCTTTCATTTTATGATTGTCCATTTTGCTATTCCTTTTCGAATGGAACAGCACTTTTGCACTTTCACGTTTTGTTGTTCCTTTTCAAATGGAACAACACTTATGCACTTTCACGTTTTTCTGTTCATTTTCGAAATGGAACAACACTTCTGCACTTTCACGTTTTGTTGTTCCTTTTCGAATGGAACAACACTTCTGCACTTTCACGTTTTGCTGTTCCTTTTCGAATAGAACAACACTTCTGCATTTTCACGTTTTGTTGTTCCTTTTCGAAATGGAACAACACTTCTGCACTTTCATATTTTGTTGTTCCTTTTCGAATGGAACAACACTTATTCACTTTCACATTTTGAACAGCACTTTTGCACTTTCACGTTTTGTTGTTCCTTTTCGAAATGGAACAACACTTCTGCACTTTCATGTTTTACTGTTCCTTTTCGAATGGAACAACACTTCTGCAATTTCACGTTTTGTTGTTCCTTTTTGAATGGAACAACACTTCTGCACTTTCATGTTTTGCTGTTCCTTTTCGAAATGGAACAACACTTTTTCACTTTCATGTTTTGTTGTTCCTTTTTGAAAGGAACAACACTTCTGCACTTTCACATTTTGCTATTCCTTTTCGAATGGAACAACACTTCTGCACTTTCACATTTTGTTGTTCCTTTTTAAAAGAAAAACACTTCTGCACTTTCACATTTTTCTATTCCTTTTCGAATGGAACAACACTTCTACACTTTGTTTCCTTTTCAAAAAAGGAATAACACTTTCACATTTTTGCTATTCCTTTTCAAAGGAACAACATTTTCACATTTTTGTTATTTGTCTTAGGGAACAACACTTTTTCACATGCACTTTTTCACTGTTCCCTACAGGGAACAACACTTTTCGTATGTATTTTTGCTTTTTGGTGTGCATTTCCTTTGTTGTTCCCTACAAGGAACAAAACTTTTTGAGTGTTTTTGATGTTCCTTCAAAGGAGCAACACTTTGGGAGTATTTTCGAGAGCAACCCTTCCTTCCTCTTGTGGGATTATTCCTAGTTCATCTCAACCACATTTACTGATTCTCTTTCATGGCATGAAGTACACTATTTTTATGAGGACAATAATTATGGATTCTATTGAAGCAAGTGAATATCATTCACGTTATGATCTTTAACAGGATAGCTCCTTGATGATAGCTTATTTTCAAAAGGGACACAATTATTTGTATACTACTTTACTGCATTATTTTCTGTTGTACATGATACTGATTGATTATCTTAATACCATGCTGGTTCCACCCTTCCTAGTTATAATATTCTCTGTCTCTAATAAATGAGATTATGGGTATATTTTTTTTCTCTATTGACATGTTGAACTTCTTCCACCATCCCTACTCTTAAGGAGTACTGAGCCTCCTTCTTTTTATCATAAAAATGTGTAATAACAACAAAATTTTGTTCGCAGATGGAGGATAGGGGGTCTCATTACGAGCCAGCCTACCATGTTCATAAGGCTGTAACAAAGTGACATTCTCATTATGGCCACCACACCAGGGTTATGATCCATTGGATAGCCAAATTATCCTTGGAACGAGAGGTCTCATCACGAGCTGGCCTGATCATTTTTTACATCCCAGTGAATGGCAGTGTGGTTATCTAGTTACCACGCCAGCACACTGATCTCTTCTGTAGAACAACATTGTAACTCTCTAGTTATAAATTGAGGATCATGGCTCATATGAGTTAAAACGCAACCCTGCCGAGGATATGGACGCCTGCTGGCAGCAGAGGCTCTACTTATGGTATTGAAGTTATATCTTATCGTCAATTGTTACTATAATACCATTTTCTTATTCTTCTTTTTATCAGAGAATTTATTTCCTTAATTTTCCATATTTTGAACCTTTACGCATGAGAAATTATTTTCTGATCAATCACATCATTTTTCAGCTAGAATACCGTCAGCAAAGCATCTTTTTGGCATATTGTTGTTCTTTTTTTTTTTCGCATAACTTAAAGCGTCTTATCTTTTATTCATAACTATCTTTACACACTCTGCTCTCATTATTACCATAACTCTCATCGTCCCATCCTTGATATGTGTACTCTGCTTCATTCACTGTCGTATTGTTCATTCCCTTGCCCTGCCATTAGCACAACACCTCTCATATGCTTTATAGTCCTAGAATCCCTTTTCCAATTGGAGGAGGGAATGTATGCATCATGAGATAACATGCACTCTGCCATAACTTGTTGATTTGACAAAATATTAGTATTGCATGTATACAAAAGTTTTCCTGATTGAAATTTTTTGCATACATCTTATCTGTTGCTATTCAAAACTAACACTGTGGATTCAAGAACATTGTATGCAAAATAGTGATTTGTTTACAAGAGAACAACAAGTATGGGAAGAATTATATTCACAGCATGACCACACTATTGCAACTAACAGAAGAGGCTCGAGCAACTCGCGAATGTGAACAATTCTTTAGACATGATGTGCTTGCCTAGATTCCACGTTTTGCATCACTTTAAAAAAAAGTGCCAGCTTTGCCTACATCAGTTTCAACAAATGCCAATACATATATGTCATTACACATTTTTCTTTTTGAAGGTAAAATAGCATAATTTTCTTATTTATTAGAAATTTAGGAGAATTTCATAAAAATCCATTTTGAGCATTATTTATCATCCTTCAATCCACATATGTACCACTTCTCATTTTTCAGTGGCATATCATCTTTTAGTTTGGGAGAGTGTTGCTTTCATTCATTTCTTTCTTATGACCATGTCATTCATATTCTTTATCATCCATTGCTATTCTTATTCAATCTCAACATCTCCCTTATTCCATGTTGTTTTACACCAGGCATAGACTTCAACAGATAGTAGCGACCACCTCTATTTGTTTTCTAGCATCGCATGAGGGCATGCTAATTTTTCAGAGAGAGGGAGGAATTGCTACACATGATGGATGTTTTCTATTTTCTTTCTCATTTAAAGCATACAATTCTAGTGCAGAAATTGATTTCCATAATATTTTTAAAAACTATGAACTCAATTCTTGTGATCTCTGGAAAACACAGACGTATTATTAAAATACACATACCCAGATAATTTCAAGATAAATTGGTTCATAAAATTTTGGAAATCATGCACTCTCACCTACAACCATTTTGTTTATATCTCATAATCCGTGCATCAAAACAATCTGATTCTTGGATCATAGAGGCATTCGTATATTACAAATTTACTTGCAACGTTTCAACAAAAGCTGGGTTGTAGTTTTTGGGAAAATGGTTAATGAAGGTTGTTGTCACTTATATCATCTTTTGCTACAACTTCATTGTTATGCCTCCATCAAAATTGTTAAGTTTGAATATTCATTAATTAAAGAAGAATTCATTTGTTCTATCCATTTCATGAGCTGAGATGCACAAATTTTTTAGTGCTTGGTTAACACATGGGTTTTATCTTTTGGTTGCATGAGGACATGCAATATATTCGGTGTGGAGGTATGTTGGGCCTTGAATACGACCATTTTTTAAACACTTATTTCATGCATTTTTACTCTTCTTTATCATGTTATTTATTATATAAATCCAATTTATAATGATTTATTCTCTTATGAACGAATATTATTTATTCTCCTTTATTTCTAATAAATTGATGATTATGCATGATTTTATCAATGATAGTTTTAATAATTTGGTTGTAACATTATTCACCATTTTTAGCCTCCAATACAATTTCCAGATTGAAGATTTGATCATTAAATATTCCAACTCAGAAATTCGCTGGAATAAGAAGTGACAGTTTTGCAGTTGAGATCCTGGGCAAATGAAAAAGAATATGGAAAATTAGGAACATGGGTTTTGTCCAGAACAGACCAAATTAACTTTATTAAAGAATGGTTTGTCCAAATTTGACTTGTATTGAGAGAAACGCAGGGTTCTTTGAGTACAATTTTCTCAGATTTGTTGTGTGGCCGTTTTCCAAATCTCAATTGCAAAGCCAAATTCGCCTTGCTCTTGTTGAAAGATGAATGGAAATATATTTTCTTGTTGATAAATTGGTTGGAAACAATCCAATTTTGTAATAGAAATCATGTTGGAATTATCTTTGTTGTAACATCTCTCTGATCTCTCTCTATTTAAATGAAAATAGAAATTAGAGGTGGGGATGGAAAAATGAGGGAGAATTGAGGATTCAGAATTGGAAATTCAAGAATGATGATGGGATAGGATAGAATAGGAGAAAAAGGAGATTGTTGCATGTTGTAACTCTCAAATCTTTAGCTGTTGTAATGATTTCATAGTTTGATGATTAATATATGATTTGGGAATTGTTGTTCATTCTTCTCGTCTAAAGTAGCCCAGTAGCATCTGCTGGCAGCTAAGGGCCCAGCCTCTGGTGGATTAAGCTGTTGTTGTATTATATCTTCACGATTCATGTGTGGTTTGATTTATTTCTTCTAATCTGATCAGTAATCTGAAGCGCTTTACTGTTTCACATATCAGCTCTGTTATACTTGATTGAATATTATTGTAACTTACAACGGGAATGCAATGTTACCATTCTAACCCCGCATCACATTATTTTTTATTTTGGCAAATCATATAGCATCGTTGTTCCTTATAGATTACAACTTAACCGCGTTGTATATTCTTGAATTGGTACTACCGTATGACTTATTCTTAAATCGTGACTGCTATTTATTTGGAAGTGTTGTTCTGATATCATTGTTGTTCTGAAACAATTGATGTTCTATTACAATTGCTGTTATTTTGTGGCCGTGATTCATGCATATTGTATCGAAGCTCAGATTACTGTCCCTTTTAATGATAAGTGTGTTGCGTGCTTAACTTGGGTTGCTGTACATTCAGATTTAATCCCCTATTCTATACTTTATCTTTGATAATCTGCTGTTCCATTTGTATTTGCTATTCAATTCAAAGGTTGTTACTTAATTCTTGAAGATTATAATTATTGCTGCATTCATTTACATAGGATAGAGTTTTGTTGTTTAATCCTATTTATAGAAGTAGATGATGTTCCATTTCTTGTCATTCGAAAATCATCATTGCTTTGGTGTGCAAAAGGTCTGAGACTGTAGTGAACATTGACATATGCTATCTAGTTCTCAGTTTGATGATCCTTCTTTTGAGTGCCTTCTTAATTGCATTAGTTTACAGAGGGAAGAGTTACTATTACTGTACCCTCGACTCATAAATTTTTGTAGTTTTCTGAGTGAATGATTTAAGTTTCAGAGTGTTAAGTTTCTTTTAATTGTAAGTAGATTTTGTTTCAAGCATTCATTTACTTTTGTATTTTAAGCACTATACTACAAAACATTACTCTTGAATAAATAGCCACCTCAGACTGAGTACACTCTTGAAATAAAAAGTCGTCCCTAGGTTCACAACTAATGTGAAGATAATTAGAGGTGAAAAAGACCCTTTTTATCGCTCAACATTGAGCTTCTTCTAGAGACCTCTAATCTCGAAGAGCTCCTTGTTCATTTGGAACATCTCGATGAGCAACGTCGAGATGCCGCCATAATAAATGAGGTCCATAAGAAAAGGGCTAAAACTCAGTATGATAAAGCTGTCCATCCTCGGGTCTTTTTTGAAGGCGACCTTGTCTTGGTCTATATCCAAGATAAAGACGGCTTGGAGGCAGGAAAATTCAAGTCTATGTGGTATGGTCCCATTATAGTAAAATGAGTTTTAGAAAATGGGGCTTATGAATTAGTCAATTTTGAAGGGAACAAGTTGGCGAAGCCTGAAATGGGCTCTACCTTAAGAAGTATTTTGTTTAGGTTATAACCGAGCAATGGCTTCTTTGTATATTTTGTATTTTTGTACATATTTTGTTGGGAATTTTTGTGATATCGACACTTTTTTTATTTTCTTTGGCAGGTGTTGATGGATGACTTGGTCTATTTCGGATTCGTTGATCGTGCTAGTCAGCCCACTCGGAATCTCACTTCCGCGGCTTGGGTGATTTATTATCCATCTAGTCAGTTGATGGTGTCAAGGGGAGTATATATTGGTTCTACTTCAAATAACATTGCCGAATATACTATCGTTATTAATTTACTATCTGAAGCTATTTCTTTGGAATTAATTCATTGGTAGTGTATCTTGACTCACAGCTGGTAATGTCACAATTAAATAACATTTATCAGGTTCAGGATCCTTATTTATATCGCCAATTTTTTAGAGTCAGGGTGTTGCAACGATCATTTGTTTTTATTACATATGTGCACATTCCACAATCTGAAAATTCATTAGCAGATTCTATCGCTAATCAAGCATTAGATTGGAAGATCAATCATTCATTAAGTTAAAAACAAACATCAAAAATTTGGAACTGTATATATATATCATAAAATTGCCTGTGTGTACATAACATTCATAAAGTGGAATATGATGGTGGAGCTAGGGTTTCTGAAACAGTGAGGGCTCGATTAGCCTTCCTTGATCATAGCCTTGGAGCCAAAGCCACACGCAGTGAGCACAGATCCTCCTGAGATAGCCCAAGCCGGAGAATCGCAACCATTACCAAAGAAGAGTGCGCAGAAATCAGTGGGTATTGGAAGCTTAATGGTAGCAAGCGCGGGGAGGGGAGAGATCCCCTCCTACAAGAATATTACAGCAGGGGAGTCGAGTAGGGACCGAATGCGGAACGGGCCAAGGGAAAACAACAGAGAAAATTCAGCAAAAGGAACTAGCTGGCAAACGGGTCTGAGCAGAAAATGCCTTCTAAGGTCTTCGAAAAAACCCATGCTCGTAATCCCGAATAATAGACTTGAAGATTATAGAAGCTACATGAGGGATTACGCCTTAATATGTAAGTTTGTTGGGTTTTGCCTGTCAGATAAAGACAGGGAAAATTTTAAGAACCCCCCTAAATTTATAAATATAATAAATGGGCGAATCTCCATGGTATATAGGAAAAATGGAAGGCGATTTTATCAATAATATAATATGTATATATAATTTTTGGCGAATCTCTCACTAGGCATGGCGAATATTTTACTCAATTATAAAATCTTCTAAGATCTTGGCGAGTCTTTCACTAAATAATAAAACTTTGTAAAGTCCTAGTGAATCTTAGCATAGGCTACATGCTGGTTTAATTCCCCCATTTAAATAGGCTACATTCCACGTGAATACCATGGGTCAATACCATGTGCCATTTTGGTGAATACCATGGGTCAATACCATGTGCCATTTTTATTTTTGTTAATTCTAATATTAGGGTTAATAATGGTTTTTTGCATCGTATTAATAACAATCTAGTCCATGGTATATGTCCCATAGTATTTTGGCCATAGGTTTCACCTAAATACAACCCATTTTTTGAGTGTTCGTAAATATAAGGTGACTTATGGAGTAAATATAAAAAAATATTTTATTTGTTTACCATACCTCTCGTTTATTTATATTTTTATTAATTTACCATACCTCTTTTACAAATATGGTATTTGGCCCATAGGATTCACTTAAATAAAACCTCTTTCTTGAGTCTTCATAAATAGAACGAGGGTTATGGACTAAATATAAAAAGAGGTTTTATTTATTTACTATACGTCTAGTTTATTTATATTTTTATTTATTTACCATACCTCAAATTTACTTATATTTTTATTTGTTTACACCCTTACATGTATATAAGGTGACTTATGGAGTAAATATAAAAAATGTTTTATTTATTTACCATACCTCTCATTTATTTATATTTGTATTAATGTGCCATACCTCTTTTATAAATATGGTATTTGGCCCATACGATTCACTTAAATAAAACCTATTCTTGAAAATGGGTGAATGGAAGGTTGTCAGTCCTAATTTCAAGGGCTAAATTTACCTTTTTTACCCTCTCCCTTAAAATAAGGTGGGCTATTTGAGGTGATTTGTAAAAATGTACTATGATACAAAATATTCGCCCACTATAAATTTAAAACTCCTTAATTTCGCCAAAGGGCGAACATTCGCCCCTAAAATTATCCTTGGATAAAGATATGTCCAAATGGATACAGCAGAGATGGAAACCGAAGGGACATGTAGAATTAAAACTGGGGGCTAAGGGTTTTTTCACAGTTATCTTCTCCAACACAGAGGATAAGGAAAGGGTCTTCGAGGGAGGTCCTTATTTTATGAACAATGTTGGTTTATTTATTCGACACTGGGAAGACTGCTACAACCCAGACAAGGAGAAAATGCTAGCAGCCCCTGTCTGGATCAGACTTTTCAGACTACCAATAGAGTTCTGGGATCCGGAGATCCTAGAAGGGATAGGTAATGCAATAGGGTCATTCATGAAAGTTGCTGAATCCACCAAAAGAAGGAGGTATACGTCATTTGCTAGGATATGTGTGTATATGAACATCACCGAACCTCTCCCAGATTTTATCGAACTAGAATATCATGATGAGGTTTGGCAACAACCAGTGGATTACGAACATATTCTGTTCCGGTGTAGAAGATGTCATGAATACAGACATCTTTAGAGACAATGCCCTTTAAATAAGATAGAGGAATCAACATACAAGAAAGAAGAGGAAAGAATACCAGCAGAGGACCCTGTAAGAGAGGAAGAGGGATTTAAAGAAGTACAAAAAAAAAGGAGATCAGGGAAAAGTATGCTCCAACAGGAACCACCCAAGAAAAATAAATCTTTGGAAATGCAGAATAAATTCAAAATCCTCCAGGAGGAGGAATCAAGAACGGAAAAGGAGGCTAGCAATGAAGAACCAATGGAAATATTAAAAGAAACAGGAAAGCAAGAAGTAGGAAAAGAGGATACAGAACAAGGAGAAGTAGAAGAGAAGGAGGAACAGGCAAATGACCAAACTCAAATGGAAGTAGAAATGCCGAAAGACAAAGGAGGAGAAGAGGAACATACAATGAGGAAATTGTTACATGAATGGTGGTATTTAGATGAGAGATTTATTCATAAGGAGCATAAACAAAGATACAAAGAAGCATTCCAAAAATATAAGGAAAAGACAGGGGGATTGGCAGCAAACAATTTGGAACTAATAAGAACGCAAGGGGAGCAGAACTTAGGAATGGGCAGCTCTGGCAAAGGAGCAAGGAAAAGAGGTCGGCGCTCGATGAGTGAAACAATACAAGAGGTTGGAGAAATGTTGGTAAATTCAGGAAGAGTCATACCTTTATCTGAGGTATTTCAACAAACCCCAAAATTATTAAGATGATAATTACAAGCTGGAACATTAGAGGTCTTAACAGCAGGGGGAAGCAGAGATACTTGAGAGATAGACTGAAAAAAGACAAAACAAGTATAATTATAGTTCAAGAAACAAAGATAAACATAGAAAAAATGGAAGAGATAATAAGCAGGGGTAACACTCAGTATGAGGTAATGGGGCAAGATGCAGTAGGCAGCGCAGGAGGATTGGCAATCCTATGGAACCCTGAAGAAGTCTAATTTAGAAACTGGATAAGTTTCCCTCGAATCCTCTCAGGTATGTTTAGATTGATAGGATCCTCTGAGTGGGTTACCCTCTCAGGAGTTTATGGACCACACTTATCAAATGAATGCAAAGGATTCCTTCAGAATATGAAGTCAGCAAGAAGACTCTACCAAGAGATGCCATGGATTATAGGTGGCGATTTCAATATGATCGCGTCCCTAGCAGAAAAGAGACGAGGATTAAGGAAAATAGACCCAGATATGGAAGCATTCAGAGATATGATATCAGAACAGAGAATGGTGGATATCCAAACAATAAACGGTACCCACACATGGAATAATCGTAGAGGCTGATCAAACCAAATAGTGTCGAGATTGGATAGATTCCTAGTTTTGGAACAAATCATGAATAGAGATGTAGACATTGAGGCTATGATTCTCCCTGCAACAGGCTTAGACCATTGGCCATTCGAGTTAGAAATCGACCTCAAACAGAGTCCTAAAAATCGGCCCTTTAGGTTTGAAGCATTTTGGCTCAGGAATCATCAATTTATGTCAAAGGTAGAATAATGGTGGACTACAAGCCAACAAAATGGGCGAAGTAAGATGCAAACTTTTGAACTCAAATTGAAGGAACTCAGGGGGAAAATAAGAAAGTGGAATAAAGAAGAATTCGGAGACATATTCAAAGAACAAAAACGCTTAGAGCAAAAAATGAGCGAGTTACAACAGAAGAATATATTGGAAGGCAGGAATGAAGAGAGAAGTAGAGAAGAGGGCATAGTAATAGGCCAACTGGGGGAGCATAGGAAATAGGAAGAAATATTATGGAAGCAAAAGTCTCGGATAAACTGGCTCAGAGAAGGAGAGAGAAACACGAGGTTTTTCCACCAAGCCATGATCTAGTGCCGACAAAGGAATAGGATTTTTTCAATTCAAAATGAGGGAGGACAACGTATAACTGAACACGAAGAATTGGAACATGAACTGGTAGGACACTTCAAGGAACTGGTCACTGAACCTCAAAGGAATAGAAGAGAGGCTATAAGAAGAATAAGTAATGAGATCCCAGAGATGGTCAGCAGGGACCAAAACTTAGCATTGATGAGGGTAGCAACACTAGAGGAAGTGGAAGAAATAGTGAAAGGTCTGAAAAGAAACAAGGCCCCAGGGCCAGATGGATTTACAGCAGAATTCTACCAAGCGAGTTGGTAGTTCCTAGGACAAGAAATACTGGAAGTGGTGGAGGAATCGTGCAAACATCAAAAGGTATGGCCAGGCCTAAACTCAACCCTTTTAACTCTTATTCCTAAAACTTCTCATTCGGAAACAGCTCAGGGTTTCCGCCCAATTGTGCTTGGTAATTTAATATACAAGATCATAGCCTCTTTAATGGTCAAAAGACTAAAGCCAATCCTCTTCAGTATAATATCCCCTAAACAAACAGGGTTTGTGGAAGGGAGACAGATCTTAGATGGTTTGGTAGTATCCCAAGAAGTTATTCATACCCTGAAACAAAAAAAGGAACCAGGAATGATGATAAAACTTGATCTTTCAAAAGCCTGTGATCGCCTAAATTGGAACTATCTAGAGTCAATTCTACAGGCTTTTGGGTTCTGGAATAGATGGGTGAATTGGATCCGCAGCATGATTTCTACACCAAATTACTCCATTCTCCTGAATGGTACTCCAACCTCGACTTTTAATGCCACAAGAGGAGTATGCCAAGGTGACCCCATATCACCATTTCTATTTATCATAGCAGCTGAAGGATTAGGAAGATACTTCAAAAAAGAGCTGAGAGAGAGGAAAATAAAAGGTCTGAGACCATGGGGCAAAAATCTTCCAGTAACACATCAACAATTTGTGGACGATATTATGCTATTTTGTACTGCTTCCCTGAGAGAAGTAAAAAGGGTAAAAGGGATACTGGAGGTATTTATGGAAGCTTCAGGCACTGAAGTCAACAAGTACAAATCAAACACCTTCATCTTCAATGCTCCTGAATCGGTTAAAGGGCACTTGACTAGGACTTTGGGATTCAGATTGGGAGAATTTCCCACAAAATATTTGGGCACGCTACTAGCTATCAATCCTCCGAGAATAGCTAATTGGCAATCGACCTTAGAGAAGCTCAAGAATAGATTAGCCAACTGGGCTTTTAGGTCTCTGAATATAGCAGCTAGAATAGTGCTACTAAAATCAATCCTCCAATCAATTCCCATTTACCCCCTATCGGTAATGGTTGTTCCCAAAGGGGTATGTAATAAAATGATTGAGATATTCAGAAAATTCTTATGGGGAGGACCTAAACAACAGAATAAATGGGCCCTATCATCTTGGAATAGTTTAATAAAAGAAAAAGAGGAAGGGGGACTGGGTCTTAGAGATCCTCTTACACTAAACTAGATCCTTGGAGCGAAACTATGGTGGCGCTGGATGCAAGGAGGCAAAGATTTATGGGAAAAAATATGGACTCAAAAATACAACATGCCTGCAACTGCTGAAGAGATTTTGAGGAAGGAAGAGATACCAAAAGGATCCATGATATGGGATTTGGCAAGCCAGAACAGAGATATCATAAATAAGTATGCTTTTTGGGAAATAAGAAATGGAAGGACAGCTAAATTCTGGGAGGAAGCCTGGCAGCAAAGGGGAAGAATGGTGGAAATTCAGGACGTGTTAATTACATGCAGGGAAGCCAAAGCCAAAGGTCTAAATTATGTAAGCGACTATTGGAGGGAAGGAAGAGACAACGAGACTTGGAGAGGATGGAAGGGACCAGAGGAATGGAACAATAACATTAATGGGGATCTCAAAGTGAAGCTAGTCAAAGAGATGGACTCAAGAAGAATTAAAACTAGAACAGAGCTGGACATTCTTAGATGGGGAAGATCTTCAAGAGGCACCTTTACGGTTAAGGAGGCATACTTATTAAAGTCCAAACAGGAGAAAGAAGAATAGCTACAAGACTGGAAACAACTATGGAGGAACAGATGGTGGCCAAAGGTCACCATGTTCGCCTGGCTAGTGGGAAGAGGACACATACTTACTTGGGATCAAATTCAGAAAAGAGGGTTCCTAGGACCACCCAGATGCAGCTTATGTAAGCAAGATATAGAAACCCAGGAACATATCTTAAACTCCTACCCAGTAGCACAACAACAATGGGAAGAAACAAGAATCCTCTTCGGAAAGACAAACCGAGACCCTCAGAGCATAAAACAAACTATTTTCCAATGGGGGAAAGGCCAATTTCAAAGCCCAGTAGTGAGGAGAGCTTGGAGTTTAGCAGTAGGATTCAACATATGGCTTATCTGGAAAGAGAGAAACAGAAGATTATTTCAAAATAAAATCAACCCCCCAGAGCTGATATGGAAAATAACTAAAATTCTTATAAGGGAAACAATCCTATCAGAAGTTTGGGACCAGGAGGATTGGAAAACTACTACGGAAGAAAACCAAATCTTAATTAAGCTAAGTTTGGATCAAGGAATGGTGTACCCCTAGAAGCAAAACGCTCAAAGCATACAGATCCAATGTCCTGCTGTGTTTACTCGTCCCCAGGAGGGCTTCATCAAATTAAACTTTGACGGGGCTTCCAAAGGTAATCCAGGGCCAATAGGATACGGAGGGATTTTCAGAGATAGCCAAGGCCACACCAAGTGGATTTATGCAGACAGAGGAGGTATAATGAGTAACAATGAAGCAGAATTTATGGTTTCCTATCAAGGAATCAGAGTTGCAATAAGAAACAGATATGGGAAGCTAGAAATAGAAGGCGACTCAAATTTAGTAATAGAGACCATTAGAAAATTAAATAACGGGAAGGAATGGGAATAGGTGGCAAAGAGCTGGAGGATGACGGGTCTCATCCAGGATCTAGCAGAAATCATGAAGCGTATAGATTATAAGATCATCCACCATGTTAAGCGAGAAGGCAATAAAGTAGTTGATTACCTTGCTAATTGGGGATGTAATGAACCAAATGGGAAAGTGGATAGCATCTGGCCAATCCACCCGGCAGGAACAACATGTGAAAATTTAAATCAAATCATAAAACTGGACAATAATGACACAACATGACCTTGATCAAGGCTGCAGCCAGACCCTGATCGGGGTGAAGAAAAGGACACGACGCGGAGAAATGATGGCAAGTAGGATGTGGAAGCTCAAGCCACCTCCTGAGTTAATCATCCACAGGTATGCAAAGCCGACATGCAGAGGTGGTCGAAAACCGAGGTGTGGAGGAGAAGGAATAATGGCGAGAACAGGGGAGAATGATGGAATAGTTGGGGCGATGGAGTGTAGGATAGGCAACGAAAAATATTTAAGAGCTGGCAAAAGAAAAGCAGAAGTTACCCAGAGGATTAGAAAAGTGGTGAGGGCAGAGAATAACAGTCAAAGAAAACCGGGTATTCGACTCAGGAGAGGGCAGGAGACAATGGCGGAGAGAAGAAGGAGGGTAGGAGGAAATATAGATGAGAAAGGGAGCCAAATGGGTCAGGACAAGGACAAGCAGGGAGCTCAGAATGATAAAGAGCAAGCTAGGCAAAGAACTAAGGTGCGAGGAAATCCCCAGGAAGCTAAAAAACATCTGCCAACCAAAGGAAGAGTAGAGAGGGTGAACAATCAGGAGAAGGAACAGTCGAAAGAAGAAGAAGGTCGAGGAGAGGGAGAAATGGAAGCAGGGAGGGAAGAACAGATGGGAAAGGCGACGGTCGAGGAAGGGCAAGGCATTCAGAGCATCAACAGAGGAAGACCCTCCCGTAGAGGCAAAGGTAGAGGTCGCAGGGGCCGGGGAAGAAGCTGGCAAGAAGATGCTTATGAAGCAGAGATGCAACATACAAATCGCCAGAAAAGAGGATGGAGAACAATAGAGCAGATGGCTCAGGACATGGAAAAGGCGTATAACGAAGGGACGAATGAGGATATTAGAAGAATTATCCAGGAGCTGGAGAACAATCTGTTGCAGGAAGCCTCCGACCCTGAAATGGAGGATTGGAGCATTCTTTTACCAGACCCAGGAAACACAAGGGGTCGGTTATCTCTGTATAAACAAGCCCTGCATGTTTATTGGGTAGTGAAACGGTTAATAGAAAAAGCCATGGAACAGGTAGTAGAAGAGATGATTGAAATGGATCAAGGAATCCCCAATCTAAGAAGGGAGATGAAAAATCTTCATGTCACTATCCAGATGCAGGATACCAGGTTAGAGGAAATTCAAACTATGCTGAAAAAGATAACAAATGGACAGTGCGAGGAGGAGATCAAGACAGAATCCATGGTAGACTGAGTCTTTTTGTTTAGTCTTCATTTTAAACCTTTTTTCAATCGCTAGGAGAACCTATTTTTTGAAAATGTTCTTGAACTGTTATAATGTTGTATGTAGGTAGAATCATAATGCTGTATGTAGGTAGAATTATAATTCTGTTCGTAGTTAGAGTAAGATACATATTGTAAACTTGGTGGTCTATGTTTACATGCTTTGAATTGTCATTCTCAGACTGATGGGGATCAACAAACCCGGTTTCCCTTCGGGGCAGGTTGAGATCACCTTTTGCATGTACATATTTTATTTGCATATAATAGAATAGATCCTTCTGTAGCTTACCAAAAAAAAATTGCTTGTGTGTACATAAAGTGTTCAAAAATAATATACAAAATCGAGACTAAATGCCCATAATCATGTCTGGTCTATCTATCGACCCAGCTCAGAATGAGTGGCTAAGAAGGTAACTACTGCATTGGCCACATGCCGAAGTATCCAGACCCAGTCCCATGGCATTCCTACCATGGGGCGCTGCATCTCCTCAAGCAGGTCCTCTATGGCTATCATCAGTACCTGGTGAGTCAATCTCACCAAGTTTCTTTGGACTACATATAAGACCCTCTCTATCTCAGTGGCTACCTCTTCGAAACCTCTTCCGCGATGCCTGTGCTGCAAGAATCCATCTGGCCTTACCGGACCCACATCTGGAACATGATCAATATGCTAGTATTTTAGTCCCATCAAAAATATTTCTAAGTTCATTTTCATATTTAAAAAAACATAAAAAAAAAAAAGAAATCTTCAAAATTGATAGAAACTTAAAAAAATGTTACCCATGTCTCCCCATGTTGCATTTGGTGGCAACATCAAGTTTGGATCTCCATGGAAATCCATGCCAGAATAAGGGTAGTCGTTGACTGCAATGATTTTTTGGCCACACCAGGCAAAAAACTCATCATCGAAAGTCATCCTCGGCACATCCTACCTCCAAGGTGTTTCATCAGGTCAACCCACCTACCCATTCATGGATCTCATGGGTTGTTGATAGACACAGATACCTTGGGATGTAGCCCAGGTACCTTCTCGAAGAAGAAGGAGGATAAAATGGTCCCATATCCAAAGCTTTTAGTCTAACCTTTGTGAATGGAGGTCAGCTGGCTCTTCATGTTGGTTAGAAGAGGTGTGCACCAATCGAACACAGTGGTTAGGTATTCCACTGCCAAGCTCATGGACACCCATGAAGCCTGATGTATTGAAGTTGATCTGTTTACCCTGGAAATGGTAAACAATAGAATCCTGAGAGATAAGCTATCCATGTGTTTGATTGGAATCTAACTTCAAATCTTTTTCAGATTCCAGGACAGTATATGTGTACATAGTCTTCTACTGAAAGACTACTCCATGTCCTGCCGGTCGAATGCACAACCTCCCTTCTTTAGGATAGACCTGTGATAAAGTAAATGTCTTCCACCTTAATCCTGAGAGGCATATGATCTATCATGAAGGCATCATCCTCCACACTCCAATAGTGGATCAATAACTCGAGCAGGCATGTGTTCACTTTCGTGTTCAACATTTTGAAAAATTTCAACAAGTCGTGCCCTCTCAATGCATCTAGTGCAATTTGGTCGTTCATTACCTCATTGTCAATTGTGGTATGCTCTCTCTCTCTCTCCATATAATGGTCATCCTGAAAAGAAATGAGTTTCGACCGTTAGAATTTGAGTTTAAATTTCAACTCGCATACATGCAGGTTCCCTTCACACACAATTGTGTGTAGGGCCATTGTATACACGGGTTGGTCACATCCAACCCGCGTGTACACAGAGTTGGATTTATTGACAAGAATTCCCACGGTCAAACCTTAATTAAAACTTCTAAAGATCATCACAAAACATTGCAAGTATAGTTTAAGGGTTACCTGGTAACTTTGGCGAGATTTGAACGGTTGATTTCTTCAGAGGCAAGTTTGCTCCTTTTTGGTCCACAACTTTTTTCCAATTGCAAATGAAAAATTTGTGAGTCTAAAAGTCAATATATAGCTTTGAAATTTCAAATTTTTTTCTCAAAACTTGATTTTTCATCTCATGAATTTTTTAACTTGCTGGCTTGGATTGTCAAGAATGAGTTATTGTTATAGGGTATTTTGGACACTTCTTCGAGATACTATTTCAGTCCCATGACCGTTGACCTGTCATGGCAGGTATCATTCACTTACTGGCATGTAGGTTAGGGAAACCATTTTTTCCATTGCATCTTGCATACTAGCCTCTGTTCAGCGATACATTATCCATATAGTCGACCCCATCGTGTCTTCGTTAGCAAACCATGTTCACTCGCCGATTTTTTAAATCAAGATGCAATGGTAGAGCCATCCTTTACATGGGCATCATTGTTAGCACCTCGCTGACATTGGTTGCCCATGTTGTTTTACTGAGTAGGCTCAAGAGTCATTTTTAGTCCTGCCATGACTTAAGCATTCAAGACGCATTCCCCTTACTTCTATGCTTATTTTTGACCATATACCCTAGAGGATCCTTTGTGTTCAGTTGTATTGTTGCATTGCATTTTGACTATTTGCACCATTTGGCCTTGAGCCGGCTTCACTTGGACTCACGTTTAAGCCACTTATTTGACCATGTCTTCTACAAGATCAACCATGCAATCACTTAGCTTCTGCAACTTGACACACCCTTTGACCCGTGGAAGGAACATCACTTTGAGTGTCCTTGACCATTTTTTGCCTCCCTACATTGAGAATAGGATTGTTCCCATCCCAGGAACTAGATCATCTGTTTCTCTGACACTTGTTGTTTCCACTATATTATAGCATTCTTTTATTCTTTTTCCATCTTAAAGAAAAAGACAAAAAAATTATATATTCCAAAAAGAGCGGGAACGAGACAACATTTCCATATATTGTTGGCAGCTAGCGTCAATCGTGTCGCCCTTGAACAAAGAACTCAAAAGAAAGTCTCTCCTTCGTTTTGGGTGGGATTTAGTTTGACTTAGGTACGCCTTAACCTTGTTATTGAGTTAGTTCTCCTCTGATTGGTTACCTCTTCCAATCATATGGAGAGTTTGTTCGTGCCTCCTGCATGATGAACTTATATAGAATTATCATATGCTACCATATAGTCATCACTAAGTCATGCTTTTGTTCAAGGGAAGTAAGCTTGAGTCGGCCTCTCTGCGGTGTCTCTTGACCTATTTTTTAGTTATCCATCCCTAGTTGTTAGTGTCTTGTTTGTCATCACATCAGTTATATTGGTCCTTTTCTCATGCCGGTTTGAGAAGGTCTCCATTGACTTCTTGCTGGCGGGTCTTGTCCTTATCGACGACAACATATTGCTCTGAGGGCAGGCCTAGAGCCGCACCCTGGCCCTATTTTCATTATTGATACGTCACCTTGTGCTCAGCATCAATAAATATCATGGGTCTTTGACTAAGTGGTTTCCCTTGTGTTCGACATCAGCTTTCATTATCACACACTGGGATTCGTTCAGTGCCTTGGTTTCCATTTGACCTTATTGGCGAATTCCTTGCCTTTGTGTCAAATTTCATTATTGCTTGGTTCAGATGGTTTCTATCGTGCGCTATCTACATCTTGTGTACATCAGAAACATGCTTCAGTTGGGTTACTACATATTTTTTGTTCGATTCCTTCCACATTATTGGCCTATGGGTTACACTCATGCTAGATTGATGAAGGATGTCGTAATGCCTTCCTTCTAGTGGATATTTTCCTATCAACTACAACTCATTGCTCTGGGGCAAAGATCTAGAGTCCATTTGGCAGCACCTTGGGGTTTGCAGTCATAAGTGGCAGATCCTTCAGCATGGACAGTGGGAAACCATCATTGTCCCCTAACTGGTAGATTCTTCCAGTTGTTTGACCTCAGCTCATTCATTCACACTTGTTAGATTGTACTGGGTACCTTGACTCTCATTATAATTATCGATGAGTAGTCTCACGTTTGTTAATGGTATACATCAATTAATGGTAATCAAATTATTTATCACATGGTCGACTTCAGATCATTTATTCCCATTGTGTAGAAATGTACCATGGCGGTCGGTGAAGACCTCGGGTTGCGTCATCATTCTTTGGTTCACTTGTCAATTGCTCCTGTTGCTGCTAGTTGACACCATCCACATTATATGTTGCAGTCCTTCACAGCGACATCTTATATGCTGGCATTCGAGTTGCAATGTAGTATCATCTTGTTCCATCATGTTCATTTAGTACTATTGGGATCATTTTTTGACATCAGTGATCAAATTCATCTTTCAGCTTCATTGATAATCTTCTTATATGTGATTTTCAGACATGTACTTGTTCGATCACGATCAAATGATCCATTATGTGCTTTCAGTCTCTTATACTTGTATACATAGTGGATCTACTTCTACTTGATATGCGGACATGCTTTACTTTCTCTAAGCATGGGTATGCCCACCTCAGACAGCTGTTTCTTTCTGATCTCTTTTTGATGGCTTGGCAGGCTAAAATCTAGTGAAGTCCTTCTCAGTTTCGATAGGTTTCCTTTCCATATACTTAATACATTTCGGCCATCATGTACCCCTTCTGACCTCATATATTAGGGGGCATCTATTATAGCTCCAAATAGCACCCTTGGTATTTTTGATGCTAGGTTTATGGCTTAGGGCAACCCCTCCTTCCAGACTTGGTCCAAATATTCTAAAAACAGTGTTTTACTCCCTATACGCTACCTTGCCCTATGATAAAAGCATGTACATGTGGGTTAGTCAATACCCAAACCACGTATATGTGTTAAAACACTTAAGAAAATTAAATTTCCTTAACTATGGGCAAAGTTCACGAGTTTTACCTGTTGATTACCTCCTAGTGCCTATGGCCCGACTATTTCCCAACTAAAAAACTAATTGGGAGAATTATAAATAGACTTCTATGGGAAGGCCTTAAAGAGGATAAGAGATAGAATTACTATATTGAGTTTATCCCCGGACTGAGTCTGAAGTATCCCTGTTGTTAACGGGAAAAGTGTCTACTCAAAACGCCCCTATCCCACTAAGGTGTGACAGTACCTTAGAAACAAACAGAGAAAACTATTTTCGTATTCTTCTTTATGAACTATAAACGAAGAGGAATCGGATGAACCAACCTGTGTCTTGCACTAGTCCTTTGATCCAATCTCTCTCCTCTTTGACAGCTTCCAGCTACCTACTCCCTTACTTGCCCAGCTTCACCAAGTTCCTGCAAGATCACAGAAGAAGAAAACTACACAAAGACATGGATTTATATTCATAAATAGCTTAGGATCAGATTTAAGCTAAACATGCAAATATAACAAAACATCATTGATACACAAGCATGTAGGAGAAACTCAAATAGTTTTATTGATATAACAAGAAGGTCCAGGAGGAGTTACAACCGATGATTCCTGATCCAGCATCAACCCCCCAGTAAAGGAATCCCCTCTTCACCTCCAACAAAGCATAAATCACCCAATACACTGATCTCTATCTCAAAACCAACAACAATTCTCTGCAATGTACAAAATTCCAGCCTCTGGATCTCTGGGATGAGGGATCCATATATAGATGTATGCAAAGAAGATGAGTCAGCTTATGATTTGACTTGTGGCTTCTCTCTGTCAGTTCTTGCTTCCACTTGGAGACTGAGAGCCTCTTACTCATCCTTGGTCGAACTCAGTGAGGCAAGTGTCATTGGGGAAGATTCTGGAGGCTTCCAATGTCTGTCCACCTCGCAGAATGACATTGCCATTTGTCATTTCCCGCTCAGCGCACCCTGGTAGTGCATTTAGGTGCGTTGCAACGCACCTAGCTAGTGTACTTGGGTGCTATGCAACGCAGCTAGCTAGTGGAGCAGCTGAAATGATCCTGATTTAACTGATTCTGAGCAGTTTCTGGTGGAGAACTTCTGGGAGAAGCTGTAATTGGTTGACCTTGTTCCTCTAGGGGTAGGAACAACACTTTTAGGGACTTAGGATCCCTTGGCTTATGGACATTTCATGCTTAGAGCTGTAAGGCACAAAAATGTCTATAACAGTTGCCCCCTAAAGTATGAGGTCTTTTATCGGGTGAAATGCTTTATTAGGAGGATCCGAAGTTCTTTCAATGCTGGGAGGAGACCTGTAATAAGATACAATACAATACATTATCTTCATACTGTTTTCATGATCTAGCTGAGGCGGGCATTCCCATGCTCAGCTTTATAAACTCATTTTATGTACACAGGACAGACAATCGTCTGATGGTAGACTGATGATTCTGATGAAGTCATCATCCTTTTGGTAGGATGATTATCTGTGCTGCAATGTTGTACATGTCAATGTCTTTATTTTTCCTGAATATATATCGAAGCCCGGATGGATGAAACTAGATCTGGGGTCTTCAATCTCGTCCGATCTTCACTCGAAGTACAAGTCGATCCATGTGAGAAATGTTTTGAAGTTGAACATGGAAAGACATCGCTTGATTACCAGTCGATGATGTAAACTGTTAACAAGTGCGAGAGGAATCACCGATAATGATGATGACCCTCAAGGTACTGCAGTACAATTCACGTGGTGTGAATAAAGGACTTGGCATCGAACACCACGCAAAATCTTTCGGTCGAAGGTCATTGATGTATACCTGTCGCCGGAAGTGAGAAACTTGCCATTGAGGCATGCAAGCTTCAAAGTACTGAATGGGGTGTTCCTAGATCAACTTCTTGGATAATGAGCTGATGTCGACAAGAAGCGATCCGTCAAAGGAGGGCCTTAATGAATCCCACATCAATGACACGGAACGGAGCAAATGATTTTGATGGAGGTGAAAACGATCTGATGATATATGGTTTAGGATGGCGGTCATGAAAGAATGAAGTGTAATGTATGGTAGTGGATGGGACACGGATGACTTCTCTGGATGACTTCTCTTGAACATGTCGGCGACACTTATGTGATGGATTGATAGCATTTACCCCAAATTTGGATGGTATGGCATGACCATGGCGATGTGACCGGTGAATGAAACAACCCAACCCGACTTAGGCATGGAGTGGAAGTGTCATGTTCAAGAGCGACTTGCTACCAATAAAGATTCTTTGAGTTTCTTCCCAATTTTTCCCCAGTCGTTGCTGACCAGTACCTCTTTATTTTTGTCAAGCTTGAGGAGGATAACATATTAACATATGCTTGTTCTATAATTTGCCCTTTGGGCAAACCCATCGCTATGTTTTAACGAGCCTAGCGATAGTGAAACTCGTTCTCGTCTAAAGACAAGTTTGTCGCTATTAATCTTTTTAACGATTTTAATGACAAAGATAACTCGGTCCTTTTCATTTTTAGAGAGTCTGAAAAGGTACGTAAAGGTAACTCCGAAATTCCTTTTTCGTCATCTAATCCCTTAAGTCCAAAAAAGTATAAAACAATACAGAAGGGATGAATTTTCGATAGTTTTAACGAGCCGAACAAAACAAGCGCTCGATCTTTTTGTGCAATAATCCCTCAGGTCCAAAAAGATTAAAATCTAGAGGAGGGATAGCACTTCTGGTCGCTTTAACGAGCTGGAAGGCCAAAACTCAGCAATCTTTTCATATTTTACGAGTCAGTTGAAAAGAGCTTAAAGAAGACTCGTCTTTTGAGGAACGAGTGATAAAATGGGTAGCAGCTGATTCCAGGTAAGGGTTGGAATTTTCCAATCACGGTAGTGTCACAAGGATGGCTAGTGAAATTACTCTTCGCAGCTGTTCCTCAAAATGGGTAAACAATCAAATGGAGGTGAATGATCGGCCAATGGAAAAGTGGAGGTGACGGTGCAAACACGACCAAGGCTTTAATGGCTGAAATGCTTCATTCACGGTGGTTATTTACCGGGGAATAGTTCATTTTTTAATGAGCTTAAACGCGGGTGGAAACACTTGCTCATGTCTTATGTTTATTTTTTAACGAGCTTGAACTATGTGCTAAAATTGCTTGATTAATCCAGTCATATGATAAGAATGTCTCATATAAAACGACAACTTTTAGATTTTTTCCCCACATCCTTTCTTTATGCAAGTTAGGTGACGACTAATCCTACGAGTTTAAAGGGTTAGAGGTCCTAAAAATTTAAAAAAAATAAATAGTCACCTCTCGCTTGCACTCCAAAAGGTTTGCATGCCCCCAGGTATAAAATATGGTTTCAAGGTTACCCCTCAATTTGCAGACAAAACATTTGTTCTATCGGGACAGGCCTACCTCTTACAGGTTACCAAAGATTGTCTTATTCGCGTTGCGAATGAAACATTTCTTCGGCGATGTCTACCGAGATAAACAAAGGTGAGTGGCGGCGCTCGCCAACTCACATAACTTTCACAAGAGAATCTTATTCTAGAATAACCCCTCTTCCAATCACGGACGGGGTACAGACTAGTCATATTCTCCCGCGGAAACATACCCTATACCCGAAGTTTTCCTACCGAAGCAGGCCAGGATGCATGCCCCCTGGGTTTCAGTCATATCCCTTCGAATTACTCGCGCTCATCGGGAGGACGGACTGGGAATTGAGACATTTCTTGCGTGAAGAGACCATTTAGGGATGGTATATGACTATTTGCTATGCGTGATCCGGGAAATGAAAGCTGGTCCACGAGCTTGACCACTCTTCCTTCGTGCGGAAAACACATTACTCTAAAGAGTGAGGAGACGATGGCTCCCATGCAATAAATATAGTCTCATCCAAGGAGTAGGTCATAATCCAAGGGTCCTTGAACTACCACTACATTCATTTGAACTGTCTTCCCTCTCAATGTTATGGGCACATTGGGAAGGATCCCTAAAGGTCGACTGGTTCCATTATCAAAGCCTGTCAGATTTCTCATCTCAGGCAACAACGATGGCGAACCAAGCGCTTTCCAAGCAATAGAGGAAAGGATACTCACAGAAGCCCCCTCATCTATGATGGTACCAGCCATGACCATTCTATATATTTGAACGATAATTCGAAATGGTATGCTTGCTGGTAAACGGGGTCTGCCTAGTTGATTCCAATCGAAGGAGACAACTAGGTTGCTTGGAGGTGGGACCGAGTAGACGGCCGGGTATGGCTCTGACGAACTTCCCTCCTGCGGTAAGGGAATGGGTAGATTGCCCCCATGTTCGTCGGAGTCTGTGTTGATGAAGAGAATTTGGACGGTGTCATCCTTGTTCTCTTCAGTGACTGTATCATCTGAAGACAAGACCTCTGAAGGCAAGACCGGGTCAACTGCCGCCTCGACCCTTTGACTTTCGTCTGGTATGGATTCAGATGGTTTATCTTCGATGATAGGTGCTTCAGCCAACCACTTGAGCGGGCCAGCTGGATTCTCAACTAGCGACGGACTCGGCAAGAGTTATTTATATCCAGGAGGAAGTCGTAACGGTGAAACCGAACGATCATCCAAAACTCTTTTCGCTTCGTCTAAGAAGGGACAACGGTGGACGGCATGATTGCCTTCACACAGTTTACAGGGATATCTAGCTTTCTCTCTTTGTCCTGGGGCTTCACTTTCGCTAGTTGATGGTGTGCTTTCAACATGATCATCAGAGGTTGATGACACTGGATTGTGCAAATGAGGAGACCAGTCCCTTAGTATCCGAGGGATGCAAGGACAATCTCTGTGAAAGTGGTCTCCTTTGCAAATGACACATGGCGATTTAGGCCTGGTCAGTGCAGTGTGTGGATTTTTGTTAGATGACACTCGTTTTCCTCCATTCGCCTTTGGCTCCTTCTTCTTCTTCTCCTTCTTCTCCTTGGGAACTTGACTTTTGGCTTTGCCAGCCCCATCAAGCGAAGAGGAAGGAGGAGAGGAAGAATTAGAGGAAGTAGAAGGTTGGTGGGCAACTCTAGACTCGTCTAATTGCTGATTCGATTGTTCAGGAATGGTGGTGTTCTGAACGACATTGGTTGAGAAGAGCCAGACTGGCAAGCCAATTGTCAGTCCTGGAAGCGACAATGTGGCCATATGGGGTGCACCAACATCTCCCAAGAGGAGAAGGGACTAGGATTTCCACCAAGGGGAATTCCTTGGTTGGTAGACTCCATTTTCTCAACCTAAGATCAACGTAGGAAAAGGGTATGAATATTCCGTTTAAAATAAATTTTAAGACGCTTTGACACAACTTGTTTTTTCAATTTTAAAGAGTCGAGAGAAAACAAAAGATGACTCTAGTCTCCTTCGATTTTTAATGAGCCTGAAGTGACAAGTGCTCAGATGGACCTTTTCTGTTAAGGAGTCTGAAAAGGAACGAAAGGGACTGCTCTGGAGATCTAGGTAGAGGGAGTACCAAACCAATCGCAAAACTGCAGAATAATTTTTACAGTACGGCAGTCAATCTTCCCGAATGCTGTGTTCAGTGCATTGCAATCAGTAGGGCGGCCGACACGGCTTCCTATGGATAAAAGGTTTTAAGCCTATAGGGGTCTCCCAATATATACTCGACGTTACGTGGGAGCACAAGTCCGTACTGGCACTTATCGTCTCAAAGTGGAGGAATCACCCAACCATCAGTGAGGACAACAGTTACCAGGCTTTACGACGCCGGAATACATCTCTAGCCTAGACCTCTAAATGTTGTGCGTTAAGTTCCAAAGCATTGTTAGATTCATTCAATTTATTTTAAGTTGATCTTTCTTAGAAGTTTGCCTTTTGGGATCACCACGAGATGTAGATGTAATTCCTAAAATGCAATCTAAAGATGATAAGCAAGCTTTTATCTCTTTTCAACAATGAAAATCCTAGCTACAAGGGAAAAAGCAAGACACAATCTTTTCTCAAAGAGCAAAGAGCACACTGTAATTGCACTTTTCCTAAATCAAGCCAAACAGACTATCAATATGCAAATGCACATATGCATGTATTTGTTTTCACTTTCTTAATATTGATGCCTAAAAAGAAAGTTGATGTACAAATCTGAATTTGCTTTTAGGTGACAAACACAAACAAGCTTCTTTCGAAATCAAAAGGTAGAGAAGATTACGACACTTTATGATTTTGAAATAAACACTCGTTTCAACACTAGAAAGTGACAAATTCAAGCCAAAGGCAAAAGTAAAATCATAATCGACTGTCAACAGCAAATAAACTTTCTCCTAAGATCAAAATCGACACCTACGACAGATCTAAATCCAAGGACGACAGTATGACTATTCTACTCTTTCAATGGAAAACTGTAAATGATGTAACAAACACACAAAGAACATCTACAGTCTTTTTGTACAAAGGAGGCGGAATTGAGGCAAAGAAAATGGGTTTTTAAACAGACACACACTGATCACAAGCTGCAAAATCAGAGACAAAACTGAAAAAATGAAGCAAAGAACCTCAGCTGCACAGGGCTAGGCTGATCAGCGCACCTGTTACACAGAGAAACTGGATTGCAGCGCAGGTAGCCCTCTCGGGAACTGCGTTGAAATGCAGAATCTCTTCACAGTGCCTGCGCTGGGGCAGAAACGAGAATTGCTTCCAGGTTCTGGGTCACTGTTTGCAGTTTAATCTATGGATTTTGGTCGAGTAAAAGCAATTAGTAATGCACAATCAGAGGGTGGATTTAAAGGAGGTCTAAGAGCTATCACAAAGGGTAATCAGATCATTTGTGAATCATCTGTTCAAATCATAAACAAATCCAGTGAATGGATTGAAGCAGCAGGTGTCTACTTTGCATTTGATAATGGCAAATGGAGTTCGATTGCTACTTCTGTGTTTATGAAACAAGCAACAAGAGAAACACAAACAAACTAACTAGACACGTTCCCCAGCGGAGTCGCCATTTTGTTAACGGGAAAAGTGTCTACTCAGAACGCCCCTATCCCACTAAGGTGTGACAGTACCTTAGAAACAAACAGAGAAAACTATTTTCGTATTCTTCTTTATGAACTATAAACGAAGAGGAATAGGATGAACCAACCTGTGTCTTGCGCTAGTCCTTTGATCCAATCTCTCTCCTCTTTGACAGCTTCCAGCTATCTGCTCCCTTACTTGCCCAGCTTCACCAAGTTCTTGCATGATCACAGAAGAAGAAAACTACACAAAGACATGGATTTATATTCATAAATAGCTTAGGATCAGATTTAAGCTAAACATGCAAATATAACAAAACATCATTGATACACAAGCATGTAGGAGAAACTCAAATAGTTTTATTGATATAACAAGAAGGTCCAGGAGGAGTTACAACCGATGATTCCTGATCCAGCATCAACCCCCCAGCAAAGGAATCCCCTCTTCACCTCCAACAAAGCATAAATCACCCAATACACTGATCTCTATCTCAAAACCAACAGCAATTCTCTGCAATGTACAAAATTCCAGCCTCTGGATCTTTGGGATGAGGGATCCATATATAGATGTATGCAAAGAGGATGAGTCAGCTTATTATTTGACTTGTGGCTTCTCTCTGTCAGTTCTTGCTTCCACTTGGAGACTGAGAGCCTCTTACTCATCCTTGGTCAAACTCAGTGAGGCAAGTGTCATTGGGGAAGATTCTGGAAGCTTCCAATGTCTGTCCACCTCGTGGAATGACATTGCCATTTGTCATTTCCCGCTCAGCGCACCCTGGTAGTGCATTTAGGTGCGTTGCAACGCACCTAGCTAGTGTACTTGGGTGTTATGCAACGCAGCTAGCTAGTGGAGCAGCTGAAATGATCCTGATTTGACTGATTCTGAGCAGTTTCTGGTGGAGAACTTCTGGGAGAAGCTGTAATTGGTTGACCTTGTTCCTCTAGGGGTAGGAACAACACTTTTAGGGACTTAGGATCCCTTGGCTTATGGACATTTCATGCTTAGAGCTGTAAGGCACAAAAATGTCTATAACACCTGTGCTTCAAGCACTTCCCCAAGTTCAGGAAACCCTTGTTTCCTTGAGTATTGATATTATCCCACTTGCTTGAGATATCATGGTATTGGTTATGGAAGGAGGATATTGAAGACTTGGACTAGACAGATCTGGAGGAAGGTTCCTCTTGGAGCCGGAAGAAGAAGACTCAGGTGAATTCTCTCTGTGTTGGTTATAGCTTTCTACAATAAAAAAGAAACATTGTCTTGTTCCTAAGATTAACTTTGTTTATGCATCAAATATTGTTGTAATTCATGTATGAATGTCATTTTTATAGCTAATCATCTTACTTATATGATATAAAGTTTATTTCATTAAAATTCTTTATCTATATGCTGCTATGTATGTTTGGATTGGTTGATTTGCATATTCAAAGATCATCAGAAGTTGCAGAGGGTCTGAACCCTGCTAGAACTACCCAAAAGAAGGACATTTGGGTATGATCGCTATTGCATAGTTTGTTTATATAAGAATGTTTCCTGAGTTGTGTGAGTGTTTCTTACTATAGTTTGCTCTTTCTCTATTGAGGTTTCAACCCAAAGCCCTAGGGTTCTTATTCCCATAACGCTTCTTTCCATAAACTTTACTACCACTAGTTGATGGTGTGTCACCAACATGATCTCCAGAAGTTGATGACACAAGATAATGTGAACAAGAAGACCATTCTTTTAAGATTTTAGGAATGTGTTGATGCCCCGAAAATCGTTGTATCAACATTGGGGGATAACCACCCGGTCCGGACCTTAATACAGCTCCTTTTCCGTTTGGAATGGTGGCTCCGACTGGGGATAATGGGACCAGTTTCCCAGTAATGAATAAACGGGATGAATGAATGATTGATTGACTAATCTAATGATAGGCGAATAACTTAATTTATCAGAAAAATAAAAGAATTACTACTAATCCCGGGAACTATTGTACTTTGAAGTGTAGCGCTTGATGATCTATGTTTATTAACAGGCATATAGATGACTCCATCTAATAAACATGGACATTTATTCATTCAAGGATTACTTTGCTTAAATAGTTAAACAAGGTGATTAACGCAATATTGCTACACTCATCATTTATATCATCAATACATATATGATCAAAAGAAAAGCATTACTACAAACATCCAATAGTGGAGGGAATAAAGAAATTCTGTTAAAACACATACATATATTCAATAATAGCAAAGGCGATCAAATAACAATTCATATAAAAAGAATGGATTCAGACATAGATAATAGTACCATATGAGCTGCGAGTCACTTCCAATATCAATCTCTATTTGAGATTCTTCCTCTAACGCAGAAATACTTTCAAACAAAGACAATAGTGCACATTTGCATAAAAGCTTCTTTGCCAAAATCAGAATGATTGGTCCAGTTTTATAAAAGAATATGCCTGAAGTACAGTAGTACAACTTCAGGCTTTAAGTCATGTACAAAACTTTACGACCCTTTCCAAAAACATGAAAGGGTCTATAAATACTGAATTAAAATAACTATCTATGAAACTGAAATCCTACTTAATTGGTATCAAATGGTCTTGAATATCTCCTTCTCAGCAACCTAGCAGTCGGCGGCATGAATCATCAAGTAGGATGTTTGCCTTTAAACTTGAGCTGACTTATCGCAAGCATTGGCTCCACTTCGGGCGGTCTGTTGAGGCGAGAGTTAAGCTGGGCGGCATAGGTGGCATCCTGAATATCGGGGATAATATACCCGGTTGCATCTATAAGGCATTTGAGGGCGACTCTTTGACTGTGCGGTTTTACCAAGAAGAACCAATAGGTGTCCCATGTTAAACTGTTAATTCCAGCAATTAATCTCCCATTTTTCTCTAGATCTGGATAACATGACTGCTCCAACGTTTTCGCCGCTGTCAATTTACCTGGAGTGCATTGGGAAATCATGTTTGACAAGTAGAGAGTATTATTAACCAATTCAACCAAATTACTTTTGGTTGATTTGCATCTTGAAATTTCCCTCTCTGCTTTCATTAACTAGGACTGCCATTCTGTAAATAATATTTCTTTATGTGATTGTAAAATTCTTGGTAAATTTTTCGCTTGTCCCTGATCGGTATCTTGCCAGTCAAGAAATTCAGTTAATGTTTCTTCAGCTTGATCCAAGTCTGTTCTAGCCTTTTCTATTTGTTTACTTATTGATGCCGTCAAATCGCATAATGGTTCCGCCTGGGCGATTTGTTGACATAGAAGCTTGATTTTTGTTATTAATGCCTTATTTATCTGTAATGCTTCTAATTTGAATTCGGCTATCTGTGGAAGATCCTTTGTCTTCTCAAGCTGTGCTGATAGTTGAGCAATCTGCTCATCTTTTGACTTCAACATTTGTTCATTTGCTGCCCTCAGTTGTGCCAAGGCCTTAGACAACTCTTTCTGCTTCTGGATTGCGCTCTGATCAATCCTCTGTTTCTCTTCCCGCAATTGTTGAGTTAATTGATTATTTATTTGCTGTTGTGTTAACAATTGTTGTTCCGCCTGCCCTGCTTTCTGCTATGCTTCTTGTTACCGGGAAAAGTGTCTATTTAGAACTGCTCTATCCCACTAAGGTGTGACAGTTGCCTTAGAAATAAACAGAGAAAAACTACTTTTGTATTTCCTTTATGAACTATAGACAAAGAGGAATAGGAAGAACCAACCTGTGTCTTGCGCTAATCCTTTGATCCAATCCCTCTCTTATTTGACAGTCTCCAGCTACCTGCTCCCTTACTTGCCCAGCTTCACCAAGTACCTGTAAGATCACAGAAGAAGAAAACTATACAAAGACATGGATCTATATTCATAAACAACTTAGGATCAGATTTAAGTTAACCATACAAATGTAATAAGCATCAATGATACAAAAGCATGGATGAAAAACTCAAATAGTTTTTATTAATAAACAAGAATAGATCCAGGAGGAGTTACAACCGATGGTTCCTGACCCAGCATCAACCTCCCAGCAAAGAAGCCCCTCTTCACCTCCAACAAAGCATAGATCACCCAATACTCTGATGTTTGTCTCAAAACCAACAGCAATTCCTTACAATGTGCAAAATTCCAGCCTCTGGATCCTTGGGATGAGGGATCCATATATAGATGTATGTAAGGAGGATGAGTCAGCTTGTGATTTGATTAGTGTCTTCTCTCTGTTAGTTCTTGCTTCCACTTGGAGACTGAAGGCCTCTTACTCATCCTTAGTCGAATTCAGTGAGGCAAGTGTCATAGGAGAAGATTCTGGAAGCTTCCATTGTCTCTCCACCTCGCGGAATGACACTGCCATTTGTCATTTCTCTCCCAACGCACCCTCATAGTGCATTTAGGTGCGTTGCAACGCACCTAGCCAGTCTGTTTAGGTGCTATGCAACGCACCTAGCAAGTGGAGTAGCTGAAATGATCCTGTTTTGACTTATTCTGAGCAGTTTCTTGTGGAGAACTTCTGGGAGAAGCTGTAATTTGTTGACCTTGTTCCTTTAGGGGTTAGAACAACACTTTTAGGGACTTAGGAGCCCTTGGTTTATGGACATTTCATGCTTGGAGTTGCAAGGCACAAAAATGTCTATAACAGTTGGCCCCTAAAGTATGAGACCATTAATCGGGTGAAATGCTTTATTATGAGGATCTGAAGTTCTTTCAATGCTGGGAGGAGACCTGTAATAAGATACAATACAATACATTATCTTCATACTATTTTCATGACCTAGCTGAGGCGGGCATTCCCATGCTCAGCTTTATAAATTCATTTTTTATGTACATAGGATAGACAATCGTCTGAGTGTAGACTGATGATTCTGATAGAGCCATCATCCTTTTGGTAGGATGATTATCTGTGCTGCAATGCTTGTACATTTAATGTCTTTATTTCCCTGAATATATATCGCAGCCCGGATGGATGAAACTAGATCCGGGGTCTTCAATCTCGTCCGATCTTCACTCAAAGTACAAGTTGATTCATGTGAGAAATGTCCTGAAGTCGAACATGGAAAGACATCGCTTGATTACCAGTCAATGATGTAAACTATTAACAAGCACGAGAGGAATCACCGATAATGATAATGATCCTAAAGGTACTGCAGTACAATTCACGTGGTGTGAATAAAGGACTTGGCGTCGAACACCACGCAAAATCTTTCGGTCAAAGGTCATTGATGTAAACCTGTCGCTAGAAGTGAGAAACTTTCCATTGAGGCATGCAAGCTTCAAAGTACTGAAGGGGGTATTCCTAGACCAACTTCTTGGATAATGAGTTGATGTCGACAAGAAGTGATCCATCACAGGAGGGCCTTAATGAATCCCACATCAATGACACGGAACGGAGCAAATGATTTTGATGGAGGTGAAAATGATCTGATGATATACGGTTTAGGGTGGCGGTCATGAAAAAATGGAGTATAATGTATGGTAGTGGGTGGGACACAGGTGGCTTCTCTGGATGACTTCTCTTGAACATGTCGGTGACACTGATGTGATGGATTGGTAGCATTAACCCCAAATGTGGATGGTATGGTGTGACCATGGCGATGTGACCGGTGAATGAAACAACCCAACCCGACTCGGACACGGAGTGGAAGTGTCATGTTCAAGAGCGACTTGCTACCAATAAAGATTCTTTGAGTTTTCTTCCCAATTTTTCCCCAGTCATTGCTGACCAGTACCTCTTTATTTTTGTCAAGCTTGAGGAGGATAACATATGCTTGTTCTATAATTTGCCCTTCGGGAAAACCCATCGCTATTTTTTAACGAGTCTAGCGATAGTGAAACTCGTTCTCGTCTAAAGACAAGTTTGTCGCTATTAATCTTTTTAATGAGTTTAACGACAAAGATAACTCGGTCCTTTTCATTTTTAGAGAGTCTGAAAAGGTACGTAAAGGTAACTCCAAAATTCCTTTTTCGTCATCTAATCCCTTAAGTCCGAAAAAGTATAAAACAATACAGAAGGGATGAATTTTCGATATTTTTAACGAGCCGAACAAAACAAGCGCTCGATCTTTTTGTGCAATAATCCCTCAGGTCCAAAAAGATTAAAATCTAGATGAGGGATAACACTTCCTATCCCTTTAACGAGCTGGAAGGCCAAGGACTCGGCAATCTTTTCATATTTTACGAGTCAGTTGAAAAGAGCTTAAAGAAGACTCGTCTTTTGAGGAACGAGTGATAAAATGGGTAGCAGCTGATTCTAGGTAAGGTTTGGAATTTTCAATCACGGCAGTGTCACAAGGATGGCTAGTGAAATCACTCTTCGTAGCTATTCCTCAAAATAGGTAAACAATCAAATGGAGGTGAATGATCGGCCAATGAAAAAGTGGAGGTGACGGTGCAAACACGACCAAGGCTTTAATGGCTAAAGTACTACATTCACGATGGTTATTTATCGAGGAATAGTTCATTTTTTTAACGAGCTTAAATGCGGGTGGAAACATTTTCTCGGTGCGGGTTTATTTTTTAACGAGCTTGAACCTTGCGGTAACACTGCTCGAGGCGGGTTTATTTTTTAACGAGCTTGAACCCTACAGTAACACTGCTCGTGATAAGTTTGCATGCCCCCAGCATAATAATGCAAATCGAGGTGCATGCCCCCGAAGCTTCATTGCATTCAACTCGGTGGTTGGAATGAAGGTTTACCTTTGAGATTTGGAAAGGGGATTTGTTTCATTTTTTAATGAGGTTGACACAGTAAAATAACCATCCTCAAGACTCCTTGTTTCATTTTTTAATGAGGTCGACACGAGATAAGAACCATCCTCGATATCCACTGTATTTACAGTATTTGATAGAAAATCAAAAAACTGATGGATGATTAAGGTTGTTGGAATAATCTTCGTGGTAATCCGGAAGATGGGAGCGATGGTGGTAATCTTCCCATGGTGCCTCTCCTATCATCATTGTTTGAATTATTCCTTCGTCTGTAGAATGTACATGCGACCAAGGATCTGAAGAGTTGCCATATTCCTTAGACCTATCTATCCAAACACTCGATGAGCGTTGATTTGGGTTTGCCTCCCATGCTAGAAACATTGATTGCTACAATATTTCTATAATGGCGATGATCCATGCTGACAAAATGTTTAGGAATCTTCCGAATCCATCAAATATAGAAGATTTCATATTGTAGGTTTCCACTGTGGCCACTTCTGCCAGATTACTTTGAGGCGGTAGCGCCAAAGTACCCATTAAGGCAGGGTCTTTTAGGAGGCCTACTCCAATATTTTGAAGCGAATGACTGCTTCCATGGATCATTGGAATGCTTCCCGTAACTTGTGAACTGTTGGGGAGAAATGTTTGTTGGTCGACGATTGTAATTCCTCCTTGAAAGGGAAATGCGATCTTCCTGAAGTAGGTCGACACAACTGCGGCCATGGCATATATCCAGGGCCTTCCCAGTAGGATGTTGTAATCGAGGTTTCCGTCGATTACTTCAACATCAATTTCTACTGTTTTGCCCCCTAGTTCAACTTTCAAGTTACTTAAAATCCCGTATGGAGTGTATGATCATCCATCAAATGCTTTTAACATTGTTGAAGATCGCGACAAGGGTGGTAAGCCTAAATTTTTCCAGCAACTCATCGACATAATACATGTGGATGCCCCCTCATCAATAATTGTTCGATGAACAGTTTTGTTGAGGGCTTTCACTTGAATAAGGAAAGCTAGTTGAGCTGGTAATTGAGGGTCATATCCTTTATGATCAAAGGCGACAAGATTGGAATCCATTGGGCCAATCCTACCTATTGCTGATAATAAAGCTTTCTTTTGGGAGGGGCAATTTTGTGGTACCTCAAGTGTCGACATAGCGGACGACGATTGGGCCAGGTCCTCTACTATATTATAATTCTGTGCTAATTTTGCACGAGGATTAAATGTCAATTTGTGTACTACTCCCTTTGGTGACTTTATCATTGGTTCAGGAATGATGGGTGGCACAACTTCAGTGAAAGTTGTTGTCGAACTACCAGGTTGTTCATTAGCCTTGTTATTCGACAGCTGTGGATTCTTGTAATATTTATTCCTTGTCAAAGCATCATTTTGCTGCTCTGAGATAGACAACATAAGAACTTGGGATCGAGAAGCATTTTGATTAGCAACTAGTTTGGTTCCCGGGTTTGGAAACGGATTAGTCAATACTGCTGAGGTTTTTGAACTATTAAAGAGTTTCTTAACTTCAGCTTTATGTGGACAATCTCTCGTCCAATGATCCTCATCGCATATATGACACCCCGCAGGGGGTTTCCTTTGCCCAGAAGGGTTTGTAGAAGGTTTTTCAGGAGATGACTCATCCTGCTTCTTTTTTCTCCCTTTCTTTTTCTTCTTGCCCCCTGGTTGCTTCAGTTGTTTGCCCTTGTCGGTCGACACGGCATTTACTTCCGAGGCAAGAAGTTCCTCATTTGCATTTTGACTGGAAATCTTACGGGCCTTTTTAGATGTAGCCTTTGTCGATTTCGTGTCTGTTGCGCCAATCATGCCATCGCCGGCATGAGAGTCATTGTTTGATTTAGGAGGAGGAGGGACTGAGAATTTCGGTCTAGGAGCGTCAGGTATTTTGTCATAGAGTGTGCCGGACTGAGTGTAAATCAAGTCCAAATATTGCGCACGAGCAATAACTTTCTCTTCGGTGACGACTCCCCCTTTTGCCACATCTTCTGTAATGGAAGGTAACAAAGACTTAATAAACCATTCAGCTAAAAGCTGATCAGGAACATACGTTTTTACCATTCTACGACGACGTCGCCACTCATGAATATGATCAGATATGTGAGTGGCCGTTGTTTGTTTGAAATTGGTAAGAAGTTATGTTCCCGTTTCGTACCTTATTGGTAACTGAAAATGGGTTAAAAAGGTTGTGGCTAGGGTACTGAAGTTGTCAAATGAAGCTCTGGGAAATTCGATATACCATTTTGCTTCCGGACTAGTTAACGTCCTCTGAAAAAGGCGAAGCCTAATCGAATCATCATTTAGGGTGTTTGATGAACACCACAGATGAAATGTCATCACATGATTCGACGGGTCTTCACCCGGATTTCCATTAAATTTAGGAATATCTGATAGAAGTTTATGCGGAATCGCTAGCAACCAAGGGGCATAAGCAATTGGATCATTCGTCAGCCGGTTTAGATTTGGTAATTCTAGAGTTGCTAAAAAGGGCAATTGTTGATTCAGGTTAGGCGAAGCATACCCAGGATAAGATGGAATCGCCTGAGCAGTGGGTCTTTGCATACCAGCATAATGTATTTGATGCTGGCAACTTTGACAAGGTTGATGGGCATAACCATTATAGTATGGTTGTTGATAACCGCTTTGGAAATGAAGTTGCCCATTACTTACAAAGACTTGTTGCTCAGGTCCTTGATATGATTGCTGGAATTACGGTTGTTGAGATTGAACCAGTCCTAGTTGTTGGACCATTTGCTGTTGTCCAATACTGGATGATTTACCAAGATGAGGAGTCATAGTACTTGTTTGAGCCTGAGTCACTCCAGATAAGGAGGCACTAACCTGAGTTTGTGATTGAGTCGTCGAGACAAGAGGTTGTTGTATTGCAACCTAAGAAACTTGGGGTTGACATACAACAGGTAGCACTTGTACTTGCGACGCAGTCACCGTAGCAGGTATAGTGGGAATATTCGACACAAGATGGACTGGTTGCATTGAATATACAACCCTTGGTTGCTGAGGTAGTATTGGTACCCAATCGCTGGATGTAATTCCAGTTTGACCTGAAGTTTGTTGTAAACTCGCATATGGTTGTTCTCTGGGAGGGAACAATGAAAAGGCATACTGCCCTCCATATGGTGGAAATCCAGTACTTAAAGGGTAGATTGGCCTTTGAAGACACATTGGATCAATTTGTTGAGTTTCAACATAAGAAATACCAGATGATAATCCGGATGAAGAAATAGGAACTGACCATGTCGTCGAAATAGTCCCTGATTGGACTCCAGCTTGTTGTTGATAACTTGCAAGGACAGATGGTATACCATTGAACATCGTTGGAGTAGAAGTAGGAGGTTGTGCCACTGCTGTATTGGACGACACAGTCCTGGATTTCGACGGTTGTTCAGACATATCTAGTCTATCCAAAATATTTTCTAGCGATTCTACAAGAACTTGTGATGAAGGGAGGCTAACTTCGAAGACCAACGAGGGAAAGGTGATGATTATTCCATTTAAAATAAATTTTAGACACTTTGACACAACTTGTTTTTTCAATTTTTAAGATTCGAGAAAAAAACAAAAGATGACTCTAGTCTGAAAAGGAACGAAAGGGACTACTCTGGAGATCTAGGTAGAGGGAGTACCAAACCAATCGCAAAACTGCAGAATACTTTTTATGGTACGACAGTCAATTTTTCTGAATGCTGTGTTCAGTGCATTGCGATCGATAGGGCGGCAGACACGGCTTCCTATGGATAAAGGATTTAAGCCTATAGGGGTCTCCCAAAATATACTCGACAGTACGTGGGAGCACAAGTCCGTACTGGCACTTATCGTCTCAAAGTGGAGGAATCACCCAACCATCAATGAGGACAACAGTTACCAGGCTTTACGACGCCGGAATACGTCTCTAGCCTAGACCTCTAAATGTTGTGCGTTAAGTTCCAAAGCGTTGTTAGATTCATTGAATTTATTTTAAGTTGATCTCGCTTATGAAGTTTGCCTTTTGGGTTCACCACGAGATGTAGATGTAATTCCTAAAATGCAATCTAAATATGATAAACAAACTTGTATCTCTTTTGTGCAATGAAAATCCTAGCTACTAGAGGAAAAGAAAGACACAATCTTTTCACAAAGAGCAAAGAGCACACTGTAAATGCACTTTCCTAAATCAAGCCAAACAGACTGTCAATATGCAAATGCACATGCATGTATTTGTTTTCGACTTTCTTAGTATTGATGCTAAAAAGAAAGTTGATGTACAAATCTGAATTTTTTCAAGCGACAAATATAAACAAGCTCTTTTTCGAAATCAAAAACAGAGATGATTACGACACCTTGCGATTTTGAAATGAACACTTGTATTTGACACTAGAAAAGCACAAATTCAAACCAAAGGCAATAGTAAAAGTATAATTGACCATCAATAGCAATCAAACTTTCTCCTATGATCGAAATCGACACTTGCGACAGATCCAAATCAAAGGACGACAGTACGACTATTCTACTTTTGCAATGGAAAACTGTAAACGACTCAACAAACACACAAAAACATCTACAGTTCTTTTGTACAAAGGAGGCGGAATAAGAGCAAGGAAAAGGGGTTTTAAACAGGCATATACTGATCACAGGCAGCAAAATTCAGAGACAGAACTGGAAAGAATGAAGCACAAGAACCTCAGCTGCACAGGGCTAGTCTGATCAACGCACCTGTAACACAGAGAAACTGCATTGCAGCGAAGGTTGCCCTTTCGGGAAGTGCGTTGAAATGCAGGATCTCTTAACAGTACTTGCGTTGGGCCAGAAACGAGAATCTGTCCGGGTTCTGGGTCACAGTTTGCAGTTCAGCCTTTGGTTTTTGGCCGAGTAAAAGCAATCAGTAATGCACAATCAGGGGTAGATCTAAGGAGGGTATAAGAGCTATCACAAGGGCAATCAGATCATTTGTGAATCAGCTGTTCAAATCATAAACAAATCCAGTGAATGGATTGAAGCAACAGATGTCTACTTTGCATTTGTTATGGCAAATGCAGTTCGAATGCTACTTATAAGTTTATGAAACAAACAACAAAGAGATACACAAACAAACTAATTAGACATTCCCCAGCAGAGTCACCATTTTGTTACCGGGAAAAGTGTCTATTTAGAACTGCTCTATCCCACTAAGGTGTGACAGCTGCCTTAGAAACAAACAGAGAAAAACTACTTTTGTATTTCCTTTATGAACTATAGACAGAGAGGAATAGGAAGAACCAACCTGTGTCTTGCGCTAATCCTTTGATCCAATCCCTCTCTTCTTTGACAGTCTCCAGCTACCTGCTCCCTTACTTGCCCAGCTTCACCAAGTACCTGTAAGATCACAGAAGAAGAAAACTATAGAAAGACATGGATCTATATTCATAAACAACTTAGGATCAGATTTAAGTTAACCATACAAATGTGACAAGCATCAATGATACAAAAGCATGGAGGAAAAACTCAAATAGTTTTTATTGATAAACAAGAATAGATCCAGGAGGAGTTACAACCGATGGTTCCTAACCCAGCATCAACCTCCCAGCAAAGAAGCCCCTCTTCACCTCCAGCAAAGCATAGATCACCCAATACTCTGATGTTTGTCTCAAAACCAACAACAATTCCTTACAATGTGCAAAATTCCAGCCTCTGGATCTCTGGGATGAGGGATCCATATATAGATGTATGTAAGGAGGATGAGTCAGCTTGTGATTTGATTAGTGTCTTCTCTATGTCAGTTCTTGCTTCCACTTGGAGACAAAAGGCCTCTTACTCATCCTTGGTCAAATTCAGTGAGGCAAGTGTCATAGGAGAAGATTCTGGAAGCTTCCATTGTATCTCCACCTCGCGGAATGACACTACCATTTGTCATTTCTCGTCCAATGCACCCTCATAGTGCATTTAGGTGCATTGCAATGCACCTAGCTAGTGGAGTAGCTGAAATGATCCTATTTTGACTTATTCTGAGCAGTTTCTGGTGGAGAACTTCTGGGAGAAGCTGTAATTTGTTGACCTTGTTCCTTTAGGGGTTAGAACAACACTTTTAGGGACTTAAGAGCCCTTGGTTTATGGACATTTCATGCTTGGAGTTGAAAGGCACAAAAATGTCTATAACACTTATGTTAGATGTGCTTGCAATAAAAAGATTTCCTCGTCTTTTGTTTTTAATAAAAGACTCACCTCTGATGCCCTGTCTATTGTTGCTGCCGAATAGGCTCCAGCATATTGTGATAGTTTTGTTAGGTCATCAGAGGGGTTAAATTCCTCCTTCCAAACCACATTGCCCATGACCATTTGTTCTGGGAAAAGGGAAGGTTGATCGGTCCTTCTCCTCTTCCTCTGTCGTTTTACCACAGCTTTGTGCCTTGCGCTATAGAACACATCCAAGGGAGGAATTTCTTCTATCTGAAAAATAATTTGATCGGAGGGGTCCTTTGGGATTATTTCTACTTCCTTTGAACTGGGTAGGCCGCTGGTTCCACTTGGAACCTGTTTTGAAGTGGTTTCCTGTGTATCTGCCACTTTCGAAGTTTCGGTGTCCTTTGAGCATTCAAGACTACTGATAATTGAATCAAATTGCTGCCATTCCTGGAACAATTTGGGATTAATTTGATTATCCACATTCACCTCTATGTTGCTCTGTTTCTGCTCTTTAGTCTGGGTTTCCTCTTGCACTTTCTCCTGTTTCTCTGTTGTAACCGGCGGTTCCTTTGAATGTTGCTGTTTAGGCTCGCTTGGACTTGTTGTTGGGGTTGTTGCTAACAGATCTAGAGGCAGAGTTTGCAACCTTTGTTCTCTAAGTCTGTTGAATTCAACTAACCCTTCATCTTTGTATTCCATTATGGCCAACGATCTAACTTGATACATTGATTCAGCTGAGGAGAACAGGTCATCAAACTTATCTTCTATATGATCAAACTTTGTCAATTTGGCCTGTTCAAGAGCATTATAGGCGACTTTGTTGGGATCAAATCGCCTGTTAGGGAGAGTCGCTAGAGTTAATGATTTCATTTTCGTAGCTTATTTTTCTGCATGTTTAAAATCATGCAAATTGTAGACACCACATCTCAGAGGAAAGGAGGGCCAGACCTGTTTCTTATTTTTCTTTAGAGTTTGTGTAACTCCCTCGGCAATAATCTGATAGGCTATCTCCCTTGCCAGCAGTTTGTCAGGTATGTACAAAGGAAGGACATGAGGTTCGGCTTGGCTGCCAAAAAATTCTTACATAAGTAAATTTCTCCTCTCTGAACCATCTTCCTATTGATGTCAAATCAATCCCTGCTTGGTAAGAAATTTTGGGAGCAGGTTTATTAAAAATAGAATAATGAATGGGTAACATGAAGTCGTTGCAGACTTGGTACAAATGGTGCTTATAGGAAGTCTTCCACAATTTCTGATGGTATATGTGAATAGGTGTGGGGTCTTGTGGAGTCCACCTCCAGCCGAGTACAGGAAACTCAGAATTAAAACACAGGGTATCTAGTATATAAGCACTGTAATAGAATGGGGAAATAAGCCTTTCTGAGACGGAAGTTTTAGTTCTAAAACTAAGAACTGCTGTCGCTAGCTTGTCTGACAGTATGGTTGCCCAATCCATTATCTCACTATTACATGCCGCTTCCATCAAGGGAACCATTTCTATAGTGAAATTAGCGGAATCGTGCAACCCCCACAATCTACACATCATTATCCCAGCATAACAATACGGAGAACATAAAGAATCAACAGAGTACTTACCGGAAGTTTCATGCTTGTGTTTTGCCGGATTTTGCCTCCATTCCCAAATGGGTTTGGATTCAGTTTCGTTCTCATTTCGGAATTTCTCCAGAAATGCCTTGTTGTACTTCTTCTCTGGCTCAGGCAAATGATACATTTGCCTCAAATCATCAGCCTTGAATGAACCGAAGATTCTCCCATCTCTGGTGCAGAAAGTTCTATCTGTGATTGGGATTTCCTCAATTGCCCACTTTACTACATCCGTATATGGGAGAATTTGTTCCCGAGCTGCTATCCGATGAAGGAAAGAGTCGGCTAATTCTTTCAAAGTACCATCAGATTTTCTATTGGAACCCGCTGTAGCTTGTACTATCGTCACTTTTGGTTCTTTGGCTTCGATCAAATTATAGGTACTTTGCCAAGTGGTCTTGCCAAGTCCTGAACATGTAGTATCAGATATTAATCCTTTCTTCTTAGTTGCTAGATCAGCGACGGCTTGTCCTGTGGCTAGTGCAGTGGAAGCGATTGTGGTTTTCTTAGACTTCTTCCCCATTCTGCTTGAATCTATTACTTCGGAAGAATTCTGCACAGTATTGGAAATAAGCGTAACACAGAGAATTGGTAGCGAAAACCAAATACGAGTTAGATATATTGATCAATGCATGATGAGGGATTAACTTAAAGACGCCGCGGATACAATCTATGAGAAGATTTTTTAAGCTTACTATTTCATTAAATGGCCGTTAAAACCTGCCAATCCTTTAAATTCCCATCATATCTCTTATCGACCGCATGATTTGTTTAAGCGTGCCTTGGACGTTTTGGCGGTTGAGCGCAGGTGAATCACTGTTTGAAAGATAAGGCCTTAAATACGAATTAATCGTAATACCTCTGCTTTAACGGTTTTTTGAAGTTTACGCTTTTGGCTTTATCGCAATCCGGTGTCGGGGAAAACTTAAATCTTTATATTCACACCTTTTGGAATCCCCGATCGCCGATAGCGATATTTCATCGCATTGCATCGGGAGTATGGGCACTTTAAAAAGCATGCATGGTATATCCCCGATCGCCGATAGCGATATCGCATCGCATCGGAGCGAAAGGGACGTGATCGCATCGCATCGGAGCGAAAAGCATTTGATCGCATCGCATCGGAGCGGGAGGCACTTTTGTTATGGGAACTTATTATTGCCGATATCCGATAGCCTACTGCATGTCATCGCATCGGAGAAAACCAATGGGCCTTTAAGTTATGCCTCCTTTGTCATTGCGATATGCGATCTTGCGATCGCTTTATCGCAATGATAAAAGATTAATTATTTATATTATAAGACCAAATAATTGGTTTGTCAAAAAGGTTTTTTATAATGCTTTCATTTTGTTTTTCGGACCTTTTTGAATAATACAAAGTTGATACCAATTAAAAATAAAAAGGGACCCATTTCATATTATATTTTTATGAATAAATTGGTATGAAATGGGGGGTTTGTTGTAGAGCACAATAGAATGTCAGGACAATTTTGAAGAAGATGGTCTCCCACACAAAGTTTGCATGGATATCAAACTTTGTGAGGCTTGACGGGCAGTTTCTCATCATATTTTGCATTCAAAGCAATGGTTGCTTGGTTGCCCCTCTGCTGAATTTGCTTCTTCTTCTTCTTCTTCTTCTTCTTCCCTTTCTTCTTCTTCTTAGCCACCTGGTTACTAGTACCAATACTTTCACCAGGAAAAGAGGAAGAAGGGGAGGAAGAAACAACTGAGGAAGAAGGTGAAGGGTCAACTTTAGGATCAACCTCCAGTTGGAGGAGCACTCAACTGTGGAGAAATCATGACAGTTTGAACCAAGGAGGTTGAAAACAACCATACTAGAAAGCCAATGGTAAATCCTAGAAGGAACAATGTAGCCATATAGGGAGCACCAATATTTCCAAAAGGAGGAAGAGGACTAGGATTCCCATGAAAAGGAATTCCTTGATTGGTGGACTCCAAATTTCTCACCATATGTTTCAACCTAAGATCAACTAAGGAGTGAGCATGGAGGATGTTATCCGTGGTCAATTAATTTTATTTTAATCAAAGTAACATAACAAAAACAAAAGAGGGATGATCTAGGCAAAAGGATTACCAAGTAACTATGAACTGCAGAATACCTCATGGTGAACCAAGATGTACAGGCAGACAATCTCCTTAAATGTTGTGTTCGGTGTATCATAGTGTACAAGGTGGCCGACTCGATTACTTAAGGATGGATAGCAACCTAGTGTTGTCATCCCGTATATACCCGATGGTACATGAAGGCCCAGTCCATATAAGCGTTGTCTAATGCAAAACCACATAGTGAGAGCATTCCCATATACTTTATGTACTGTAACACCGCCCTATATACCCAAAGGTACATGGATGAGCTACGATATACTCACGTACGTGGAAAGAGGTATCACACTCAGGACGTATCGCAGACAAGTTAGTGATAACTGCTTTGTTTTACGATGTCAGAACACGTCTCTAGCCTAAAACCACTAAATGTTCTCGTTAATGACAATGCTCCATTACATAAATTGATGTTTATTTTAAGTTGATCTTGCTTATGAATTTGCCTTTCAGGTTCACCACGTGATGTATTCTGAAATTCATAGGAATGAAACTATCATGATAAGCATTTTTTCCATTCAATTTAACAATGAAAATCCTTAGCTAGTAGGGATAGAGCAATCTGATTTTTGACAAAGAGCAAAGAGCACATCTAATGCAATTTCCCTAGCTATTCCTTTTAAGCATTCACAAACTACAATATCTATAATGAAAAATGCATGTATTTCTTTTCGATTTCCCTTAATGTGAATGAAAAAAAAGGAAAACTAATGCACAATCGATCAATAAACTCTTCTCATAAAAATGATGATTTTGCGACAATTTCTTCTCAAGGAAAGGAAGACTTTACAACACTTGTGTTTTCAAAGAAATGAGGAATTACGACACTTTCAATGAAAAGACTAATCATATGCACACATAAATCAATCGATCTTTCATGAATGAAGACTTTACAACAATTCAATTTTTGAAGGAAAAGACGATTTTACAGCACTTTTTTCAACAAAGATCAATTGACCAAAAACTAATTTTTGACTATAGATTGAAAATGACAAAGTAAATACATAGAAAAATTTATCAATCCTAGTATATTTAGGGCCAACTAAGGAGATGAAAACCTATTTTCTGAGACATGACATCTATTTACAATCAGCAAACAAGCAATCAGAAGAATTTTGGCTAAAAATTTAATTCCAAGGGTGGGAATCTGACCCTAGGAAGATCAGTGCAGGCCAAAGAGGGAGTAATTGCATTGCAGTGCACTATCTCTAACTGGAGGGTGCATTGTAGTGCACTGTCTCTAAGGTTAGCATGCACTGATTCCTGTGAGACTACTCAAAAGTCATCTATCCTCAAATTTTGACCAAAATTCAATGCGAAAGGGTGAATTACAACAAGTAAGGTATGTCAAGGTGTCTAAGGAGGTGGATTAGCTACTAGGAAAGATGATTCATTCCCCAGTATGGTCACCAATTTGTTTTGGGAATTTTTAGTGTCTTTGGATAAACACCTAAACCCCTAGACTGCTAGCTAAGTCTAGAACAACAGTGCAAACCATTCTCTACTTTTTCTATAACCAATAGATTAAATAAGACAGTAAAGAAGCCTACCTGAAGCTTTCACTTACTCCTTATCTCCCTTGACCAATTCTGTCATTCCTTTTCGTACTTAATCCGCTTGAAAAGTACCTACACACAAACAGAAGACAAAAACCGATCAAAGAATATGATAATGATCTATTGATTAAAAATAAAATGGAATCAAGTGCATAATACACATATGAAAGAATCAATAAACAATACAAACATATGGAAAAAGATTTGAACACTTTATTAGTAAAAGGAAGAGTTACGACCCAATTTTCTTGATTCAATGCCACTCCTCCAATTCAATCCCATCTTCTCCTCATAACAAGAAAGACATTTTGACATCATTACAATACTTGAAACCAACTCAAGTCTCTTACATATAGCATCTCCCTATAATTCAATGAGTTCCAGCCCTTGATCACATAGATGAGTGGTCTTTTTATAGGTGAATGAAGGAAGTTATGTCATAAATGGTGACAATGAATGCCCTCCCAAACTTAGGATTTAGTTCCATGGAGGAAGGGATAAAGGGATTGATGTTTCTTAACTCCCTCCCTCATCTAATTTTGAGCCCAAAGGAGTGGATAGCCTTAGGAAACTTCTAGAGGCATCCCATGGATAAGAATATTCCAAACCCCAATGTAGATTTCACTCAAATTCGCCCAACACACCTTGGTAGTGTACTGGCCTGCACCACAACGCACCCTGGTAGTGTACTGGGCTACACTACAGCACACCCTGGTAGTGTATCTACCTATTCTGATCCTCTTAGAGACAATTTTGGGATGATTTCAGTCATAGAACTTCTTGGGAAGCTAGGCATTCTGATGGTTGACTTCTTTAGGGCATGTAACAATTGAATTAGGGTTTGATGGGCCCTAAAGCACTGATCTATAAGTGTAGAAATTTTGAATAATAAACACATATTCAACAAAGATTATCTTGATCATGCACTATTGCAGAATACTTGCACAATACGTAAGCTCCTCTACGTTGATCATCAATTTAGCAGCATCAAAAACAATGAAACATCAATCGCATGCACACATTAACACAATATGTATCCCAGGGAAAGCTTACATCTGAAAACCCCACACTATCTGTATATTAATGATTGAGAACATGTAACATTACATAGTACAATACTCCTCTCAAGTATCCAGCACTATCTCCACCTGTTACACACAAAACTAGCTCAGATCCGAACAAGTCACAAGTTCAAATCTTCTCCACTGCTTTGCCTGCCTCTATTGCACAATACCTACTGAGAATCACTCACATAGGAAATCACATGAGCACATGCTATTCTACTGGGCATATTCTGGGCAATACTCATTGGCATACTCAATACATTGCTTGTGCAAGATCTCATGCACAACTATAGTCACAATTGGTAGTAATCTCAACCTCTAACACCTGTCTCCACTAAAATGTACATGCACTGAGTTAACTGATGTATTCTTTAGTTGCATTATGAGTTAATAATTAATTCACACAACTCATCATTAGTCTATTTGCAGTTAGACTAATTACAACTAGTTTAACAAAGTCAATCTGAACACAACTCCATCAACTCCACAGAACTCACATGCATGAGTTCTAACTGATGTCATGTATGCAATAGCTCAACTGACTCATAAGAAAAGCGTATTTCCTTCTGACAACTACATGTGCCACATTTGTAGCTCAAACTGAAGTGCTCCAAGAGGATAAGATAAAGTTTATAGTGTAAATATTATTATGAGACAATAATATTTGACTTTTCTATTTTTGACTAGCATTCTAAAAATAGACTCTGATCACTCCTGCTGTGATCCAAAAATAGAAGTCCATCTATTTTTCCCAACATGACCAATCATCCATAAATAGTATCCTGCAACTCATAGACATGATCCAAATGTCTAAAAATAGACATAGTCTAAAAAGGTGACTCCTTTCCACTAAGCTCCATCATCTTGTTGCATTCTCAACACTCCCTCTCAATAAGATATGGATTATCTGCAACCCCTATCCTGCCTCGGTGGTATTCGAATTTGCTCTTGGTGAGCGCCTTTGTCAAGATATCAGCATCCTGATCCTCCGTTGGAATGTATGAAAGTAACATGATTCTCTGCTGCACACAATCGCTAATATGATGGTACCTGATGTCAATATGCTTAGATCTATCATGAAATAACATGATCAGTTGAGAGTTTAATGCAACTCTGGTTATCACAGTAAATCACAGTAGGATCCAAGTGAGATCCAAACAAACCGACTAGGATCTTCCTCATCCATATAGCCTTGCATGCAACCAAACTTGCTGCCATATACTCGGCCTCTACTGAACTGAGTGCCATGGATCTCTGCTTCCTGCTATACCAATAAACTATTGTTGATCCAATACTGAAGACCCCTCCTGATGTGCTCTTTCTGTCTGTTGGGCTCCCTGCCCAATCTACATCCATGAAGCCACATAGCTTCACCTCATCCTCCTGTCTGTACCACAAATCATATCCCGATGTGCCTCTCAAATAACGCAATACATGCTTGCCCGCCTTCCAGAAGAGCTTGGTAGGCTTAACCATAGCTTGTGAAAGTTGGTTAATAGCATAGCATATATCGGGTTGTGTATTGACCAGATACATAAGCGGCCCCACCAACTATCGATAAATAGTGGCACCCACTTCTTTTGCCGAAGTGGAATCCTCCTTCCTCCAACCTCTAGGAAGAGTATCAATAGGCTTGCAGCCATGCATGTTGAACTTCTCTAGTATCTCCCGAGCATACTTACCCTTAGAAAAAAATAGTCCATCACTGCGCTGCCAAATTTCCAATCCCAGGAAATAATGAAGGAGGCCCAAGTCCTTCATCTCAAACTCCTTAGCAAGATCATCCTTGCATGAAAGTTTCAATAGCTCATCACTCGTTAGAATCAAATCATCTACGTAAGTACAATGATAAGCAACTTACCCTCCACCACAATCTGGTATAGGTTAGGATCCGCCTCACTCTTGGAGAATCCAAGTCCGGTGAAATAACTGTCTATCCATGTGTACCAAGCACGTGGTGCTTGTTTCAACCCATACAGTGCTCTCTTGAGCCTGCACACATGCGACTCGCTGATGAAGATCTCGAAACCTTCAGGCTGCTCAATGTACACCTCCTCCTCAATGACTCTGTTGAGGAATGCAGTCTTCACATCCATCTGATGAATGTGCCATCCCATCTGCACTGAGAGAGAAAGAATCATCTGTATGGAAGAATACCTTGTGACAGGGGCAAAGGTCTCCTCATAATCGATCCCCTCTATCTGTGAAAAGCCTCGGGCAACAAATCTTGCCTTGTACTTCTCCACACTCCCATCAGCTGCCTGCTTAAATTTGTAGATCCATCTCGAACCCACCATTGATTTCCCTTCTGGTCTAGGAACAATCTCCCATGCACTGTTTCTAACAATTGAATCATACTCTTCCACCATGGCGTCTACCCATGCGGGATCCTCCACATCTTCCTCGAAAGAGGATGGCTCAGTCACAACACATTTTCTCATAAGAGCCATGTATCCAGTGTACCGACTAGGTGACTGTCTTTGCCTGCGTTGGGCTGTAGGTGGTCCTACAACTTTCTCTGCATCTTGAGCCAGTCGCTCAGCTTCTGTCAAGCGCTTTCGCCCTCTGATGGTTGGCGCTGCATGAGTGGTCTCTTCCACTCAATGAACTTTTCCTATGGCTGATCCATGTCCTGAAGCTCATCCTTAGGAACTAATAGCTCCTCATTTGCATGCAAGTGTAGCTCCCTCTCAAGCGAACACTTCATGGCCTTCTCCTCTTGAAATTTTATATCCCGTCGCACAACAGTCTTACCACTGTTTGGCAAATACACACGATAGCTGTGGGGCGTATCAGTGTACCCCACAAATATCCCAACATCTACAGTCGGCTCCAACTTCTTCCTGGCATCCTTCATCACATGCATGTAAATGTTAGCACCAAAAATCCTCAAATGAGAAAGATCAGGCTTCTTACCAGAATAAGCCTCCTCGGGTGTACTCATGCCAAGTATGCTGTGAGGACAACGGTTCTACACATATACTGTAGTATTGCATGCTTCCACCCACAAGTGAAGGGGTAAGCCCTGATCATGCAACATCGCCCGTGCAGCACCCACGATCATTCTGTTCTTCTGCTCAGCAACCTCGTTCTCCTGTGGGTTATGGGGAGCTATGAGCTCTCTTCGAATCCCTTTTTCTTTGCAGAAGTCCTTGAATTCGCTAGAGATGTATTCACCACCATTATCACTCCTAAGAGCCTTCACCTTATTCCCTGACTCCTTCTCGACCAGTGCTTTGAACTCATAGAACTTTGAGTATGTCTCGCTCTTCTTCTCCGTGAAGAAGATCCAGCACTTACGAGAGAAATCATCAACAAAAATCACATAATACTTGTGTTTTGCTATCGAAGCTACTGAGAAAGGTCCACACACGTCTATGTGAATTCTCTCAAGGATTGTCGTGGCATGAATATCCTTCTCGTGAAAGGTGGCTTTCAAAAACTTTCCCAAAGTACACCCCTTGCACTGATCTGACTGCGCAAGAGTGCCTTTAGGAAGCCCTGTAGTGATCTGTTGCAGTATCTTCAAGGCTCCATGGTGAAGGTGACCCAATCTCCTGTGCCACAACTTGCCATCATCCCGGCTCACCAATCCTTCTGCCTTGCATGCCATTGCTACGCATCCATCTACATGCAGCTGATAAAGGTTCCTCACTCGAACACCTGTCTTCCAGGTTTCTCCAGTTGTCTTGTTGCGTAGGAAAGCCTTTCCCTCGTTGAAAAAAACATCATATCCCTTGTCTTCTAACATCACCACAGAGATAAGATTCTTCTTCAATCCTGGAACATTCATCACTTCCTTCAATACGAAGGGTTTACCGGGCTCTCTCTCAAAGGAAATGGTACCAATACCGGTCGCACTGTATCTACCATCATTGCCCATCTCGATGTGCACTCCAAGACCTTTTTCCTCCACATCAGAAACAAATATCGATCTCCTGTCATGTGAAAAGGCACACCACTGTCCAAGAACCACACCGATCCCATCACACTTGAAACCAAGCATACGATCAATGAAAAATCAAGCTCAAACTGTGAGGCTAGAGCCTCTCCTGCTGCAGATCCAACAACTTTCTTGTTCTTCTTCTTCTGCGGACAATTAGTGGCATAGTGTCCGTGCTAGTGACAGTGAAAGCACTTCACCTTGGACATGTCCTGCTTCTTGCCTTTCGCACCAAACTGAGAATCTTTCTTGCTCTTCCCCTTCTTTGCTTTGGCAGCCAAAGCGTAATTTTCTTCATCAGTTACCTTTGATGAAGATCCGTCCCTAGTATTTCGCCTGATCTCCTCCTACACAAGATCTGACCAAAGTCTTTACCATCCTGGCAATTTCTCCCGACCATTGACAAAGTCCTGATAGGAATGCCAACTCTTCAGAAGACCAAGGAGAGCCAAGCTCACCAAGTCCTCATCATCGACAGTTACCCCCACACTTCCCAACTCATCTCTGCACTGAGTGAACTTCGTGAGATACTTGGGCATACTATCTCCCTTCTCACATTTGATGTTTATGAGTTTATCCTTGAGCGCCAGCTTCCTCTGATTGCTCTTGATTTGGAATAGATCTGTCAACGCTTTCCACATCAAGTATGGAGAAGCCTTTCCATGCAGACTGGACACAATGTGATCCTTCATGCCCTCCAACAGAATCCTTCGACACTTTGTTGTCTTCTTTTGCCAAGAATCAACTTGTGCGACATCAGTAGGCTTTGGGACATCAACCTCTATGAAATCCTTCAGCCCATTATCATCCAACACTGCCTCCATCCTGTCCTTCCATGTAATATAGTTAGAGCTGCCCTCAAGAGCATACTCCAATCGCAATCCATTGAAAGACACTGCCATGTTGATACCAAGAAAACACTGCTGCAAATTCGAATTCCACCAGCTCCAAAATCAACCGCCTCCGATCTAGAATTCTTGAGAACAAGGTATTTCTTGTACAGAGTTTGACTGTATGGGCTTCTACTAGATATCTCACCTTCCAAAGGAAGGATGAATCCAGAGGCTACCTGGTCCGATTACAGACTCTGCCTGAAGAAATAAATTGTAAACACTTTCTGAATAGTAGATCTGATGATCAACAGCTCTGATACCATGTAGAAATTTTGAATAATAAACACATATTCAACAGATATTATCCTGATCATGCACTATTGTGGAATACATGCACAATACATAAGCTCCTCTACGTTGATCATCAATTTAGCAGCATCAAAAACAATGAAACATCAATCACATGCACACATTAACACAGTATGTATCCTGGGGAAAGATTACAACTAAAAACCCCACACTATCTGTATATTAATGATTGAGAACATGTAATATTACATAGTACAATACTCCTCTCAAGTATCTAGCACTATCTCCACCTGTTACATACAAAACTAGCTCAGATCCGAACAAGTCACAAGTTCAAATCTTCTCCACTGCTTTGCCTGCCTCTATTGCACAATACCTGCTGAGAATCACTCACACAGGAAATCACATGAGCACAAGCTATTCTACTGGGCATATTCTGATAAATACTCATTGGCATACTCAATACATTGCTTGTGCAAGATCTCATGCACAACTATAGTCACAACTGATAGCAATCTCAACCTCTAACACCTGTCTCCACTGAACTGTACATGTACTGAATTAAATGATGTATTCTTCAGTTTCATTATGAGTTAATAATTAATTCACACAACTCATCATTATTCTATTTGTAGTTAGACTAATTAAAACTAGTTTAACAAAGTCAAACTGAACACAACTCCATCAACTCCACATCCAACTCCACATAACTCACATGCATGAGTTCTAACTGATGTCCTGCATGCAATAGCTCAACTGACTCGTAAGAAAAGTGTATTTCCTTCTAACAGTAGCATGTGCCACATCTGTAGCTCAAACGTAAGTGCTCCAAGAGGATAAGATAAAGTTTATAGTCTAAATATTATTATGAGATAATAATATTTGACTTTTCTATTTTTGACTAGCAGTCTAAAAATAGACTCGGATCACTCCTATTGTGATCCAAAAATAGAAGTCCATCTATTTTTCCCAACATGACCAATCATCCATAAACAACATCCTGCAACTCATAGACATGATCCATATGTCTAAAAATAGACATAGTCTAAAAATAGACTTTGCGCCATAATTTGCCTGCGGGCCCACTTAGTGAAGGCGACTCCTTTCCACTACGCTCCATCATCTTGTTGCATTCTCAACAATAAGATGGGAGTGTTGTGCCCAAATGGATCTGTAACAAAAATCAATCATGGAGAGATTAAACTTAGATATTACTAGACCCTACAAGGACTTGTTTTCTTTTGATTCCATCCAAGTCAAATGCCTTCGCCCGATTAAAGATTTGTGTGTGACTCTAGTCTAGTGCCTAGCAAAGAGTATTGTTGTGGACATAGTAGTTGTTGATATCTCACCCAGGTATGGAATGTTGTTGTCTCACTCACGTGGAGCAAAATTCCAGGGATCTCTATAGTTAGACATGTCATATGCCACCATCTCTATGTTTGGCCAGCCAAGAAAACTTTACAGAGAGACCTTGATGAATACATGGTGAGTAGTGCAGAAAAACCACAAAATTTCCCTATATACTCCATGCATTCTGATATGGACTCTTTTATATTGTACAATTCAAACAATGGAAAAAATGAAATCACAGTTGTAGAAGAAAAATACAAATCACTTGATAGTGAAAACATATTTCATGAGTCTCTATGGCATTTGGATTTTGATGGATTTGTAAATAGATTAGGAGCAAGTGCAGGAGTTTGGATTCATAACATGGAAAACAATCATTCTAAAGTTCATGCCTTTAGATTAAAATTTAAATGTACAAGCAACATGGAAGATTATGAGGCTTTAATACTAGGACTTCAAATTGTAAGAAAACTTGGGGCCAAGAGAGTTTCTATCATGGGAGACTTAGAATTGATTATAAAACAAATTATAGGAGAATATTCTGTGAATAATCCCAAACTTAGTTAATACAGAGAAATTGTCCTATACCTGATTAAGGAACTCCTTGAAACTGATTTTGCCACTATTCCTAGGAAACAAAACATGCAAGCTCATAGTTTGGCTACTTTTGCTAGCACTTGCAGATTACCTTTTCAACCCAACCACCTGTACAATACAGAAGTAAGACACAGACCTATCATACCTGATAATCTCAAATATTTGCAGATTTTTTCACAGTATTCTCAAATCTATGAATTTATGGATGCTGAAGGAGAGATTCAAAACTGTAACATAGATACTGATTGCACAGTAGATAGTGAGGTAGATATAAATGCTTTAGATGTAAATAAACCCACTAAATTCACTAAAGTAGAAATAGATAACTTAGAAAAAGTAGGAATAGAAGAAATAATCAATGATGACTCTGAGATTTTAAACCTTAAGAATAATTTTTTTCCTAAGGGATTAGTCCCATTAGAAGATTTTTTTGATTCAAATAATGTATCTAGAAAACCAAAAACGGAGCCTTTAAGGGTAGACATAGAAGAATGTAACATAGGAATAGAAGAAAAACCCAAGCTTATCAAAATATCAAAAGCATTACCTCCAGATGAAAAGTTGACATACATAAGTCTGTTCAAAGAGATTCAAGATGTCTTTGCCTAGAATTATGAAGACCTTAAGTCTTATGATACCATCACTATTCAACATAAAATACCACTCAAAGAAGATCATAAACCCTTTAAACAAAATCTTAGGAGAATTAATCTAGTTCTTATGCCATTAATTGAAAAGGAGGTAAAAAGGATGTATGATGCACAAATCAGAGCACCAATTAGATATTCAAATTGGGTCTCTAATTTGGTCACTCCTGGAAAGAAAACACGAGAAAATAGACTCTGTGTTGATTTCAGGAACTTGAATAAAGTGTCATTAAAAGATAACTAACCTCTCCCTAAAATGGACCACATTCTCCAAAGGGTAGTAGGCTCATCTAGAATTTCATTGCTTGATGGATTCTCTGGATACAACCAAATCTTAGTTCAACCGAAGGATCAAGAAAAGACTGCATTTACCACTCCCTGGGGTACTTTAATGTATTTGAAGATGCCTTTTGGACTAATGAATGCAGGGGCTACCTTCCACAGAGAAATGGACATAGCTTTTACAAAGGAAATCCATGAATTTCTAGTTGTTTACCAAGATGACATCACATTGTTTTCCAAATCAGATAATGAACATCTAGATCACTTAAGAAGAGTTTTTATTAAATGTAGGAAATTTGGCATTTCCTTGAATCCCAAAAAGACACTCTCTTGTCTAGAAGAAGGTAAACTCTTGGGACACGTAATATCAAAAGATGGAATCAGAATAGATCTAGCTAGAATAGAGGCAATCCTAAACATTACTCATCCTAGAAACATCAAAGAATTACAATCATTTTTAGGAAAAATACATTGTCTTAGGAGATTCATTTCTAACTTAGCAGAATTAATCAGAGAATTAAATATCATGTTAAAGAATTATTTAGCACTTAAGTGGACAGTAGAGGCTAAACAGTCTTTTGAGGCAATCAAAGAAGCCCTTAATAAAACACCGGTCCTCATAACTCATGATTTCAAAAAGGATTTGTATTGTTTTCTTTTTCTTCAGAACATACTATTGCAACAGTCTTGTTGCAAAATAATAATCAAGGATATGAGCAAATATTTGAGAGATGCTACACTAAAGTACAACATAATGGAAAAACAAGCACTTGCTCTAGTTAAGGTCATTAAAGATTTTAGAGTGCACATCTTGTACTCACACATCATTGCTTATGTTGCAAATTTAGTGGTAAAGGACATTTTGACACAAAATGGGCCTAAAGGAAAAAGAGGCAAATGGATTGCCACTATTTTGGAATATGACATAGAAATAAATCCTACAAAACTTATCAAAGGCCAAGGTTTAGCTAACCTCATGGCTGAATTGAACTGTGAGGCCTTAGATATAAATTTCATTGGTGCCTTAGATGATTAGGAAGAGATTGCGACTCCACAGACCAATGAACCTTTTATATATTCACCTTGGTATGCAGATATCATATTTGTTTTACTAAACCTACAAGCTCCTCCTGGTTTATCTAGAATTAAAGCTAGATTTTTGAAAATGAAATCAATGCAATGTTGTATCATAGATAATGCTTTATTTTGGAGGAGATGGGCATTACAAGACTAGAACCAATGAAGTGGGTAGTTGGTATTGAGCTCGTAGGGTTGCTTAATATGTTATATGTCCCACATTTTATCTACAGTATTATTAATACTATTTGTGTGTTCCAGTTGTTGGCGTTAGTTCATGATGGAAGCCTCTAGCTAGGAGGGCCTATCCCAATTGATGATATGTTAATCCGAAGAATCACAACACTACCATATTAGGGCGCAAAACCCATAGATGCTTTTGTGGGGAAGTCACCAAATAAAAAAATTGCAGACCAAATGACGAGTGACTTCAGGTTGGTGAAGAAGTCACAAGGATATGCCATTAGTTCTATCTTGGATAAAGATATACTATTTACTGCACAGATCTTGATAGAAAAAATCATGAGAGTGTGTCGTGCCGATGAAGTAGTGGCACTAGTAGTATCCTTGGCCGTGTAGTGTAGCCAGGGAGTCCAATTCAATTAGGCAAAGTACCTTTTCCAAGAAGTCTTGGATGATTTCTGTGAATCACAGGACGAAGGAGAAGCAATCCACTATGCATGGATGCATTTATTCATCATGCTGATATCTTAGATAATTCCAGATGATTCCTAGTTCTGAACGATGAATCCAGAGTTGTTCGAGGCTACCAAATTTTCCTCACTATGAGGAACCTTCACCGATTTACTATCCTGTATATTAAACCTCTACAGTATTGTCTCAACATACTCCCTCCAGTTTAACCAGAGCTTCCTCTTTGCCCAATCTCTTTTAATTTCCATGCCCAAAATATAGTTTACAGCACCAAGATTTTTCATGTCGAATTTGGAGGACAATTGGGTCTTCAAATCCTAGATAATTTCTTTGTCATTTCCAACTAGCAACACATCATCCACATACAAGACCAAATAAATAACATGGTCACCAATTAATTTAAAATACACAAAATGATTTGCTTTGTGTCTGGTGAAGCCAAGTCCCCGTATAAATGTATCAAATTTCTGATACCACATCCTTGGTGACTGTTTTAACCCATACAAAGACTTCTTTAACTTGCATACCAGTTCCTTCTTACCCTTCACTGCAAAGCCTTCAGGTTTCTTCATGTAGATCTCCTCTTCCACATCCTCGTGAAGAAATGTTGTCTTCACATCCATCTTTTCTACCTCAAAATCAAAAGCAGCAGCAACAGATAAAAGTACTCTAATAGAAGTTACCTTGGCAATAGGAGAAAAAATATCACCAAAATCAATTCCCAGCACCTAGGAATAACCTTTTTCTACCAACCAAGTTTTGTATTTCTCCACCTTTCCTTCTGCATTTGTCTTCTTCTTGAACACCCATTTGCTGCCAATAGGTTTCCTTCCAGCCGCAACTCCACCAGATCCCAAGCCTCATTTTTGTTCAAAGATGCCATTTCATCAACCATGGCCTCTTTCCAGAGTTTTCCATCCTATGAATCTACTACTTCCTTCATAGTTTTGGGATCATCATCAGTAAAAAATAAAGCAAAATTTGAATAAAAAGCAGATGCTCTATACCTTTCTGGCTACCTTCTTTCTCGAACTGATCTTCTTACACCTGAAGTTTGTGGCTCTTCATCTTCTGATTCTTCCTCCTTTAGCTCAATCTCTATCTTCTCAGGTTCCTTTGGTTGGACTTCATATTTAATAACATCTTTCACCTCTCTGAACACCACATCTCTGTTGTACACAACCTTCCATGTGACTGGGTTCCAAAGCTTATAACCCTTTAAACCATCCTTATACCCAATAAAGATGCACTTTTTAGATTTACTATCCAACTTGGTTAGTCTCCACTACCTCTGCCTAGAATTCCTGTCCTAACCCAGCACCACTGAGCATGCTTCTTGCCCTTTCCATCAACGTCTTGTTCATTCTTTCTGCAACTGCATTTTGCTGAGGGGTATATGGAGTACTCTTTTTTCATGCTATACCACACTTCATACAGAATTATTCAAATTCCTTACTGCAAAACTCTCCACCATTATCTGTCCTCAGCACCTTTATCTTCTTCTTTGTCTGATTTTCCATGAGAGACTTAAATTCTTTAAACTTGTCAAAGGCTTCAAATTTCTTCTTAAGGAAATATATCCATGTATTCCTTGAGAAGTCATCTATAAATGATACATAGTACACAGATGTTGGGTCCCTATAATACTAGTGATTACCCCATTACTATTGTAGTTATACCCCTTATTAATATTTTTGTGCCCCTATTGCCCCCATATTGTTACTACTATGCCCCATAGAATCCCTCTATTGTTATTTTTGTGGCTTTATATTATTATTGTTAGGTTGGCTGGATTATATTGCGACTCCTTAGACTCCTATATATAGAAAGGAGGTTTTGTCATTTGAATCATCCAAGAATTGTTCATTTAAGTAATGTAAAGGAGGTTTCCCCCTCGAAGAGGCTGAATTCTAAGGCGTTGATCTATCTTTTCTATCTTTTCTTGAGCTGGTTTCATAACATTTGGTATCAGAGCTTTGGATTCTAGGGTTTCGCTGCGCCAAATAGGTCATCGTGGTATTTTCACTATAAATTTTCTTTTGTGATGTTTCAGAAGTCACAAAAAAAACCCATTTGAGAAGAAATTGCGCTGAACCTTGGATCCGAATTTCAAAGCTTTGTGTGCGATATTTGCAGAGATATGATCTGAGGAAGTTGGTCTTTTTGCAGACTCCTAAATTACATTCAAAACAGGTGACTTGGGGAAAATCGTCATAACTTTCTCTCTGGGGATTGGATTGAAATTTCGTAAGAAGCTAAAGAAATAGGACGGACTGTAGTTTCTTGTATGCATGTTTTAGATCCAAAGGTCGAAACGATGACTCGTGGTACGTCGTACAATTTCGCTCTACTGAACTAGTCTATAAGCAAGTAACTGTGGGAGATTTCACATAACTATTCCTTGGAGAATCCAATTTGGGTTAGACTTGTGGCATTGGAAAGAGGACATAGAGGGCTACTATAGCTCACAAATTCAAAACTAGATGATTGGAAAGTACAGAGATACATCAGAGGCAATATCGAGCTCCTACAAAGTGAAAAAAGGTGTGTAGATTTTCTTAAATTTTTGCTTAAGCTTGGTTTGAAAATTTATTTTGAAGGAATTCAAAGGGCATAGTAGAGAATTATTATCGGTAACTGATGCCCCGAGGAAAGGAAATGCAAACACCTAGTAAGGAACCTGAAAGCTCTAGCATGAGTCATGAAGAAGAGGAAGAAATGCAACATGATATATCAAAATTACAAGACCAAGTGCAACAACTGTCCCTTGCACAAAAAGGAACAGAATCTAAGATGGATGGTTTAAAAAAACATGTAGAAGCTAAGATGGATGGTTTAAAGAAAGGTGTAGAAGCTAAGATGGACTCTTTAAAGAAAGGCGTAGAAGCTAAGATGATTGACGTGGAAGCTAAGATGGATGATTTGAAGATAGATTTGAAGACAAACATGGACGAATTGAAGATAAATATGAATAAGTTGCTACAAGAAATGGTCCCTAAGGGTGAAAGGGTACTAAAGGAAACTCATGATGAGAACAAAATAAATGTTAATCATGATTCCATAGATGCTAACGTTGGATTGAAGACTCACCATATTCCAAAAATCGATATGAGGAAGTTTGATGGCAAGGATCCTACCACATGGATATTACAGATGGAGCAATTCTTCGATCTCAATAATGTGCAAAACACACAAAAGGTACGTATGGCAACTTTATATTTGGAACCAAATCAGTTTGTATGGTATCAATGGCTTTGCTCTCATAAACCATTTATCACTTGGGCAATTTTTATGGAAGAATTGATAGCACAATATGAGATTCAAAAAGCAACACTTTTTTTAGCCAATTGATAAGTCTCAAACAAAAGGGTTCAATAATGGAGCACATTGAGGAGTTCCAAAAATTGAACATAAGGGTAAAAGATATTCCAGAGGAGCATATGATTGATGTGTTCATAGGGTATTTAAAGGATAATATCCAACATGATGTTCGCCTTTGGGAACCTGATTCATTAGAGAAGGCATTCAGGTTAGCAAGAAAAATGGAAAGCAAAATTATGGCAACCAGGAAGCATACCACTCACAACTATAAAGACGGAAGTGTTGTTGCCCCTAGTCTTCCACAACCTATAAGGTTGACACCACAAAAATTGGAAGGAAAAAAAGAAAAAGGGCTTTGTTACAGTTGTGATAGAAAATACACTAAAGGTCATAAGTGTGATGAGAAGAAATTATTCTACATAGATTGTGAAGAGGAAGAAGAAAAGGAGCAAGAAAGGTCAAAAGAAGAGGATATTCTCCAGGAACAAAGCCTAGATGAAGAACAAATAAATCCGACCATGTCTTGTATTGCATTGGTAGGAATTACCACTCCTCAAACCATCAAGATAGAAGGACAAATCAAGAAGAAAAAGGTAATAGTGTTGATTGATTCAGGAAGCACCCACAATTTTATTCATTGTAAGGTAGCAAAAGAATTGAATTGCTTCCTATATCCAGCACCAGAGTGTCAAGTGATGATTGCAAATGGAGGAACAATAAATTGCTCTGGAAAGTGCCATAATATCAAGCTATCCATGGGAGAATATGTATTGACTAGCCCAATGCTTTCCATTCCAATGGGAGGTGCTGATGTTGTACTAGGAGTCCAATGGCTACAATCCCTGGGTACAATAGCTTTTAATTTTCAAGAACTTTTCATCAAATTTTCTACGAAAGGAAAGGAAGTTGAATTAAGGGGTATTGTAGGGAAACCAGGAAAGATAATCAACTCTAATGGTATGACAAAGCTTCTAAAAAAGGAGCAAAGAGGTGTAATTGCACAATTATGCTCGCTAGATGTTTCCACATCGGAATCATCTATTTCTCCAGATCTTCAAAAAGTCCTGGAAAATCATTCCAAGGTATTTGATACTCCCAAAGGTCTCCCACCTTTGCGTGATCATGATCATGCTATTCATCTAATTCCAGGAAGTGTTCCTCCAAACATCAGGCCGTACAGATATCCCTATGTCCAAAAGAGTGAAATTGAACGTATGGTTGCAGAAATGCTAGAGGCTGGTATAATTCAACCGAGTCAAAGTTCCTTCTCTGCTCCAGTAGTATTGGTGCACAAGAAGGATGGATCATGGCACATGTGTCTAGATTATAGGGAGCTCAACAAGCTCACTATTAAAGATAAGTTCCCCATTCCTGTCATTGATGAATTACTGGATGAATTGCATGGATCAATTTACTTCACCAAGTTGGATCTTCGTTCAGGATATCATCAAATCAGAATGAAGACTGAAGACATTCTGAAAACAACATTTAGAACTCATGAGGGTCATTATGAATTTTTGGTCATGCCTTTTGGCCTTACCAATGCACCTTCAACATTTCAAGGTTTGATGAATTCAATTTTCAAACCATTCCTTAGAAAATTTGTGTTAGTATTTTTTGATGATATACTAATCTACAGCAAGTCTTGGAAGGATCATGTTGAACATGTTGACAAGGTGCTAAAACTATTGAAGGAGAAACAATTATATGCAAAAAGATCCAAATGTTTCTTTGGAGTCCAGGAGGTGGAATATTTGGGTCATATTGTATCTCATGAAGGAGTTAAGGTAGACCCTAGCAAAATTAAAGCCATTAAGGAATGGAAAATCCCCACATCCATAAAGCATCTGCGAGGATTTCTTGGGTTGACAGGGTATTATCGCAAGTTTTTTAAGAATTATGGGAGAATAGCAGCACCTCTAACAACATTATTGAAGAAAGATGCATTTTCATGGACTCCGGAAGCAACAAAGGCCTTTGAGCGTCTTAGAGAGGCAATGTGCCAAGCACCGGTCTTAGCTACACTGGACTTCACAAAAACCTTTATTGTGGAATGTGATGCTTCAGGAAATGGAATTGGTGCTGTTCTAATGCAAGATGAAAGACCCATTGCTTTTAAAAGTCGTCCAATCAAGGGAAAGTTTTTAAGCAAAGCTATTTATGAGAAGGAAATGTTGGCAATACTCCATGCACTTAAGAAATGGTGACCCTACCTAATGGGTAGACACTTCAAGGTAAAAATGGATCATGATAGCCTTAAATACCTTTTACAACAAAGATTATCCTCTGAAGAGCAACAAAAGTGGGTCACGAAGATGTTGGGTTATGACTTTGAAATCATCTACAAAAAAGGGAAGCAAAATGTGGTGGCAGATGCACTCTCAAGAAAGGATGAGGATGTGGAAGCATTGTTGTGCGCCATTTCTATTATCCAACCAGATTGGATAAACAAAGCAAGGGAGGAATGGAAGAATAACGAAGAAGTGTGGGCACTTATTCGAAAGTTACAATAAGATTCCAGTACGTTTGGTAAATTTAGCTGGCAAAATGATTCGTTATGGTACAAAGATTGTTTATACTATTAGTGTCAGTCTTTCCAGCCTTCCTACAGTGATCAAATATGCTCTTACAAAGTGGTCTCAGAGTGTCAAGGTCAAATTTTGTCATTTCAGTGAGTCTTCAAGCAAAATTTGGTCACTAGGCATTAGGTCTAGGGTTTGCCCAAATGTCAGTCCATTTCATCATTCAGCTGAGTTTATCATCATTCATAGGGTTTTCATTATCATGTCAGTGTCTAATGAGTCATTTCACACCTTGTTCATGCTTCAGTTGCACCTAGGCAAGGTCATTTCCCTCTCCTAGGGTTTTGAAGGCAATTTCTCTTGGATGGTCAAATCACCGGCAAAACTTGTTTCCTGATGTTCATACACCTTCCCCTATCCTTAAATTACCTTATCAAACACTTCCCAACACTCAGATCCCCCAAATTCCTCATTTTTGCACAAACCCTAGTTTCTAGCTACAACCTGGCAATTTTCTAGGTTGGGCCTGTGTTTCACCCTTTTGGACCCCTTCCCCTCACTCAACCTCTGAGATTCCACTTTCCCCTACTTCCTAACATCCCTCCCTACTCCCCAAAATTTCCCCAAGAATTTAGAAGCCTCTTATCCCCTTCATTCCGCTTCATTTCGGAAAAATCCCCTGTTTCACACATCGGGACAAGTTTCACTCAAATGATGTTTCAGAGCAATCAAAGATGAATTTCGGGAAACCGAGAGAGGTTTTTTTCCAAAACATGCCAAGGAAGAAAAATGTCCTTCACTTTTTACACAGGTGTCATGGTTTGAGAGAAATGTCAAGAACACCGTTGCCTCAGGAGAATCAAAGACACCTCTGAAGTGACCTTGGGAAAATCAAGTTTTCTCCTAGCTTGGTTGGCCAAATGATTTTTTTGATGGATAAAATGATAACTAGACACAAAGAGATTTCCAATGAGCTATCATGAGCTCAATTTGTGGTTGAGGAAGGCATTCAAAAGTTGACTGCAACAGCACTCTTCCTTCAGGCAGCCTCATTTGGCCCTTTTTGACCAGTCTTGGGAGATTTGATTTCTGATAGGTCAAATCAACTCTAAATTAAAAAAATTCCAGTTGGGTTGGAAAGTAGACTCAGAGGCATTTCCAACGAGATATCCTTCACTCAATTCTGACACCGGGAAGGCCTCCAAACAGAGCTCCAAAGTGCGCGACCCGTTGAGGAAACTTTGCCAGATTTGACCAGTTCATCCTAGAAAACGCAGTTTGGCTCCAGTTTTACTTTTTGAGGTGGATGGTGGTCCTCTTGGATGTAATTGTGACACTTTTTGGATATTTTTACTCTTTTTTAACTCTTCTAGAAGATTCTTGCATGTAAAGGGTAAAAATTGAATGTATGAACTGGTTTCCAAGTTGTTTTGACTGCCTATTTTCTAGTGCTTAGTTTAGAAGTGGTTCAAACAGCTCCTAGGATAGTGAGCTCGACCCATGGAGGCAGGGAAAGAGGTTAGATCATCTATATTATGTACGTTCTTGCTCATTTTCATGGTTGGACTCTTGAGGGAGAAGCTATCATTGTATTATCACTTGTATCTCTGCAATTTTTGGCTAAGGAAGACCAGGGTTTTGCAGTCATCTTTGGGATTCTTGTGGACTCATGTGTTGATGGTGTGTTTCTCAGTGTTCTTGTAAGCTTTTTTATGTGATTCATTTCCTTTCTTTACTGCTGCACATTAAACAAATGAAGTGTTAAAGTAGGAATTCATGCTAGCCATGCTCTGCTTTTAAATTTGTTTAATTTCCATGTTTTCTACTGTCTAAAGGGAATTCAAAGTCATTGTTTGCTCTCTTTAGCTCCTCATCTTTCATTCCTGATCATCCATCTCAAGTTAAGGCATCAATATTGTTTCCTACCTCGCCCCAAGGAACCCCCTGCAAAAACTGTGTCCAATCCCCGCACCCAAAATTGCAATTCCTCAAATTGCCACCAAAAACCCCCAAATCAACCTTTATAATCAGTTTACTAGCCTAATATCAGTGTCACCTTGTTGGTCATCTCATCCCATTGAAAATTTCCCGAGATTGACCTGAGAGAGCCTTCTCCTGCCCCGTAGGGCTAGCTACGAGGCTGAATGGTTTGATGTTGCCTTGAGGTTTACCTTTCTTAGCCTGAGGTGAAATCTCAAGTGCTAACATATACCTCTTTAAGAATTCCCAGCTAAAAAAAAAGATTCTTATGGAATTGCACACTTCTCCCTTAGGAGGGCACTCAGGATTTTTAAAAACTTAGCACAGGGTTAAGAAGGAAATTTTTTGGGATGGCCTTAAATCAGATATTCAAAGTTTGTGGCTGATGGTTTGGTTTGCCAACAAAATAAAGTTGAAACAATTAAGACACTGTTACACTAAAAAATGTCACCTTGACTACTTACAGTTAGTATGGCTCAAATCAACAGTCATGCTACCCTCTTAGGCAAGTCTCATGCCTCTGTTATCCATCTCAAACTCAAAGAAGAGAGAAAGTCTTGTAAAAACTATGTTTATCTCTGGGGTCGCAGGTTCTCTCTAGCCTTACTGCTGCGGGGACGCTGACCATGTTCACAAAATCTGCGTCCATGGACGCTCTGTATGTTAAGGGACAGGTGCGTCCCTCTGTAAAAGGCAAAATGCGCGAGTTTTATCTTGAAAAAGTTACTTGTGGTTACTTCTAGAACATTCTAGAGGTCGGTTTGATGAAATGGATGCGCCTCCAGTTGGTTCATGTATCTCTATTAAGGGGGAACTTATCCCATCAATAAGGGAGCTATCCCACCCATAGAGGGGGATGATCCCATTGATAGTGGACCTGAATAACCTCTTTACAGCACTATAAATAAAGGCATTGAGCCAGAAGGAGAAGAGGTTGGAGCTATACATTTTCTTTGGGTAAATGCTGCAGGATTTAGGTCTTCCATTAGAGCCTTTGTGAGGAGAGATTGTCTTCACTTGATTCTACTTGGGGAGGGTGAGCTTTGTCAAAGTAGAGGAAAACCCTTGATGGACCCTGGGAGGAACTTGCACAACACCAAGGCAGGTTGTAAGAGTTTCTTTGTTTCGTTATTAATACAAACTGGTTTATTTTTCTCAATAGCTTGTGTTAATGAGTTATTTCATGTGTTCCTTGGTCTGCATGTTGAATATATGTTTTATTATATGAAATGCAAGTGCTTGGTAATTGTTTGATTGTTTGTGGTTGCAGGAATTGACTTGAAGGAGGAGCTCATCCGGATCGTCAAGAACGGACTTCAACAACAGCGTTTTGGAATAAGGTAAGCCTAAACACTTGTAGTTTTCATGTTGTAAAAGGTGTATTTAGAGAAAGATCACTCCATTTTGTCTTGTTTGTCATTAGAATGTCTTAGACTTCTAGGAAGGTCAGTCGTGTCCGCACCCTTGACAGATTCCGTGTGACAAATTGGCGACTCCGCTGGGGAATCCATTAATGAGAGAGTCTTTTCCTTTATATGAACTTTGCTTTGAGAAAATCATTTTTATTTTCTGGTTTTTGACTGTGAGAATTAGTATTTGGGTGGCTTAGCTGTAGATTTAGTTGGCTTTAGTTTTTTCTTCCTTTTTCCAGAAGGACGCAGTCTCTGTGTGCTGCACAGTGCGTCCTTGGACGCGCTGTTGTCGACTGCACAGTGCGGGGCCGCACCTGTGACAACGGGTGGCCTGCGTCTTCCTGTAAAAGTTAAGAAAATTCCATTTTTGCTTTAAATTACTTTTAGATTTTGTTTTTTCTTAGTGTTTTCTGCCCAGATCCTTTAGTACCCTGTCAAGAATTCTCACATGAACTAGTTTTGTGAGCTTTGAGTGTTTTAGTGGTTTTCAACGAAGTTTAGACCTAGGGTTTGATTTTTTGAATAGGTTCTGTAGTAACTTTGAGCTTAGAAAGTTGTCCAGCCTTAGATATCTCTGGTTAGTCAACCTTCTTAGAAGTTGAGCCTGTCGTAAAGTCTCCTTGTGTGAGCAACTTATCATTTGAGTTGTTTTGGGTCAAATTTCACTTTGCTTGTTTTTAAAGTATTGATTTCCATTTTCAAAAAGGACAAAAGATTAGAATTTTGTTTTGACTAGTTTTTGGTTCTGCGATAAGCTAGTCCTTGATTCGTTCATAATCAAGTAAAACACCTTAGAAATAATCATTGTTAGTTTTGGCCTCGTTAAGATTGCTTAGAGTAAATTTGCTTTTAGTTTGCTTATGAGTGTATTTTCATAGATTTTAAGAGTTGTTAAGATTGATTTTTGGTTATATTAGATTTACTTGCTTTATTAAGATAAAAATACAAAAACATCTTCTTAAAAGTCTTGTTTCAAGTAGCTTTTTGTTTTCAAAAAGAAGAAAAGAGTTTTTTCGTGTATGTAAAGAGAAGTTATGTTTTTATGCTTGGAAAAGAAAAACGAATTGTTTCTTTGATTGTCTTCAATTAAGAAGTTGCTTTTATAAAGATTGCATTCTCTCAACTTTTTAGTTAAGCAATTCATCGAAAAAGTAAAGTAGTGGATAAATCATTTTAGGTGCATTTTGTAGTGGTTTCGAGTCGAGTCAACACACCACTAGTTTCACTTCCATCACCTTTTGACTTAAGAAACAACCTTAAAAGTAACGCTTAAATTAAAATCAATCTAGTAATCTTTATTTTTCTAGGGCTCTGAAGCACCAACATAGCTTAGGCTAGGGTCTTGGAGTAGGTGAGTACTTAACTCTCCAAGACTATAAAACCAAACAGATAGTCTATCTTGAGTAGAACAAATCCAATTGTTTCAGTTACATTCTGGGAAAGCTCCTCTTAAAGGAGAAGCACGAGCTCGTGTCCGAACCAGTGAGGGGATCATTCCTCCCTCGTTGGGAACGACGCCAGACAGTACGTATTACAAACGGTAAACCTCGGATTAACCATTGTCGAGGAGCCAGGGGTCACTTATCGGTAAACCTTGGATTGTTGTCAAGGAGCCGGTAAGGGGATTGGAGCTTGCTACTCTGCCCTTGCGTGCTGTCGGAGTTTAGACTGTTCCCCCAGGTGTAATTGTTGTGATTGGTAACCTTAGTGGCCATAATATCTAGGATTCTACCCAAGGTGACGGTGGAGGGAAGGTCCCACTGTACCTGGAGCAGACGTCGGTTATACTCACTTGGATTTTCTGGGGGGTTCGCTTCACTTCGAGACGGTTAAAGTGGAGGAACTTGGTCCAGTCTATTCATTAAGCAGGTTGCCGGGGTAACTGTTCCACCCACTATTTCTGTACTGAATCCTGCGAGGTTGGGCCTAATCACCAACTAGCGTTTTGGTCCGGAAGACTACTGTTTGTGTGTGGTTTGACGCTCTAGATTATTTAGGCGTGTGCTTCAAATTTGATTGGTTCTTTAGAAGACTTTAGGTGGTTTGATTTGAAATTTTTTACTTTGTTTTCGTGTGTTGTAGTTAAAAATCTTTAATTGTGGCGGAATTACCGAGAAGGTCCCGTCGCATTGCGGGCCAGTCTCCTGAAGTTGTATCTGTGGCCGAATTGTTGAGAAGATCCCGTGAACTTAGGGGTTCACCTCCTCGAGACGACCCCAGTTATTTAGAGGGTTTAAAGGTCCTTGTAACTCCTCCTGTGGCAGTAAATAGGTTCACCTGAAGAAGGAGAATCTTCTTTGGTAGTCCATCCAGATTACCAAAGATTAGAAACAGGTTACAATCCCGAAGCTGTTACAGTTTCCGAGCTTGCTGGTAGTTTTTCATCTGCCAGTGAAACAGGCGAAGAACCTGAAATTTCTGAACCTGTTACTCCAACTCCTAGTGTTCCTGATTCACCAAGAATAGAAAGAATTATCACCGAAAATCTTCCTGTTGGATTAATTGCTATAGAAGAACTTGTTCCAGAGGAAGAAATAGGCGTGTCTGATTCTGAAGATCTAATTACCCTTGATCTAAGGGAGCGTGAATCCATCTTTTACAGTCCTCCTAGAAGTGAATCTTGGTACCTTGCATTAACCAATTTTTTAGACAACTCAGTAGGTTTTTCTACACCTCGTACTCCAGTTCCACCTAGAGGAATTCATTCTCCTGTAAATATGTCTGGTCAGTCATCTGTGTTTTCACAAAGTCCTGAATCATTTTTACATGGCGGTCCTTCTGTTCCTACTGGGTATCAATCACTTTCTGGTACCTTTGCGGGAGCATCTCCTCAACCCATTGATCATGGGTTATTAGTTGGAAACACTGGTAATGTACCATTGAGTATAGGTGACGTTTATATGATGTCAGGTTCAACTCCCGTTAACCAACCTCAAGGTGGCCAATTACCGCCTGGGGGGCAACCTCCGTTAATGCCTGGGGGGCAACCTCAAGGTACTTCATTCGTGACTGGGGGGCAACCTCAAGGGTATCAACCCCAGCCTCAATATGTACCCCAAAGTCAACCTCAGTATCAATATCAACCTCAAGGATGGCAACCTCAAGGATGGCAACCCCAAGGGTATCAACCCCAAGGGTATCAACCTCAAGGATACCAACCTCAAGGTCAAGGTCAACCCCAGTATTCGTATTTACCTCAAGGTTATCAACCTACGGGTCAATACCCTGGTCAAGGTTATCAACCACCTCAAGGGCAATCATATGGGACTGCACCTTACAGTTATCAACCCTATCCTCAATACGGCTATGGATCTCAGTATCCTCAACCTGTTACGAGTCAATACCCTGGAATGTTAACATGGGATCCGTCACAGGGTCAACAGATGTCGCAACCAAGTATACAGTCGGTACCTCAAGCAGGACAACCTGCAGTTCCTGGTCCACCCCAGCAACCGCAACCTGTCCAGTCAAGTGTTCAGACCCCTGTAACTTCCGTAGTTACTCAGCCGCCAATTGCACCTAGTACTCCTCCTCACACGGCTGCAGCAACTACCGCTTCATCTACCATGCTTACTTCTGGAGTATCGGCAGCTCCGGTTTCTACTGTCCCTGTAACCGCTCCTCAGACATCTGTACCGTTGTCTGGACCCACGGTTCAAACCACAGTCCAGATGCCTGCAGGCCAACCTGGTACAAGTACGGTTGTTACTACTCAACCTCAATTTGTTCAACCTCCGTACCAGGGACAGTATCAACCTGGGCAAGCTGCCCAACAACCGGTTTACCAGTATCAACCGTATCCTGGGTACACTTATCAACCACCTCAGCAACCCCAGTACGGTCCGGTTAATCCTGGTTTTCCAGGAGGATATAATATCCCAAATGCGACTCCTGTTCCTAGTTATCCTGGATATCCTCCTCCTGGGGCTGGTATTGTGACTCAGAGTTTTAGAGATCCTAACCGGCAGTTACCGTTTATTGCGACTTTAGATTTACCCGACTTGACGCGCCTAACGAACGATCCAATTCAATATCTTCCGTTCTGGCCGCCAATGCCAAATAAGTTGCCCAGCGATATACCCAAGTTCGAAGGTAAGTCTGGAGAGGATCCGTCTAATCACGTGATGACTTACCACCTCTGGTGTGCATCAAATTCCATCTCAGATGATTCTATCCGCTTACGTCTTTTCCAGCGTACACTCATTGGTCTCGCAGCCAAGTGGTACATTGAGTTACCACGGGCTTCTTTTTACAACTTTAGCCAGTTAGCTACTTCATTCTTAACTCATTTTCAGTTACCAGTCAGATACGATAATGGTACAGAATTATTAACTTCGCTAAAACAATCGACATCCACGTACATTTCTGATCACATCCATGAGTGGAGACGTCGAAGAAGATTAGTGAAAGTTTTTATCCCGGACCAAATCTTAGCTGAATGGTTTGTCAAATCATTATTACCAAGAATTACTGAAGATGTAGCTAAGGCCGGAGTAGTTACTGAGGAGCAAGTCATTGCTCAGGCACAGTACCTTGACTTAGTTTATACTCAGTCGGGTACTTTACACGAGAAAATACCGGATCTTCCCAAATCAAACCAAATCGCTGCTGCTCCTTCGGGATCTCATGCCGCTGATGGTATGATCGGTATCGTGACTACGAAGAGTAAGAAGAAGTCTTCCAAGACCTCCAATACTCCAATTATCACTTTGCCTGATTCTCCGACAGGAGAGTCTTCTCCTCCTGAACTTACCGCCGACATTCACGCTGTAGAGTCATCTACGGCCAAATCCAAAAACGGTGGAAAGAAGAAAGGAAAGAAGAAGGCTAAAGCAGACAAGGCTCCAAAGGAGAAAACGGAAAAGTCGGAAACCAATGACGAAAAGTGCAAACCTCGTTATCCTTGTCTCATTTGTGAAGAAGATCATTTTACGAGAGACTGCCCTCATCGGGCCGAGGTAGTGAAAATAGTTAAAGGTTCTCCCACTCCTGCTGTGTTAAAGAATCCATTTCCCGAGCAGGAAAATAAGATGATAGGTTCTTCTTCGAATGCCAGTGAAGAACCCTTTGATGATGTCTCATGTCAGGATTGCGACTCGATCGCAAGATTATGGTAGTAAGGCTCCTGTTGATGGTAAAGAAGCAGAATCTTCTCACTCTAACCCATCAACCTCAACTCCTGGTTCCGATCCACTACAGATCGAAAAACCTAACCCAGACTTAGTGATTAAGCCGCCCGCCAAGGGTGTACTTCGAAGGTCTGCTTTCAATCCACATGCGAGAGCAGCCCAGAATTACAACATTGTTGAAGACTTAGCTGTTTCACCTTCAGCAATGTCGGCACTCGAAGTGCTGCAATCATGTCCAGCGCAACGAAAATTGCTTTTGTCGGCTATTGGAGCTGTCGATGTTCAGGACCCGAACCTAATGATCTTTGATCTAGAAAGTAGTACACCGCGTCTCCCCCATCAAATGGCTTTCCAAATTCCAGTGATAGTCAAAAACAGGCCTATTCATCGGACTGTGATTGATGAGGGAGCTTCTACGTGTATTATGTCGATTCAATGTTGGAGATCGCTTGGTTCTCCTTCGTTGAACCAATCCCCCACCATCCTTAAGGCCTTTGATGGCCGTGGGTTCCGTCCGTTTGGTATTCTACAAGAATTGCCTATAGGGGTCGAAGGTAAAACCGTTAGTCTGGATGTGGAAGTGGTTGATGCCCCTCTAGACTACAACCTTCTTTTGGGTCGAAGTTGGTCATATGCTATGACAGCGGTTGTTTCATCGGTCTTCAGAGTCATTAAGTTTCCACATAACGGTAAGATCGTGACTATTGATCAGCTGACATACTTTTCATCCGACCCAACCTCTTTAGAAACTATCCAGCATGTTGGCAAAACGACAATCCCTTATAGGGACATTGGTGTAGGTTTAGTTAAGGATTCCGGTTTACTGGGAACTTTTCCTCTCCCTCCACTCAATGCAGACCCTTCAGTCGCAACAATTCATATGATCACGTCAGAAAACATTATTTATGATGATCCTTGGTATGTTCCCTCTGACTCTGAGCTAGACTCACTCGGTGATGTTATGCCGTTGAGTCCGTATGAGATTGCTTATGAAGCTCTTATGTCTTTTACCGATTTTCATTCAACCGACCAAATGAATGTGGTCAGTGAAGAGTCACTTTTCACCTCACCTTTAGAACGGATAACGTTTCCCGAAGAAGTCTCATCTGACGAACGACTTCGCGAAATCCTAAGTGTAGATGATCTACCATGGGAAGATCTCCATCACAGATCTTCGTTTTTACCTAAGGGCGATGCATTTGAAAATGATTTTTCATCTATCTTTACCGCTGAATATGTCAAAGACGCTCAGGATCCAACGAAACATTCTGATTCAGAGCTGAATTTAGGGAATATTTCTCGTACTATTCCCATTGATATTTCAGTGAAGCCCGGAATCGAGGAGAACATTCATATAGGTGCCGTTTGTACTGAAGAAGAAATCCAAACTTACAAGGCCCTATTCCAAGAATTCCGCGATGTGTTTGCCTGGTCCTACGAGGAAATGCCGGGAATTGATCCTGCCATTGTTGTTCATGAAATCAAAACCTACCCGGATGCTAAACCCATTCGGCAACGGTTGCGTCAGATTCACCCTCGAAAAGCAGCTGCAATCAAAGCCGAAGTCGAAAAGCTGTTGAAAGCAGGTTTCATTTATCCGATCCCGTTAACGGATTGGGTATCGAATATTGTTCCCGTCAATAAAAAACAAGGAACAATAAGAATCTGTATCGACTATAGGGATATCAATCGAGCTTGTCCAAAAGACAACTATCCTACGCCTTATATCGATCAAATATTGATGATTGTGCCGGAAGTGAGATGTTTTCCTTCATGGATGGTTTCTCCGGTTATAATCAAATCAATATTCTACCTGCCGATCAACCAAAAACGGCATTCATTTGTCCATGGGGGACATTTGCTTATTGCAAATTACCTTTTGGCCTTAAGAATGCCGATGCTACTTTTCAACGGGCCATGTCTTATGCATTTCATGACATCAAGCACATTGTGCAACCCTATCTCGATGATTTACCTGCTCATTCTTTACACCGAGCTGATCACCTTGTCCATTTACGAGCAATCTTTATGAGGTGTAGGCATTATCGAATTCGGTTGAATCCCCACAAGTGTGTTTTCTGTATAGAAACAGGTCGATTGCTGGGATTTGTTGTTTCCAAAACCGGCATTCGCGTCGATCCCTCGAAAGTCGAGGCTATCATCCAATTGCCTCCTCCTTCGAGTTTGCGCCAACTCCAAAGTTTGCAAGGGAAAGCGAACTTTTTACGCCGATTCATCCCTAACTACGCCGAGGTCACTAAAGGTTTTACAAGGTTGTTGAAACAGAACGTACAATTCTTTTGGGACGAGATTGCTCAACAATCTTTTGATGCATTAAAACACGCGTTGACCCATGCACCGTTATTGCATCCTCCCAACTACAACCAGGACTACTTCTTATACCTCGCAGCTTCGCATTCCACCATTGGAATGGTGTTAGTTCAAGAAGATGAATTCAAAGCAGAGCATGTGATATATTACCTTAGTAGAACCTTAAATCCAACTGAGTTAAAATATTCACATGTGGAGAAATTGGCCCTGGCAGCCGTTCAAGCTGTCCAGCGTTTTCGTCACTACATTCTTCTCCGCAAAACTACTGTTATTTCGGATTGCAACCCTATGATTTATATCTTGACAAAACAACTGCTAGGGGGCAAGTACTCTAAATGGATCATCATCCTGCAAGAGTTCGACTTGGAGTTTGAGAAGTCCAAGTCTAAGAAATCTTTAGTTTCGCGGAATTAACGTGTGATTTCCCGAGTGCTGACACAGAGACTGTGGCAGAGGAGTCCATTGCGGACGAATCTTTGTTTCTTATTAGCACTGTAGATCCGTGGTATGGGGATATAATCATCTATCTCCAAACCCAAACCTTTCGGCCTGAAGCTTCCAAGGATAACCGTCAAAAAATTCGGTTTCAATCCCAACAATACAGAATTATTGGAGATACACTTTATCGCCTGGGGGCAGACTTAGTTTTTCGACGTTGTTTAACTCACGATGAGGCTGAGAGAGTTTTGAATGATTGTCACTCTGGAGCATGTGGCGGTCATATGTCTGGGTATGCCACAGCTCAGAAGGTGTTGCGCGCTGGCTATTTCTGGCCGTCTATGTTTAAAGATTGTATCCTTGCCGTCAGAAAATGCCACAACTGTCAAGTGTGTTTGATCGCAAGATGCGCGCTCCACCTGCTCCTCTCCACCCTATAATTGCCGCTGGTCCATTCGCCAAATGGGGCATTGACTTTATTACTTGTAACCCTCACTCGGCCGGGGGGCATGCGTATATCATCCTTGCGGTTGATTATTTTACTAAGTGGGCCGAGGCGATGCCTACATTCGACGCAAGCGGCAAGACAGCTGCACTTTTCGTATTCAATCATATCATAACTAGGTTTGGTGTCCCACAAGCAATCATTACGGACCATGGAAGCCATTTTCGAAATGTCATGATGACTGAGCTTACAAGCCAGCTTGGTTTGCGCCACGATAGCTCTACACCTTATTATCCGCAAGCCAACGGTTTGGTTGAGTCAATCAACAAAGTTCTAGTCGTCATGATTCGACGGATCATTGGTATCCATCGAACGAATTGGCATAACATGTTATTTTCGGCGCTATGGGCATATCGAACTTCAGTGAAAAATTCAACAGGTTTCACTCCTTTTCAGCTAGTTTATGGCTTAGAAGCTGTGTTACCTATTGAGTGCGAAATCCCATCACTTCAAATGGCTGTCGAATTACTTCCAGCTACTTCCGAAGAGGAGAAACGGTTGTTATACTTGGCTAAATTAGATGAGACTCGACGTGACGCTACTTTAGCCATCGAGACTCACGCGAAACGAATGAAAGCCCAGTACGATAAAAGTGTAACTCCTCGAAGTTTTTCAGAAGGAGACCTAGTACTATTATATGATCAAGCAAACGATAAGCTAGGTGCTGGAAAATTCGTTCCCATGTGGCATGGGCCCTACATTGTAAAGCGAAAGCTAGCAAAAGGGGCTTATGAGTTAGTTGATTTTGATGGGGACTCTTTGGGCAAACCCAGAAATGGACTTTACCTAAAGAGGTATTATGCTTAAAATGATGGATGGAGAATTTTTTAGATAGGTTAGATTTCCTTTCTAGCTAGCAAGTGTGTTAGTTTAGTCAGTATGCTTAGTTTAGCGAGTGTGGTTTTTCGTCATTATTTTGGCTCATCTTGGTTTTACTCTTGATATTGTAGATGTCGACGCCTCTCCAAACATACATTGGATTTGCTGATGGTGCTTGTCGTAGTACACGGAATATCTCTTCCGCAGCTTGGGTTATCTATTCGCCCTCTGACGAGTTAGTTTCTATGCATGGGGTAAGCCTCGGTCAAACAACGAATAACATTGCAGAATACAGTGCAGTGGTTGAATTATTATCCGAATCTATTTCATTTGGAATTCGACGTTTGATTGTGAGGTTAGATTCTGAACTTGTTGTATTACAGCTTAATAGAGTTTATGCCATTAGAAATCCTGTGTTGTTAAGGTTGTTTTTGAGAGTGCGTCTCTTGGAACGTGAATTTGATTACATTGAATATCAACATATTCCAAGGTCTTTGAATACATTAGCAGATGCAATTGCTTCTCGAGTGTTGGACAGACATTTATAATAATCATGCAAGTAAATTTAAAAGACATTTCATCATACATGTTAAACAAGATAAGCCGGTAATAGTGATATATAGATATAGATAGAAGTGTGTCCAAAAATATATACATCGTCTTCGATCATAGGTTTAAACACACTTATGATCGGCAAAATGATAGTACAAAAAGTCAAAAATGTCACATGTGACTACAAAAGTGACTAGTCAATCACTGGTGGTGCTCTCTGTACGACACCACTGCGCTGCTACCTTACGCAAAAATCTCCTACTTCGCAACCGCTCCTAACGACCTACTAAGCACTGATAGAATACGTATATCTCATAGGTATCTCTCCATAGATCCTATAGATCTCAAATCCATAGCTACTAATCCGCAGCCTCTGCCTGTGGGGCCGTCCGGTGCACCGCTGTATGTCTCGTCTATCGTGGTGGAGGTGGCTGGAGTGTCGCTCACTCTGCATTTAAAATTTACATTGTTACTTTGAGATAATATATATGAAATATAAAAAAATAAATAATAATTAGAAAACTTGTGAAATGAAGTAAATCCTCTCAGTCACCCATGTTCTCCCTGTGGGAAGAACCATGTCGGATCACCTCTGAAATCCATTCCGGCATATGGAAAGTCTTGTATCACAAAAAAGCTGGCCCTCTAGCCAGTCGAAGTAACTGTCTGAGAATCGAACCACTGCAGCAGCACCCTCGTCAGGATGCCGGGCCATCACCGCTACCCATCGAACAAGCTTTGGCTCCCGAGGACCCAAGTCATCAACAGTGAGTTGCTGAGGGATCAGCATAGGAACTCTCTCCAAGGCAAAGCTCACGACTATAGGCCCATATCCAAAAGTCTTTAGTCGTCCGTCTTCTTTGCCTTGGTCAGTTGGCTCTTCATATGAGCCGACACAGCTTCGCACCAGTTTGAGATGGGCCTTGGTAACAGTCAACTGCCATCCGCATTTGGGATCCGGAGGCAATGTGCAAGGGCCGCGCCACAAATCCTGTTACTCGGAATGAAATAATTCTAGAGTTGCATGATGATGTTTTTTCTATCCCTGTGACCATGCCGCGGAACTCCTCGCGGAGATATCAAGGGATTGGCCACCCGGCCTGGTCCCCGCAAGGTTGAGTTGCTCACCTCTGTTTGGCAAGCCAGTGAGAAAGTATACATCCGAGGGCTCTATCTCGAGCTGGTGCCCTCCAATGTAAAAACATTGATCCTGAACGTTCCATCGCTCAACCAGCCATTCCAAAAATCTTACCTGGCCCCTCATGCCCGGTATGGTCCAATATTTGTAATCCACATGTTCTTAAGGCATCCAGAGAGGGTTGGTGGTTAATCGCAGCTTCATCGTCCTCTACGTGCTCTCTCTCTCTCCAGTCTAACATGTTTAAGGTCCTGCACATCAAAAGAGTCAATTAGAAATTAATTTGAGCAAATTTAGTGGTTTTTTGAGAGAGTTGGGGTTTTGAAATGCGCCCTTTGCGGAAGACGCACCCCGGCTTTGTAGCACAGGGCGTCCGGACGCAGCTCGCCTGAAGGCGGACTGCGTCCCCGACCTTTTTCCGTGTGAGAAAAAGTCGGGGGACGCAGGTCACCCGAAGGGCACCTGCGTCCGCCGAGGGGCGCATTTTAAACCCAAAAACCCCCCAAAAAATGAAACAGAGACCAAAAACAAAAAACTAAACGGATAAAAATGAAGAGTGGGATGTGTAAAATACCTCGGTAAGCGGCGTTCGATTCCGACGGTCAGATTTTCCGCAGCAACCACGGGAAGTTTCTTGTCAAAAGCTCCTTTTTCAACCTCAACAGTGAAACGGTAAAAATGACATGGTAAAAGGTCTTTTTATAGGTTTTTTGGATGAATTAGTTCATTTTTTACCATGAAAAGATGTTTTCAAATGTATTTTTGCCTATTTTAAACAGGTATGAGTAATGTGTCGCTTTTGTGCAGGACGAAGGGATTTCGAGGGAAATTGTAATTTTTCACAAACAAAATTTTCAGAGTCATCTTTTAAGCCCTTTTCTGACTCCAAAAACATGAAAAGATCGCCGAGTGTTTCTTTTTCACTCGTTAAAACGGAAATTAAAAGACGGTCCCCTTTTAGCTCTTTTCTGACCGTAAAATCAGGAAAAGATTGCCGGGTTTTTGTCGTTTCGAACTCGATAAGGAAATAAAACGACGTGTCTTTGATCGCTTTTTACTTTTCAGGTTAACGACACTATTATGAAAGTACTCCTTGGTCGCAAGATCAAGCGGTTCCCCCAGGTATTATTTTATACTTTTTCGGGCTTGAGGGACACAAATATACGAAAAAGTTCAACGTGGAGTCTCCTTTAGTTTTTTCAGACTCTCTAAAATTGAAAAACGCCGAGTTTCTCCTATACTGGGCTCGTTAAACTTTTACAGTAGAGGACCTGTTCAATTACAAACAGGAACGAACCACTCCTTCCTAGGGTTCGAATTTAAACTAGGTTGGACTCGTCCGAAGGATGAGCTTATAACCAAGCATATGTTATCCTCCTCAAGCTTGTTAAAAATAAAGAGGTACTTGCCAGAAATGGTGGGGAAAAAGAGAGAAGAATGAACCTATTTGTCACCTTTTGTCTCAAACGAAACTTTATTACCACTCTTGAGCACGACACTTTTTCATTTCACCTGGGTTGGGAAATCTTTTACCTCACAGTTGACCAAATCACTTTGAAAGTCTTTAACCGGGTTCCAGGGATTAACTTTGAGTTATTCGTCACCAATCCATCTGTCGTGTCGTTATGTGTTCAAGAGGTCTGCAAGCAAAACTTTCATCTGCAAAATACTTGTCATCCATTTGACCATCCCTGAGTCAGTCCTTACAGCAACATTTCTTCAACTTGAACAATGATTTCGTGTTGCGGGCTTGCCTGCAACGGGTCGCTTTCTATCGACATCGACACATTATCTAGAAAGATGACTTAGGAATCGACAGTACCTTGAAGTCTGCATGCATCAATGGCAGGTTTCTCGCCTTTGACGTCAGTTTACATCATTGACTTTCGATCAGAGGATTCCGTGAAGTGTTCGACATCAAAACATCTATTCACATTTCACGGGTTGTGCTTGGTACTTTGAGAACCATTGACATTACTGGTGGTTTCTCTCACGCTTGTTAACAGTTTACATCATTGACTGGTAATCAAGTGGTTTCTACCATGTTCGACATCGAATCATTTAATCACATGGCTAGAATCGTACCAATTCGGGAAGTAGAAGTGAAGACCCTGGATCTAGTTTCTACCATCCAGGCTGCGAGGAGTTTTGTATTCATTGTCTATGTAGACTAATCATAAACAGATGGCTGCGTCCATACTGTGTCTACAAAAGTCTATAAAAATGATGTACTGCAAGATCATTCCTGTATCATAATAGTTAGTCCATTAGTTAAAGTTTTGAATCTGAGTATGGGAATGCCTACCTCAGTGATGATATAATCTTATCCATGTATTTTGTGTTGAAAATTGCAGGTTCCAACCAGGCCATCCACAAGGCAATCCTTAAAATGATAAAGCGCTTCACCCTTCCTAGAATTATAAACCCTACTCTATTCCAGGCTTCGCACTTTAGGGGGCAATCTGTTACACTAAAAAATGTCACCTTGACTACTTACAGTTAGTATGGCTCAAATCAACAGTCATGCTACCCTCTTAGGCAAGTCTCATGCCTCTGTTATCCATCTCAAACTCAAAGAAGAGAGAAAGTCTTGTAAAAACTATGTTTATCTCTGGGGTCGCAGGTTCTCTCTAGCCTTACCTGCGGGGACGCTGACCATGTTCACAAAATCTGCGTCCATGGACGCTCTGTATGTTAAGGGACAGGTGCGTCCCTCTGTAAAAGGCAAAATGCGCGAGTTTTATCTTGAAAAAGTTACTTGTGGTTACTTCTAGAACATTCTAGAGGTCGGTTTGATGAAATGGATGCGCCTCCAGTTGGTTCATGTATCTCTATTAAGGGGGGAACTTATCCCATCAATAAGGGAGCTATCCCACCCATAGAGGGGGATGATCCCATTGATAGTGGACCTGAATAACCTCTTTACAGCACTATAAATAAAGGCATTGAGCCAGAAGGAGAAGAGGTTGGAGCTATACATTTTCTTTGGGTAAATGCTGCAGGATTTAGGTCTTCCATTAGAGCCTTTGTGAGGAGAGATTGTCTTCACTTGATTCTACTTGGGAGAGGGTGAGCTTTGTCAAAGTAGAGGAAAACCCTTGATGGACCCTGGGAGGAACTTGCACAACACCAAGGCTAGGTTGTAAGAGTTTCTTTGTTTCGTTATTAATACAAACTGGTTTATTTTTCTCAATAGCTTGTGTTAATGAGTTATTTCATGTGTTCCTTGGTCTGCATGTTGAATATATGTTTTATTATATGAAATGCAAGTGCTTGGTAATTGTTTGATTGTTTGTGGTTGCAGGAATTGACTTGAAGGAGGAGCTCATCCGGATCGTCAAGAACGGACTTCAACAACAGCATTTTGGAATAAGGTAAGCCTAAACACTTGTAGTTTTCATGTTGTAAAAGGTGTATTTAGAGAAAGATCACTCCATTTTGTCTTGTTTGTCATTAGAATGTCTTAGACTTCTAGGAAGGTCAGTCGTGTCCGCACCCTTGACAGATTCCGTGTGACAGACACCAGGTCTATTACAACCTTTATCCATTCCAAGCCAACGTTGGGAGGAGGTTTCAATGGATTTTATCATAAGTTTACCCAAGTCTGAGGGAAAGAGTGTCATCATGGTGGTAGTTGACAGACTTACCAAGTATGCACACTTTTGTGCACTATCACATCCATTTAAAGCCAGTACAGTTTCTACTGCATTTATGGAAACAATTCAAAAGTTACATGGAAACCCAAAGATTATTGTAAGTGACAGAGATCCCATTTTCACTAGAAATTTTTGGACAGAATTATTTTCTTGTCTTGGTACTCAATTAGCTCATAGCTCATCTTATCATCCTCAATCTGATGGGAAAACTGAGATAGTAAACAAATATTTAGAAGGATATCTTCGTTGCTTTGTATCTGATAAACAGACACAATGGGTCAAATGGTTGCCTCTGGCTGAATGGTGGTATAACACTTCCTTCCATACAACAACAAAAACGACCCCATTTATGGCACTTTATGGGTATCAACCACCATCCATCACATCATATTTAAGAGAAAATTCTAAGGTTCAGGTAGTGGAACATCACATCGAACATCAACAACAAGTCCTCCAACTCTTAAAGGATAACCTCGTGTTGGCACAGAATAGAATGAAACGACAGGCAGATCAACATTGCAGTGAAAGAAGTTTTGTTGTAGGTGATTGGGTATTCCTACGGCTACAACCATATAAGAAAATTCCCCTCAAGCAAGCTAAGAAGGATAATAAATTATCACCAAAGTATTATGGTTCATACAAGGTGTTGCAAAAGATTGGTACTATGGCATACAAATTAGAGCTTCCTGCAGCTTCTCGATTGCACCCAGTTTTCCATGTTTCATGTTTAAAGAAGGTTATAGGCGACAAGTTCACAGTTCAAACAATATTGCCAGAACTTAACGAGGAAGGAAAGATTATATTGGAACCAGAAGCAGTCACAGAAACAAGAACTCGACAGCTACGAAATCGTTCAATTTCAGAGTAACTTATCAAGTGGAAGAACTTATCCGCTGAAGATTCCACATGGGAGGATGAGAATTTTATGCAGAAGTATCCAGAACTACTCAAGTGTTGAGGACAACACTTTTTTGAAGGAGAGGGGCATGTTGGGTCCCTATAATACTAGTGATTACCACATTACTATTGTAGTTATACCCCTTATTAATATTGTTGTGCCCCTATTGCCCCCATATTGTTACTACTGTGCCCCATAGAATCCCTCTATTGTTATTTTTGTGGCTTTATATTATTATTGTTAGGTTGGCTGGATTATATTGTGACTCCTTAGACTCCTATATATAGAAAGGAGGATTTGTCATTTGAATCATCCAAGAATTGTTCATTTATGTAATGTAAAGGAGGTTACCCCCTCGAAGAGGCTGAATTCTAAGGCGTTGATCTATCTTTTCTATCTTTTCTTGAGCTGGTTTCATAACAACAGACTTACCTAGTGATGGAACCTTCACAGGTCCGAACACATCACTGTGCACAAGTTCTAATATCTGTTTCACCCTCTTACTACTAGAGGGGAAACTCACCCGATTATGCTTCCCACATACACAATTTTCACAGAAATCAAAATCTAGAGAGCTATTAATCATACCTTCTACCATACCTTTACCATAAAATATTTGAAGGCCCTTCTCTCCAATATTTCCAAGTCTTTGATGCCACAACATGGTCTTTTCTCCAGAGACCACTAGATTTTTTGCTCCACTTTCAGGAACCATAGAACTGTTGCACCCATCAATAACAGTGCTACCTTGCAACTTGTACAAACTTCCAGTTTGAACTCCCTACATCAATACCATTTCTCCCCGAACCATTTTGTAGGTATCCTTCTCTAACATTGCTTTTACACCTGCATCATCCAACTTGCTTACAGTAATCAGATTTCTGGCCAATGCAGGAATATGCAGAACACCCGGAAGTGTTCTAACCCTTCCACCTTTGCAACTTCAACTTTACTTTTACGTAACCAATGATTCTAGCCTTCCTATCATCCCCTAAGAAGACATCACCACCATCATATTTCTCATACTCACAGAACCACTCTCTATGGGGAGTGAAGTGAAAAGATGCACCTGAGTCAATCAACCATGCCGCAAGATCTACATGTGTACTTGACGAAGCCAAGTACACATCCCCACCTTCATCTGAGGTGGTTTTCACCTCTATAGAAGGAGCATCATCAGATCCCTTTCCTTTATCAGGAGCTTTAGATTTATAGTCCCTTTTGTAGTGCCCTTCATTTCCGCATTTCTAGCACACTACCTTTATAGGTGTTCCTGGAGATTTAGATCTCCCTCTAGATTTAGATCTCCCACTCGATGACTTATTTTTGTTTCTGTTTTGGGACCGTCCTTGTACACACAAGGCATCACCATTCTAGCTCTCCATATTTCTCTGTCTCATCTCCTCCATCAGCAAGGATGAGACTATTTCATCAAACTTTAAGGCAGTTGCATTGCTACTTATTGCAATAACCAGACTATCCCATGAATCTGGTAGAGAATGCAACAAACTGATGCACTTATCTTCATCTGAAATTTTAATATCAACATATGATAATTGACTTACCAAAGTATTAAATGCATTCAAATTCTCTGTCACTGAGTATCCATCTTTCATCCTCAGGCTATACAGCCTTTTCCGCAGGAACAGTTTATTCACCAGAGACTTAGATTGGTACAAAGTCCCTAAATTGTCCCACAAAGCCTTTGTCATAGCTTCCCCTGATACATTCAGCAATATTGAATCTTAGACACACAATCATATTGTGCTCTTTGCCTTCTGATCCAGCTTCTTTCATTCTTCATCGGACGCTCCCATTGGTTTAGTACCTAGATCTACCGTGATCCACTGATCTTTATCCACCGACAAATCCTCCATCTTGGGTTTCCACAACTTAAAATACTGACCATTAAATTTCTCGATCTCTATCTTTCCACTTCTCACCATCTTCTTTCACCACCAGAATCGATCTCGCAGATATCCCACTGAATAGGGTCTACCATAGGCCCAAGCAAAACCCCTCAGAAATAAAGGTGTCCCCTTGAAGCCAAAACTGCTCTAATACCAAATGTAGGTTTTAACCCCATACAGAAATTATCTGCATACAAATTCTGAAAATAGAAAATAAAAAATGTGAGAGCATAACACATAAAACACATATACACAAATATTTTCCCTTGGATCTTAAGTCCGGGACTACCAGATTGATTTTTCCTTATGTTCCTTTCAATGTTATAATACATATTTATACATGCTGAAGCATCCAATACCATGGACCGAAAACCATCGTGTCCAATACCATGGATGGAAAACCATCGCGTTCAAAAAACATGTGCAAAAATCATGCACAAAACCATAGGTCAGTCTACCCAACCTAACATAGGGTCCAAAACCAAAATTGACCCCATAAAGTGGGGTTACAGGTACCCCTCAAACCCCCTATGACCTCCCCCCCTCTAATGCCTAGTTAACTACCTGGGCTAGTCATGGAAAGAATATAACACAACCCAACACAAAGAATCCTGACCACGTCATTGAAAACAAGATGTTATGGGTACTGTTTGAGACAGAATTGCATATGGTGATTAACCAAAAACCATGATTTTCGTCCACTCTGTTCCAAGAATATCGGCACATTGCAGATTTTAAGGCCAATTTCCATCATGTATACCTTCGTGCAAGGTGCAATCTGAAAAAGAAATGGATGGCATTTCCATTTTTGGTCACCGAAGATGATATCACGCACTTAGTCCTTAAGTGGTCAACAGACTAGTTCCTTCCAATGGATATTATCGAAGGTATCACAAGGACTAGTGCCGAAGGTGTATGAGGCACCAGTAAAGTGGCACAAAAGGAAAATAATAAGGTGACCATCGATCTAGGTAAAAATACCATGCAGGAACTAGAGGGCAAGCATGACAAAGAGTTGCATACCGAAGAACTAGATCAGGGTACCGAAGACCCCTTTGCAGACTCGGAGAACGTTGATTCTCCCTTTATTATTAAATGGTGACAAAAGTCAAGTGCGAGAAGTGAACACAAGAAGCAAAAGTTGATAAGTCCATTGGTTTGGAGGCCATGGTACTCACTATGGGGTACCTTGATGAGATTGGAGATACTATTAGGATTATGATCGAAGAAATTTGGGGCCATATTGAAGATCAGTACTAGCCCATTTTGACAAAGGTCCAAGCAGACCTGTTGGGTCCCTATAATACTAGTGATTACCCCACTACTATTGTAGTTATACCCCTTATTTATATTTTTGTGCCCCTATTACCCCCATATTGTTATTTCTGTGCCCATAGAATCCCTCTATTGTTATTTTTGTGGCTTTATATTATTATTGTTAGGTCGGCTGGATTATATTGTGACTCCTTAGACTCCTATATATAGAAAGGAGGTTTTGTCATTTGTATCATCCAAGAATTGTTCATTTATGTAATGTAAAGGAGGTTGCCCCCTCGAAGAGGCTGAATTCTAAGGCGTTGATCTATCTTTTCTATCTTTTCTTGAGCTGGTTTCATAACATTTGGTATCAGAGCTTTGGATTCTAGGGTTTCGCTGCTCCAAACAGGTCATCGTGGCATTTTCGCTATAACTTTTTTCTGTGACGTTTCAGAAGTTACAAAAAAAACCCATTTGAGAAGAATTGGCACTGAACCTTGGGTCCGAATTTCAGAGCTTTCACGCGATATATTTTCGGAGATATGATCTGAGGAAGTTGGTCTTTTTGCAGACTCCTGAATTACATTCAAAACAGGTGACCTGGGGAAAATCGTCATAACTTTCTCTCTGAGGATCGGATTGAAATTTCGTAAAAGGTACAGAAAGAGGACGGACTGTAGTTTCTTGTATGTGTGTTTCAGATTCAAAGGTTGAAACAGTGACTCGTGGCACGTCGTACAAGTTCGCTCTACTGAACCAGTCTAAAAGCAAGTCACTGTGGGAGATTTCACATAACTCTTCCTTGGAGAATCCAATTTGGCTCAGACTTGTGGCATTGGAAAGAGGACGCAGAAGGCTACTACAGGTAGAAATTTCAGAACTGGATGATCCGAAATTACAGAGATACATCAGATTCAATATCAGGCTTCTATAAAGTGAAAAAAGGTGTGTAGTTTTTTTTTAATTTTTGTGTAAGCTTGGTTTAACGGAATTCAAAGGGCATAGTAAAGCATTATTATCGGTAACTGATGCCCCGAGGAAAGAAAATGCAAACACCTAGTAAGGAACCTGAAAGCTCTAGCATGACTCATGAAGAAGAGGAAGAAATGCTACATGATATATCAAAATTACAAGAACAAGTGCAACAAATGTCACGCTCACAAAAGCTAACAGAAGCTAAGATAAGTGGCGTGGAATCTAAGATAAATGGTGTGGAATCTAAGATAAAGGGCATGGAAGCTAAGATGGAGGATTCGATGGTAAATTTGAAGATAGATTTGAAGACAGACATGGAAGAATTGAAGAAGTTGCTACAAGAAAGGGTCACTAATGGTGAAAAGGTAGTAAAGGAAACTCATGATGAGAACAAAAGAAATGTTAATCATGATTCCATAGACTCTAATGTTGGATCGAAGACTCACCATGTTCCAAAAATCGATATGAGGAAGTTTGATGGCAAGGATCCCGCCACATGGATATTACAGATGGAGCAATTCTTCGATCTCAATAATGTGCAAAACACACAAAAGGTACGTATGGCAACTTTATATTTGGAACCAAATCAGTTTGTATGGTATCAATGGCTTTGTTCTCGTAAACAATTTATCACTTGGGCAATTTTTACGGAAGAATTGATAGCACATTATGAGGATACAAAAAGCAACACTTTTTTTAGCCAATTGATAAGTCTCAAACAAAAGGGTTCAATAATGGAGCACATTGAGGAGTTCCAAAAATTGAACATAAGGGTAAAAGATATTCCAGAGGAGCATAGGATTGATGTGTTCATAGGGTCTTTAAAGGATAATATCCAACATGATGTGCGCCTTTGGGAACCTGATTCATTAGAGAAGGCATTCAGGTTAGCAAGAAAAATGGAAAGCAAAATTATGGCAACTAGGAAGCATACCATTCACAACTATAAAGACGGAAGTGTTGTTGCCCATAGTCTTCCACAACCTACAAGGTTGACACCACAACAATTGGAAGAAAAAAGAGCAAAAGGGCTTTGTTACAATTGTGATAGCAAATACACAAAAGGTCATAAGTGTGCTGAGAAGAAATTATTCTACATAGATTGTGAAGAGGAAGAAGAAAAGGAGCAAGAAAGGTCAAAAGAAGAGGATATATTCCAGGAACAAAGCCTAGATGAAGAACAAATAAATCCGACCATATCTTGTAATGCATTGGCGGGAATTACCACTCCTCAAACCATCAAGATAGAAGGACAAATCAAGAAGAAAAAGGTAATAGTGTTGATTGATTCAGGAAGCACCCACAATTTTATTCATTGTAGGGTAGCAAAAGAATTGAATTGCTTCCTATATCCAGCACCAGAGTGTCAAGTGATGATTGCAAATGGAGGAACAATAAATTGCTCTGGAAAGTGCCATAATATCAAGCTATCCATGGGAGAATATGTATTGACTAGCCCAATGCTTTCCATTCCAATGGGAGGTGCTGATGTTGTACTAGGAGTCCAATGGCTACAATCCTTGGGTACAATAGCTTTTAATTTTCAAGAACTTTTCATCAAATTTTCTTCGGAAGGAAAGGAAGTTGAATTAAGGGGTATTGCAGGGAAACCAGGAAATATAATCAGCTCTAATGGTATGACAAAGCTTCTAAAAAAGGAGCAAAGAGGTGTAATTGCACAATTATGTTCGCTAGATGTTTCCACATTGGAATCATCTATTTCTCCAGATCTCCAAAAAGTCTTGGACAATCATTCCAAGGTATTTGAGACTCCCAAGGTCTCCCACCTATGCGTGATCATGATCATGCTATTCATCTGATTCCAGGAAGTGTTCCTCCAAACATCAGGCCGTACAGATATCCCTATGTCCAAAAAAGTGAAATTGAACGTATGGTTGCAGAAATGCTAGAGGCTGGTATAATTCAACCGAGTCAAAGTTCTTTCTCAGCTCCAGTAGTATTGGTGCACAAGAAGGATGGATCATGGCGCATGTGTCCAGATTATAGGGAGCTCAACAAGCTCACTATTAAAGATAAGTTCCCCATTCCTGTTATTGATGAATTACTGGATGAATTGCATGGATCAATTTACTTCACCAAGTTGGATCTTCGTTCGGGATATCATCAAATCAGAATGAAGATTGAAGACATTCCAAAAACGGAATTTAGAACTCATGAGGGTCATTATGAATTTTTGGTCATGCCTTTTGGCCTTACCAATGCACCTTCAACATTTCAAGGTTTGATGAATTCAATTTTCAAACCATTCCTTAGAAAATTTGTGTTAGTATTTTTTGATGATATACTAATCTACAGCAAGTCTTGGAAGGATCATGTTGAACATGTTGACAGGGTGCTACAACTATTGGAGGAGAAACAATTATATGCAAAAAGATCCAAATGTTTCTTTGGAGTCCAGGAGGTGGAATATTTGGGTCATATTGTATCTCATGAAGGAGTTAAGGTAGACCCTAGCAAAATTAAAGCCATTAAGGAATGGAAAATCCCCACATCCATAAAGCATCTGCGAGGATTTCTTGGGTTGACAGGGTATTATCGCAAGTTTGTTAAGAATTATGGGAGAATAGCAGCACCTCTAACAACATTATTGAAGAAAGATTCATTTTCATGGACTCCGGAAGCAACAAAGGCCTTTGAACATCTTAAAGAGGCAATGTGCCAAGCACCGGTCTTAGCTACACCGGACTTCACAAAAACCTTTATTGTGGAATGTGATGCTTCAGGAAATGGAATTGGTGTTGTTCTAATGCAAGATGAAAGACCCATTGCTTTTGAAAGTCGTCCAATCAAGGGAAAGTTTTTAAGCAAAGCTATTTATGAGAAGGAAATGTTGGCAATACTCCATGCACTTAAGAAATGGCGACCCTACCTAATGGGAAGACACTTCAAGGTAAAAACGGATCATGATAGCCTTAAATACTTTTTAGAACAAAGATTATCCTCTGAAGAGCAACAAAAGTGGGTCACAAAGATGTTGGGTTATGACTTTGAAATCATCTACAAAAAAGGGAAGCAAAATGTGGTGGCAGATGCACTCTCAAGAAAGGATGAGGATGTGGAAGCATTGTTGTGTGCCATTTCTATTATCCAACCAGATTGGATAAACGAAGCAAGGGAGGAATGGAAGAATGACGAAGAAGTGTGGGCACTTATTCGAAAGCTACAACAAGATTCCAGTACTTCTGATACATTTAGCTGGCAAAATGATTCGTTATGGTACAAAGATCGCTTATACCTCTGTAAGAATTCCCAGCTAAAACAAAAGATTCTTATGGAATTGCACACTTCTCCCTTAGGAGGGCACTCAGGATTTTTAAAAACTTACCACAGGGTTAAGAAGGAATTTTTTTGGGATGGCCTTAAATCAGATATTCAAAAGTTTGTGGCGGAATGTTTGGTTTGCCAGCAAAATAAAGTTGAAACAATTAAGACACCAGGTCTATTACAACCTTTATCCATTCCAAGCCAACGTTGGGAGGAGGTTTCAATGGATTTTATCACAGGTTTACCCAAGTCTGAGGGAAAGAGTGTCATCATGGTGGTAGTTGACAGACTTACCAAGTATGCACACTTTTGTGCATTATCACATCCATTTAAAGCCAGTACAGTTTCTACTGCATTTATGGAAACAGTTCAAAAGCTACATGGAAACCCAAAGATTATTGTAAGTGACAGAGATCCCATTTTCACTGGAAATTTTTGGACAGAATTATTTTCTTGTCTTGGTACTCAGTTAGCTCATAGCTCATCTTATCATCCTCAATCTGATGGGAAAACTGAGATAGTAAACAAATGTTTGGAAGGATATCTTCGTTGCTTTGTATCTGATAAACAGACACAATGGGTCAAATGGTTGCCTCTGGCTGAATGGTGGTATAACACTTCCTTCCATACAGCAAAAAAATGACCCCATTTATGGCACTTTATGGGTATCAACCACCATCCATCACATCATATTTAAGAGAAAATTCTAAGGTTCAGGCAGTGGAACATCACATCGAACATCAACAACAAGTCCTCCAACTCTTAAAGGATAACCTCGTGTTGGCACAAAATAGAATGAAACAACAGGCAGATCAACATCGCAGTGAAAGAAGTTTTGATGTAGGTGATTGGGTATTCCTACGGCTACAACCATATAAGCAAATGTCCCTAAAGCAAGCTAAGAAGGATAATAAATTATCACCAAAGTATTATGGTCCGTACAAGGTGTTGCAAAAGATTGGTACTATGGCATACAAATTGGAGCTTCCTGCAGCTTCTCGATTGCACCCAGTCTTCCATGTTTCATGTTTAAAGAAGGTTATAGGTGACAAGCTCCCAATTCAAACAATATTGCCAGAACTTGATGAGGAAGGAAAAATTATATTGGAACCGGAAGCAGTCACAGAAACAAGAACTCGACAGCTACGAAATCGATCAATTTCATAGTATCTTATCAAGTGGAAGAACTTATCCGCTGAAGATTCCACATGGGAGGATTAGAATTTTATGCAGAAGTATCCAGAACTACTCAAGCGTTGAGGACACCACTTTTTTGAAGGAGAGGGGCATGTTGGGTCCCTATAATACTAGTGATTACCCCACTACTATTGTAGTTATACCCCTTATTTATATTGTTGTGCCCCTATTACCCCCATATTATTATTTCTGTGCCCATAGAATCCCTCTATTGTTATTTTTGTGGCTTTATATTATTATTGTTAGGTCGGCTGGATTATATTGTGACTCCTTAGACTCCTATATATAGAAAGGAGGTTTTGTCATTTGTATCATCCAAGAATTGTTCATTTATGTAATGTAAAGGAGGTTGCCCCCTCGAAGAGGCTGAATTCTAAGGCATTGATCTATATTTTCTATCTTTTCTTGAGCTGGTTTCATAACAAGACCTCACAAAGTTACCGGTTTAGGTGAGAGAGGTTGAAGTGAGTGTGAAACCAATGACATCAGGTAGTGCGCAGTCATTCCCCACCTCAAAGCTCTATGTTGTACCCCTGCCTGATGGGTCTTTACATTTGAATGATGCCATAGAACGGAAGAGTGCCCAAGTGCCCAAAGACATAAGTATTAACCTCGTGATGCTTCCCCTATCCACATTGCATGAGATACACTAGGGTGTAGCAGATGATATTAAGGTGTGAGAGCAATGGGCTCTCATAGTGATCAAGGATACACAGATCACCAGTCAAAAAATGTGTGATGAAAAGCACAAATATCTCTAGGACCGTGATGAGGTAGTTGCATGAAGGGCGCAGCTGGAGTAGGCCATTTCAAGAGTATGTAGTGAGCTCCAGATTCAATTGGAGGCTGATTTTGAAGACAAAGTGCAGCAGTTAGAAGATGCGTTTAGGGAATCAAAGGCATAGGTAGATAAAGTTTGTTTCAATCTGTAACTCCAAATTACTGAGCTTCAATTGAAGCTACAACGCACTAGACCACTAGAGATTTGAGAGTAGTACGAGGCTTACATTAGAATAGACAGGGTGAAGCTCGATGCTGTTATAGACATTTTTGGGCACTGCAACCCCAATCATAAATGTCCATAAACCAAGGGCTCCTAAGTCCCTAAAAGTTTTGTGCCAACCCCTAAAAGAAAAAGGTCAACTGATTACAGCATCTCCCAGAAGTTCTCCATGAAAAACTACTCAGAACTGGTCAAAACGGGACCATCTCACCTGCTCCATGGTCAAAGTGCGCTGCATCCCCCTAAATGCACACGGGAGGTGCGATGCATACTGAAAAGCCCTTCTATGGGGTGCGATGGGTGAGAGTGGACAAATGGCAGGGTCAATTTGTGAGGTGGAGGATCATGGAATCTTCCAGAAACGTCTCCTGTGACACTTGCCTCTATGCATTCACCCAGGGATGAGTAACAGATCATCAATCTCCAAGTGGAATCAAGAACTATCAGAGAGACGACACTAATCAAATCTCAGAAGCTGACTCACCCCCCTTGCAAACATCTATATATGGATCCCTCATCCCAGAGATCCAGAGGCTGGAATTTTGTATCTTGTAAGGAAGTGCTGCTGGTTTCTTGGTGTAACATCATAGTGTTGGGTGATCTAAGCTTTTCATGAGGTGAAGAACGGCTTTCTTGCTGAGAGGATGACGCTGGGTCAAAACAATTGGTTGTAATACTCTTTGCTATTCTTGGTTATTAATAAAGCTATTCGAGTTTTCCTCCACATTCTTGTATGATTGATGATATATGCATTTGTGTGGTCAATATATATCTGGTCCTATATTGTTTATGATAGTAGATCTCTGTTCTTGGATAATGTTATGTTTCTTTAATTCTACAGGTACTCTTTGAAGCTGGGTAAACGAGGAAGCAAGTGGCAAAGATCTATCAGAAGGGAGAGGAATCAAGCAAGGAACCAAGCACAAGACAGAGGTTGGTCTCCTTCTTTCCCCTCTTATCTACCTCTCATAAAGGAAAACGAAAGTGGTTTTAGTTTGTTTGTTTCTAAGGTAGCTACCAGCCTTAGTGGGACTAGCAGCTCTGCATAGACACTAGATTTCCTGATAACAAAATGGCAACTCCACTGGGGAGCGAATAGATTGTTTGTTTCTCTATATTTGTTTGCTTTATAAACTTACAGATGGATCCTGAAGTCAAGCCAGCTAGCCTTCGAACTGCATTTTCTATGCAAGTGCAAAGTAGATCAATGCTACTTCAGTCTATCTCCGGGTTTTGTTTATGAACTGAACAATCGATTTACAAGCTCTCTAATTGCCCTTGTGGTGGCTCCAGTAGCCTCCTTAGATCTACCCCTGTGATTTATTTATTGATTACCACTTGCTCGGCCAAAATCCCTGAATTGTGCTGCAAATTGTGATCAAGAACTAGATCAAAAGTCTTGCACTGTACCATCGCACCCTCCCTTCAAGGATATCAGTATGCATCGCACTTCCCATGTGCTGTAGGTGGGACGCATACTGGAATCCCTGTGAAACAGGTGCACTGATCAGAAAGGGCTAATTTTGCCTTCAGACTTTGGTTTTTTCACTCTTTTAAGCTATATTCAGGAGTTTTGCTGTCTGTAGTCAGTATACCTCCGTTGGAAACCCCCTTCCTTGCCATTATTCCACCTCTATTGTGCAAAGAACTGTAAATGTTTTTATGTATTTTGATCCATTTTTAGTTCTCTTTTACAAAGAAGTAGTGTAATTGAACTGTCGTTTCTTGATTTGGAAGTGTCGCAAGTGTCGTTTTCAGTCATAGAAGAGAATCCGATTGTTCTTGATAGTCGATTACACTGTTACTCTTGTATTTGATTTGAATTAATAGTTTTTCAAGTGTCGAAAGCAAGTTTTCAATTCCAAATAACAAAGTTTCGTCATTGTCTTCATTTTGTCTTGAAAAGAAACTTGTTAGCAATGTCGCTTTGAAAAATAATTTAGATTTGCGCTTAGCTTTCCTTTTATCATTCACACATTAAGAAGGCTGAAAACAAATACATGCATGTGCATTTGCATTTAGACTGTTTGTTGGTTTGATTTAGGACAGTGCATATAGTGTGTGCTCTCTGCTCTATGTTGAAATAATATCGTCTCTCTTTCCTTAGTAGCTAGGATTTTCATTGCAAAAAGAAGATTAAACGATTTTTTATCATCTTAGATTGCATTTTAGGAAATTGTATATCTACATCACGCGGTGAACCTAAAAGGAAAATTTCTTAAGCAAGATCAACTGTAAAATAAATTTAATGAATCTAAAAATGCTTTGGAACCTAATGCACAACATTTAGAAGTCTAGGCTAGAGACGTATTCCGGCATCGTAAAGCCTGGTAACTGTTGTTTTCATTGCTGGTTGGGTGATTCCTCCACTTTGAGACAATAAGTGCCAGTATGGACTTGTGCTCCCATGTACCGTTGAGTATATATTGGGAGACCACAATAGGCTTTATCCTTTATCCATAGGAAGCTGTGTCTGCTGCCCTGTCGATCGCAATGCACTGAACACAACATTCGGGAAGATTGACTGCCGTACCGTAAAAAGTATTCTGCAGTTTTGCGATTGGTTTGGTAATCCCTCTCTCTCAATTTCCAGAGTAGTGTCTTTCGTTCCTTTTCAGACTCCTTAAAGGAAAATGTCCATCTGAGCATTTGTCACTTCAAGCTCATTAAAAATCGAAGGCAACTAGAGTCATCTTTCATTTTTTCTCAACTCTTAAAAATTGAAAAAACAAGTTGTGTCAAAGCGTCTAAAATTTATTTTAATTAGAATAAACATCACCTTTCCTACGTTGGTCTTAGGTTGAGAAAAATGGAGTCCACCAACCAAGGATTTCCCCTTGGAGGAAATCCTAGTCCTTTCTCCTCTTGGGGAGATGTTGGTGCACCCCATATGGCCACATTGTCGCTTCTCGGATTGACAATCGGCTTGCCTGTATGGCTCTTCTCGACCTCTGTTGTTCAGAACGTCGTGATTCCTGAACAATCAAATCAGCAACTAAACGATACCAGAGTTACCCCCCAACCTTCTACTTCATCCAATTCTCCCTCTCCTCCTTCCTCTTCGCTTGATGAAGCTGGTAAAGCCAAAAATCAAGTGACTGAGAAGAAGAAGGAGAAGAAGAAGAAAGAGAAGAAGAAGAAGGAGCCAAAGGCAAAAAGGAGCAACCAGGCATCATCTAGCAAAAATCCACACACTGCACCATCCAGGCCTAAATCGCCATGTGTCATTTGCAAAGGAGACCACTATCATCGATATTGTCCTTGCATCCCTCGGATCTTAAGGGACTGGTCTCCTCGTTTGCACAATCCAGTGTCATCAACCTCTGACGATCATGTTGGAGATACACTGTCAACTAGTGAAAGTGAAGTCCCTGGACAAAAGGAAAATGTAAATTTCCTTGTAAACTGTGTAAAGGCGATCACGCCGTCCACCGTTGTCCCTTCTTAGATGAGGCCAAAAAAGTTTTGGATGACCACCCAGTTTCACCGTTACGGCTTCGTCCTGGATATAAGAAACTCTTGCCGAGTCCGTCACTAGTTGAAAATCTGGCTGACACACCATTGTGGTCGGCTGAAGCGTCTATCATTGAAGATGAACCCTCTGAATCCACACCAAACAAAAGTTAAAAGGTCAAGGTAGTAGTTGACCCGGTCTTGCCTTCAGAAGGTCCATCTTCGAATGATACGGTCATCAGAGAGAACAAGAACGACACCGTTCAAATTCTCTTCGTAAGCACAAACTCCGACGAACATGGGGGCAGTCTACCTATTACTTTACCACAGGAAGGAGTTTCGTCAGAGTCGTATCCGGCCGTCTATTCGGTCCCACCTCTAAGAAACGTAGTTGTTTCCTTCGATTGGAATCTGCTAGGCAAAGCCCATTTACCGGCTAGTGTACCATTTCGAATCATTGCTCAAATATATAGAATGGTCATGGCCAGTACCATCATAGATGAAGGGGCTTCTGTGAGTATCCTTTCCAACTGCTTGGAAAGCACTTGGTTCGCCATCGCTTTTGCCTGAAATGAGAAATCTAACAGGCTTTGGCAAAGGAACCAGTCGACCGTTAGGGATCCTTCCCAATGTGCTGATAACATTGAGAAGGAAAACCGTTCACATGAATGTAATGGTAGTCCAAAGACCGCTGGATTATAATCTACTCCTTGGATGCGACTATATTTATTGCACGGGAGCCATTGTCTCCTCACTCTTTAGAGTAATGTGTTTTCCGCATGAAGGAAGAGTGGTCAAGCTCATAGACCAGCTTTCATTCCCGAGTTGACACATAGCAAATAGTCAAATACCATCCTTGAATGGTCTTTTCATGCAAGGAATGTCTCATCAATCCCCAGTCCGTCCACCTGATGAGCATGAGTGATTCGGAGGACATGAATGAAACCCAGCGGGCATGCACCCTGGCCTATTTTGACAGGAAAACCTTGGGTATAGGGTAGGTTTCCGCAAAGGATATATGACTGGTTTATGAGATTAGACTGGAATAAGATTCCTTCATCAAAGTTATGTGAGTGGAGCTAGTTGTGCCACTCACCTTTGTTTATTTCGGTAGACATCGCCGAGGAAGTGTTTTGTCTGAAGTATGGATAGAACAGTCTTTGGTAACCCGGAAATTTTTCGCTATACCCGGGGGCATGCAAACCTTTTGGCGTGCAAGCGAAGAGTGACCATTTATTTTTTAAATTTGTAGGTCCTCTAACCCTTTAAACTCGTAGGATTGGTCGTTTCCTAACTTGCATAAAGAAAGGATGCGGGGAAAAGCTTTGAAAAAATGCCATTTTAGATGAGACATCCTTATTATACGACTGGATCGAGCAGTTTTAATGTGAAATTCAAGCTTGTTAAAAAATAAACATAAGCAATGAGCAAACGTTCCCCCAGAGTTTAAGCTCATTAAAAAATGAACCAATTTCTAGTAAATAACCATCGTGAATGCATTATCATCAGCCTTTTAAGCCTTGGTCGTGTTCTCATCATCACCTCCACTCTATATTGGCTAATCATTCACCTCCATTCGATTGTTTACCCTTTTGGAGGAACAGCTGTGAAGAGTGATCCTGTTAGCCATCCTTGTGACACTGCCGTGATTGGAAAATTCCAAACCTTACCTGGAATTAGCTGCTACCCAAATTTATCACTCATTCCTCGAAAAACGAGTCTCCTTTAAGCTCTTTTCATCTGACTTGTAAAATATGAAAAGATTGCCGAGAAATTGGCCTCTTCAGCTCGTTAAAGTGACTGGAAGTGCTATCCCTCCTTTAGATTTTAATCTTTTTGGACTTGAGGGATTATTACACAAAAAGATCGAGCGCTTGTTTTGTGTTCGGCTCATTAAAATTACCAAAAATTCATCCCTTCTGTATTATTTTATACTTTTTCAAACTTAAGGGATTATATGACGAAAAAGGATTGTCGGAGTTTTCTTTACGTCCCTTTTTAGACTCTCTAAAATTGAAAAGGACCGAGTTATCTTTGTCGTTAAACTCATTAAAACCGAATAGCGAAAAAATTGTCCATATAGACAAGAACGAGTTTCACTATCGCTAGGCTCATTAAAACATAGTGATGGGTTTGCCCGAAGGGAAAATTATAGAACAAGCATATGTTATCCTCCTCAAGCTTGACAAAAATAAAGAGGTACTGGTCAGCAATGACTGGGGAAAAATTGGGAAGAAAACTTGAAGAAACTTTATTGGTAGCAAGTCGCTCTTGAACATGACACTTTCACTCCGCATCCAAGTCGGGTTGGGTTGTTCCGTTCACTAGTCATATCACCATTGGTCCATCACACCATCCATATTTGGTGTTAAAGCTACCAATCCATCATGTCAGTGTCGCCGATATGTTCAAGAGAAGTCGCTCAGAGAATTCACCTGTGTCTCATCCACTGCAATACATTTACGCTCCATTATTTCATGACCGCCACCCTGAACCTTATGTCATCAGATCATTTTCACCTCCATTAAAATCATTTGCTCCATTCCGTGTCATTGATGTGGGATTCACTAAGGCCCTCCTATGACGGATCGCTTCTTGTCGACATCAGCTCATTATCCAGGAAGTCGATCTAGGAACAACCCTTTCAGTACTTTGAAGCTTGCATGCCTCAATGGCAAGTTTCTCACTTCCAGCGACAGGTTTACATCAATGGCCTTCAACCGAAAGATTTTGCATGGTGTTCGATGCCAAGTCCCTTATTCACACCATGTGAATTGTACTATAGTACCTTGAGGGTCATCATTATTATTGGTGATTCCTCTCGCGCCTGTTAACAGCTTACATCATTGGCTGGTAATCAGGCAATGTCTTTCCATGTTCGACTCCAGAACATCTCTCACATGGATCAAATTGTACTTTGAGTGAAGATCGAACGAGATTGAAGACCCCGGATCTAGTTTCATCCATCCGGGCTGTGATATATATTCAGGAAAATAAAGACATGAAATGTACATCATTATTGCACAGATAATCATCCAATCCAAGGGATGATGGCTCGACCAGAATCATCAGTCTGCACTTAGACGATTGTCTATCTTATGTACACGAAAATGAATTTATAAAGCTGATCATGGAAATGCCCGCCTCAGCTAGATCATGAAAATATTATGAAGATAATGTATTGTATTGTATCTTATTACAGGTCGCCTTCCAGCTTGAAAAAACTTTGGATCCTCATGATAAAGAATTTCACCCGACATCAAAAGATTAACTACCTCATGCTTTAGGGGGCAACTGTTATAGACATTTTTGGGCACTGTAACCCCAATCATAAATGTCCATATACCAAGGGCTCCTAAGTCCCTAAAAGTGTTGTTCCAACCCCTAAAAGAACAAGGTCAACTGATTACAGCATCTCCCAGAATTTCTCCATGAAAAACTACTTAGAACTGGTCAAAACTGGACCATCTCACCTGCTCCATGGTCAAAGTGTGTTGCATCCCACCTAAATGCACACGGGAGGTGCGATGCATACTGAAAAGCCCTTCTATGGGGTGCGATGGGCGAGAGTGGACAAATGGTGGGGTCAATTTGTGAGGTGGAGGATCACGGAATCTTCCAGAAACTTCTCCTGTGACACTTGCCTCTCTGCATTCGCCTAGGAACGATTAAGAGATCATCAATCTCCAAGTGGAATCAAGAACTATCAGAGAGAGGACACTAATCAAATCTTAGAAGCTGAATCACCCCCCTTGCAAACATCTATATATGGATCCCTCATCCCAGAGATCCAGAGGCTGGAATTTTGTATCTTGTAAGGAAGTGCTGTTGGTTTCTTGGTGTAACATCATAGTGTTGGGTGATCTAAGCTTTTCATGAGGTGAAGAATGGATTTCTTGCTGAGAGGATGACGCTGGGTCAGAACAATTGGTTATAATACTCTTTGCTGTTCTTGATTATTAATAAATCTATTCGAGTTTTCCTCCACATTCTTGTATGATTGATGATATATGCATTTGTGTGGTCAATATATATCTGGTCCTATATTGTTTATGATAGTAGATCTATGTTCTTGGATAGTGTTATGTTGCTTTGATTCTACAGATACTCTTTGAAGCTGGGTAAACGAGGAAGCAAGTGGCAAAGATCTATCAGAAGGGAGAGGAATCAAGCAAGGAACCAAGCGCAAGACAGAGGTTGGTCTCCTACTTTCCCCTCTTATCTACCTCTCATAAAGGAAAACGAAAGTGGTTTTAGTTTGTTTGTTTCCAAGGTAGCTACCAGCCTTAGTGGGACTAGCAGCTCTGCATAGACGCTAGATTTCCCGATAACAGATGTTGCAGTCAAGGAGTGTAGCCAGTTGTTTGAAGAAACTCTAGAACTATGGGCCTCGCTATAGGAAGACCCACAGGTCAAGAATATTGAAGTTTCCATTTAGGATAAGCAGCTACAGTATGATGAGATAAAGGCAATGATGTACACCTTAGTCCCTATGCAACGGTTCACCCGGCTTAAAGATGGGACATCCCTACAAGGACAGATCGAGGAGCTACAGAAGAAGATGCAGATCATCACTACACGAATGTAGACATGGGAGGAAGAAGCAGGGAAGCTCTCAGATACTATGGAAGGCACACTCAAGAGTATTCAACAGACACAACAAACCATCAGCTTAGCAACAGATGGATGAACTATGGAGAATTTGGTCAATGAAGTTCGACAAGCAACTGTTCAATATAGAGAGCCACTTCACCGAGAGAAGTCTTCATTCACCATCTTGAAAGCAAAGATTTAGAGTGTACTAGTGGAGAGACTTGAGGATGAGTCACATAATTATGTTGGGGGACTATTGGGACGGGGTCCCCAAGGTCAGTTTTGTTAAAATATTGTAATTATCCACATTTTAAGGAGTGGAGTGGGAGTAAACGTAGGTCAAATAGGAGTCAAGGGGTTTTATGAAGGTCAAAACACCTTATATTTTGGTATTGATCTAAGATCCGCCCATGGGTTATGGACCATGGTATTGTAAGGGTAAATGATATACAAAGGGATGTCTTAGCAAGTCTAAGGCAACTTATTTTTGATGAGATGATATGTTTTGAGTCTGTAGTTGTAGATTTTTTTGCGTTTTGGGTGAAGGGGAATGTTCCTACAGTTGAGTGCACAGAGACCTTGGTAAGTCTGTAGTTGAGTGCACAGGCCCCAAGAGCTATGTTCGAAAGGTCTGGAAAGTTGTATAAGGAATATTTGAAGTAATAAAAGATATTTGAAGAATTTTATATGTCTATTTTTACGCACTTATGTATTTTTTGTACTTACACGCAACTGAATGATATTTATCTGTATTTTATCTTAATTACTCCGTGAAGATCCAGGACAACTATTAGAAGTTATTTTATGCATGATTAGATGGTTACATGAATATTATAACTCTCTTTAACAAAAGATAATTTGAGTTCCATGGATAAGGGTTCACAAAGGTCAGATCAGAACTAAAACTACAGAAACCACCTTAAACCACATCACATAGCCTTCTGGATACAGAAGATTGGTTATAGTATCCCCCAATACTGCCTCAAGTGAGATTGCAGCCTACGCTACGTGGGTTGTTGCTGAAAGGGCCAATAGTGTAGGGTTTTTTTGGTTAGCGCAACTAACTTTGAGCTTGGGGCCAAGCCCCCTCAAGCCAACAAGAGGTAGGAAGAGGCATAATATCCTATGATCATCAATGGATATATCCATGAACTCCAGGTTGGCTATCTATATAGGGTCATCATCAAGGGAATCATGTGGAACATGTGGAGAGGTGACCCATTTGGGCGAAGGATTTTGGTCATATTCCATATTGGGATGGAGTTTTTGACCAACGTCAGGAGGTACTAATGGGACTACTGAAGAGAAACTTTATTTCACAACAGGTAGCGGAGGATGCTCACGATATTGATAAACTTCCATAAGATTAGGAGACACCACCCAAGGATCAAGAGGTCTATGGGGTCCACAAGTGTTGGAAGAGATCATATGCACAGGAGATTTACAAGATGTAGTAGGAGTGTTGGGCGGTGGTAATTGAGGAATACCCGATAAGAGATGACCTTTTAAATAATCCCATGCCAACATTTTGATATTGACCAAGGTTGTATTCCACAAATGGACTAAATTCCCCTTAGTGGAGAGTTAAGCCAATGGCACACAATAGTCAAGCTGATCAATAGTGACAAAATTTCCCTCATGAGGAAAGAAAAGGACATAGAATATACATGAAATAATGGTTTTCATGGCATAGAACCAAATAAAACCAAGGAGAAGGTTGTAATCTAAATAGGCATCAATGAATTCAACATTGACGTATACAGTTTCCCCCCCTAACTCAATGGAAAACTTGGGAAGAACCCTATTAGGTACAAAATTGTGTGCATCAAAGGCTTGAAGAGTAGTGTTGTATGTAGCAAGTGTTGGAGAGACAAGGGCCTTCCAGCATGATACTGACATGACAAAAGTGGAAAAGCCTTCATCAATCAAAGTGTGATGAATATTCTTGTGGAATATAGATAGGATAATATGAAAAGAAATTAGATGGGAAATTCGAGGAGAATCCTTGTCAGCATTGATCGCAATGATGTTTGAGTCAAATGGATCTACTCCACCAATGGAAGACAACAAGGCCTTTTGTTGCCAAGGAAAACTTTGCAAAACCTCCATGAATGACATGGCACATGGAGCCTTAGCAAGATCTTCAACCACTACAACAAAAAGGATGTCACATATAGTGACGGTCCTTAAAATAGTGTTGTTGTAAGTGCATATGGTGATGTTCCTTTAATATTTTTCACCAAATCCATTTTCAGTGACAATTTTGGTGAGGATTTTTAAAGGCTTGTCACTAATTCTCTCTTTGGAGATGATGAGCCTTATCATTGGGTAATTATATGGGCCTTAATTCACCTCCTAGCTTAGTCAAACCAACTATTCTCACAATTTATTGCATACTTTTGATTATATTTTGTTTATGAGATGAGTTAGAGTTGGATATTTTTCTTTGTGGTCTAATGTGCATTTAATGCAAGATTAAGGGATAAAAGAAAGGAATTTTGGCAAAGACCTTGGTCAAAACTTGAATGGGACAAGGAAAGGAATTATAGGAGATAAATCCTCCTCATTTACTACCCCTCCATTCGAATATTCCTCCATCATCTTTGAGTGCAAACAGCCAAATCATGAGGACAAGAAGGCAGCCGAGCAAGTGAAAGTCAAAGCACTAGTTTATCTCAAGTTTTGGAGCCAAGCCTCCCTAATTTTAAGGAAGTCATTAGAGACTTCAGATGTATAAGAAGAGAGGTCTAGGACCTCAATAGGATTCAAATTTTTTATTGTAAAACTATACTTTATTTTCAAGTTGCAAGACTTGTTACAGTTTTTGATGTAATCCATGGTTTTGATAATACGAATGAGTTTTGTTTTGAGCCAGCACTGAGTTAACTTAGAGGGATGAAGCTCTTGGGTTAGGGCCCAACTCTAGTAGCCAAGGCTTATCTTTATTGTACATGTATTCTAGCATAGATTCATGGTTTAATTTCTCATTTGCTTAAGTAGCTGCATTTCCATTACAACAATATAGAGTGGATTAGTTGTGTTTTAGTTTGCTTCCATTTGTGCCTTCTTTCAATTAGCAGGTTAGAAAGGAGAAAAAGATCGCCATAAGGCTATCAGCAGGTGTCTTGGCCTCACCTCCTCCCTCTGGGACCATGAATTGAGGAAGAGACCCTTCAGCAACCCCAAAAACATAGATTTCTAGTTCTTGTATGAGCTTTGGAGTTTGTTGTCTTGATTCAGTGCTTGGTTCATTTCATTGTCATCTTTTTCCATCACTCTATTTCTATAATAATATCTCTCATATTCTCATTTCCTTTAGCACTTTATTCATGCATAATATGGGAAACTAATTCATTTTTTTCTAGTTTATGAGAATGTATCTTGTTGCATAGTGCTTGGAAGACACACAAGTTTTAAGCATTGTAGGTTCTTCAGGAGGAGATCTAGACTTCATCACTAGCATCCATCTTTCACCTCATCTGCCTCAACCATCTCTCGGTCCACCCTCACCCTCACTAGATTTTTTGCCCTTTTTCATTAAAATTCCCCTAGACACATTGAAATGCTTAAGCGGAAGATAATAAATCACATCTTAATCAGATTATACCTGTGGATTTCCTTACCATATGATCCATGACAAACCTAACCAATCACCATCAATTGTGTGTCGCATAACTGATGTATTCATTTCAACGTTTGACTTTAGGTGTTCCAAATCTCCACTGTGGATCTATCTTGCTTGATCCAACGACTATCGCGTCAACTGCTCGCCAACTAGCTTGGCCAATCTCCACTGTCAATTTGTCTCACTTGATCCAATAGCTATCACATCACTCACTCACCAACTAGCTTTGCCGATCTCCATCGTTGATTTGTCTTGCTTGATCCAACAACTATCGCGTCACTCGCTTGCCAACTAACTTGGCTGATATCCACCATTGACCAATCCTACGTGATCCAACGACTATCGTGCAATCTCACTTGAATTATTGCACTACCGATATCCAATCGATAGCATGTGAGAAAAGTGGTCTTCCCATGCTACGTGTCACCCACTTAGGCTAATCGCGTGAAATTTAGGAATACCGCTTACAACTCTTAGGGCGTGTGAGATACTGCTTACCACCTATGAAGACCACTCCATCATTTTGCACATTTTCCACCCTTCTGTCAACGCGTGACTTGATGTGATCCATCCATATATTAAATTAATCTCCTATGATAAGTTCTCTACCTCTCATCTTCCGTTAATCCTGTTCGTTGATCCGACTAATCCAACAGTTCCTATGCATTGTTGCTTCATTACTTATTCCTTTCACTAATTTCATTCTTTGATTGCTCTTCCACTTGACTACTTCCCAAACTTTGTTCGGTGTATTATTTAAATGTTTCCACTCGTGAGCTTTGATTTGGTTATTCAATCAGAATCCAACATTGTCCGATCATCGGAATACTCCTCTGAACCCTGTCCTCTCTCTCAGATTCTCTTTGAATTCCCTACACACTTATGTTATGCAGAATTAATCTAATCCACACACAATTCATAATTCAATTACTCAATCCACACCACACTATTGGAATATAATCCTAACATCTACATTTATTTTTTAGCCTAAGTATCCTTAACTTAAACACATGCACTAAAAATCATGTTCACACTTGGTTTTTGGTAAACTAGCTCGGTGGACCAACTTTACCTTGTTTTTTTCCTTTAAAGGCTTAATGTTATGGAAATATTGGTCCAACCACTTTCCTAAACCATTTTTACATCTAAGTGCATGTTCACACCTAACCACACCTCATCCACTTGAGTTATTTGAGGATTGGCGCCCCACATGAAGATTCCCCCTTAAATCAAGGGATTTAGTCCCCTGGATCATTTTAGCATGTTTTAAAGTTGTCATCCTTGGGAAATGCACCACTCATCATGCTTTCCTTGTGGCTGATAGTTGGCATAGGTTGTATTGAGTCATTGTTGCTATTTTAGGCCTCCCTTTAGCTTTTCTTATCCTTTTCTAGTTTTTCCCTAGTTTTCTAGATTTGGCAATTTTTATATAACCACCTCCCTTTGGGATTTGAGGTTTGGTTGCTCATGTATTACTATTTCTCATTAATTTAATAAATTTATTTTATGGAAAAAATCTTTCTCTCCTCTCTTGAATATCAACAAATTACTTGTGTTTAATTTAACTAGAATTCTAGATCTATCGGAGTTTCTGCACAAATTCTACATGGTATTAGAGCTAGTTCGAATCTAGTGGATTGTACATGGTTTTATTTGTAGGTATAGATCATCAAGAGGTGAAGAAATCAGAAATGGATCAAATCTCTTAGGCCACAAAAATCATTCTAAATCCTTTAAATTACTTCGAATGGAAGACAGAGATCACTCTGCTCCTTTGAAGCAAAGGGCTTTATAGGGTAACAATGGGTATGAAGACTGAACCGACTTCTACAGCGGAGAAGATAAAGTATTTCAATAAATTATATGAAGCAACTGGGTTGATATGCCTATAAATTTCTAGATAACTCCTCTTTCACTTCAGTAGAGCCACCACTCCCGATACAGTCTAGACCACATTGGAAGGACTATTCGGCAAGCAGGATGAAATGAGAGTGCATCAACTAGAGAATGAACTCATATCCCTCACTCCAACTCATTTTAGAAACATGCAAGAATAATTCACCAAGTTTAAATCCCTCCTCATTTAACTTGATGCATGTGGAGTTAAGAAAGAGGAAGATCAACTCATCCTTTTGATTCTCTCGAAATTAGGCCTTGAATATTTCGTATTTGTATCATCTTTTCAAGCATCTAAACTGACTCAGGAAAAATGGAAAATGCATCCATTGAATGACTTCATTGCAGCATTGACTCAAGAGCAAGCTAGGTTATTCCAAATGTGTGCCATCAAGTGTTCAAAGAACCAAGCATTTGCGGCTACTGATGCTCCAAAGAGCAGGGAAAAGACAAGCAAAAAGGGAAGGGTAAAGCTAATGAACCGAAGAAGGGGAGACCTGTACAATCTTCAGAGAGCTCTTCTTTGCCTAAGGGTAAGATGAAGAATGAAAGAAAACTTTGCATCTAATGTTCGAAAGCTTTTCATCCCGAAGAAAATTGCATGAGGAAAACAATCTATGAGATGGCTAAGCAATTGCAGCAGCACAATCTCACCGTGCCCGAGAATGCAAAGAAGAAGGATGATAACAAAACGGAAGATGGGAGAGGGAGAGCATGAGATGGTCATGCTTTAATAGCTGTCACATCCACTCCATCAGCTTGAATCCTTGATTCATGTGCATCGAAGCTATGGCATGAAATATTTTGCCATCTAAACTATAAGTACTTGCATCAACTCAGCAAGGAAAACATGGTAGAAGGATTGCCCGCTATTAAATTCACAAGCGGTGTATGTCAAGGATGCATTCTTAGAAGACATCCAGAGAAAAAGTTTGACAAAGGGAAGTCACAAAGAGCTTCTTCACCTCTTGGGCTGATTCATAGTGACATCACAGGCCCATTCCCACTGCCTTCAATCAGTAAGGCTTGATATGTACTCACCTTCATAGATGATTTCTCTCGCTTTACTTGGGTATTTTTTCTAAAATTAAAATCGGAAGTATTTGAATGTGATGAGCCTCATAAATGGGTAATTATATGAGCTCATTTTACCTCCTAACCTAGTCAAATCAACCATTCTCTTAGCCTATTACATGATTTTCTGATTATATTTATGCTTATAGAGTGAGTTGAGTTAGTTATGATGCCATGAGGTCTAATATGTGTTTAATGCAGATTATTGATGATTTTTGTGGTCAAAGTCAAGGATACAGTGGAAAAATGGTAGCAATAACTCGAAGTGGACAAAGGAGAGGACTTATAGGAGGGAATCCCCCTCATTTATTACTCCCCACTTCGAATTCCCCTTCATTCAGCTCGGAGTACAGGCAACCAAGTCATGCATTAGCAGGCAGCCGAGCAAGTGGAGGATAACTGATGTTTATCTCGAGTTTTGGGAGCCAAGCCTCCCTGATTTTGAGGAAGTTATTGGGAGCTTCATTTGTATAAGTAGAGAGGCCTAGGGCCTCAATAGGGTCAAATTTTGGTTGAATTTTTGTTGTAGTATTGCTTATGTAACTCTACTCGACTTCGAGCTTAGTATCTTGATAGTTCCTGTAACCTTGTTGTTGTTTTGAGAATAAAGATGGAATCCTTTTTGAGTTAGCACTGAGTTAATTCAGAGGGCTGAAGCTCTTGGGTTAGGGCCCAATCCAAGTAGCCAAGTTCCTCTTTTCTTGTATTTGTATGTTTCATTTCAGTTTGTAGATTAGGTTGTTGTTAGATGTATTTATTTTATGGCTAAGAATAGGTTGTTTTTGATGATTCAGTAGTTTGTTTCCATTTGTGTTTTCAATAGCAGGTTAAGTAGTGATAAATAAAAGATCAAAAAGGCTAGCAGCAGTGCCTTGGCCTCTCTTCCTCCCTTTCGGACAATGATCTGAGGCAAAGACCCTCTTGCTGCCCCAAACACATAGATTTTCCTCCTTTATAGGACTTCTAGTGTTTGCAGCTTTGTAATTGGTTCATAGTTTAGTTTTCTTTGCTTCAGAACTTCTTCATCATGCTCATTTCCTTATTTACAATAGTATTCTTTCATGATTTTCTTTCCGTTGTGGCCAGCAACAACCCCCCCCCTTTTTTCATTTAAGTGTTGTCCAAAGTACTAAATCAATGGGGACCCTTAGTTAAAACTTTAGGAAAAGCTAGAGTTTCCTTTCTTTGAAATAAGGTTACCATCGTAAGCTTAGGAAGATCTTTTGAATACTTTAAAACCTAAGTTTATGATAAGAAAAATCTTTAAAAAGTCGCATCATAAAATGACAGAAAAACTCCTCCATTTGGGTATAATCCTGGTATGTGCAAGATTCTCGTACTAAGTGATATATCGCATCGCAATAAAGTAATGCCAATGGGAAAGCCTTCAAGATTTTCCGATTTGCGATAACCCCAATCACAAGATCGCATATCGCAGGAATGGGCTAACAAAAATATGGCAAGCATAAAACTTCTGCGATCTACGATGTGTGCAATATTGCGATCTGCGATAGCACGATGGTGCGATAATGCGATGTCGCGATCTGCGACGATTGCGAACCATATCGCAAAATCACCCCATCACAAAACTTTCGGGCGCTTTATTCAAGAAAAGCCACTTACCATAATCTGACTTAAGATCATGCACTTTTAATGATAATAAAGGAATTAGTTGTCATCTATTAAATGTAGACGCGTGCTTTTGCAAAGAATTACTTCACGTAAGGTGGCATATTTGATATATCTGCTACATTTAAGACTCTCCCATCACCTTTCTTGATCAATCATTTCCATTTGTGAGCTGCAAGAATGAAGAACGAAAGGCGATACAGAGCCATACGCAGGAAGAATTGGGAAAGAAAAGTAAGGCTCAGGGCTCTGAGGTGAAGGAGATGGCACCTTTATATACAGACACAGCTTGTAACAGAGATGCGGGAATATCAACGTGGGAAATCATGTGTTGTTGGGAAAAGTATCCAATTCGGAATGCCCCTATCCCACTCTAAGGTGTGATAGTGCCTTAGCAACAAACAAGGTAAACTAATTGAGTATTCTTCTTTATGAAACGTAAATGAGGAGCAAAGATGTAACTAACCTGTGTCTTCCGCTAGTTTTTTGATCCAATCACTCCTCTCTTCAGTAGCTCCCAGCTTCTTGCTCCTTCACCGGCCCAACTTCACCGCTGCAAGATCACAAGAGAGAGAAACTACACAAAGATACAGACATACATTCATAAAAAGCTCAAGATCAGGTTAAGCTAAACATGTAAGCATAACAAAACATCATTGGTACACAGCATGTAGGAGAAACTCAAATAGTTTATTGATATAATAAGAAAGTCCAAGAGTAGATACAACCAACTGAGGAGGTCTTTTCATTGGAGATTCAGTCCCGCATAGGCTGAATATAACCCTAAAAATTTGGCCATTTTCACCCCTCTTTTTATATATATAGCGCAGAGGTTTTTCAAGATTCCCCTCAATTTACTTATTGGGTGGGGGGGCTTATGGTCGAGCACCTAAAGGTCCTATTATAGCATTTTCAGGAGACGGAGGCAGAATACACTCTTAGTTTTGGATTATCTCGATTGTTCAAAGTGGCTCCATGACAATAGCGTATATAAAGAAACGGCATCTCCATGAGCATGAAGGGAAGTAAGGAGATCGATACCCAGTGCCAAGACAAAAAGCTAAGCTATCTTATTTAAGGGAGATGCTGTGTGAAACAAATATATGCTCGACTGAAAGGCCGCCATCGTGTGATATATGCTCGACTGAAAGGCCGCCATCGTGTGATATATGCTCGACTGAAAGGCCGCCATCGTGTGATATATGCTCGACTGAAAGGAGAGGGAGCGCATGGGCATGCTTCACCAACGCGAGAGGAGAGGTCCACTCTTACTTCTCCGAGCTCCATAGGGCAATGAGCTCCATAGGGAAATAGGTAGATTCAACCCAGCTAAGCATCACTTAATGGAGAACTTCATGCTTAAGGTCACTAAATCCCGAGACCATTAAGAGGGATCAGCTCAGCTAAGAGCTCCTCGTATCAGACTATTCCCAACCTTAGGGATCAGAGAACTTAGCTTATTTATCTTCCCAACCTTAGGGGACGCATAGGAAGACATTGTTAGTTAGACATCGTTAGTTAAGAGCAATGCTAAGAAGAGCAACATACATGAGGAGACTGCCAGAGCAACACAGCTAACAACACGGCTAAAAAGGGCATGGCACAACTAAGAGCGAGAGGGATAACTCAGCCTAATCGTATAAGATCAGATCATATTGACTGGGATATTGCCAGGCCAGATGGAGGGAGTTTACAGGCCTACCCGGAACATTCATTCAAGAATAAGGAAGGTAGGGAAGACATACTATTCCTCTTCTACCTACCCAACTCCGATAATATCATCTTTCTCATGAACTCGGAGAATCTCATCTTTATCAAGCCAGATCAGATTTATCCCCAGAAGGAAGAATGGCTTGCTTTTTTAGTTACTTATTTGATAGGGGTACCCAATAAGTAAATAAGGAAGCCTATTCATTTACTGATGGGTTTTCAGGATATCACCAGGTCAGGATTGCAGAAGAGGATAAGAAAAAAACAACCATCACTACAGAGTGGGGTTCATTTGCCTACAATGTGATGCCCTTTGGGTTGAAGAATGCACCAGCGGTATTCTCACGGATCATTATCGCAGCCTTTCGAGAGTTCATCCATAAATTCCTAGAAGTCTATATGGATGACTGGACGGTGTATAGCATGTTGAAGGAACACATCAAGTGACTGAGGCTCATGTTTGACAGATGCAGGCAACTGCAAATCTCTTTGAATCTGAAGAAATGCATCTTTTGTGTTCCATTCGGTAACCTGCTGGGACACATAGTGTGCAGAGAAGGAGTTTTGGTCGATCCAGCTAAAGTTGCAGTGATTGTAAATCTACCTCCTCCCAAGACCGTTAAGCAGTTACGATCCACTCTGGGTCACACTGGGCATTACAGGAGATTCATAAGGTCCCGGAGGGGCTTGCGCTTCCTAGTGCAAGGAATTACACAACTATTACAGCGTCGCTGGAGAAGCTACTGAAGAAGGCAGAAGTTTTCGAGTGGACCCCTGCCTATGATGATGCCTTCAACCTGCTCAAGGAAAAGTTGGTAAGTGCTCCAATCCTTACTTATCCAAACTGGATTGTTGAGTTCCATGTGCACATTGATGCCTCTAGAGTTGCGTTAGGTGTTGTTCTTATATAGCTGGGAGAAGGAAGTTTGGACCATCCATTCTATTTTGCTAGCAAAAAGTGGTCTGAGGCGGAGCACAACTACACAACTATAGAGAGAGAAGGGCTAGCCATCCATGGTTTACGCTCTCCAGAAGTTTCCCCACTATCTTCTGGGAGGGCATTTCAAATTCTTTACTGATCATTCTTCTTTGAAGTATCTGGTCAACAAACCTTTCTTAGAGGGACGGATTTGCCGATGGTTGCTCCTATTCCAGGAGTTTGATTTTGAGGTTGTGGTAAAGGCGATAAAGCTCAACGTATGACCTGATCACTTATCTCGGTTGGAATATGGAGAATCAGGAGTATATGTAGATGATCAACTTCTGGATGCTTACTTGTTGAGAATTGAAGCTATTTCCGACTACCTTGCAGATATTGCATTGTTCCTCAGTACAGGTACCTTTCCTGAAGACTATTCCGCAACTCAGAAAAGGCATATGGTGGTTCGAGTAGCTTATTATCAGTTGATTGCGGGACAGTTGCACAAACTTAGGCTAGATAGTATTCTTCGAAGGTGTGTGATGGACCATGTAAGGCTAGATGTGTTGTGGGAATGTAACAGTGGAGTTGCCGGACGCCACGTAGGAGGAAAAGCTACTGCCAGAAAAGTGCTTCAAGCAGGATTCTCGTGGCGTGTTCAAGGACTATAAGCAGTATGCCAAGTCATGTGATGAAATGCGTATAGCTTTTGGATGAAACTGTGTAGTCAAATGAAACGTCCCAACGTTTCGAGTGGACACTCCAAAAATCATCATGGGAAACCAAGAAAGCTTTCAAAAAGGGTAATAAGAGTAAGCAGATATGATGAATAAAAAGAACATTTCACTATGTATGTTTGACTGTGGAAATCCACATATTCAGAAGTCATGTGATGTCTGCCAAAGAGTCGGTGAACCTTCCAGGTAGGATGAACTACCTTTACAGCCAGTCAAAGCTCTGCGAGCTTTTGAAAAGTGGGCAGTTTACTTCATAGGCCCCATCAACCCTCCATCTCGTCATTCTAAAGCGTGCAACATTATCACCACAACTGATTACTTGACCAAGTGGGCTGAAGTAGAACCAGTGAAGGATTGTTCTACCCAGACCACAACCAGATTCATCTTTGAAAACATTATGACCTAGTTTGGATGCCTGCTCTGTTTAACCATCGATCAGGGTACTCACTTTGTCAGCCAGACCATAGCCGCATTGACCAGAGAGTTTCTGATCCAGCATCACAAAAGTAGCCCTTACCATCTGCAAGCAAATGGTACAGTAGAATCCTTTAACAAAATCTTAGAGCCGCCATCGATTTCTCGCTCGACCAACGGGAGAGGACTTTATTGCTTTGGGGGGTGACTTATTTAGAGGGGCCACCAAATAAGTAAACCAAGGAGGGTCGTTAGTTTCCAAAGAGAGTGAGCGAGGGGGCCTGGGGTTTCAACCAATATCAAAATCAAAGATGGAGTTCGTTGTTAGGAGTTATCCCTTTCCGAGCCGAGGCCGAGTTAGTCGTTCTGATGAGCTAGGAGTCCGCTTAGCGCTACTGGTTACCCCGGAGTGTCCTTATGCGCCTCTTCTATTACCTCTGAAATGCTCCTTTCGTTGATCTGAGATGATATGAGTGACATGATCTGATATGATGCTGATATACGATGCTGTTGCTAAGTTGCGAGAGAAGATAGTGGATCGAGAGAAGATAGTGGATGTTGGGATGCGATGCATGGTGGTTCCTTTGCTAACGATTACATGGATATACGATGCTGTGTTGTTACATGGGATTGAGATAAATGGGATAACCCAATGAGATGAGTGATAATGAGAATGAGATTGCTAACCTTACCTGTCGTTAGGATGAGTTAGATGAGTTAGGATGAGCCCACCTGAGTTCAATTCGTTAGGATGAGTTAGATTCGTTGAGTTAGGAGATGCTCACCTTACGATTTAGGAGGATCCCCAACCCAATCATGGCACCCAATGTCTTCGTGGATACCCATAACCTTAACCAATATTCGTTACCCAAATAGTTGAGTTGTACCCTGAGATGAGTTCCATGAGATAGCATCATGATGTTGATACGCTACGCATTACGCATTCGTTGTTCCCAGTTACGCTACGCACATGATATACGATGCTGTGTTGTTACATGGGATTGATAGGATTGATATCAACATGGGATTGATATAAGTTGGATATATCTGAGATAATAAGAGAGGATAATAAGAGAGTTCCTTCGGCACATAACCTGACCTGTGATTCGTTAGGCACAAAGAATATAACCTTACGAGTTAGGAGGAGGCTTGGACTTACACCTACCTGCATTCGTTGAGTTGTTATTTAGTTGAATCAGACAGAGTAGCCCCAACCCAATTAGTTGAATACCTAACCTGAGTTGTTAGTTGAATACCCAGCCTAGTAGCCCCAATTAGTTGAATACCCCAATAGTACCTCATAGTACCTCAACCAATACCCTTCGTTGTTATTTAGTTGAATCAGACCAGACAGAGTGAGATGTGCTTTCCCAATGCTCATGGTAGTTTCCCAACCCAAATGATTTGAGTTGTTAGTTGAGATTGCCATAACTAGTTTGTTTTACCTTGAGTTAGCCGGAATATCAAGTTGATTGCGCTTAGTATATATCCCCTGTTCCCCTTTTCATTGAATCAATCTGAGTCTCCGAGTTCCTACCCCTTTTCGTTAGTTGATTAGTTGAAATTGGGATGAGTTGCTATTGGGAGATATCTGAGATAAGATGCTGAGCTAACATAACTGTTAGTTTATTTGATATGCCTCCCCTTCGCTTCGCCCTTCGTTGTGAGTTAGTTGATATAAGAAGTTGCTTAGCTGAGCCTTGCCATAGCGGTAGCGATTGAGTTAGTTTCCAAATCATGCTCCTTATTCCTGAGCCATGAGCCGAGCCCCTGACGTAGCCTTCCTCAACCTGATGCCATGCCTCCTGCTGACTCATTTCCTCAACCTGACTCATTTCCTCAACCAATAAGGATTCATAGCGGATTAGTAGCCTTGCCTTCCAAACCAAATCATGGGAGTTCGTTTCCCAATTAGTTGATACAATTCGTTGATGAGATTGAGTTGCTAGTTGCTTCGCCTTTCCCCTTGCCCATGAGTTAGTTAGCCTGAGATAGATCATGACATCTCATACGTTTTCCTCATACGTTTTCTTTGAGTTCAACTGATAATACCCACCACCCTCCTTCCTATCGTTCCAACCTTAACCCTTATACCTTTTGGTATTAGATTATTAGCTTGATTGCTTTTAGGCTGTGACAAAACAATGACACAACCAACCGAACATAGCTTACTTTAGACCCACCACCTTACCTACCTCTGAATAACCTACCCTTCTTACCTTCTGACCGAACCTTTCCTTCCTACCTACATCCTTACCCTCTGAATGAACCTTCCCTTACTAACCTTTCCGTCCGCTTTCTGTTCGCAGCCACTGGACTAGTACCAGGATGCTGAACTTGATACTGACTTCAATTAGTGAGCCATAACTTAAGGAGTGGAAGTGAACTAGTGTGTGTGAGGTCACCGATACTTATTTGATTCTGATGCTGAGGCTGGCCAGGAGGAGTGTTGGACCGAGAGCACGGAACTCAAGTCGTGTGAGTGAGGTGGGTGGATTGGTGCACTGATGAACCGAATCAACAATACTACCTGGCATGATGTGTTCCCACTGACCGGTAATGCCTGAACGGACCTGCACTGATACGACCTCGAGACCTCACCTCAATAATCATCCCTACGCCCTCCAGCCTATGCCCTACTCCTTGGGCCCTCCTGACACTCAGCCTTCCTTGGGTACCTCACCCCTACAGCCTTACACTCACCCATACTGCCCTGGTACGCATACTTGGGAAACGACTCCCCACCCCCCCACTTACACTCAAGCCTTGGGAACCTCAGACTCTGACCTATGCCTTGGGACCTTACACTCAGGACATACTGCCTCAGCCCGCATATGAACGAACCTTGCCAGCCTACCCCTACCCTATGAATGAAACTTACCTTCTGACCGAACCTTGCCAGACTTCACCTCCAACCTATGCCTCATAACTCCGCCTTGGGACCATCCTTACACTCCATGCTTGTGCTTTTAATGAAACGAAGCTAGCTAGGTGCATGCTTTGAATGAATGTTGCTTCTGTGGACCTTATCATGTCTAGCCGGGGACCTAAGAAATAGCCTAAAATGGCCATTTTCACTTCATTTTCACTTGGCGGAGGTTTTCACATCTTTCCCTACTAATTCGGCCATTTTAGCTTGGCGGAGGTTTTAGCAGAATACACTCTTAGTTTTGGATTATCTCGATTACGGGGATTGGGGTGGGTGGGTAAATAGTGAGTGGCTCCATGACAATAGCGTATACAAAGAAACGGCATCGAAAGTAAGGTAAGATCGTGCATCAGTTCCAAAACATCCAAGAAGACGTCCTCCATCGGTTCCCAGACAAGAAGACATCTCCGAAACATCCAAGAATACATCGGCCCCACCTTACATTGAATGCATCAACACTTGGAGCAACACCTGGCATTGCCTCCTCCTGGGGTCAAGTACCGGATGGAGTACCGGCATCTCGTGAATCAACACCTGGCAATCATAGGGAACCGATCTAAAAGGGCATAGTTCAGTAATAATCAAATCCACTTTCAGTGCCCTGATGATAGATTATTATGCCTCGGCCCCCCTAAGAAAGCAATTTCATTATCCAAGAATGGTGACTGAGGCTGTTGTCTATAACCGGTATCCGATCCAAGTAGCCCAGCTTGAGTATCCAAGGTAGAGTAACCAAGCCCATCTGAGTAACCAATAACGCGCCCGGGCGCCTGTACTTTAGCACGGTATTGTCATAGAAATTGTAAGTATCCGGTATATATACGTATATATAACTCCTCAGCTATGTGATATTGTATATGGCACTATTGTGTAAGCTAACTCGCTATGTCCTCACCACGTAATAACGGGATCATCACCACGGCATCACGACCACGTCTTAATGTTCCACGTAAATGGCCAGGCCTCAAGTGTCCAGGCCTCTATCGTGTGTCCAGGCCTCCTCTATCGTGTGTCCAGACTTCTTCAAGTGTCCAGGCCTCCTCTATCGTGTGTCCAGACTTCTTCAAGTGTCCAGGCCTCAAGTTCGACGGCATCCCGGAAAGACTCACTCACTAATGGCCTAACTCACCTCATTGTCGCATATCGTTGTGGAACCTCAAATGGTGTATTGTGTCAAGACCTCTATCGTGTGTCAAGGCCTCTCGTTAAGGGACTCGGCTTGTTGGGTGAATGATCCAGTGTCTCGTCTATGCGGCAGGTTCTTGCTCCCGGGTCTCGCGCGGTAGCGCTCCAACCAACCTCATGGGGGCAAGCGGTAGCGATCAGGGGCAAGCGGTAGCAAACCAAACAACCTCATGGGGGCAAGCGATAGCAATCAGTCATCATCCAGGGGGCAAGCGGTAGCTATCATTTCCCAATCAAGGGGGCCAGCGGTAGCGATCGATCATCATGTAACCCGCGGTAGCGTTCCTCATTCCTAAAATCATGGGGGCAAGGCGGCGGTAGCGATTCTTTATTTACCAATCCAGGAGGCAAGCGGTAGGGATCATTTCCAAATCCAGGGGCAAGTAATGGGGGATGCGGGAATGGTAAGCGTTAATGGGTAATGCGTATGGAATGCTTCCTGGGCAGTGAAAAAGTGTAATGAGTATCTTCCCTTGCCAACGCCAATCAACTTGCCAACGCCAATCAACATCAAAAATGAACTCGACATGCATCGTGGAAACGTCATCGTACCTCATGCATCGAACCTGCTGCTGCATCGTGTAAAATTATGCATTGTGTAACCTCTCGCATCGTGTCCTCATCTGCTACGTGTCATCATCATGCATCGTACCTCGTTGTGGAACCCTTCTTATCGTGGAAACCTCATCTCACTTAACCTAACCTTCATCGTGTAACCTAACCTGTATCGCTCATGTAAGCTCTACGTGTAGCTCAACGTGTAACCTACCTCATTGTGTAACATCAAGCATCGTGTAACCTTCATTGTGTAACCCATTGTTCCATATTGTTAAGTGAAAGGAGATCAGTAGTTGTAGGAACCCTGTTCTGTATCGTGAAGTGAAAGGGGAAGAATGAAAGGGTACTAATACTCCTGGATCTCCCTCCTAGGGCTACGAGTGTCACGTACCTCCTTCCTGGCAATAAGTGTGTTCTATGCGGAGTAGCTCATTGTGTAACCTCAAGCATCGTGATCAAGCATCGTACCTAATCGAACCTCAAAACGTGTAACCACATTGTGTAACAACCTCATTGTATCATGTCATCGACATTACATCAACCTCTACGTGTCTCTGTATGAGTATCTGCCTCTGTAGGGACTGTCCCCCTCTGTAGGAGTATTCCCCTTGCACTAGGAAGCGCAAGCCCCTCCGGGACCTTGATTCCCATGGGATCACTGTAGGAGAAAACCAATTGATTAGTCCCATTGGCTTATTCCCTTCCCTTCCTCCCTCCCCTCCCCATTGGATTAGTGGCGTACCTGTGCTCCTCCCTGTGTCTTATTGCTCACCCTGTGGAGAAGTGTGGAATCAATCATTATGAACTAACCGGTGCTACTCGCCATCGCTGACTGTAATTCGTTCACACATGGTACGAACACATACCTCCTGGGCACGTGGGATCAATAACTGTTCACGTCGAACTGGGCACGGGGTATTGTGAATGACCCTCACTCACTGACTCACCTAAGTCACGCGTCCTGTACCTTATTCCCGTCCTGTGCCGTCCCGTACCGGCGGATGTGGCATGTGATGAAGGTGAACGGGTATGCAGGTGAACGGGTATCATTTCCTTTTCCTTCGTCTTGGCCAGTGTGAATCTGGACCCCTCTCGGAAGATGTGGGCTATCGATCAGTCACTATTCGGCAAGCATAAGAAACCTTCGCATCCTCAGCTGGCTTGCGAGGAGCCTGACCAACTTAATGAACCACCGCAACATATATAAGATATTGGGTTATTTCATTAGGTGATTCCGGTGATTCCGGTGTATGATTCCAGCCACCTGACTCGCTAACGCTCAAACAGTGCCGTTCATCGACCTGTTCATCCACCTCGTAATCCACCTCGTAATCTAGTCATCGACCTCAGAAAGGATACCTCATCGATCGTGAGGTCGTGATCCATTAGATTTTGATTCAATGAAATGGTGGAATAGGAGTAGTTATCAGGCTTACCTCCTAAATAAGGTAGTCGATCTAAGGCTTACCTTCTCGATAAGGGAGTAACGCCTCGTGTGTATGGAATATTTCAGAGTTGGTCGGGTTGCCGGGTCGGGAGCGGTTACGATGCGCTAAAGAAAGCTTTAGCCATCTGTTGGGGTTGTTATTATCCGAACAATTGGCCTACGCGATGCCGGAATGATGAGACACTCAGATGCTATTCTGAGCGCCTAAACTCCGCCCCTATAGGAAAGGTTCTCCAGGACGCAGTGCTGGTGGCGGTTAATAGCCCCGGATATATATTTCCGTCCCAAAGCATAAATGCCCATCTTACCGGTATATTGGCGAAGTCCGGTAAGATCCCCAAACCCATAGGGGGAAGGCTAAGGCGAGGTGAAAACCGAGATTGGTCCTCAAACCAACCGAGGATGCTCGATCCCCAAACCACAAATTTAGAGTCACTTTTCACTACCAGTGCTGTATCCGCGACGGGCTCGAGTTCCGCGGCCTCACCCTCCCTTTGGATTAGAAAGGAAGGACGATTTCAATGCGAAAGGAAATGGCGAGGGCTAACGCATTGCATCAGCACCTGTATTGCCAAAGATGGCATGTCCCTTACGTTTATATAGACCCGTTTTTGCTGTTGGTAATACACCCATCGCCCAATATCGGAGGCACCAGTCACAGGCAAGAAGCTCACAGTATCCATAGATTACCCGGAACAGACTATGGTTATACAACTCTGACCTTTACCGTCTCCTCTCCTACCTATACTGTTGGAATCAGGTCAATTGCTGATGGAGCAGGATCTCAAACAAGCTATTGAATTGGTCAGAATGCGGAAGGGGTGCTTGAGAAAGATCAATTAGTTATGGTTTGAAAAGCAGAATATCCAGTTTGAGTTCTTGTTCGAGCTAATTCAGGTGCAGATATAGGATGCCCCCGGCAGGGCTCGACCAACGGGAGAGGTGATTTGTACTTTTCACCAAATCCAAATCCGGTGCATCAGGACGAAATAAAGCATGTGGTGTTTCCAGTTCCTGTGTGAATGTGTAAATTGACCTAGTGAAACTATATCTGGTTGACTCAGTAGTGGAGGTAGATACATAGGCATAGGTCGCGGAGACAGAACTAATTGCAATGAACTTTGTTTACCTGCAAGCAGTAGATTCCGCAGCAGAGGCAGAGCCAAAGCCAGTGCACTTTGTTTACCGTGAGGAAGCAGGGAAAGCATAGGAAGTAGCATCAGAGGCCAAGGCGGAAGAGAAAGAAGCAACGGTAGTCAAGACATAGACAGAGGCAATAAAGGTAACAGGGGCAAAGGCAGCTTTAGCACCCGCAGCTAAGGCATAGGTGTGAGCGGGAGCAGCAGTAGACACAGATCGAGATGCATTTGACCGCTTTCCATGCGTGCAATATGAAATAGCTATGGGAGGTTACTATAAGCTGTGTGAGAATTCATTACATCGAGATCGATACCCACTACCTAAGTGTCAACTATTGATCGAGTTGCCCGAGAAGCCATATCGCCAGCGGCTAAGGTAGCAGGAAAGGAGGTAGAACCAATGGACCGAGTCTCAGTATAAGCACGAGCAGCATAAGAGTAAGCATCCAGGCCAACTCTAGTCCTATATCTCGTAGCAGCACCCGTTTCTTAAGAACCAGCAACAATTCTTTGAATTCATTTACCTTGTTTACCGAGATCCAATGTGAAGGAACTACAGCTTCTGCACCTGCTTGATTCGGCCCCCCACCCAATAGAGTGATTGGTTGATTTATTGGTTGAATCAATACAGCCTGTCTTCTTAGAGGGATGTAGGGACGGAATGATTTCTCTTTTGACTCAAGTTCAGCGCAACAAGAAGTTTGCTTGGAACCAGATCTTGAAAACATACTCATTCACCACACCCCTGCATGATCATGATACGGTACGGTACGGGGCCGAGTGAGTGAGCGAGTCACAGCCCTCAAAATAGGGTCATTCATTGCCGATAGCAAGTACTCAATGCCGGTAGTCAATGTAGTCGATTCAGGTGTCGATGCCTTCTTTTCCGTTTTTGATCCGATAAGGAGGAGGATGTCTTATTGTAGGTTTTGGAACCAATGAAGTATTCCCAGCGGCCCCATCATTCGCTGAATAGCGGTACCATCCCCATCTCACAAAGCCACATCATTCACGTACCAACTAATTAGCTCTCTTACTCGATAAACATCTAACGTCCTCCTCATCAATACCCATCCGCACGTCCCCACATTACGCATTCCCCCATCCACACATTCTCGCATTACCGCCTACCATACCCCATTCAGTACGCCTGCCCCGTACACGTCAACAAGGAAGGAGACTATTGGTTCCAAGTTGAAGGACAAGTTGATGTCTAAAAAGGAGGAAGGACAGGTAAGTGGATTTCATTTGATATTGGCACCCCGGCAGGACTAGGGATCCAGGGTAGGTAGGGAGGGAGGTAGATCTTCGAGATGAGCGGGCCAACAAACAGACGGATCCAGAATGGACCGAGCATGTGTGTGAGGGAGGTGGTCACCAATTAGGAGTGATTGACGAGCTTTATTTATGAATTTGATGGACAACATAGTGTGAGGTGGAGCGCTCCAACGGATGGATTTATACTGACATACACAAAAGAAAGTGGCTCAACAAACCATTCATCATAAGCCTATAACAACACGCCCACCTGGTTCTCTATTGCTTCATGCTTGCTGGCTTCTCAAATCACCCAACGAATTAGAGAATAGGTTTACACCAGGTTTCCAACATACCCGAGAGAGGAGAAGGCTCACACCACTAGACGAGAAAAGGAGTTAATCACCCATCGATACACCAAATTATCATTATGTTCTCATCCATGTTCCCAACATAAAAAAGCAATTTTGCCTTGTTGTTGACTTACGAGCATGTCGATTATACATGTTACCCGCAGACGAGAAAAGAGAAGTCCGCCAAGTCCAACCTGCCAAGTACACGTCCCCAGTCCACGTCACCAAGGTCACAAAGTTGTTCCAGTCCGCATCGTAAGGAACCTGCCGGGTCCGCGTACACCAAGTACGAACAATTCCAATAAGGCACCCGCCAAGGAAGGAAGTTAGTGAACCCGCCATATGCTAGAGAGTGTGCCTATGTGAAGCAAGGAAAAGGAAGTGGAAGTGGTGCATCATTAGATAAGGATATGACGGAATCTCCTTCCTGCAATGACTGATCTGATATGATCATTCCTACCTCTCCTTTAGTCGAGAGTTCGGCAAGCTCACCCTATATTGCTACCAAAATGCCAGTGAAGAAATCGATCTATCATTCATTCATGATCGATTTCATTACACCAGAAAATGCATATATTATATATGTCATTATGCTATTTTGCGAATTGTGAACTTCTTCCATTTCTTCCAGTCATTCATTATATATGTAATTACGCTCTCGCTGGATGAATGATCGATTCGATCAAGGTCGATAAGTCACTCAAGGTCTTAGGTTGAAAGCTCCGTAGCCAAGTAGTAACACGGACCTACCTCGCGTAGAAGTACTTTGGGCGGCGGTTGGGTGTTTGGTTAGTGAGCCGTATTAAGGGAGGGAGGCTTGGTTAAGACATTAGGGCCAGGGAGAAGGGAGCTAGTTGAGCCGTTTACGCTGGTTTGGCAGGTGGTGCCCCTTCACCTAACTCCTTAACCCATTTCAAGTTCCCCACCAGAAGGCATGGAGCCATGTCGTTGACTTATGAGCATATAATTCGAGCCATGTTATCGTCAGATAAGTTCACCAAAGAAGAAACGGATAGAGAACTGAATCTTCTTATGATGCTGCTAGCCTGAAAGGAGCAGCCTTAGGGAATAGATTATGTAGTTCCAGTGTGAGGTACATGGACAAATGACTGCTTTAACCTTAGTGGACTATAACACCTTACCGATAGATACGGAACAGGAGGTTCTACATCCAATGACCTTACCGATTCAGTTACGAACGATACGGAACAGGAGATCCTACAGCGACACATAGAGCTAATCCAAGGGGCCTAATACAAAGAGGTTACTCCAAAGGCCTACTCGAAAGGACCTAATCCACCGGTCAGTGCCAGTCAGACAATAGAAGATACCTAGTCAGTGCCGATTCCCGCTAGTTGATGCAGTCGATGCACTCGAGTAGTCGATGCAGCCGATCCCGCTACTCGATCCAAGAGGCGATCCAGGTTCAATCACTCGATTACATGACGTTCGCCGAGGTACTTGGTCTGTTCCTATATCTCTTCGAATAAACCTTATCACCGAAGGCGTTTCAGTAGGTAGGATTCGCTTCTACCCGATGTTAGTTTGACCTAGAAAGTTATGTTGAAATAAAGGGCTTTGCCGAACCTTTACATTTTCATGGGCTGGATACAGTCAGTGCATAAAGATCTGATCAATCATGAAGCTCTGGTCGGTGCCAAGTAGTCGGTGCCGAGAGAAAGAAAGGAAGGGAAGTTGTGGCTTGCCTTTCCAGAGCTCAGCGGTTAATTTGTCCCTTTGGCGTCACGTTATTGGCCTTAAAATAAGGTCTGGAGGGCTTGTGCTTCTGAGGGCAAGGACCGGTAGGGTGCGTAGCACGCTCGACTAATAAGGCCACCATCGGCTCGACTGATAAGGAGAGGATTTCTTAATACTATCTCAAAGCTCCCTTATATCTTTCACTATTTACTTAATAAGCATTCTTCCAATCTATTGGTAAGTATTGTTATGTCTCTCCCTTACCCGGCTCCGTATTGGGGGGCTCGCTTCGCTCAACGGCAATCCCCCACCTTATGACTTCGAACTTGAATGCTTCTCTCTTTACTACCTTCCTGACTGCTTCTATCCGATGAATAACTTTACGGCTAACTTCTTCGACTCTACCTTTACTTTATTTGACCTTCCAACTAAGAACTTGACTGCTTTGCTCGACTCATCCGGGCACCGAACGGCGGGACAACAGATCCCATTGCCAGACCCTAATACCCCTTGGCCAGAACCACAACCCCTGCACTGAACCGCACACCAGAACCTGAACCACACACCGAACAATCACATTGCCCGCCTAAACGCCATCGCACCTCACCCAATAAGCAAAACAAAGGAGATGAAGCGCCCATCCCGCCCGTATGAGATCATTCTGTGCACCCTGCTCTATCCCGTGCACCCTGCCTTGCCTCCACCCATGCAAACAGAAACATCTAGCGAGCAAGCTAAGTCCTCCAGCCAGCCAAGAGACAAAATAGTTGGGCCAGCCCGGCCAGTAAAGAGAAAAGCCCAAAACTTACACTTACTTCTTGTGGGCCAACACCTACTTCTTGTGGGCTGACACCTGACACCTACTTCTCGTTGGCTAGTCTTCAATTTCAAGAGCTTATACGTCGGCAAGCCCTTAGCCTCCTCGCGGTATTCATTATCAATGTGGTATTACTTGGTTAGAGCAGGAAGACGAGAGTAGGCGGGACGAGGCTCCTGGCTTGCACGCTGAAAGTACAGATATTAACCAGGCTTCCCAATTGATCTAAGCTTCCCGGGCCCTCCCTTTCAATAAGTAATCTAAAGTGTCCTTCCTGTGCTTCAGTTGGAGAGAGATAGTTTGGATAGAGAAAGTAATGGTGGAAGGAGATGCCGCAAATGTGCCAAGAGTAATGATAAGCTTCCCGATTCATTCAAAAGTGTAGACATACCTGTCACTGATCATTGAGGGTACGAACCAGGCGAACTACCAGAATTAGGCAATCTCGCACCATCCACCATAAATGAATGCCACACCATCAAGGCCTCCCGCACAAGAGGAATAATGAGTGATAGGCGGGTGAAGGAGAGGATCTAGACAGGACTCGAGGAATAAGTTTTCCCCTTGGCAAACAGCACTAAAAATGAAAATTTGGGATGATTAGGCGTAACATAGGTCAGATACCTTGGCCTGGTACGACCAATAAATGAATGCAGGATGGAATGCGCGAATGAAAGGGTAAGCCAGCTCGTGAGCGTAATGGAGTCCTTAGGCTGATAAGCACCCGAATAAGCAGTAGTGGGTGGGCGTTGACGACTAGGAACAAACAGCCCATGAATGATACTTTGAATGGCCTCTCTATTTTAAGCGGGTCGTCGGAGCTCCCTTTTCCACCTGCTCATGACCAGATCGATCCAGGAGCGTATATCACTCCCAGTTAGTCCCATTCGACCCGAAACGGAGATTACACTATCAGGTCTAGGGTTCGGAGGGAGAACGAAGTGAGTGAGCACTTTCAATACTAAAGGAACAGACATATATACTGTGTGTGTGTTTTTTCGAGTTGCACCCTGGATTTCCCTCCTATAGATTGAAAACCAATCCATTTCCGATTGTATTCAAATATGAAAGAAGGTCCCGGAGGGGCTTGCGCTTCCTAGTGCAAGGAATGAAAGGATGAAAGAAAGGCCTTCTTTTTCATTGTCGATCGCCATGAAAAGAAAAGTCAAAGGTTTGTTGATGCACGGATAGGGTGATAATATCTCCATACAATACTTCACCCAAGATTTGAGGGGAATCAATATCCTTGGAGTTCGATGGGAGCAGGTCCTGCCCAGTAAGGTCCTTATCGACCAACCCTTCTAACGCGAAGTAAACCCCACCCTATGATTGATCCCTATCAACCTGTTCTTTTTCACCTGTCAACCCCGCCAGGATGGGCCTTCCCCTTTACTTTCAGGTCTTTCTCGACCGACTAATGAATTTCCACACTGATGAGCTGGGCTAGAAGGATGGGTATTTAGAATTGGCAATAAAGAAAGGTCCGGAGGGCTTGCGCTTCTGAGGGCAAGGGTATAACCTTTTTTTGACTTAGGGGGATAACCCTTACTTACTTACTTATCTACCGCTATCTTTTCCTAACCCCCGATTCGCTATGCTCTAGACCCAGGGATTAATACGTGTCCATGGTATCCAGGCAAAGTCGATTCGGACTATCCTCTCTGCTGATGGATATCCAAAAAAGAATATGGCAATAAGCGGATTAACTCTAGGAAAAGACGAATATCACGTTAGTTAATCAACCAATCAAGCAATCGATCGCTCAGGCTAACGAAGCTATAAAAATAGATAATCGATGGATCGATATTTGGAAGGATCTGGCCATCTATTACATACGTATATCCATTCCTTATCCCATTCCATCATCTTCTATTCCCGAAGTCCAAATTGTCACAGACAGTTTAATAACCGCTACATGAATCAAAAGATGTTTAGCAAGCACTTTACGGACCACTCCGGAAGAGAACGTTTGAACAAAAGGGATAAGAGAAAATGAAGATAACGAGATGCAAGAACACACGACCCTCCAGATCTAGGAAATGAAGTTGATGGGTGAAAAATGCCTAGTTCGGGAATGAACAAAGAAACAAATGATGGTGACTATTCGAGGAAGACAAATCTGGGAAGAATCAATTGACTCTTTCCTGCTAGTATTGATTCGATAGTTTTTGATATAAAGTGCCCTGGTTGGCTCACGTGCCCTGGTTGGTTCATGTTCCTTGGTTGGCGATATAGTTGCTCTAAAGAGGCGAGATAGAGAATCAATCTGCTGATGACTTGTCCTCGTGTCATGGCTACAGCTTAGACTTGTGATGGCTTGTACTAGTATGGTACCACGCTTCTATGCATCCTTATCTTCAGCGAGAACCCCTAGATCCTTATCTTCGGTAACCCCCGCCCTGCTTGATCGACTCAAATATCAATCTCTTTCCAGAAAGATCCGGGCCTGAAGCAAGGGAAGGAAGGATGGGGCGGGCAAGCCTCGCCTTCCTATGGAGAAGCGTGCTAGAGTAGTGCATATTCGAAAGAGGAAAGGTCCCGGAGGGGCTTGCGCTTCCTAGTGCAAGGACCCAACAGGGGGCTCAACTGATAAGGACCGGAGGGGCTCGACCATAAGGGAGAGGATGCGCAAGCAAGCTCAACTGATAAGGACCCTTTAGGGAGCTCGATTGATAAGGACCGGCGACGAGGCTCGACTGTTAAGGACCCTTTAGGGGGCTCGACTGATAAGGAGAGGAGAGGGAGAGGAGAGGACCGGCTCAACTGTCAAGGCCGCCATCGGTCGCTCACTCATTCCGACCTTAGTGACTTATTTGAGAGGGAATCATCAAGGTCCCGGAGGGGCATGCGCTTCCTAGTGTAAGGAAGAAAACCTCCGCCTCCTCTCCTTATCAGTCGAGCACCTAAAGGTCCTGAAAATGCTATAATAGGAGGGGAATCTTGAAAAACCTCCGCCAAGAGAAAATCAATTTTTAAGGACCCTTTAGGGGGCTCGACTGATAAGGAGAGGAGAGGTACGTTAGTGACTCGACCAGCGGGAGAGGTACGTTAGTGACTCGACTGATAAGGATGCGTAAGCAGGCTCGACTGTTAAGGACCTTTAGGTACTCGACCATAAGGATGCGTAAGCAGGCTCGACTGTTAAGGAGAGGACCTTTAGGTACTCAACTGTTAAGGACCCTTTAGGGGGCTCGACTGATAAGGAGAGGAGAGGGAGAGGAGAGGACCCTTTAGGGGGCTTGACTGATAAGGAGAGGAGAGGTACGTTAGTGACTCGACCAGCGCCCCCCACCCAATAAGTAAATTGAAAAGAGGAGGTGGGTGATTCTATTCTGGTTCCTATCTCGAATGACGTAATTACGTATATAATGAATGCCGACCAAGACAATGAGTAAGTGACTGCTGGTCATTATGCATGAATGAGATATCTCTTTGTATACGATATTATGATTGATGATTCGAGCGAATCCTATAAACCGCCTAATTGATGGTGAAATGGTGGTAGTTATATATGAGCATATGGTAGTTGCGGCTTCATAAAATAGAGATTAGGGCCCGTAAAAGTCTCACTGAAACAATAGCTAAGGGAAGAACATTAGCTCACTGAACCAAGAGCTAATCACGGGAAGAAACATGACTCGCTAACCTACAAGCAAGCAACCTAACCGGCCTAAAGAGATCGACTGATTCTACTGCCTTACCTCCAAGCAATCATACCTGCTAAGCTATCCTTCCAAAGACATCTATCCAAAGCTACTGCCTACTGAACCATCCTTCTACTGCTACTTCTCGGAACTGCTGCTTCTATCGCTACGGGGAAGAACCTTTTCTCGCGAGCTCACCAATACTTCTCCAAAGCTAACTCACCCAATACTTCACTGATAACCTTCCACGGATCAAATAAGCTCAGGCTGGGATGTAGAAGGCCCTTGGTCTTCCCACCCGGTTGACCCTCGATTAGGGCTCAAAAAACGACCTCAGTATGTCTATTTTGAAGCTGAAGCCGGCGTGTCACATAAGAAAGAACCCCATAATAAGAGCCAAGAACAAACAATATGGGAAGACTAAAATGAATGAAGATCAAACTCACTATCTGACCCTGCCGGATCACGGAGTACAGACTCCAACTAATCAATGTCGAGGCCAATGAATGAGTGTCGGGGATATTGTGAGCAACCATGCTTCACTCACTCTTATTGATAGAAGGTCTTTAGGATGCTATGCTCCACTCTAGCCCAGCAGGCTCGACTGTTAAGGACCTTTAGGTGCTCGACTATTAAGGACCTTTAGGTACTCGACCATAGGGAGAGGAGAGGATGCGTAAGCAGGCTCGACTGTTAAGGACCCTTTAGGGGGCTCGACTGATAAGGACCTTTAGGTGCTCGACCATAAGGGAGAGGATAGGAGAGGACCCTTTAGGGGGCTCGACTGATAAGGACCGGCAACGGGGCTCGACTGTTAAGGCCGCCATCACCTTTAGGTGCTCGACCATAGGACCTTTAGGTAATCGACTGTTAAGGACGATTTCTGAGGTCTACGCAGTGAGGGCCAGCTTGAGCGTGTCAAGTAGCCGTAAAACGCGCACAAATGCCCTTTCAGACGAGATTCCACTCTCGATGCATGCCTCTGGAAAACTACCGCAACATAGGCTAGCTAAAGAGAGATAGATCGAGTAAGTCTACATTGAATTATATATGCCATTACGATCTGAATCTCTATTTTATGAAGCCGCAACTACCACATGCTCATATATAACAATGACTGGTCTTTCTTCTCTCTCTCTCTAGCTAGGAAATCACTATCATTTGCTACTTATGCTGGTTCAGCTTCTGCTTTTGCTATTATATGGAATTTATGGCGAGGGTGCTTCTCGTGCCTTTACCGTGGGGTCTCAATCTCGAACTAAAAAGGATGAGTCTCCATCCGCATCTGAACCCGGATGATCCACATATCACGGGACAATTGATCATAAGACAACGCAGCGCGCTGGCCAGACACTCCGCACCACCCGCAGTTGTTTCATCAGTTTTAGTATACCCAGTGAAAGCAGTACCAGCATCACCACCTCGCTAAGTTACAAATATAGTTCCAGTTGCCCGAGATGATAAGCTTGACCCAGAAGCTTATCCAATTCCAGGCGCAGATCCATATACAGATCAATCAGAAGTGGAGACAGTTGACTAAGTGAAGGCATCACCCTATCAATGGTAACATTGATTCATCAATGTAGGGTGGGCGTGGGAGCGAAGGCACCAGAAGTGGAGGGGGCATAAATAGAAGGCGGCAAAGAAAGCATTGGCATCATAGGCAAAGTAAGAGACAGTTCTAGTTGGGTTCAAATCCAGTTGATGATCGAGATCGATATATAATGCCCGCATCGAAGGGGCCCCGGAAGCACCACAACATTGGTGGCTACGCAGCTGTCCCTATTTCTGGTAGTCGAGGTGCTGCTGCCATCCTCTGCTGACTCGGATGCTTTTAGGGAAACTCGGTTAATTACCTCTTCGGGATCAACTGTTCCAGGTCATATACATTCACTGGTTCAAGGTATTATTATCGCTTAGCGCTTGTGCTAAGGTGTAAAACAGATTGACCATAGGGAAAGGACCTCTCAAGCTAGAAGAACAGAGGTTACTTTGTACTCTCTATGGATGCATGAATAGGCGGGTCGGTCAAATGCTGGCATGGGGCAGCACCGACTTCATTATTCTTGCTCACTCATGTAGGGGAAGGCTCTTCTCTCTAGATGCCCGGGCTTACATAAAGTGGCAGTATAGGCTGGGCCTTTGTGGAAATTGACTCTTTCTTTAAGTTAGACACCGTGTAAGAAAATAGGTTGTTATTGGTCGGTCCTAAAGGTAAGAGTAGGTTGCTCCTCTGTTCCCTACTAATTGCGTAAGAGCCTAGTTTTCTCTTCCCTCTGGGTGAGTCGCTTCTTTCTCCAGCAGCTATTGCTAAAGTCGGGGTTGGGGGTTTTAGGCTATACATAGCTGGCCCTTCCCTGTACTGGACGTTGTTGAGATAAAGGCTTTTATCCCTGGATCTATTAATAAAAGGTAGTCAAAGAGGGTCTGTTACTGACCTCCCTCCCAAGATGACGAGACCTACCGAACTAAATTGCCGTAACTCAGAGAGAGAAGGCCGCTCAAGTAGAATACGAGACTTTAGGATAGATTAACTTGCTTTCTTTCCTATTGCTTTCGATTGCGTGCTTTTCTTAACTACTTGCTTTAATTGTTCATTCCTCATACCTATGAGCAACTTCACTTGATTTAGGAAATTCATTAACTGGAAATGCTAATAAAGTACACAAATCTTACTCTAAAGAAAATAACTGGAAATGTGATTACCTGCAACTACTTGTTTTTATTCGTTCGTGAAGCTCTTCACCTGAACTCATAGTGAAGGTGCGCATAGGACTGACCCTAATGTAAGAAAGGGCCCAGCCCATGTGAGAGAGAGAAGAGTGAATTCCGATTCCTACTATGATGATGAAAAAAGCTAGCTTAGAGGATAGTCAGAATCCGATGCTGAGAGCTAATGCAATGGTTTAAGGGTTGATGCCGTATCGATCTAAGGTTCTAATTCGTTGACAGTCCTCTGAAGGCAGGTTGTAAATACAGCTAAAGGGCGAACAAAGACTAGGTTTTAGCTTCGCTAGATTGGATGGTCTTTCAAGCAACTCATCAATCCCATCCAGGAAGAGAAACCATAAAAAGAAAAGAAAAATGGCATGACCAATCCCCTAATTTATTAGGTTTTCAAAACTGAATTCTCCGCATATAGGTAATATGTCAGTTTTTCTTGATTTACCACAAAGAGGGAATTTGCAATTCATACACTATTTACAAGCAATTACTGGCATCATTAAACGCATTAACCGGTCTCAGTAACCGCATTAACTGGCAGAATTCCCCGCATTCGTTAAAGACACAGGGTAGACCAAAGCTACACTCGTCACTACGGGAACTTATAACCTTACCGATTCTCTTGACCCAGGCGGAGGTAGTATACTTATCCCCGATGGGAGAGACGTTGATTCAGTTTCACAAATTGATACTGAGTTCCATCTTGAACTGCTGGGATGCCTCAACTACCCTCCCCCACCCACAGTTGGTTTTTTTCCATCGATCCGACCAGCTTTTGGATGGGAGTTACATTGCAATAGAACTATTAGTAGGAGCGCCTCTTCCGAACAATCCAACCGGCTTGTCTTCACCCCCGCCAAACTAATTTGGATGGATAGCTCGAGCTACCTTATTTGGATGCTCCCATCGAGTCTGAACCCATCTAGTTATATCTTACCTGAACTGAACATCGGGGGTGTAGGGTAGGCAACATAGCAGCCTTCATTCCCACCTCAACAACTATAGGTACCTCACTCACCCGTTGCCTCATGGATGGATTATTCAAAGGATGGATGCCCCCAACAATGCTGAAGGATGGGCTATGATTCCCTGGGCCTTCTCCACCCCCGGTTTAGGGTAGCTCCTCGTTAAGGGAGGGTCCCAGCCAATACAGAGAGGACCATCGGGCGGGTTAACCCACAGTATCAAACTTAGGATGGTCAGAGAGGGTAGGGAAAGAATCAAATTCCTTCCTGGGTCCTCCGGTTGAGACTAACTACCGGGATCTAACTACCGGGCGAGAACAATCTAACTACCGGGATCTAATAAATGACTAGAGGGTATTCGACGAGCTTCCATCCTTGTTCTCTGGATGGCCAGCTAATACACCCTCGGATGGAACAAAAATGGATGAGGGCAATGCATCAATAGCACCAGTTGGAGCCCAAGCCTCTTCCTTCCGGTTGAGTTAACACCTTCCGACATCGACTAGCAACTCGTCTGGCCTTCCGGTGTTAGCATTATCCGATATTGAATAGGCCAAGGTAATGAACATCAATTGAAAGTTAGGTAGTGGGGTTAACCGAAGGTGTTCAGTTCAGGCCTACTTCTGGACGGCTGGATGAGCTATCCTCGGATGGCCTTCACAGATTCTATACTATCCAACCGGGGGTCCTTAACAACTAATATACTTCCCAGCCTCCCGGGACAGGAAAGAAAGAACAATCGTTGAGTCAACCGGCTAGTTCCTTCCGGCCAATCAAAACTTTTTATGGTCCAGCTGCTGGGACAGACGCAGAGACTCCAGCAGAGAGAGACTCCAACCCAACTTTGATTTCTCAAAAACTATTTCGTTTGGTCCATGAAAGCTAAGGCGATTAGAAATTCTATTACCTTCCGGGGGCGGAAATCAATTTGTTCACTTCTGTCTCTCCGGGCACCTTGACCTTCCTGCTTCTCTAGCTACTATGGTCCCTGCCTCCCAACATTGAAGCTCGTCGCACTTACGCGATAACAAGGATGGAAGCTCAGCTCGTCGCCCTAACCAATAGTAGGGGCCAGATTCTCTACTCTCCATCCCACACCCCCAGGGAGAACTAATAGCCTTCACCCCGGAGCTATGGCTTCTACCCTCTCACCGGACAGAAAAGATTTGTATTGTTCAACCAGCCCGGACAGTTCCTCCTACCGGGGGTGCTTAACTGAACAATCCCCCTCCTTATTATAGTTTTCTAGTTCAATAGGGGTCTTGGGGGTCTTAGGCTAGGGGTCCTTATATCTTATTAGGCAGGAAGATATCTTATTAGGAGGGCAGGCTCCCTTATATATTAATACGTTACATGCCTTCTCCTTGTGTTCGCATAGCCAAGTCAGTAAGAAAAGAATAGATATTACCCTCCCTTCCAAGTCAGTAAATGAATAGCGCTTGCCTATCTTGCCTAGCTGTATCGCCTATCTCGCCTAGCTGTATTCCCTATATATAAAGAAAGCTTCCAGAGGTCTTGGTACAGCATGCAAAGCCCCACACCAGCTCTACGGGGCAGCAGCAAGAAGGATAGATTGATTCTCTGGGCTGGAATAGAGGAAAGAATCGAGAGTGGAAAGACCAAGGAAAAGAGACGAAATGGGTTCTAACCGGATGGGGACGGGTCTGTCTCTCGGAACATTCGATGGCTATAATCAAACAGTAAGGATACGGGTATGTCTAACCTAAACCTAGTCGTAACTGTAGAAGCCTAATCAGTCCCGTTTGGCCACTGCTTTCCTTATCGGCAAGCCAATCCGTAAGACTTTGAAGTAAATTCATTTTACTTATTGGGTGGCCCCTCTCAAATAAGTAACTAAAAGGGCGATGGCGGCCTTATTAGTCGAGCGTGCTTATGCACCCTGCCAGTCCTCACCATCGGAATAGTGAGTGACTGATGGTGGCCTTGACAGTCGAGCCCCTCCGGTCCTCTCAAACCAACAACAATTCTCTGCAAAGTACAAAATTCCAGCCTCCTGAACCTCTGGGTGAGAGATCCATATATAGATGTAAGCAGAGAGGATGAGTCAGCTTATGTTTTGACTTGTGGCTTCTCTCTGTCAGTTCTTGCTTCCACTTGGAGGTTGAGAGCCTCTTACTCATCACTAGTCGAATTCATTGAGGCAAGTGTCTTTGGAGAAGATTCTGGAAGCTTCCAGGGTCTTTCCACCTCGTTGAATGAGTTTGCCATTTGTTATTTCCCACTCAACGCACCCTGGTAGTGCTTCCACCTACATTGCAGTGCACCTAGCCAATGTAGCCTCTGCATTTCAATGCAGGTAGCTAGTGGAGCCTCTGAATTGATCCTGAATTGACTGTTTTTGAGTTGTTTTTGGTGGAGAACTTCTGGGAGAAGCTTTCATTGGTTGACCTTGTTCCTTTAGGGGCAGGAACAACTCTTTTAGGGACTTTGGATCCCTTGGATTATGGACATTTCATGCTCAATGTTGTAAGGCACAAAAATGTCTATAACAGTTGCCCCCTAAAGTATGAGGCCTTTTATCGGGTGAAATGCTTTATTAGGAGGATCTGAAGTTCTTCCAATGCTGGGAGGATACCTGTAATAAGATACAATACAATACATTATTTTTCATACTGTTTTCATGATCTAGCTGAGGCGGGCATTCCCATGCTTAGCTTTATAAATTCATTTTGATGTACATAGGACAGACAATTGTCTGATGATAGACTGATGATCCTGCTGAAATCATCATCCTTTGGTAGGATGATTGTCTGTGCTGCAATGCTATACATGTCAATGTCTTTATTTTTCCTGAATATATATCGCAGCCCGGATGGATGAAACTAGATCCGGGGTCTTCAAACTCATTCGATCTTCACTCTAAGTACAAGTCGATCCATGTGAGAAATGTTCTGAAGTCGAACATGGAAAGACATCTCTTGATTACCGGTCAATGATGTAAACTGTTAACAAGCGCGAGAGGAATCACCGATAATGATAATGACCCTTAAGGTACTGCAGTACAATTCACGTGGTGTGAATAAAGGACTTGGCGTCGAACACCATGCAAAATCTTTCGGTTGAAAGTCATTGATGTATACCTGTCGCCGGAAGTGAGAAACTTGCCATTGAGGCATGCAAGCTTCAAAGTACTGAAGGGGTTGTTCCTAGATCAAATTCTTGGATAATGAGCTGATGTCGACAAGAAGCGATCCGTCAAAGGAGGGCCTTGATGTATCCCACATCAGTAACACAGAATGGAGCAAATGATTTTGATGGAGGTGAAAACGATCTGATGATATATGGTTCAGGGTGGCGGTCATGAAAGAATGAAGGATAATGTATGGTATTGGATGAGACACGGTTGACTTCTCTGGATGACTTCTCTTGAACATATCGGCGACACTTGTGTGATGGATTGGTAGCATTTACCCCAAAGGTGGATGGTATGGTGATACCATGGCGATGTGACCAGTGAATGAAACAACCCAACCCGACTCTGGCACGGAGTGGAAGTGTCATGTTCAAGAGCGACTTGCTACCAATAAAGTTCTTTGAGTTTCTTCCCAATTTTTCCCCAGTCATTGCTGACTAGTACCTCTTTATTTTTGTCAAGCTTGAGGAGGATAACATATGCTTGTTCTATAATTTGCCCTTCGGGCAAACCCATCGCTATGTTTTAACGAGCCTAGCGATAGTGAAACTCGTTCTCGTCTAAAGACAAGTTTGTCGCTATTTAATGTTTTTAACGAGTCTAACGACAAAGATAAATCGGTCCTTTTCATTTTTAGAGAGTCTGAAAAGGTACGTAAAGTCAACTCCGAAAGTCATTTTTCATCATCTAACCCCTTAAGTCCGAAAAAATATAAAACAATACAGAAGGGATGAGTTTTCGATAGTTTTAACGAGCCGAACAAAACAAGCGCTCGATCTTTTTGTGCAATAATCCCTCAGGTCCAAAAAGATTAAAATCTAGAGGAGGAATAGCACTTCCGGTCGCTTTAACGAGCTGGAAGGCCAAAACTCGGCAATCTTTTCATATTTTACAAGTCAGAGGAAAAGAGCTTAAAGAAGACTCGTCTTTTGAGGAACGAGTGATAAAACGGGTTAGCAGCTGATTCCAGGTAAGGGTTGGAATTTTCCAATCACAGCAGTGTCACAAGGATGGCTAGTGAAATCACTCTTCGCAGCTGTTCCTCAAAATGGGTAAACAATCAATATGGAGGTGAATGATCGGCCAATGGAAAAGTGGAGGTGACGGTGCAAACACGACCAAGGCTTTAGTGGCTGATAATGTTACATTCACGGTGGTTATTTACCGTAGGGTAGTTCATTTTTTAACGAGCTTAAACGCGGAAAAACACTGCTCGGTCTTATCTTTATTTTTTAACGAGCATGAGCTATGTGCTAAAACTGCTCGATTAATCCAGTCATATGATAAGAATGTCTCATGTAAGATTCCATTTTTTATGGAGCTTGCGCCTTACAAAGCTATGCCCCGCATCCTTTCTTTATGCAAGTTAGGAAACGACTAACCCAAAAAAACAGATAAATAACCGCTCTTTGCTTGCACTCCAAAAGGTTTGCATGCCCCCAGGTATAAAGTATGGTTTCAAGGTTACCCCTTCTTAGTCCAATAAAACATTTGTTTTACCGAGAGAGGCCTACCTCTTTCAGGTTACCCAAAGATTGTTCCGTTAATCTTTCAAACAAAACACTTCTTCGGTGATGTCTACCGAGATAAACAAAGGTGAGTGACAACGAGTGCCAAACACATAACTTTAACAAAAGAATCTTATTCTAGAACAACCCCTCTTCCAATCACAGACGGGGTACGGACTAGTCATATTCTCCCACGGAAACCTACTCTATACCCAAAGTTTCCCTGCCGAAGCAGACCAGGACGCATGCCCCCTAGGTTCCAGTCATATCCTTCCGAATTACTCGCGCTCATCGGGGGGACGGACCGTGGGTTGAGACATTTCTTGCGTGAAGAGACCGTTTAGGGATGGTATATGACTATTTGCGATGCGTGATCCGGGAAATGAAAGTTGGTCCACGAGCTTGACCACTCTTCCTTCGTGCGGAAAACACATTACTCTAAAGAGTGAGGAGACGATGGCTCCCATGCAATATATATAGTCTCGTCCAAGGAGTAGGTTATAATCCAAGGGTCCTTGAACGACCATCACGTTCATTTGAACGGTCTTCCCTTTCAATGTTATGGGCACATTGGGGAGGATCCCTAAAGGTCGAATGGTTCCTTTATCAGAGCCTGTCAGATTTCTCATTTCAGGCAAAAGCCCTGGCGAACCAAGCACTTTCCAAGCAATAGAGGAAAGGATACTCACAGATGCTCCCTCATCAATGATGGTGCCAGCCATGACCATTCTGTATATTTGGATGATAATTCTGAATGGTATGCTTGCTGGCAAACGGGGTCTGCCTAGTTGGTTCCAGTCGAAGGAGACAACTAGGTTGCTTGGTGGTGGGACCGAGTAGACGGTCGGGTATCGCTCTGACGAACTTCCTTCCTGCGATAAAGGAATGGGGGGATTGCCCCCGTGCTCGTCGGAGTCTGTGTTGATGAAGAGAATTTGGATGGTGTCATATTTATCTTCTTCAGTGACTGTATCATTCGAAGGTAAATCCTCTGAAGGCAAGACCGGGTCAACTGCCGCCTCGACCTTTTGACTTTCGTCGGGTATGGATTCAGCTGGTTCATCTTCAATGACCGGCGCTTCAGCTGACCACTTGAGTGGGCCAGCTAGATTTTAAACTAACGAAGGACTCGGCAAGAGTTTTTAATATCCAGGAGGAAGTCGTAACGGTGAAACCAGACAATCATCCAAAACTCTTTTCGCTTTGTCTAAGAAGGGACAACGGTTGATGGCGTGGTTGCCTTCGCACAGTCTACAGGGAGATCTAGTTCTCCCTTTTTGTCCAGGGACTTCACTTTTGCTAGTTGACGGTGTGCATTCAACATGGCTATCAGAGGTTGATGCCACCGGATTGTGAAAACGGGGAGACCAGTCCCTTAGTATCCGAGGGATGCAGGGACAATCTCTGTGGAAATGGTCTCCCTTGCATATGACACATGGCGATTTAGGCCTAGTCAGTTCTGTGTGTGGATTTTTGTTAGATGACACTTGTTTGCCCCCAGTCGCTTTTGGCTCCTTCTTCTTCTTCTCTTTCTTCTTCTTTTCCGTCTTCTCCTTAGGAACTTGGTTTTTTGTTCTACCAGTTCTGTCAAGCGAAGAGGAAGGAGGAGAGGAAGAATTAGAGGAAGTAGAAGGCTAGTGGGCAACTCTGGACTGGTCTAACTGTTGATTCGACTGTTCAGGAATAGTGGTGTTCTGAACGACATTGGTTGAGAAGAGCCAGACCGGCAAGCCAATTGTCAGTCCGGGAAGCGACAATGTGGCCATATGGGGCGCACCAACATCTCCCCAAGAGGAGAAGGGACTAGGATTTCCACCAAGGGGAATTCCTTGGTTGGTGGGCTCCATTTTCTCAACCTAAAGATCAACGCAGGAAAAAAGGGTATGAATATTCCGTTTAAAATAAATTTTAACGACGCTTATACACAACTTGCTTTTTCAATTTTAAAGAGTCGAGAAAAAGCAAAAGATGACTCTAGTCTCCTTCGATGTTTTAACGAGCCCGAAGTGACAAATGCTCGGATGGAATTTTTCCGTTATAGAGTCTGAAAAAGGCCAAAAGGAACTGCTCTGGAGTTCTAGGTAGAGGGTGTGCCAAACTTTTCGCAAAACCGCATAATACTTTTTAAGGTACGGGCAGTCAATCTTCCCGAATGCTGTGTTCAGTGCATTGCGATCAGTAGGGCGACCGACACAGTTTCCTATGGATAAAGGTTTTATTCCTATAGGGGTCTCCCAATATATACTCGACGGTACGTGGGAGCACAATCTGTACTGGCGTTATCATCTCTTAGGAGGAATCACCCAACCATCAGCGAGATCGACAGTCACCAGGTTTTACGACACCGGAACACGTCTCTAGCCTAGACCTCTATGTTGTGTGTTAAGTTACAACGCGTTGTTAAGTTCATTCAATTTATTTTAGGTTGATCTTTCTTAGAAGTTTGCCTTTTTGGATCACCACGAGATGTATGATACAATTCCTAAATGCAGTCTAAAGATGATAAGCAAGCTTTTATATCTTTTCAACAATGAAAATCCTAGCTACAAGGGGAAAAGAAAGACACAAACTTTTCTCAAAGAGCATAGAACACACTGTAAATGCACTTTTCCTAAATCAAAGCATGCAAACTATCAAAATTCAAATGCACATATGCATGTATTTTTTTTCGCTTTCTTAATATTGATGCCTAAAAAGAAAGATGTTGTACAAATTTGAATTCGATTTCAAGTGAAAACATAAACAAGTTTCTTTTTGAAAACAAAAAGACGATTACGACACTTTATGATTTTGAAGTAAACACTTGTTTCGACACTAGAAATGCATAAATTCAAACCAAAAGACAAAAGTAAAAGCGTAATCAACTGTGAACAGCAAACAAACTCACTCCTAAGATCAAAACGACACTTACGACAGGTCTAGATCTAAAGGCGACAATATGACTAGTTTACTTTTGTAATGGGAAACTGCAAATGATGTAACAAATACACAAAGAACAAATACATTTTCTTTATACAACTGAGGTGGAATTGAGGCAAAGAAAAGGGGTTTCAGATAGGTACACTGACTGATAATAGGCTGCAAAAAACATAGATAAAACTGAGCAAAAGGAAGCAGGGAACCACAGCTGCACAAGGCAAGGGCTGATCAGCGCACCCTCAGCACAGAGAAACTAAATTTCAGCGCAAGTATCCTTCACGGGACCTACGTTGAAATGCAGAACCTCTTCACAGAGTCTGCGCTGAAGCAGAAACGAGAATTGTCTCTGGGTTCTGGGTCACGGTTTGCAGTTTAATCTACAGTTTTTGGCCGGATAAAAGCTATCAATTAGGTACAATTAGGAGGATGATTTAAAGGAGGAGTAAGATCTATCACAAAGGGCTGTTAGAGCACTTGTGGATCAGCTGTTCAGATCATAAAAACAGGCCCAGTGAGTGGACTAGAGTGGCAGATCTCTACTTTGCATTTGAAAATGGCAAATGCATTTCGATTCGGCACTCCTGAGTTTATGAGAAGAACAACAATAGAAAAACAAATAAACTAACAAGATACGTTCCCCAGCGGAGTCGCCAATTTGTTGTTGGGAAAAGTATCCAATTCGGAATTCCCCTATCCCACTCTAAGGTGTGATAGTGCCTTAGCAACAAACAAGGTAAACTAATTGAGTATTCTTCTTTATGAAACGTAAATGAGGAGCAAAGATGTAACTAACCTGTGTCTTCCGCTAGTTTGTTGATCCAATCACTCCTCTCTTCAGTAGCTCCCAGCTTCTTGCTCCTTCACCGGCCCAGCTTCACCGAATTCCTGCAAGATCACAAGAGAGAGAAACTACACAAAGATACAGATATACATTCATAAAAAGCTCAAGATCAGATTAAGCTAAACATGTAAGCATAACAAAACATCATTGGTACACAGCATGTAGGAGAAACTCAAATAGTTTATTGATAGAATAAGAAAGTCCAAGAGGAGATACAACCAAGTGAGTTCCGATCCAGCATCTACCTCCCAACAAAGGAATCCCTTCCTCTCCTCCAACAAAGCATAAATCACCCAATGTACTAATCTCAATCTCAAACCAACAGCAATTCTCTGCAAAGTACAAAATTCCAGCCTCCTGAACCTCTGGGTGAGAGATCCATATATAGATGTAAGCAGAGAGGATGAGTCAGCTTATGTTTCGACTTGTGGCTTCTCTCTGTCAGTTCTTGCTTCCACTTGGAGGTTGAGAGCCTCTTACTCATCACTAGTCGAATTCATTGAGGCAAGTGTCATTGGAGAAGATTCTGGAAGCTTCCAGGGTCTTTCCACCTCGTTGAATGAGTTTTCCATTTGTCATTTCCCGCTCAGCGCACCCTGGTAGTGCTTCCACCTGTGTTGCAGTGCACCTAGCCAGTGTAGCCTCTGCATTTCAATGCAGGCAGCTAGTGGAGCCTCTGAATTGATCCTGAATTGACTGTTTTTGAGTTGTTTTTGGTGGAGAACTTTTGGGAGAAGCTGTCATTGGTTGACCTTGTTCCTTTAGGGGAAGGAACAACTCTTTTAGGGACTTTGGATCCCTTGGATTATGGACATTTCATGCTCAATGCTGTAAGGCACAAAAATGTCTATAACATCATGTACAGACTGCTTGAAGAAGAAAACGCCAGAATAATGAAGGTTACGCTGTCGCAGATTCATAGGGCTCTTCCGAAGCATCCTTAGAAGAACTGGCATGCTCATTCCTTCATCAGATAGCAGCAAGGCCTAAAATTCTCTCATATATGGATATGATCAAGTGGATACTTGACAATGCAGAAATGAACGACAGACAGTTCAAGATTCAAGGACATGGGCTCATTAGGTCATTCGCACACAAGACTTAAAGCTCATGTATCATCTTCCTGAACCACAAGTGACTTACAATGCGCAATTCATTAAAAAAATTGTGGCAGAGAACCTGAACCTATCAGAGACCACTAAAGATTGGTCCAGAAAAGATGAACCGCTCAAAAAGGATAAAAACGGTATGTACAACACTGGTTCCCTCACCTCTCCGCATTGTTTTGCTGCGGCCATGCTTTGTAGATTATTTGGGATGCCAGATATCAATAAGCTTTCATTTGAATGGTTACCATTGATTTATGCTACCACAAATGCCGTTATTATAGATTGGTCCAAGATCTTTTCCGATAACCTGTTCACAGCTATTATCAAATACCGGTCTAAGAGATCCATGTCTCAAAGGATCTATCCTCCTTTTTACCTATCCGCATATGTTATGGATTCTATTTGTTATGTGTCTAAATTTCCCTCTATGGGTTGGAAATTGACAACTCAGGACCCATTACCCATCCATGTTTATCATAAGATATTATGGGATTCTCAGTTCATTCCGCATTTCTACCAAATTTGTCATGGGCTTATCTTACCCATGTATAGAATGATGTATGATAAAGAACCCCCGAGGTGCTCACCTGAGGCACAGATAGATATCATCCCCATCGCAAGATGGTTCGGGGAAGAATGGTTCACCTATATTAGAGTATTTGGAAGCACTGTCCCTCCTCATGTCCTACCTTTGTATATTCCTGACAAACTGCTGGCTCGAGAAATTGCATATCAAACCTGTTCAGAAGGCGGCCTAACCAAAGACCTAAAAGACAAAAAGAAGGCCATATGGCCCCAGTTTCCTGTAGCTTGTGGGGCCTTTTCATTGTTCGATGTAGGTCACGCGTTCACCGAAGTGGAGAATATGACGTGTCTACAATTATTTAAATTCCCGGCAAGGCCATTTGACCCAAATGAAGTTGCCTAAGATTTCACAACGAACGTCAATATAAAGATATTCGTTGGAAAGAAGGATTTATTTCATGATTTATTTCAGAATAAAAGCTCACTCCAGGAAATTTTGTGGGAAGCTCAATCGCGATTGTCTCCAGATGACCTCCAAAAATTCACGGTATACAGGGAAAGAAGACTAGCCACTGTTCCTCTAGAAAAGCTGCAACTACCTACCAGAGAACCTACTCCAAGGATTAGCCTTAGTGAGAATTCAAGCGTTGCTGGATCTAAATCTAAGAGTGGACAAGAGATGCCGAAGCATTCTAAGAAATCCGTAAATGACCAAGATAAAGGCGAAGAATCAGCTAAGGACACCACTCAGTCAATGGAGCTTCCACAGCAGCAAGTTATCGCCTCCCCGTGAAGAGATGTTCCCCCTCTCATCGTTGAAGCACCACCCATCACAACAGAATTAGACAAAGAATGGGAAACCTTCAACGAATTGATCAATCTTGAAGGACAGGTCCCAAAAACACCTGTGAGCAATACACAGGTAACACAAGAAGTGTGCTCAACCATAGTCAGCAATGTCACAGAAACGAAGCATATTCCTATCGCTCCATCTTCTGAGCTTCTACTGAATGTAGAAGAAATTCCCCCACTGGACATATTTTACAGTCCCCAACATAAAGCAGTTGTAAGAAGGCAAAGAAAAAAGAGAAAGTTAGAAAACACACTTTCTCAGGATGTTGAGCACTCAGACGTCCTGTGGAAAGATCCTGTCAATAATCCAACTGAAAATCTCACCAAACTGTCTCAGATCGCAAGGGCATATGCCTCTGCAACAATTGACAAAGCGTCAGAAGTACAGCAATTGCTGAAAGAGCAAGAAAATCAGATACAGGTACTGCAACTACAATTGCAACAAGCAAATGCCAATAATGAGGTACGCAAACAGCTTGAAAAGTTGCAGGAAGACTTCCAACAAATGCAAATAAGCTATCAAAGAAGTTTGGATGAAAAGGGAAAACAATTGCAGGATGTATAGGAGATGCACAGAGACGACCCCAAAATTACAGAGTTCATTTCAGAGTCTATTGCCTTGAACCAACAACTACTGCAGCAATAGGAGGAGTTGGGACATAAGATATCACAGTGGAGTTATTATTGCGAACTAAGTGATAAAATCACCAATCAAGTAGTGGACTTGTGAGGCGAATATGATCAGATTGACAAACGAGTGACGGAGTACTTGGCTTAGCAGGAAGAAGACGAAGGAAAAAGAGCAGGTGCACCCAAGATAAATGAAAATCATAAAGACTTGCTCTTCAACAAATGGGACGATCAAATCAGGGAAGCAGAACAAGCAGCAGAAACAGCGGCTACGACAGCGAGCATTCTTGTCGACTGTGTAAATGAAAATTTTCACAGAGCAAACTTGATCGAAGAGACCACCCCAGGGTATTTTCCAAATAAACTGCGACTAGAGGTAGAATGGAAACAGAAAGCACAGGAAAAGGAAAAAGTGGTCCAAGCACTAGACAGGTTAAATTGGGAGTGTTACTGGGAATACTTAGTGAAGCCGCATAGTCAGTAGATGACTGTGAAATGTATCATAAATGCGGTCGAGAAAGTAGTGCCAACTCTCATAGATTCTGTTTTCTCAGCCAAGCTCAAAGCAGAAGTCAGCTAGCCGACTCTCCTCAAACCCATGATGAATGCATGCAGCTTTAAGGATCAGATTCAGAAGTAATTTTATTTAGAATGTTGTTTTTTTCTTTAAAATTAGATTAGAAAAAGGACGGTCGTTTGAAAACCGCATCCTAAATTTTGTAAATTAACTATTATTAGAATTAGGAAGTAGTATTTTAACCCTTCTCATGCATTTGGAGAAGGGTCCAGAAATTTGTCAAAAACTTGTCCTCAGAACATGCACTTCTGCACCCTTAGAGGAGGTTTTGATGAATGGATGGATCGAGGTTTATTAATGTTTGCATTTGATGTCTGCTACTGATGTTGCACTTCTGTACTCTTAGTAGATGTTAGAACAAGTAGAGATAAATCATTTTTGCTTGAAGCTTATGAGTAGGACTAGTCATAAATGGTACTTTTATCTCTTGGCCATTTCTTCTTATATTCTTGAAGTGATATACAGTTTTTAGTTGTTTATATGTTATTGCATGAATGTGTGAATTACCATTTGGCACTTTTGTACGATGGAGTCATTTATTTATGTTTGACATATGAATAACTTATTATGCGATATGTTGTTCACAACTGTTTTGCCTAACTTTTTATGCAAAGTGGTTCATCTTAATTGATTTCCATTCCTATGATAGTTGAATGATCTTTATTACCAGTTATTGTTTGAAATCTCTTTAGATCGCATAATAGAAGAAATACACCCCGGGTTAGCATAGATTAGATGTGATGTTTTCATTAGATTACAATAGCATAGAATTAGATTAAAGTAGCTTAGATAAGAACTCTTAGATCAGCATAATCCAACTCTGCACACACACACCCTTAGATTGGGAAACTGGTCCCATTATCCCCATTCGGACCCGCTATACCAAACGGATAAGGAGCTGCCAAACAAGGTCCGGACCGGGTGGGTATCCCCCTTGTTGTCGACCCGATTTTCGGGGCTTCAACATATTTGGCGCTAGAAGGAGGGCTTGAACATAGTGTCTGTTGGAATGGTTTAAAATTGTAATCATTTGAATTAGGATGGCTGCTCACAAACTTCCCATTTGGAGTTGCGTCCATGTTCGTGCCTATTCCAACACTCCACCTGAAGTGGTAAGACTCTTGTCTCAGGTAAAATTCAATGGTAAGAATAATTCTTCTGCTTTTAATCATGCTCTTCAATTTATTCAAAGAGTTTCAAGTTCGAACGTTCAAAGAATTGATGAAGGCGTTTTATGTAGAATTTTTACTCTTACATTCACGGCGGAAGCTAGAAAACGGTGTAGAACCCTCCCAGTTGCCTCAATTCACAGCTGGGACCAATTTGTCAAAGATTTCATCTGTAAATTTGATTGCTATTATTATGATCAGGTATATGATGAGATTGAATATTTACGAAAAGAAGATGAATCTGTTAGGGATTTTAATATGCGATTTCATCTTGATTGTCTGAAATATGATCTTGAAAATGAACTCATGAATGAAGAATCTTCGGATTATTCTGAACATTCCCTACCTCCTATGTATGATCCATCAGAAATTAGTTCGAGTCTTGTTTTATTTTCTTCTAATAGGAATGAAAATTCTAATTTAAATGTGCGAATCACTCATGATGAAGAAAATTCCCAAAGCTTAGGAAACCTGCCTGCTCTAATACAACAAGATAAAAGCGAAGATGTTAAAAGAGAGCCTGTCTTGGAACCAGAAGACAACTTGGAGACAAGGTTCGATAATATCATCAAAAGTCAAATGCCCAGGTTAGAACAACAAATCAATTCTCTTTCGAAAAATACAAACACGCAAAGGTATGATCTAAATCCCGATGTCTACGGTGAATGTGATGAACAAGAATTTTTTCACGATGATATTATCAAATGCATTGTTTCGGAATCACATTTTTCTCTTTATCCTGATGTATTTAGTGATGATAATTTTTTCCCCCTCAGTATTAATGATATCTCAAAAAGTACGAAGGATTATTCAAATAAATCACCATTAGGTTTTCAAAACAAAGAGGCAGCTATAGAACATCCTTTGGTCATTAATAAACAAGAACGACTTGACCTTCCTTTTCTGAAAATATTGGATGAAAAAGAAAAATCTAGAGAGACCAGTAAAATCATTTATGATAGCTACTATGATGATGATGCTGATGTTGATTTATCTCAAGTAACTCAACAGAGCTCAGATAATGAGAGATATTCTAATTCAAGAATCATATCAGTCGATCCTCATTCTAGAGCGACAGATCATTTGCATGATTTTACTATTCAAAACAATGTCCCGATCTATGATTCGTATCATGAGCAAACCCCTATGCCTGTTCCCAATCATAACTTGTTTTCTGATTCACAAGACATAATTCGAAGTTACTCAGATCCCATAATTCTGGCCAGTTCTTGTGAAGAAGAAGATATTTCATGTCAGTCCCAGTTGTGCTGTAACATTAGTTGTACAGATAATCATTGCATTCTTTTTCGCTTGCACTCATTTTGTACAAAATCGGATTGTGTTTTAAATTTTCAAACTTTCGATAGATTACTATGGTATATTGAGCACCTTATCAAAGAACATTCGAAATATGTATTACCATTTTGGAAAACTAAATTGTGTCAAGGAAATACAGAACTTTTTCAATTTCACGATCAATCAATATCAACCTTTCAGAAGAAACTTCTGTGTCATCCAAAACATCATCAACAAAAAAAAATATTTTTGGAAACTTGCCAACAATTTGCGTTAATTGATAAATCTCTTTCCAAAAATTTCCATCTATTCTTCATTAATTTATTTAGTGATTTATATGTGGAAACTTTCCTTTTACAAGAAATTGCTAAAAGCTTTACTTTTACGCATAGTAGATTACAGGCCATCAAAACTAAAAAATCATATTCGCAATCTGGCTTGTCATCTTTCCTATTATGTGATCACCAATCCATAACAGAAATTCATCCCAATTTTTATGATCCAATAGGTATCCAATTGGACAAAAGATTTCATAAGAAAGAAATTTCAGGCGGAATTCCAACTGAAGTTACACTTTCTAATCCTACATCCAATATTCACAGTCCAAGAAAAGTTTTATTCTTAACACTAATGTTTAAAAGGTATATACGTGTAGGAATAAAAATGAAAATATGGTTCCACTGGAAATATCATTTTACCTAGTTAATTTTTTTGTTTATAGTTAGAATAGGAGTAGGGGTAGTTTAGCTAGGTTGTTTAGTGGATAATTTAGTTTTTAAATATTGATAGGCAAAATAGGAGAAGAACTTATCCTATCATGTACATGATCCAAGGGAATAGTTACCTCTCATTTCTTTAAATTTTCCCCTCCCTAATAAAATTTGCCTGTGGTTAACAGCATTTGACATTTACTAAAAACACCATTTCTCTATCAGATTTTGAACTTATGCTCGTATAAATAGCAAATCTTTTGGAAACTTAATCTTTATTATTAATAGATACAGTTAAAAACTTTAAACCAAATATGATATTAGTTTCAACTTCCAAAAAATTTGACGAAAGCAATCTTAGTGCAGATTTTTTTTATATCAGTACAATGAAAGGTATCAATAACGAAATGAGGATTCCCTGTAGATCAGCCATGTCCAAAAAAACTCTATTATTGTCGTCCAGAGCTTTCTTAAGGAAAGCAATGATATCCTCCCTATTAAAGAAAATCGCAGCATTCAGAGAGACAATCCAAGAAACACTATATCTCAAAGAATAAGAGGTCTCATCACGAGTCGGCTTATCATGATCACAGATATTATAACTTTGCTGACTTTGCCAAAAACTATCCATCAAAATAGGGCAATGACTCAAGATTGTTGAAATCAAAAGACAAGGGGTCTCATCATGATCCAGCTTGTTCAACGAAAGTGTAAATCAAGTGAATGACAGTGTCAGAATTTAGCTACCAAACCAAGACATTGTTCTTTAAGAATTAAAAAAGGAAAAAGTGTCAATATGGGTTTTTCTTTGAAAAGTTGTAGATCACCTTAAGCAGGATAAAGGATCATTACTGGGTAATAGGTAACCCTGTCGAGGCTATGAATGCCTGCTGGCAGTAGAGGCTCTACCTGCGACAAATGAGCATATTTTAAAAAGAAAAAAAAAAAAAAAACTGGTACACAGGGAAGACCTTATTTTTATTTTTACAAGACCAAGTAATGGCTGATGTAAATGCAAGGACCAGCTGAGGAAGAAAATAATTAAAGTAGAAAGAGGTTGGAACGAAATGTCGTTGATAGTTTAGGGTATAATGCACTTTATCTTTTTATAATAAAGTTTAATTTTCCAAAAAAAAAAAATTTTGTTTTGGAAATTTGAAAAGTTCAACAGAAAATCAGAGATAACTGGTTCTCCCAAGTGAATCGCCAATTGTTGTGGCCAGAAACAACCCCCCCCCCCCCTTTTTCATTTAAGTGTTGTCCAAAATACTAAATGAATGGGGACCCTTAGTTAAAACTTTAGGAAAAGCTAGAGTTTCCTTTCTTCGAAATAAGGTTACCATCGTAAGCTTAGGAAGATCTTTTGAATACTTTAAAACCTAAGTTTATGATAAGAAAAATCTTTAAAAAGTCGCATCATAAAATGACAGAAAAACTCCTCCATTTGGGTATAATCCTGGTATGTGCAAGATTCTCGTACTAAGCGATATATCGCATCGCAATAAAGTAATGCCAATGGGAAAGCCTTCAAGATTTTCCGATTTGCGATAACCCCGATCGCAAGATCGCATATCGCAGGAATGGGCTAACAAAAATATGGCAAGCATAAAACTTTTGCGATCTGCGATGTGTGTGATATTGCGATTTGAGATAGCGCGATGGTGCGATAATGCGATAGCGCGATGGTGCGATAATGCGATGTCGCGATTTGCGACGATTGCGAACCAAATCGCAAAATCCCCCATCACGAAACTTTCGGGGGCTTTATTCAAGAAAAGCCACTTACCATAATCTGACTTAAGATCATGCGCTTTTAGTCATCTATTAAATGTAGACGCGTGATTTTGCAAAGAATTACTTCACGTAAGGTGGCATATTTGATATATCTGCCGCATTTAAGACTCTCCCATCACCTTTCTTGATCAATCATTTCCATTTGTGAGCTACTGGAATGAAGAACGAAAGGTGATACAGAGCCATACGCAGGAAGAAATGGGAAAGAAAAGTAAGGCTCAGGGCTCTGAGGTGAAGGAGATGGCACCTTTATATACAGACACAGCTTGTAACAGAGACGCGGGAATATCGACGTGGGAAAGCATGTACAGACTGCTTGAAGAAGAAAACCCCAGAATAATGAAGGTTACCGCTGTCGCAGATTCACAGGGCTCTTCCGAAGCATCCTTAGAAGAACTGGCGTGCTCATTCCTTCATCGGATAGCAGCAAGGCCTAAAATTCTCTCATATACGGATATGATCAAGTGGATACTTGACAATGCAGAAATGAAAGACAAACAGTTCAAGATTCAAGGACATGGGCTCATCGAGTCATTTGCTGCACAAGACTTAAAGCTCATGTATCATCTTCCTAAACCACAGGTGACTTACAATACACAATTCATTAAAAAATTTGTGGCAGAGAACCCGAACCTATCAGAGACCACTAAAGATTGGTCCAGAAAAGATGAACAGCTCAAAAAGGATAAAAACGGTATGTACAGCACCGGTTCCCTCACCTCTCCGTATTGTTTTGCTGCGGCCATGCTTTGTAGATTATTTGGGATGCCAGATATCAATAAGTTTTCATCTGAATGGTTACCATTGATTGATGCTGCCACAAATTCCATTATTATAGATTGGGCCAAGATCTTTTCTGATAACCTGTTCATAGCTATTATCAAATACCGGTCTAAGAGATCCATGTCTCAAAGGATCTATCCTCCTTTTTACCTATCTGCATATGTTATGGATTATATTTTTTATGTATCTAAATTTCCCTCTATGGGTTAGAAATGGACAACTCAGGACCCATTACCCATCCATGTTTATCATAAGATATTATGGGATTCTCAGTTCATTCCGCATTTCTACCAAATTTGTCATGGGCTTATCTTACCCATGTATAGAATGATGTATGATAAAGAACCCCCGAGGTGCTCACCTGAGGCACAGATAGATATCATCCCCATCGCAAGATGGTTCGGGGAAGAATGGTTCACCTATATTAGAGTATTTGGAAGCACCGTCCCTCCTCATGTCCTACCTTTGTATATTCCTGACAAACTACTCGCTCGAGAAATTGCATATCAAACCTGTTCAGAAGGCGGCCTAACCAAAGACCTAAAAGACAAAAAGAAGGCCATATGGCCCCATTTTCCTGTAGCTTGTGGGGCCTTCTCATTGCTTGATGTAGGTCACGCGTTCACCGAAGTGGAGAAGATGACATGTCTACAATTATTTAAATTCCCGGCAAGGCCATTTGACCCAAATGAAGTTGCCCAAGATTTCACAACGAACGTCAAGATAAAGATATTCATTGGAAAGAAGGATTTATTTGATGATTTATTTCAGAATAAAAGCTCACTCTAGGAAATTTTGCGGGAAGCTCAATCGCGATTGTCTCCAAATGACCTCCAAAAATTCATGGTATACAGGGAAAGAAGACTAGCCACTGTTCCTCTAGAAAAGCTGCAACTACCTGCCAGAGAACCTACTCCAAGCATTAGCCTTAGTGAGAATTCAAGCGCTGCTGGATCTAAATCTAAGAGTGGACAAGAGATGCTTGAGCATTCTAAGAAATCCATAAACGACCAAGATAAAGGCGAAGAATCAGCTAAGGACACCGCTCAGTCAATGGAGCTTCCACAATAGCAAGTTATCGCCTCCTCGTCAAGAGATGTTCCCCCTCTCATCGTTGAAGCACCACCCATCACAACAGAATTAGACAAAGAATGGGAAACCTTCAACGAACTGATCAATCTTGAAGGACAGGTCCCAAAAACACCTGTGAGCAATACATAGGTAACACAAGAAGTGTGCTCAACCATAGTCAGCAATGTCACAGAAACGGAGCATATTCCTATCACTCCATCTTCTGAGCTTCTACTGAATGTAGAAGAAATTCCCCCACTGGACATATTTTACAGTCCCCAACATAAAGCAGTTGTAAGAAGGCAAAGAAAAAAGAGAAAGTTAGAAAACACACTTTCTCAGGATGCCGAGCACTGAGACGTCCTATGGAAAGATCCTGTCAATAATCCAACTAAAAATCTCACCAAACTGTCTCAGATCGCAGGGGCGTATGCCTCTGCAACAATTGACAAAGCGTCAGAAGTATAGCAATTGCTGAAAGAGAAAGAGTATCAGATACAGGTACTGCAACTACAATTGCAACAAGCCAATGCCAATAATGAGGTACGCAAACAGCTTGAAAAGTTGCAGGAAGACTTCCAGCAAATGCAAATAAGCTATCAAAGAAGTTTGGATGAAAAGGGAAAACAATTACAGGATGTACAGGAGATGCACAGAGATGACCCCAAAATTACAGAATTCATTTCAGAGTCTATTGCCTTGAACCAACAACTACTGCAGCAACATGAGGAGTTGGGATAGAAGATATCACAGTGGAGTTATTATTGCGAACTGAGTGATAAAATCACCAATCAAGTAGTGGACTTGCGAAGCGACTATGATCAGACTGACAAACGAGTGACGGAGTACTTGGCTTGGTAGGAAGAAGACGAAGGAAAAGAGCAGGCGCACCCAAGATAAATGAAAATCATAAAGACTTGCTCTTCAACAAATGGGACGATCAAATCAGGGAAGCAGAACAAGCAGCAGAAACAGCGGCTACGACAGCGAGCATTCTTGTCGACTGTGTAAATGAAAATTTGCACAGAGAAAACTTGATCGAAGAGACCACCCTAGGGTATTTGCCAAATAAACTACGACTAGAAGTAGAATGGAAACAGAAAGCACAAGAAAAGGAAAAAAAGGTCCAAGCACTAGACAGGTTAAATTGGGAGTGTTACTGGGCATACTTAGTGAAGCCGCATAGTCAGCAGATGACTGTGAAATGTATCATAAATGCGGCCGAGAAAGTAGTGCCAGCTCTCGTAGATTCTGTTTTCTCAGCCCAGCTCAAAGCAGAAGTCAGCCAGCCGACTCTCCTCAAACCCATGATGAATGCATGCAGCTTTAAGGATCAGATTCAGAAGTAATTTTATTTAGAATGTTGTTTTTTTATTTAAAGTTAGATTAGAAAAAGGATGGTCATTTGAAAACCGCATCCTAAATTTTGTAAATTAACTATTATTAGAATTAGGAAGTAGTATTTTAACCCTTTTCATGCATTTGGAGAAGGGTCCAGAAATTTGTCAAAAACTTGTCCTCAGAACATGCACTTCTATACCCTCAGAGGAGGTTTTGATGAATGGATGGATCGAGGTTTATTAATGTTTGCATTTGATGTCTGCTACTGATGTTGCACTTCTGTACTCTTAGTAGATGTTAGAACAAGTAGAGATAAATCATTTTTGCTTGAAGCTTATGAGTAGGACTAGTCATAAATGGTACTTTTATCTCTTGGCCATTTCTACTTATATTCTTGAAGTGATATACAGTTTTTAGTTGTTTATATGTTATTGCATGAATGTGTGAATTACCATTTGGCACTTTTGTACGGTGGAGTCATTTATTTATGTTTGACATATGAATAACTTATTATGCGATATGTTGTTCACAACTGTTTTGCCTAACTTTTTATGCAAAGTGGTTCATCTTAATTGATTTCCATTCTTATGATAGCTGAATGATCTTTATTACCAGTTATTGTTTGAAATCTCTTTAGATCGCATAATAGAAGAAATACACCCCGGGTTAGCATAGATTAGATGTGTTGTTTTCATTAGATTACAATAGCATAGAATTAGATTAAAGTAGCTTAGATCAGAACTCTTAGATCAGCATAATCCAACTCTGCACACACACACCCTTAGATTGGGAAACTGGTCCCATTATCCCCAGTCAGACCCGCTATACCAAACGGATAAGGAGCTGCCAACCAAGGTCCGAACCAGGTGGGTATCCCCCTTATTGTCGACCCGATTTTCGGGGCTTCAACACTTTCATGCAATGGTTATCAGCATTTTCTTCCATAGATCATAGTTTACTTTGATGCAAAAACTCTATTTTTTAGATGCACTTATTTCCTTGCTTTCTTAATCTCATTGACTGACTGTCAGTTGTTTATACAACATATATGTTCTAGCAAAAACCCAACCTATTAACCATTCCATCATCCATTTGATCCATGTCGTACAGGTCGACCAAGTCTCCCCTCAATTCTGCCTTAGTTTCCTGCATTTTCCATAGACATTCCTCTCTCTCCTTGAGAAAATCAAATCATATTTCTCTCTCCTAATCATTCTTGGTAGACCCTAGGTTCCCTAACACTTCATCCCAACCTTCATCCACCTTCTCCACCCACTCTGACACCTTCAAAATAGTGAAAACGACTCTCGGCCTCCTCCTGTAGGCCTCCTGTAGAACGTTGTTTTTCCTCCTGTAGATTTCCTGTGTCCTCCTGCAGATTTTCCTGTAGGCTTTCTTTTGAAGGCTAAGTTTAGGAAAAGCCTCTAGAAGGCCACCTGAGACCTCCTAGGACCCATCCACACCACCCTACATCCTCTTAAGTCCCAAAACTGCCCTCCATCACCACCTATTCGTTGCCAAATTCAGAAACAAATAATTTACGTGCATGACAAATTCACATAAAAATACATAAAAATCCAAAAAGATGTTTTTGCTCATTTACTTCTAGAAATAGCTTAGGTAGATGTTGATTTCTTCCTTGAGTAGGTAATGGCATTCTTTTCATGATATTTATAGTGCTTTTTACAAAAGTAGGATTAGTGGTTAACTAGGATTCCCTTGGTTTGCTTTACATTTCAGTCTTCCTTTCTGCAAGTAGAATAGCATCAGTAGAGTAATCTCTCTTTTTCTTTCATCACATATAGAGCTTCTTCTAGAATCCATAGAAGTTGGCTTGAGCTCCTAGTGATCTTGCGCTCACTGACCAAGTGACAACCTACTGTAAGAACTAGTACTTGTGCGTATAGCACCGTCGCTTCCAAGTTTGTTACGAACTACGAGGTTGATAAGAGTAAAGTAGGAAGCCCAGGAGTTGCAGCATTATTGCTGCAATACTGGTGCTCACCATATTTTTGGCGCTATTTCCACTCTGTGATTATTGTTTTCCTCTATTTTCTTCTTGCAACATTCTGCTAATAGTTTATTTCAACAAAAGTAGACTAGTCATTTATGTTCTTTCAAGTTTTGCATTTCCTTGCTTTCCTTTTCAATTCTGCAAATTTAATCTCAACAAAATTAGACTAGTCATTTCTTTTCTTTAAATTTTGCATTTTCTTGCTTTCCTTTCAATTCTGTAAATTTCATTTCAGGAAGTTCATTTTAGTTAGCTGCAATTTGTTTTGTTCAATCAATTTCAGTTTTGCAAGTACTATCAGTGTGGGGAAAAAAGAAACAAAAACCAACCAAAAAGATTTATTTTCATGCCTCGTAGGAATAGATATAACTCAGGAAAATGTTTGCCCAACACCCCCACTTCTTCACACAGCCAACCTTCTCTCTTCTTTGGTGGCTGTAATCAAGAAGAACCCTTAGGTGAACATCCAGATATATTTGAAGAACCTATAGGGGAATAAGAAGAAGAAAACATTCCTCTAGAGCCAATGGCTGAAAACAGAAATGTTGGGGGCAGTACCTTTTCTTCCAACTCATCCATTAAAGGTGAAATTGGAAACATGGAAGACTTCAAGAGTGAGATGCTACAGATTCTTGCCATGCAAATGGATACCTTACATATCAAAAGAAATCAAGAGGAAGTAGAGAGGGCTTTGGCCATTTTTTTCCCTAGATGCACCAGGAGGCATCCTAAGAATGAATGCCCATTGAACTCTATATAGGTTTGTTCAATTTGTGAAGAAAATCATTCTACAGATAAGTTCCCTTCCTTGCTCGAACTTAAAGTTGTATACCAACGGTTCAAAGGAGCCCCTGAACAGATCTATTACATAAACCAAAGGAGGTCGCATGGACCTAGACCATATCAGCAGGGGATGCAAGGGACATCTCAGGCATACTACAACCCCAACCAAGTCACGTCCATACCTTCTTGGGGCCCCCTTGCTCATCCTTCCTGGTCCACACCTCCTCCTTGGTCCTTCACATCTCCATATCATGTCCAACTAGCCACCCATTCATTTCAACCCTATGCTTAGCTGCAACCTCAGTGTAATGCATCTCATCAAGGGTGGAGACCCCAATACATCCATCTTCCAACTCTTCTACCTCCACCACCTGCCCAACCACAACCACATCCACATCCATCTCAAATATACACCCCCACTCGACTACCTATACCACCATTTCCAAACCCACACATTGAAGTAGCTCAATCCATTTACAATGTTGAGGTACAACACTTCCAAACAACTCCTCTTGAGCTCAATGGTATTCACCATAGCTCAAGAAGAGTATTGTAAAAAAGAGATTATATTGATATCATTGAAGGACCACATCCAGAAGAAGAAGATCCAAAAGAGAAGATCAAAGAACCATGGGCTACACTTGATTAAGAGAATACATCAAAATTAGAGATCGAGAGAGCTCCCTCATGGTTACCATGAAATCCTCCATGTATTCAAGAGAAAAGTCAGCAAAAAGAGGAAGATGTGAAGGTCATGGTAGAAGAAGACATGAAGAATGATCTAGATCAGTAAAAGGACCAAGGACATAGAAAATATATTGAGATATGGTTCCAGACAATCACTAAGTTGCAACATCACTCTCTTCCTCAACTATGCTTGATCCTTTCAAAGTCAAATCATTTGGTCTTTGAAATCCAGGTACATGTCAAAGCATACATTTCAAGCCTCCACATCATTTTGTCTATCATCTTGGATTGAAAACCTCTTCTGAGGCGGCCCAGTGATGACAAAAAAAAAAGAAGAGAAAAATAAGATGCCTGGGTGAAAACCGCCCTTGGAGGCGCCCAGGGTAGGCAATTAGGGTGAAAACCTCTCTGAGGAACCCTAGTTGTTTTCAAAAACAAAAACAAAAAAAACAAGAAAGAAAAAAAAAAGAAAAAAAGAGAAAAAAGGAGAATTTTTTGTTGCATTACAAGTTTGCAGGAGGACTACAGGAAGTAGCAGCAGGTGCCAAGGGAGCTTTGAAACCAATACCAGCACCTATCCTATCTTCGCTCACCTTTCTCCATCATTCTTGACATTCTTTTCACCTCACTATGCTTCTTTTTCGAAAACTGTGTTTTCTACAGGAGGCCCTGTGTTTTCTACAGGAGGCTCCTGTAGAAATTACAGAGAGCCAGAAATGGATTTTAAAGGCAGTTTGAGGAACAAGTAAGCTTCATAAAGGATTTATAAATCCTCCTGTAGTCTTCAAACCTCTTTTCCATCATTTCTAGACCTGCATCACATCCCAAGCATCATTCTTCTTCCTGCCCAAGAAAAAACACAGAAAAAACAGTTTTTTAGAAAAAGAAAAAAAACAAAAAAATAAGAAAGGGAACCGCACCATCCACCTCACCTGAAGCCTACCCTTTTCCTCTCCATCTCTATCCACATTTTTGGCATCATCCTCACAGCTCCAAGCATAGAAAAAGCTAAAATTTCAAAGGGAGAAGTAGCTACAGGAGCTCCTGTAGGAATTCCTGTAGCAGCTGATCCCATTAAAATCTAGCATCAACAGCATGAGGGTGCAAATCTGAAGGTTGAAGCAGACACCTGAAGATCAGATCCAGCTAGAAAGGAACCTGCACACAGCACAGCCATATCTCAGCAAGAAGACAAGCATGCATCAAAATAAATAAAGGCATGCAGCAGAAGGAAAGGCCATAGCACCTCACAGCAAACACATTCGGATCTTAGGTAAGTAACTAACCCACTCCTCTGTTTGCATTGGTATAATTAGAGAGCATGCAACAACAACAAGATGGTTGAGGCTGGTTGGGGTTGAGGTGGCCAGTTAACTTGGCCACCTTCATCCAGTTGACTTCACTCATCTGAAGATGTCACCACACGTGCGCTTAGTCAAACTCAAGAGAGATGTCAAGGACAGGTAGTGGAGGCGATGGGAACTCCGATGCAATCATGAGAGATGATTACGAGGAAAGGGAAATTATGACAAGGAAAGTGGGGGCCAACAGTCCAAATGGGGCAAAGGTACACTTGGCCAGCTCACCCTCCATCACCGAAAATATCCATAAAAAGCAATAAGTACTCCTCACTGAAGCACTCTCACCACCTTTCTCCTTCATTCTCTCCTCAAAACTCCACTCCTGCTACCTTCTCGTGCCCCCACAAGCCTCATACCTATCATTCTCCACTGATCTCTCCCATAACCCTACTCTCAGTGTTCTATAGGAGCACTTATAGGTTCTATAGGAGAACCTACAGGAATCTTATAGGAGGGTTGGCAGTGTTCTACAAGAGGGCTAGTAAGTTGTTTTGGAGAGGGAAAACACAGTTTTTAGCACAATTCTCGAGCTGAAGAGGTAGGTTCTTGGCATACCTCCATTGAATATCAAAATATGCAAGTAGTGGTTTAGTTTTGAGGAGAAAATAGAACTTTTGGGTGGAGGAAATTGATAAAAAGAATTGTTGCTTATTTCTTTAAAACAAAAACATAGTCTATCTGTCTCTCTGTTTTATTCAGAAATTGTTCTCTCCATTTCCATAGTTGTTTTTCCAAGGAAGCATAGGCAAAATGACAAGAGGATTTATGAGGAAGGAGCCCACCAACTCCTCCAGGCTCCATGCACACCCCCAAGTAGTGGACATATTCACAAGAGCCAATTGGATGAACTTTTTTGAGAAATTTCGAGGGTTTGATGAGGAGATTGCTCAGGAATTTTCCCACTCTTTGGTCCCTCACTCCATAACACATGCCATTGTCACCTTTAGGGGCCTTTCCATGGAGATAACCCCTAAATTTATCAGTAGGGTCACCACCCTTCCTCTTGGGTTGCCTTGGAGTAAGGATGAAAAAACAATTGGCTAGGCTGCCAAGAAAAACTTCTTCCAAAACAATCAAACCCCTATAGAAGAAAAGAATGGAATAAGAAGAGCTAGCATACCATACCCTTGGGATGAGGTTAGTTATCAAGTAATCAAGTATATTTCCTGTGAGGGGAGCTATAGCATTGTCTATGGTTACCACTTTAGAATCATGCATGAATTAAGGTATGGCATGGACACTCCAGCCCCTTAGAAGCTCAGCATCCCTTACTTCCTCTTGTAATCCCTCATTGACTCTAGTACTAAAGTAAAAGAAACAAATCCAGACCAGCTAGCTTACCATGGGTTAATCAAAATTTTAGTGGAAGAAGCCCTCCATACATTTACAATCCCTATAGCATGGGAAATTTTCTAAAACATGACTACTGAAGATGACATAAAGGCCCTGACCTATGATATTAGCCCTACTGGTAGTGAGGAGGAAGAGCAGCAAGGGGGAGAAGGAGAAGAAACTGGTGATTTAGAGGAACAAGAAGGGAAGAAGAAAGAAACCAAAAGAGAGAAGGAGAAAATAGAGCAAGCAGAGACAGAAACAAAGACAGAAGGAGGAAAAGGGGAAGAAAATATAGAAGTGTCTCCTGAGACCCTAGAAAGAGAGGCAGCAGCTTCTCTCACTGCCCTCAGCACACCAATTAGTCCAAAACAAAAGAGGAAGAGGTAGACCTCACTGTATTTCAGGGCTAGGAAGAGCACAGGGATCAAAACAGGGAAACCTAGCCTTCTTCTAAAGTGCCAATTGTTATTGAAGATTCACCCTCTACCCATGGAAAAGAATCCCCTTCCAAGGAACCTATCACTTATGAAAGGGGGACTCCTAGATCTCCCACGTGGAAAGAAAAAGTAGAACAACAGAACTCAAAAACAGTTCTACAGGAGGCACAAACTATTCTACAGGAGACCCTGTTAAAAGTACAAGAGACCAAAAAACTTGAAAAAAGGGTAGAAGGACAGCCACAGGGAAAGGAGGAAGCAACAGAGGCACAAGAACCTGATCCCCAACCTAGCCTTGGCTCTTACTACAATCTTCCTGAGGGGGGAAGAATCATTCCACAAAAAATTGCAATTCCACCATTCTTTGAATTGGAGAAAGAAAGAATAAGGACCCATAGGTGGATGAAAATAGCCAAATCCAAAGGAGTTAAGGATATTGGCCATATGGAGAACAAGCTCAGAGAAATGGGCAAAGAGTTAAGTGTTGTTAGACATAGGGAAGCAATCATAAGAAGTCACCTTGAAACTGAAAATGAATTGCTAAGAAGACAACTGCAAGAGAAAGAGACCCAACTGGCATGCATGGCTACCTGGACCATGGAGGCATTGCAATGTAGGACACCAGCAAAATCCTATGGCTTGTATCTCAAGGACCAGTGGATGCAATTTCAAATCAAGATTTTGGTACAAAGAGGCATAATGCCTTTCCAAGATTACAGGAAGTTTATGGACCTATGTGACCAAAGCACATTAGAATATGAGGCAAAGATGGTAGAATTCTATCTCCATAACATGGCCCTCACAGACATGAATGTGTGGGACCCCAATGCTAGGCTAGGGGACCTGCAACTAATGGTCATGACCTCATGAATGAACCATGAAGAGTTAACGGCAGTAGAAATAGAAGGTTGATGATAAAGGAATAGAATGAGCCCTTAATTATTAGAGATGAGCCATCAAACCCCATGGCACTCATCAGCACACATAACTTGCTTGCACATAATCCTCAAATTTCCCCTAGATATATCAGTGATCAGGCTCAAGCCATTGCACATTTTGAGGATATGGAAAGGTTACTTGGGGATGACTGTGTGCATGCATGTATGAGGAGATGGAACACCTTACCACACAATCTACAGATCAAGGAGTATCATTTCCCAATGAGGATGAAAGAGGCATTAAGGAGATTGCCAATGTATAATCACTCCATGCAGAGGTTACAGGTCAATTGGATTGCCCTCAAATTGAGTCCCCCACTACTGCTAGGAATTCTAGAAGGAAGAAAAGAAGAAGAAGAGAAACAACAGTGGGAATAGGTAGATAGGAAGGCAGGATTCTATGACAAGGAAGAGGAGACCACATTAGAAGCATGGGATGCTAGGGAGGCCACCAGGGCCATAAAAGATGAGGAGATGGATTAAGTTGCTCAGAGGATGAGCAACACTTTCAGTAGGGGGTGATGATGAGCCTCATAAATGGGTAATTATATGGGCTCATTTTACCTCCTAACCTAGTCAAATCAACCATTCTCTTAGCTTATTACATGATTTTCTGATTATATTTATGCTTATAGAGTGAGTTGAGTTAGTTATGATTCCATGAGGTCTAATATGTGTTTAATGCAGATTATTGATGATTTTTGTGGTTAAAGTCAAGGATACAGTGGACAAAGGAGAGGACTTATAGGAGGGAATCCCCCTCATTTATTACTCCCCACTTCGAATTCCCCTTCATTCAGCTCGGAGTACAGGCAGCCAAGTCATGCATTAGCAGGCAGTCGAGCAAGTGGAGGATAACTGATGTTTATCTCGAGTTTTGGGAGCCAAGCCTCCCTGATTTTGAGGTAGTTGTTGGGAGCTTCATTTGTATATGTAGAGAGTTCTAGGGCCTCACTAGGGTCGAATTTTTGTTTAATTTTTGCTAGAGTATTGCTTATGGAACTCTGCTCAACTTCAAGCTTAGTATATTGACAGTTCATGTAACCTTGTTGTTGTGTTGAGAATAAAGATGTAGTTATTTTTGACTTAGCACTGAGTTACCTTATAGGGTTGAAGCTCTTGGGTTAGGACCCAATCCAAGCAGCCAAGCTCCTCTTTTCTTGTATTTGTATGTTTCATTTTAGTTTGTAGATTAGGTTGCTGTTAGATATATTTCTTTTATGGTTAAGAATAGGTTGTTTTTTATGATTCAGTAGTTTTGCTTCCATTTGTGTTTTCAATATTAGTTTAAGTAGTGATAAAGAAAATATCCAAAAGGCTAGTAGTAGTGCCTTGGCCTCTCTTCCTCCCTTTTGGACAATGATCTGAGGCAAAGACCCTCTTGCTGCCCAAAAACACAGATTTTCCTCCTTCATAGGACTTCTAGTGTTTGCAGCGTTCTAATTGGTTCATAGTTTAGTTTGCTTTGCTTCAGAACTTCTTCATCATGCTCATTTCCTTATTTGCAACAATATTATTCATGCTTTTCTTTCATGCAATGGTTATCAACATTTTTTTCCATAAATCATAGTTTACTTTGATGCAAAAATTCTGTTTTTTAGATGCACTCATTTCCTTGCTTTCTTAATCTCATTGATTGACTGTCAGTTGTTTATGAAGCATATATCTTCTAGTAGTATTCTAGCCTATCAGCCATTCCACCATCCATCTAATCCATGCCCTACAGGTCACCCAAGTCTCCCCTCAATTCTGCCTTAGTTTCCTGCATTTTCCATAGACTTTCCTCTCTCTCCTTGAGCAAATCCAATCATATTTCTCTCTCCTAATGATTCTTGATAGACCCTAGGTGCCCTAACACTTCATCCCAACCTTCATCCACCTTCTCCACCGACTCTCACACCTCCAAAACAATGAAAACTACTCTCGGCCTCCTCCTGTAGGCCTCCTATAGAAGGTTGTTTTTCCTCCAGTAGATTTCCTGTGTCCTGTAGATTTTCCTGTAGGCTTTCTTTTGAAGGTCGAGTTTGGGAAAAGCCTCTAGAAGGCCACCTAAGACCTCCTAGGACCCATCCACACCACCCTACATCCTCTCAAGTCCCAAAACTGCCCTCCGTCACCACCTATTCACTGCCACATTCACAAATAAATAAATTAAATACATGACAAATTCACATAAAAATACATAAAAATCCAAAAAGATGCTTTTTGCACATTTACTTCTAGAAATAGCTTAGGTAGATGTTGTTTACTTCCTTGAGTAGGTAATGGCATTCTTTTCAAGATCTTTATAGTGCTTTCTACAAAATTAGGATTAGTGGTTAACTCGGATTTCCTTAGTTTGCTTTACATTTCAATCTTCCTTTCTACAAAATTAGGATTAGTGGTTAACTCGGATTTCCTTAGTTTTCTTTACATTTCAATCTTTCTTTCTGCAAGTAGAATAGCATCAGTAGAGTAATCTCTCTTTTTCTTTCATCACATATAGAGATTCTACTAGAATCCATAAAATTGGCTTGAGCTCCTAGTGATCTTGAGCCGGTTGATCAAGTGAAAACCTGCAGTAAGAACTAGTACTTGTGCATACAGCACTGTCTCTTCCAAGTTTTTTACGAACTACTGGGTTGATAAGAGTAAAGTAGGAAGCCTAGGTCTTGCAGCATTCTTGCTGCAATACTGGTGCTCACCAGAATGCCTTATAGAATTTAAAGCACTTGTTGAGAATGAGTCTAGGTGTAAGATTAAGATACATCATACTGATAATGGGGGGGAGTATGTCAACAAATATGTGCAGCAACTTTGTATTGATGCAGGTATACAACTACAACACACAGTGCAATATACACCATAGCAGAATGGTGTCACAGAGAGGAAAAACTAGTCATTAAAAGAGATGGCCAATTGTATGCTACAGTCCAAATCATTAGCTCCTAAGCTATGGGCTGAAGCTATTAATTTTCCATCACACATTCAGAACTAAATTCCTCACAAAGCACTCAAAGGCACCACTCTATTTGCATGTTGGACTAGTAAGAAACCGAAAGTGTTGCGCCTTCACATTTTTGGTTCACGAGCATGGGCTCACATTCCGATAGATAAGAGGAAGGCTTTGGAGCCTAAAAGTGTTGAATGTATATTTGTTGGAGATCCTGATAGTGTCAAAGGATATAGATTTCTTGACTCTCACACTGAAAATTTCCTTGTAGCTTGAAGTGTCAAGTTTGAAGAAGAATCACTGCATGATTTTTTAGCAGACCCTACCGAGGAGTCACTTGTTTCCACTGATGAGGAGGAGTCCAAAACTTCTTCGAACACTTTAGAGAATCCATTAGAGAAGCCTCTTGGATCTGATTTAGAGGATGAGGTGTAGGCCATGGCTGCTCCAATGCAGCTGCCAACTTGGGTAGAGAAAACCCTGCAAGATGCGGGTGAACTAGTTGGTGAACCTGCGGATGCGAGAAGGACTAGATCACAGTTTTTTGGGGCTCCTCAAACCCTAGCTGCCACTGAACCATTCCTTCCCATAAATTGCTATATGAAACTTGGTTTAGATCCACAGTCACACTCTCAGGCTGCTGAACCCACTTTGGGAGGCTTCCATGGATGAAGAGTACGCTGCTCTCATGGAAAGCAACACATGGGACTTGGTTCCACTTCCGAAAGGAAGAAATCTTGTTCGATGTCGATGGATCTATTGAACAAAGATTGTTGTAGATGGTGAGATAAGAAAGTACAAAGCTTGACTTGTTTCAAGAGGATACTCATAGGTACATGGCATAGACTACAAAGAGACATTTGCACTTGTTGCAAAAATGGACTCCATTCAACTAGTTTTAGCCATTGCTGCTTCTCGCAGATGGGAAGTTCATCACATGGACGTGAATAGTTCATTTCTTCATGAATATCTCAATGAGGAGATATATATGGAGCAGCCACAGGGATACATTCAAAACTCTTCCGTCATTTGCATATTAAAGAAATCTTTGTATGGCCTACAACAGGCTCTCAGAGACTGGTATGCAAAGATAGATTCTTTCCTGCTTTCCATTGGATTCATTTGATGAAAATCTGATCCGAATGTTTATTTGCTGCAACATGATGATTCTCTTTTGCTGGTAGTACTTTATGTAGATGATTTACTGATGACAGGGAACCTTACCTCAGCTATTGATTTGGCAAAATCAGCACTGCGTGATCGATTTTCCATGACATATTTGGGACTGTTGCACTATTTTCTTGGTCTTGAAGTTTCTCAGTATACTTTAGGGATCAATATGGCACAACCTAAGTATGCATAAGATCTACTTGTTCACTTTTAGATGACAAAATGCAAGCCAGAAACATCTCCCTTTCTTTTGGGGATCATATTTGAGGATGTGGGTACTACACCTTTGGTGGATAGTACACTGTATCAACAGTTGGTTGGGAGTTTGTTGTATCTTACTCACACACGCCCTGATATATCTTTTGCAATAGGAGTTTGTTCTATATATATGTAGGAGCCCTGTGAGCTTCACTGAAAAGATGCAAAGATTATCCTTAGATATGTGAAAGGTACTTCCAGTTTTGGTATCTTTTATGCTGCAGATTGCCCACTTTCACTTATTGTGTACATAGATTCTAATTGGTTTGGTGATGGTACAGACCGTAAATCCACCTCTGGTTATGTTTTTAGCTTTGGTTCAGGGCCTTTTTTCTGGTCTAGCAAGAAGAAATCCACGATTGCTTTATCTACAACTAAGGCAGAGTATAGAGGTGGAGTGAATGCAGCTACATAGGCTGTTTCGTTACAGGGGCTTCTCTCCGAGTTTGGTATTCAATATCCACTTATGGCTATCATATTTTGTGACAATTAGGGGTCCATTCAGATATCGATTGATCCAGTTCAAAGGAAGAGGACCAAGCACATCGAGATTCACATGCATTACATACGCGAGCTGATCTATGACCGAGTCATATCACTGCATATTGCCCCACTGAGTAGTAGGTTGCAAACATATTCACCAAGTCTTTCACTGAAAAGAAATTTTTAGAACTGAGAGCTATGCTTGGAGTGGTGGAGACAACTGAGTAGGCCCTTCTGGCCACTTAGCCCTTTTTTCCTTTGTTGGGGGTGGGGGGTGTTCCCACGAGGTTTTCCCTCTTTCTTCATTTTGTGAGGATTTTTTATTTATTGTACCTGAGTACCTAACATGGCATCTTGGCCGAGACTCAGTTTAGATAAGTGAGTTAGGATGAAGGCGGGTGTTGGAATATAATCCTAACATCTACATTTATTTTTTAGCCTAAGTATCCTTGACTTAGCCACATGAACTAAAAATCATGTTCACACTTGGTTTTTGGTAAACTAGCTTGGTGGACCAACTTTCCCTTGTTTTTTTGCCTTTAAACACTTAATATTATGGAAATATTGGTCCAACCACTTTCCTAAACCATTTAGACATCTAATTGCATGTTCAAACCTATCCACACCTCATCCACTTGAGTTATTTGAGGATTAGCACCCCACATGAAGATTCCTCCTTAATTCAAGGGATTTGGTCCCCCAGACCATTTTAGCATGTTTTAAAGTTGCCTTCCCTGGGAAATGTGCCCCTCCTATGCTTTCCTCGTGGCTGATAGTTGGCATAGGTTGTCTTGAAACATTTTTTCTATTTTAAGCTCCTTTTATCTTTTCTTAGCCTTTTCTAGTTTTTTTACTAGTTTTTTCCTAGTTTTCTAGATTCGGCAATTTCTATATAACCACCTCCCTTTTGGATTAGAGGTTTGGTTTCTCATGTATTACTATTGTTCATTAATTTAATACATTGATTTTATGGAGAAAATTATTTCTCTCCTCTCTTGAATATCAACAAATTAATTTTGTTTAATTTAACTAGAATTCTAGTGCACAATCCACTAGATTAGAACTACCTTTGATACCATGTAGAATTCCTGCAGAAACTCTGATAGATCTAGAATTATAGTTAAATTAAACACAAGTAATTTCCTGATATTCAAGAGAGGAGGGAAAGAATTTGCTCCATAAAATCAATGTATTAAATTAATGAACAACAGTAATACATGAGAAACCAAACCTCTAATCCCAAAGGGAGGTGGTTATATAGAAATTGCCGAATCTAGAAAACTAGGAAAAAATTAGTAAAAAAACTAGACAAGGCTAAGAAAAGCTAAATGGAGGCCTAAAATAGCAAAAATGACTCACGAAAACCTATGCCAACTATCAGCCATGAGGAAAGCATGAGGGGGGGTGCATTTCCCAAGGAAGGCAACTTTTAAACATGTTAAAATGGTCTGGGGGACCAAATCCCTTGATTTAAGGGAGAATCTTCATGTGGGGCACCAATCCTCAAATAAATCAAGTGGATGAGGTGTGGTTAGATGTGAACATGCACTTAGATGTCTAAATGGTTTAGTAAAGTGGTTGGACCAATATTTCCATAATATTAAGCCTTTGAAGGCAAAAAACAAGGGAAAGTTGGTTCACCGAGCTAGTTTACCAAAACCTAAGTGTGAACATGATTTTTAGTGCATGTGGCTAAGTCAAGGATACTTAAGCTAAAAAATAAATGTAGATGTTAGGATTATATTCCAACACACACAAACTCAGAAATCGCAATTCTGTATTAATAAATAAATATTTACACAATGAGTTCGTTCTCGGACATATCTTCTATATCAGTGGCCTTTCCTTTCACAAAAGGCCTCCTAGGACCCTTCCACACCATCCAAACACTCCATAGACCTTCTAGCCATCCTCAACCACCTTCCATCCACTTGTCACATCCACAAGAACAATTAAATTGCATGCTTGATTTTACAAAAAAGACCAAAAAAAGTGAAAACAGAATGAGTTTAGTTTCCTTACTTACACATTAGTATGGTTTGATGCTCTTTATTTCTGTAACTTAGATAAAAACATTAGGTTAGTGTTGATTTAGCAATTCTTCTTAGCATAGCTGTTTAAATTGTTAATTAGGATATGGTGTGATTTAGCATTACATGTTGTTTTCTTCATTACTACAGTAGAGTAGCTCTCTTAGAATAGATTTTCTCTTCTTCCATCAAAGAATCAAGTTTCTTCTGACTCTATAGAAGTCTGGCTTGGAACCCCTGGGGTCTCTCACCAGATGCACAATGACAACAGGTAGGACCTTCACTTTTACTTGTGCATATAGCATTGTCACCTCCAACTTTGTATGAACCTCGGGTTGATAAGTAAAGCTAGTAGCCCAGGAGTTGCAACATCCTTGCTACAATACTAGCGCTCATCACTTTTGGCATTGTTGTCGGGGAGGTGTCTGAGTAGAATGTGATTACTACTTTCTTTTCTTCTATTTCTAATCTCCAATATTCTGCCATTCTTTTATTTATACAAAAGTAATCTAGTAGCTTCCTTTCTTTCAGTTATCATTATCTGCTTTCTTTTCCATTCTGCAAGTAGAATTTCAATTCAGCAAGTAGTTTTTTTTTGTCAGTAGTTTTCATTCAATCAGAAAATTCATTTCAGCAAAGTACTTTCCAGCATAAAAAAATCGTATAAAATCCAACCCAAAAACATTTCCTTTCATGCCTCGTGGGAATAGGGACAATTTAGGGAAATTCTTGCCAAATACCCCCACTGTGTCCAACAACCAACCTTCTCTCTTCTTCGGTGGCTGTGAACTGGAGGAACCTTTGGGTGAGCAATATGACATATTTGAAGAACCTACATGGGAAGAATAAAGAAGAGGAACCCATTCCTACTGAATCAATGGCAGAAAACTGAAATGACAGAGGGAATAGAGAAAAAGAGTTGAGGGTGCCTTCCCCATTAGGGAAACCAATGGGGACACCAAGATGAAGAATATAAGCCCCTATGCCCTACCTCATTTCCATGGCCTGACCATAGAGGACCCTGACACTTTCGTATTTGATTTTGTTGTTATATGCCGAACCTATGACTATACGGATGATGAGCAAAAGTTAAAACTGTTTCCATCGACCCTCAACGATGTAACATTGCGCTGGTTCATGGGTTTACCTGGAGATAGCATCACGACTTGGGCTCAGATGCAATAGGATTTTAACAACAAATATCAGGACTACTGTAGGTCAAAGGATACTAAAGAAGAAATTTTTAGGATGACCATGGGCCAGGATAAATCCTTAGAAGACTACGAAGAAAGATTCTAGCTCAGTTACAAAAGGGCCAGGTGCACACTTGACCCCGAGTCACTAAAGTTGGTCCTGCTCAGAGGAGTAAGGGAAGATCTTCTGGATACCTCGCATTTTTTAGTAGGAGAAGATATCTACCAATTACTCTAGGAGGATATCAAGATTGTCTTTAGAAACCATTCTAGGGTAGCCAGGAAAAAGGGTAGGAGTAGTCAACCTATGGCTAGTACATCATCTTCTAACTCATCCATCAAGGGTGAAATTGGAAATATGCTAGAAGATTTCAAAAGTTAGATGTTGCAAGCCCTTGCCTTGCAATTGGATACCATGAACATCAAAAGGAAGCAAAAGGAAGCAGAGAGAGTCCTAGCCATCTTTTGTCCTAGATGCACCAGGAGGCATCCTAGGAACAAATGCCTATTGAACTATATTGAAATTTGCTTGGCCTGTGAAGAAAACCACTCCACAGACAAGTGCCCTTCTTTACCTGGACTCAAATTTGTATATCAAGGAGTTGAAGGGGTCACTAAGCAACTTTTCTACATCAACCAAAGGAGACGTCTTGGGCCTAGACCATACTAGCAGGGTATGCAAGAGTCATCCCATGCGTATTAAAACCCCAACCAAACCACAACTATACCTTCTTGGGGACCCCCTACTCATCCTTCCTGGTCTACACCCCCTCCTTGGTCCTATGCATCTCAGTATCATTCTCAGCCATCCATCCAGTAATTTCAACGTTATTCTCTGCCACAACCTCAGTGGAGTCCACCACTCCAGGGGTGGAGGCTCCGATACAACAATGCCCCAACTCTATTACCTCCACCACCTAGCCAACCACAACTCCTACACTCTACTCAAGCCAAGAAACCCCAGACGCCTACCCAGCCAAATCTGAACCCGAAAAATAGGCAGGTTCAACAAGTATACAATGGAGAGACATCATACGTAGCTTATGTTGTAGAAATCCAGGAGATCAACCTAAGATCCAGGAGAATTATCCACGATAACCAACCTCCCTCTCCACATAGGGAGCTTGAGGAAGAAAGAGAGGAAAGAAAGCTTAAAGTAAATCCACCCTTTCCCGAGAGATTAGCCCAAACACTCCAGCCTACCCTAGAAGAAATTGAACTTCTGGGAGAATTGAAAAATCTATGTGTAAAGATCCCCCTTCTCCTGGCAATTAAAGAGGTCCCCATTTACAATAAGTTTGATTAAGGAGAAGTGCTTCAAGCATCCAAGAAGAAGAAAAAGGGATGCCCCTACCATTAATGTCATTGGGCAGTTGTCTAACCTAATGCTGGGGCAGGTAATATGTCTGGAATATTTGGACCCTAGAAGCCCTGTAGTAGAAGTGCACATCAATGGCACCATCATCCCACACACTCTAATCGATCTTGGGGCTGACATTAATGTGATGACCAAGGACACCATGCTCAAGCTCAACCTCCAAGGGTCATTGAGGAAGACCACAACAATTCTAAAACTTGCAAACCATTCCACAGTCACCCCTGAGGGAATTGTGGAGGATGTGATGGTCTCCATTGACTCCTAGGAGTACCTTGTAGATTTTCTAGTTCTCTAGCCTATGGCTAAGCTTAATGGTTACCCTCTCATCCTTGGGAGTCCATGGTTGGCCATAGCCGATGCTTACATTAGCTACAGAGCTATGAATATGACCATCAAGAACGGGCATATGTCCAAATAGTTAGTCCTATACCCTCCTGCTCAACCTTCTCTAGAGAATGATTTACCTTTACGGTTGAAGGAGGAGGAATAAGATGAGGTTTATTCCACCCAATGTTATGCTTTGGAAGCAGCCACAGGATGAGGACAGCAAGATGAGGATGATTTAATTGAACACCTACTCCAAAGTCCAACTCCTAGTTTGTCACCATTAGATGAAGAAGTAAGGGAAACCCTAAACAATCATCCAATTGACTTATGCTTAGCTAATTCCAACCCACTCTGTGTCAAAAACATAGAATTTGGCCCAGAGAAAACTTTGAAAATTAATCTATCTCTTTCTGCTCTCAAAGAGGAAAAGTTATGCAAAATGTTGAGAAAAAACCTAGAAGCCTTTGCTTGGAGTTACAAGGAAATGAAGGGAGTACACCCCTCAATGTGTACTCACCACATATACATCAAAGAAGGTTGCAAGCCGGTTTGCAAGGAAAATTTTAAGGATGGAAAATTTTCTTGAAGTTTAAAACATTGGCGAATCTCACTAATCCCTAATATGCAAATTATAAATGTTTATTGATATATTTGTAAAATTATTCAAATTTATAATTATTTTATATATAGTCTCTATATAATGTTGGCGATTTTTAAGGTAAAATAATTTTCTATTCTAAAATTTGGGCGAATCGTCTTTTATAAAATTGGAAATTGGCGAATCTTTTTTGTGGAAAAATCATGGAAAATTAGCCCACTGGGCGAACATTAGCCCCTAAAATTTTCCATGCCGGTTTGCAAACCACAATGGAGGATGAATCCAACTCTTAAAGATATAGTCAAAGAAGAACTACAAAAACTGCTAGATGCAAGATTCATTTACCCTATCTCCGACAGTGAGTGGGTCTCTCCTTTAGTGTTAGTTCCCAAGAAAAATGGTAAGTGGAGGATTTGTGTTGATTACAGGGAGTTGAACAAAGCCACAAAGAAGGATCATTTTCCTCTACCCTTCATTGACCAAGTGCTAGATGGCCTGGCAGGGAAGAAGTTTTTTTCTTTCCTAGATGGATTCAGTGGGTACAACCAAATCCAAATCTACCCAGAAGACCAGGATAAGACCACATTCACCTGTCCTTGGGGTAATTTTTCCTATAGGGTCCTTCCTCTTGGCCAATGCAATGCTCCTACCACTTTCTAGAGAGCAATATTGAGTATTTTTTCCGAATTAGTACATGATGCGGTGGAAATTTATATGGATGTATTTACACCTTATGGTTGTGATTTTCAAGAATCCCTGACTAACCTAGGTAAAGTATTGCGCAAATGCATTGAGGTGAACCTATCTCTCAGTCCAGAAAAATGTGAATTCTTAATGATTGAAGGGACCGTGCTAGGTCATTCAATATCTCAGCAAGGAGTACAAGTGGACCCAAACAAAATAGCAATCATCCAAAGGGTCACACCTATGCAAAAGTAGAGGGATGTCAAGAGTTTCTTGGGGTTAGATAAATACTACCGAAGGTTCATAAAGGACTTCAGCAAGTCGGCCTCTCCTTTATTTCAGTTGTTGGAAAAAGATTCTAAGTTTATATGGTCAAAAAGTTGTCAAGAGGCCTTAGATATTTTAATGGGTAAGTTAACCACTACACCAATTCTTCGAGGCCCAAACTGGGCCCTCCCTTTTCATATTATGCTGATGCCTCACACAAAGCCATAGGAGCAGCCTTAGGTCGGGTAGAGGAGAAATTGCCCTATGCCATCTATTTTATCAGTAAGAACCTATCAAAGGCTGAGATAAATTATGCTATGACCGAAAAGGAACTCCTAGTTGTTGTGCATTCATTAAACAAATTTAGGCATTACATTACATGCTACCAAACATTTGTGTATACTAACCATGCTACAATAAAATATTTAATGAACAAACTAGATGTGAATGCTAGAATTATAAGATGGTTTCTTTTATTACAACAGTTTGATCTAACTATTGTTGATAAGCTTGGTAAGGAAGATGTTGTTGCAGACTTCCTATCTAGGATGAATCGGCCTGCAGGTGAAGAAGGAATGGTGGATGACCAACCAGACGAGCATTTGTTTGCTATTTTGGTTCTCTTCCCATGGTTTGCTGATATAGCAAACTATTTGGTATCAACAGAGTTCCCACCAAACTTTCCCTCCAAAGAAAAGAGCAAGATAGTCAGGAAAAGTGCCCCCTTCACTTGGATTGGGGGAAATCTTTTCAAACTTGGCCTAAACCAAATCTTGAGAATGTGTGTAAGGGAAGAGGAAGTTTTTGACATCCTTCTGACCTGTCATGATGGGCCTTGTGGAGGTCACTTTGCAGCAAAGAGGACAACGTTCAAAGTGTTACAAGCAGGCTATTATTGGCCAACTCTTCATCAAGATGTGAAAAAGTACATTAGTCAGTGTGATTGGTGCCAGAGGATGGGAAAGCCTACTCCAAGAGATGAAATTCCCCTACAGCCTCAAGTGACTTTCGAGCCATTTGACAAGTGGGGCATGGACTTCATTGGGCCTATCAACTCTCCTTCAAAGGAGAAATAGTACATTATTGTGTGCACTGATTATTTGACTAAGTGGGCTGAAACCAAGGCAATTAAAGCAGCAATAGAAGAGAAGGTGGCTGAGTTCCTATTGAGGGCCCCAAAATCGGGTCAACAACAAGGGGGATACCCACCCGGTCGGAACCTGGTTGGCGGCTCCTTGCCCGTTTGTTGTAGCGGGTCCGACTGGGGGTAACGGGACCAGCTTCCCGATGCATGGGATGTGTGTGTGTGTAGAGTTTGATTATGTTGATTCTGGAAGCATTCTAAAACTAATTTAAATCTAACATGCAAACTGATTCTAAGCTACAGTAATCTAATGAAAACAACATATGTAATCTACACTAACTCGGGATATATCTTCTCCATTATGCGATTTAGAAAGATTTCATATAATAACTGGTAATAAAGATCATTCAGCTATCACAAGAATATAAACCATTTAAGATGAACCATTCTGCATAAGAAGTTAAACAAAACAGTTGTGAACAGCATATCGCATAAATAAATCATTCACATGTCAAGCATAAATAAATGAGTCCACCGTACAAAAGTGCCAAATGATAACCCATATACTCATACATTAACATATCAACAATATCAGCTGCATATCACTCTAAGAATATAAGCAGAAATTCGTCAAGAGATAAAAGTACCATTTATGACTGATTTTTACTCACAACTTCAAGCAATAACGATTTATCTCTACTTGTCCTAATATCTACTAAGAGTACAGTAGTGCAACATCAGTAGCAGACATTAAAATGCAAACATAAATAAATCTTGATCCTTCCATTCATCAAAACCTCCTCTAAGGGTGCAGAAGTGCATGTTCCGAGGACAAGTTTTTGACAAATTTCTGGACCCTTCTCCAATGCAATGAGAAGGGTTAAAATACTACTTCCTAATTCTAATAATAGTATTATTACAAAATTGAGGATACGGTTCTCAAATGACCGCCCTTTTTCTAATTTAGTTAAAAAGCAAAAAACAACATTCTAAATGAAATTACTTGTGAACTTGGTCTTTGAAGTTGCAGCTGTCAAGCATAGGCTTGAGAAGAGTAGGCTGACTGATTTCTGCGCTTAGCTGGGCTGCGAAAATGGCATCCATAAGAGCTGGCGCTACCTTCTCGGTTGCATTCATGATGCATCTTACTTTCATGCATTGGCTGTGCGGTTTAACTAAGTATGTCCAGTAACTTTCCCAATTTAGTCTAGCCAATGCCTGGATTGCTTTCCCGTTTGCCTGCGCTTTCTGCCTCCATTCTGTCTCCAGTTGCAACTTGCTCGGTAGGTATCCCGGGGTGGTATCTGAAATCAAATTGGCTCTGTGTAAATTTTCATTTACACAGTCGATAAGAATGCTCGCTTGTGTCACCGTTGTCTCTACTGCTTGCTCCGCCTGTGTGATTTGTTCGTCCCATTTATTAAAGAGCAGCTCCTTGTGATTCTCATTAATCCTGGGTGCCCCTGCTCTTTTCCCTTCCTCATCATCTTGCCAAGTCAAATATTCTGTTACTCTTTTGTTGTTCTGATCATAGTCGCTCCGCAATTCCACCACTTGGTTGGTGATCCTGTCACTTAGTTCACAAAAGTGTCTCCACTGTGATATTCTACGTACCATATCTTCCTGTTGCTGTGATAGTTGCTCGTTCAAGCCGATGGACTCTGAAATAAACTCTGCCAGCTTAGGTTCATCTTTATGCATTTCCTGCACAGTCTGCAGTTGCTTTTCTTTTTCCTCAAGACTTCTTTGATAGCTTACCTGCATCTGGCGAAAGTCTTCCTGTAGCTTTTCGAGCTGTCTGGAAGCTTCAGTGTTTGCGCTGTCTTGTTGCAACTGTTGTTGTAGCAGTTGTATTTGATTTTCATGTTCTTTTAGGAGTTGCTGAACTTCAGAGGCCTTGTCAATAGTTGCAGAAGCATATGCTCCTGCAATCTGAGACATCTTCGTGAGATTCTTAGTTGGATTATTATTTGGGTCTTTCCACAAGACGTCTAGATGTTCAGCATCTTGAGACAGTGAATTCTCAAGCTTTCTCTTCTTTCTTTGTCTCCTTACAACTGCTTTGTGCTGGGGACTGTAGAATACGTCCAATGGAGGAATTTCTTCTACATTGAGTAGAAGTTCCGAGGATGGAGCGATAGGAAGGTGTTCTGCTTCTGCGGCGCTACTGACTATGGTCGATACAACCTCTTGCACCACCTGTGTATTGCCCACAGGTGTCTTCGGGACTTGCCCTTTAAGATTAATTAACTCATTGAAGGTTTCCCACTCTTTATCCAACTCTGTTGTGACAAGAGGTGTTTCGACGACAGGAGGGGGAACGTTTCTTGGTGGTGAGGAAATAACTTGCTGTTGAGCCATCGTACTTGACTGAGTTGTGTCTTTGGTTGTTTCTTCGTTCTTTTCTTTGTCGTGCACAGACTCTTCAGGATGCTCAGATATTTCTCTTGCGGCGCTGGACCTAGATCTGGAAGTGCTGGACTTTTCACTGAGGCTGATGCTCGGAGTCGGTTCTCTAGTAGCTACTCGTAGCCCTTCTAGTGGAATACTAGCCAGCCTTCTCTCTCTATATAACGTGAATTTCCGGAGGTCGTCTGGAGACAACCTCGACTGAGCTTCTTGCAAAATCTCTTTGAGCGAGCTTTTACTCTGAAAGAGATCATCAAACAGATCTTTCATCCCAGAGAACACTCTTATCTTGACGTTGATTGTAAATTCCTAGGCCACTTTATTTGGGTCGAATGGTCTTGATGAGAACTTAAATAATTGAAGACACGTCACATTCTCCACCTCATCAAAAGCGTGTCCCACATCGAACAAAGAGAAGGCCCCACAAGTGACGGGAAATTGAGGCCAAATGGCCTTCTTTTTGTCCTTTATTTCCTTGGTTAAGCCGCCTTCAGAACAAGTTTGATAAGCGATTTCCTGGGCCAACAGTTTATCAGGGACATACAAGGGTAGGACATGTGGAGGTACAGTGCTTCCAAAAACTCGAATGTAGGTAAACCATTCTTCCCCAAACCATCTCGCGATGGGGATGATGTGAATTTGGGCCTCGGGAGAGCACCTTGGGGGATCCTTATCATATATTATTCTATGTATTGGCAATATGAGGCCATGCAAAATCTGGTAAAAATGAGGGGCAAATTGGGAATCCCATAAGACCTTATGATAAACATGGATGGGCAATGGGTCTTGGGTAGTCCATTTCCAACCCATGGTAGGAAAATTTGATACAAGACAGACAGAGTCCATTATATAGGCAGACAAATAAAAAGGAGGATAGACCCTTTGGGAGAAGGATCTCTTAGAACGGTATTTGACAACCTCCATGTATAGAGTATCAGAAAGGATTTTGGCCCAATCTACTATCTCGGAGTTAGTCACGGCGTCAACTAAAGGTAGCCATTCAGATGAAAACTTATTGATATTGGGCATACCAAATAATCAACAGAGCATGGCTGCAGCAAAACAATATGGAGAGGTAAGGGAACCAGTGCTATACATACCGTTTTTATCCTTTTTCAACGGCTCATCTCTTCTTGACCATTCTTTAGTGGTGTCTGATAGATCCGGATTTTCTACTGCGAACTTCCTAACAAACTGTTCATTATAGGTCTCTTGCGGTTCAGGAAGATGATACATGAGCTTCAGGTCTTGAGCAGCAAACGATCCCACGAGCCCATGTCCCTGGACTTTGAATTGCCTATTTGCCAATTCCGCGTCATCTATAATCCACTTGATCATGTCTGTATATGGTAGGATCTTCGGCCTTGCCGCTATTCTATTGTGGAAAGAACATGCTAGGTCTTCCAGGGATGCCTCCGAAGGACGTGATGCACCCGCGACAGCAGCAGTTACCTTCATTATTCTCGGGTTCTCTTCTTCTAAGAGCCTATACATGCCTTCCCATGTTGAGATACCTGCATCTCTGTTGCAGGCTGTATCTGTGTACAGGGGCGCCATCTCCTTGGTTTTTTCTCTTGTTTCGGAGCCTCGAGCTTTGTTCTTCTTTCCCATTTCGCCTTGTGCTTCTGTCTGATTTGCCTTCGCACTTTGCTCCTGCAGGTTACGAGTGAAATGGAAAGACTGATCAGAAAGGTGATGGGAGAGTTTTAAATGCAAGAGATAATCAGATATGCCACCTTACGTGAAGCAAATCCGCATCAAGGCACGTGTCTTTATTCCACTTAATAACTGACAACTAATTTATTACTATCATTAAAAGCGCATAATTTCAAGTCAGGTTATAGTAAGTGGCTTTTCTTTGGGTGACGCGCCCGAAGGATTCGTACTAAGGTGCTTTATGATTTTCCAACGTACCCTTGCATGTCGCGCAATCGCAAATCGCAGCGATCGCAATATCGCAGATCGCAATAATTCAATGTTTGCCAAACTTCGCCTGCCTTATTACTGCGATATGCGATCGTAATATCGCATATCGGCGGATTTGTAAGCTTTTCTTTATGGATGCTAGTATGTTGCGATGCGATGTTGTTATTGACACTGGGGCGGCGTGCATATTGGTCTTTAGAAGGGAAACGAAGGTGTTTCTTATCCTTATGTGGTGCGACCTTAAAGATTTGCTTTCATGAACACAGGCTTAGGCTTAAGACATTCAAGAAACCTTTTCTGAGCGTATGGTTGTAATTTCAAAAAGAAATCCTTGCTTTTCCTAAAAAATTAACTAAGGGTCCCCATTCATTCAGTATCGTGGCTGATACTAGATTGAATGAGGGGGGTTGTTGCTGGCCACAACAATTGGCGATTCACTTGGGAGAACCAGTTATCTCTGCTCTTTTTCTATTGACGTTTTCAAACTTCTAAAAAAAATCTTCTCAGGAAATTTGAACTTTATTATAAAAAGATAAAAACAAATGATACTTCAAAGCGTCAATGATGTTTTGTTTCAGCTCCATTCTAGCTCAATTACTTGCATCCCCAGATTGTATTCGAATTTAAATCAGTCATTAATTGGTCTTTGTAAAACATAAAAATAAAGTGTTCTCTATGTATCAGTCCTTCTTAAATATGCTCCTTTGTCACAGGTAGAGCCACTGCTGCCAGCAGGCATCCATAGCCTCGACAGGGTTACCTATTATCCAAGAATGATCCTTTATCTTGCCTCAGGTTATTTACAACTTTTTCAGAAAGAATCCCTTTCTTGATGCTTTTTCCTTTTTTATTCTCTAAAGAAGAATGTCTTGGTTTGGTGGCCAAATTATGACACAGTCATTCACCTGATTTACACTTTTGCTGAGCAAGTTGGCTCGTGATGAGACCTCTTATTCTTTGAGATATAGCATCTTTTTTAGGTCATTCCTCTGAATGTTTTGTTTTCCTTCAGCAGGGAGGAAGTCAAATTTTCTTTCCTTAAGAAAGTTCTGGATGACAATGATAGGGCTGCTTTTGGTAATGGCTGCTTTCACAGAAAACCTTTATTTTAATATTGATACCTTCCATTGTGCTGACCTAAAACAAATTCTTCACTGAGATAGCTTTCTTTTAATTTTTTGGAGTTGAAACTATCATCATTTCTGGGTCAAAGTTCTATCGATAATAAAGATCAAATTCTCAAAAGATTTGCTGTTTATAGGAGCCGAAGTCCAAAATCTTTAACAGAGACAAGGTGTCTTTAGTAAACGTCAAATGCCGTTTAGCCAGAACAAACATTACTTGAGAGAGGCAAACATTCCCTAGGGTCATGTAGAGAATATAAATAACTTTGCCTATCAATTATTGAAAGCAAAACTAACAACCTAGCTAAATTACTCCTACTCCTATTCTAACTATATACAGGAAATAACTAAGTAAAATGATATTTCCAATGGAACCAACGATTCATTATTATTCCTAGCCGTATGAATCTTCCAAGTATCAGTAAAAAGAATTGAATTTCCCTTGGATCGAAATTGTTGGCTAGGGAATAAGAACCTACAACCTCAATTGGAATTCTGTCTAATTTTCTTTTCTCATAAGAAGTTTTTTCCAACTGAATACCTGTTACACAGTAATTTGTCACTGTCTCCCTGTCAGTCACCCTACTGTGTCAAGAATTCACAATAATCAAGTTCATGCCTTTTGAACTAGCCCTAAAACCCACTTTTCCAAAGTTTTCCTCATCAGCGCGTCTATTTCTAAAATACCCGCGATGACTGGCGCTCCATAGTGTATTCCGTGCGCTGCCAGCACGGAAGGACATCACTTTTCCGCGCTGGTCGTCAGCGCGCCTTTCCCGTGTGCTTCCGCACTGACATGACTGTCCCAGTTATGTAGACGCGGCGACATCGCGTCAGTTGCCTCATAATCCGCGCTGATCCAGTTTGGGCGAATTTGTTCAAACAACCAGCCTTCCAGATCACTCCAGGCTTGGTTGTTAGCTTTGTGAATGTCGACTCCCTTCTATGGCATGTCTGTTCGACCCTTTGCAACTACTTCCTTGAAGATAAGCTAATCCTTCCACCCTTTTAGGAGACTCCTTCTCCTATATAAACTTCCACCATTACCATGAGCAGCTAGTTAGAAACTAGTGGGAACTAGCTAGACTTAGCTTGGATTGTACAGAGCTTGTAGTGCTCAGATTGATGCTATAGGTTTGGTGTGTTAGGAGTGGAAGTGATTGATTGCTTGGGGAAGTTTGTTTGTGACATTTGTGTGAGAGAGAGAGAGTTGTTTGTCTTGGGAGAACCATCCTCAAAGGTGAATGCTTGAGATACATGCTGACTGATCCCTCCTGAGAAGTTTATCGACGTCAGAACATTTGGTTGTACTCTTCTCTATTCTGATTAATAATAGATGACTGCTATTATTGTTCCATTCTCGTTTGTTTATGCAATGGATAAATGCGAATTATGTCTTTTCTGACTGGCATATAGTTACTTTTACTAGATTTCACGCTTGCGTTTGCCTTCTCTTCGTGTGTGCAGGTGTCCGTTCGCGGGGATCGCGGAGGACTGTGACCAGCCGAAGCGAAGGAGCGAAGGAGACATCTCTTCGTCCAACGACAGCGCAGGAATCCAAGTAGGTGCTCTTTACTTCTTGTTTAAGTGTAACTAGGAACATGCGTGGCAGCATTGTGTGATTGTTGCTAGACCCCTATTGGGCTAGTAGGGATCGCCTCTATCCGTAGAGGGGATTTACCTCTCCAACAATTTGGCGACTCCGCTGGGGACCAGCCTTTTTGTCTCTTGAGTCCACTTTTGTGTTTGGCTTTGATTGATCTCTTTTCGAGTTTTTGGGATTGTCTTTTTGCTTATGAACTTTCTGGGCGTTTCTGGGAAGCATTTTTATCATTGAAAAGCTCCTGCCTTTGGTTTGGGAAGTTTTATTTCGGTTTTCCTTGTTTTTTGCTCTCAGCGCGTTTTATTTCGGAACAGTCGCGCTGACATCGCGACTCTGTTCTTTGGTTTTCTCTTCATCGCGCCTGTACGTCTAACAGCCGCGCTGACCTCGTTTTCAAGGGCAGCGCGCTTTATTCGTGTTCTTCCGCGCTGACATCGCGCCCACTCTTCTTTGTGATTTTGGTCGTCGCGTCTGTGTGCCTTATATCCGCGCTGACCTCGTTTCTTCTAGGGCAGCGCGCCTTTTCCCTGACTTTCCGCGCTGACGTCGCAAAGTTGCTGAAGGCCTCCCCCTGTCAGCGCCAAGTTGCTGAAGGCTACCCGCGCTGAGCCTGAAAAACTCATTTTTGTCCAAATTGACCTCCTAAACCTCTTGCTGTGACTTTCCCTTCTTCTCCCCACTTGTCTGATGACTTGTTTTTCACTCTCTGAACTTTGAACTGTTTGATTACGGAGCTCAACTCCATAGGGTTTCGTTTTGCTTGGTTTTGAGTTTGCAAACAACTTCCCTTCTAGCTGCTTGGTTCGTGTTTTCATCCTTACTTTTGCGATTACTGGATTGTGTTTGGGTCTCTAATTGACTGGTTGCGACTCTGGTCCGTCGGATGTTTGCTTTTCTCTATTGATTTCGCACTCTGAACCCTAGGACATCTAGTGGCCGTGTGTGTGTCAAGCCTCCCGTGAGGATCCCTGTTTGCTTGATTGACCAGCTCGTTCTAGACTCGTTTTCGCATTTTTTCAGTGATTGTCAGAGTGTATTGGATTATGCTTCCAAGTGGTCTTTTTCGCTTCCTCCTTGCTTGCGATCCTTGCTTGTTTTGCAGAGCTTAGATCACATAGCTCGTGCATTGCCTTGTTTCCTTTTGATTTCGAGACTTCAGTTGAGTGTTTTTGGGAACTTTGTGTGCTCTCATTAAGTAGTTTACTTGGTGTTCAGGTTCCTCCAAATTCCTTTAGGTGTTTTATGTCACTAAAAAGAAAACGAATTAGTAGCTTGCTTTAAAATTCGAAAAGGAAAAGAACATTTCATTGATTTGCATTTTCAAGAGAAAAGTTTCCTTTCCTCGCTTTAGTTGCATTTAGCTGCTTGTTTGTTTGTATTCGTTTTGTTTAAAAAATTCTTTGCTCTCTCGTAGCTAGAATTCATCGAACGAAATGAAATTCTTTTGCATATAGATTGCATCTAAGTAATTGTGAGCGAACATACGATAGAGCCTGAAATCGAAACTTAATCTCAAGATCAACTATAAAATGAACCGAATGAATCTAAAAACGCATTGGAACTAAACGCAAACATCTAGAGGTCTAGGTTAGAGACGTGTTCCGACGTCTTTAAACATAGTCACTGTTGTTTCACATTACGGTTGGGTGATTCCTCCTTCTGTGACTCGATAGTGGTCTAACACGGACTGTGCTCCCACGTACCGTCGCGTATATAGGGAGACCCCACTAGGCTTTTATCCTTGATCCATAGGAAGCCGAGTCTGCCGCCTTACGATTCGCAATGCAGTGAACACAGCATTCACGAAGATTGACCACCCGTACCCTAAAAAGTATTCTGTGGTTTTGCGAAAAGTCTGGCACACCTTTTACCTAGAATCTCCAGAGCAGTCACTTTTGATCCTTTTCGGACTCCCTAAACGGAAAGGTGCCTGTGAGCGTCTTGTCACTTCGTGCTCATTAAACATTCGAAGGAGACTGGAGTCATCTTTTCGTCCTTTTCTCGACTCTTGAAACATGAAAAGGTCAAGTTTGGTTCCTGTGTCTTAAAAGTTTATTTGGCCACGATAACATCACCTGTTTTAGATCTTGTGTGCGTTAGCTTGAGTAGGTTTCGTTTTCGTTTGCTATGGCAACTTTTCCAGGATTCACTAACCCAGGTTCCACCTCTGATGGGAACCCAGGACAATTCCCTCCTCTTGGGAATGTTGGTGCTCCGTATATGGCGACGTTGTCCCTACCAGGGTTAACTGTCGGGTTGCCTGTGTGGTTGTTTTCAACCTCTTTGGTCCCTACCGTATCGGCTGTTAGTCCATCAGTCCCTCCACCTGAACAACGTCATGTTGATCCTAAGGTGGATCTCTCCCCTTCGACGCCTACTTCTACGTCGTCCTCTTGTACTTCGCCTGGTGAAATTCTGGATGTGAATAACCAGGTGGCTAAGAAGAAGAAGAGGAAGACCAAGAAGAAGAAGGCTCATAAGGGAGAGCTTACACACACCGTCCCCCCCTCAAGTCCAGCTATCCACTCCACTACACCTGAAGTCGGGTCGCCTTCTGCTCCTCCGCGGAAGGTCAAGTTTCCTTGTCGATTATGCAAGGGGGACCATCTGCTTCGTGATTGTCCTGGCATTCCCAGGGTATTAGAAGTTTGGTCTCACGATCCGGCCTGCCCTTCATCGTCCACTGATGATCATGGCGATGCTACCTCATCGGTTGGGAATGGTAAGGAAAAAGGGAAGTTTCGAATCCCCTGTCGATTTTGTGAAGGCAAACATCCCCTTCACCTTTGTCCACTCATGGATAAAGCCTCTGCTATGTTGGAAAGTCTTGCTGCTCCTCCGAATCCATTCCCCACTAGTTATCAGCGTCTTTCTACAGCTGTAGATCGCGCCCCTGTTCACAAAGAGATCGCTTCAGATTCTCCTATTGTCCAGGCCCCTCTTCCCGAACCTAGCTGTTCCCAGCCTGTTCTAGACCCGTCGTTGGTCGGAAAGGGTGTTGACCTGAGTTCGCCTCCTCTCAACCACTCTGTTTCGGAAGAGCAAAGTTCTCATGTTCTTCTCGTCTCCTCGGATCCTCCTGAGCTTGATGAAGGTTCTCCTGAAACCTCTCCGGAGAATTTAGATTCGGTTCTTTCCGAGCAGGGGGGCAACCATATGGTTCCCCCACCAAGTAGTTCAGTCATCTCCTTTGATTGGAGTCGTTTGACTGCCCCTCCCCTTCCATCCCATGTGCCTTTCTGGGTCACCGCCTATGCTTGCAATAGGGCGCTGCCCGGCACTGTGTTAGACGAAGGAGCATCGGTTAGTCTTATGCCCGTTACTACTTGGCGAGCTTTGGGTTCCCCATCGCTTGTACCTGTCGCACCGCATCTCACCGCGTTTGACGGAGGAACGAGTCAGCCATTAGGGATCCTTCCACAGTTTCCTATCACTTTGGGAGGCAAGACTGTCTATATCGACGTCTCGGTTACCCAAGGTTCTTTAGACTTCAGTCTTCTCCTTGGTCGTGACTTTGTGTATGCCATGGGAGCCCTTGTTTCTTCACTTTTCCGTGTGGTTTGTTTTCCACACGATGGAAGAATCGTGACGTTCGATCAATTATCGTTCGTTCGTCCACAAGCCCCTCCGGCGCACTCGTCCTTCCCTCCCGGCTTTCATCCACAAGTTGCATCTGCCTCGCCGCAAATCAACTACGTGGCCACCTACCCCGTGCCCGTACCCAGTGATGACACCATCGTGCATAGTGTCCTGGGGGCATTGGGTCCTGACTTCCGAGATATTGACCTGCCACCGGGAGCGCCACTCTTGGAAGCCCCGACTTCCTGTTCATTATGATGAAGTTCGGGCGGAGCATAGTTCACTTTCCTATGTCAAGCTCCTTAAAAAATGAAATTGGATCTAGTCGGAGCATAGTTCATTTCCCTATGTCAAGCTCCTTAAAAAATGAAATTGGGTCCGGTTGGAGCATAGTTCCTTTCTGGTGTCAAGCTCCTTAAAAAATGAAACTAGGCTTAGTCCGAGGATAGTTCTGATCTTGTGTCGACCTCGTTAAAAAACGAAACAAGGAGTCGAGCATAGTTCCTGATCTTGTGTCAAGCTCGTTAAAACATGAAACAAGGGTTATGAGGATAGTTCTTTTACTGTGTCAACCTCATTACAAAAATGAAACAACTCCCTTTTCAGATCGAGTCTTTGATTAAGATCTCGTAAAATCCCAGTCGAGTCTTTCCAAGATCTCGAAAGTGAACCTTCATTCCATCCACTTTGTTGAATGTAATAAAGCTTGGGGGGCATGTACCTCGATTTGCGTCATTATGCTAGGGGGCATGCGAACTTGTAACAAGCATAGTTTTTCGTTTCAAGCTTGTGTAAAAATGAAACCGAATCCAAGCAAAGTTCTCCATGGTTCAAGCTTGTGTAAAAATGAACCCATACCCGATTTACATCTCGTGATTGCCATTTTTATCCGTTGAATTCTGCTAGATGAGCCTTGGTTGTTTCATTCCATTGCTACCATCTCTTTGGCCGATCATATGCTCTCACTTGGTTGTTTATCCTTTCCTGAGGAACCGCAGCGATGAGTGGTTTTATTAGCCAGCCTCTTAACCATTACATGTTTTGAACAGTTCCACCATTACTGGAACCAGTTGCTACCCTTTATACCACTCGTTCCTCTAGGACGAGTCTCCTTTAAGCTCTTTTCTGACTCGTAAAATGTGAAAAGATTGCCGAGTATTTTTCCCTTTTTGACTCGTTAAAGAGAATAAAAATGGAGGTCTTCTTTCAGCTCTTTTCCAACCGTTTAAAGATGGAAAGATTGCCGAGTTATCCCTCTTGACTCGTTAAAAGTAAAAAGAGGCGGTCGTCTTTAAACCCTTTTCCGACCGTGTAAAAACGAAAAGATTGTCGGACCTTTGTCGTTTCCGGTTCGTTAATGGTTACGAAACGACGTGATATCGATTACTTTTTTACTTTTTCAGATCGATATCACTACTCATGAAAAGTACTCCTCGATCATACTAGTCGGGCGGTTCTCTCGAGCATTGTTTTATACTTTTTCGGGCTCAAGAGACACAACTGTACGAAAAAGGACCCCCCTGGAGTCTCCTTTTTCGTTGTCTTTTCAGACTCTCTAAACAAGAAAAGACGCCGAGTTTTTCCTTTGTCAGGCTCGTTAAACACTTGATGACATCGGGCGTTGTCGAAATGACACTCTTCAAGCATATGCTATCCCCGTCAAGCTTGTCATCCAAAAATAACCGGGGTACCTGCCAGAAATGGTGGGGAAAATGGAACAGTAATCATAGTCGTGTCGGCAGTATGTCGCTCTTGAACATGGCACTCTTCTGCTTCGTGTCTGGGTGGGACCATCTCATCTTATCTTTCACTGGCCTCCGTGGGTTTGGGTTATCCTATTTGACCTCTCATCTGCTTATTGCCCTGTTACTATACCCTCTGCTCATTTGATGTCAAATACTGCCAAACCCGCTACAGTGCCGCCGATATGTTCAAGAGAAGTTGACTTCTGTAATAATACAACCTCATCTGCTATCTCACACAAATCATTTGTCCTCTGTCTCGCGTCGATGATGTGGGAAACATTATGGCCCACCTTCGATCAAGGTCACTTCCTGTCGACTTCAGCTCATTATCCGGGAAGGCGACTTAGAGACTCCCTTCAGGTGCCTTAGAGCCTGCATGCCCTAATGGCAGGTTCTTCGTGTTCGACGTGAGGTTTACATCATTGGCCTCCGATCGAATGATTCCGTGGGTGTTCGACACCAGCTCATTGATTCACATACCGCGGATTGTACCTATAGTACCTTGAGGGCCATTGTCATTATTGGTGGTACCTCTCGCGTCTGTTAACAGTTTTCACCATTGACTGGTAATCAGACGATGTTCACGCATGTTCGACTTCGACTCATATATTCACATGCTTGAACTTGTACTTTGTTCGGATCGGGACGGAGTGCAAGACCCTGGATCCCTGTCTGTTATGGTCCAGGTTGCGATTTGTGGATGATCATTACATGACTCACTGATGGATGGCTGCGCCCATACCTGAGTCTTCATGGATGGCTGCGACCATACCTTGTCATTATTATGGTCTCTTTAGCTGGGTGGCTGTGTCCATTCCACAGACCTTTTCGCATGTCTTTTGGATGGCTGCGCCCATGCCTAGACTGCATGTATTTGATTGTCAGAGATTGTCGGTACTTCCTGGTGGTGTTCCAGTTCGGCGTGTGTTGTAAAGCATTTCACCCCTCCCGCTCTCTCGGTCTTCATGCTTTAGGGGGCATCTGTTACACAGTAATTTGTCACTGTCTCCCTGTCAGTCACCCTACTGTGTCAAGAATTCACAATAATCAAGTTCATGCCTTTTGAACTAGCCCTAAAACCCACTTTTCCAAAGTTTTCCTCATCAGCGCGTTTGTTTCTAAAATACCCGCGATGACTGGCGCTCCATAGTGTATTCCGTGCGCTGCCAGCGCGGAAGGACATCACTTTTCCGCGCTGGTCGTCAGCGCGCCTTTCCCGTGTGCTTCCGCGTTGACATGACTGTCCCAGTTATGTAGACGCGGCGACATCGCGTCAGTTGCCTCATAATCCGCGCTGATCCAGTTTGGGCGAATTTGTTCAAACAACCAGCCTTCCAGATCACTCCAGGCTTGGTTGTTAGCTTTGTGAATGTCGACTCCCTTCTATGGCATGTCTGTTCGACCCTTTGCAACTACTTCCCTTGAAGATAAGCTCATCCTTCCACCCTTTTAGGAGACTCCTTCTCCTATATAAACTTCCACCATTACCATGAGCAGCTAGTTAGAAACTAGTGGGAACTAGCTAGACTTAGCTTGGATTGTACAGAGCTTGTAGTGCTCAGATTGATGCTATACGTTTGGTGTGTTAGGAGTGGAAGTGATTGATTGCTTGGGGAAGTTTGTTTGTGACATTTGTGTGAGAGAGAGAGAGTTGTTTGTCTTGGGAGAACCATCCTCAAAGGTGAATGCTTGAGATACATGCTGACTGATCCCTCCTGAGAAGTTTATCGACGTCAGAACATTTGGTTGTACTCTTCTCTATTCTGATTAATAATAGATGACTGCTATTATTGTTCCATTCTCGTTTGTTTATGCAATGGATAAATGCGAATTATGTCTTTTCTGACTGGCATATAGTTACTTTTACTAGATTTCACGCTTGCGTTTGCCTTCTCTTCGTGTGTGCAGGTGTCCGTTCGCGGGGATCGCGGAGGACTGTGACCAGCCGAAGCGAAGGAGCGAAGGAGACATCTCTTCGTCCAACGACAGCGCAGGAATCCAAGTAGGTGCTCTTTACTTCTTGTTTAAGTGTAACTAGGAACATGCGTGGCAGCATTGTGTGATTGTTGCTAGACCCCTATTGGGCTAGTAGGGATCGCCTCTATCCGTAGAGGGGATTTACCTCTCCAACAATACCTATTGGATCATAAAAATTAGGGTGAATTTCTGATGTGAATTGGTGATCTTTCAATAGGAGGGGTAACGAGTCAATTTGTGAAAAGGGTTTTTCAGTTTCGATGGCTTGTAACCCGTTGCTTGTTGACGTTGAGCTTTTAGCGATAATGAAAGTTCTCATATATAAATCGCTAAAATATAATTTATCAAAACTTTGAAAATTTAAAAAGAAATCCGATTTTGTACAAAATGAATGCAAGTGAGAAAGAAATGATTGGGTATTTATACAAATAGTGTTATCGCACAACTGGGAGTTACTTGCAACTTTTTGCTTTTCACAAGAACTGGCCAGGTTTTGTTAATCAGGAACTAAGTCATGATTGTGAACAGGGATGGAGCTTTCCTCTTGATATGAATCATAGATCGGAGTATTGTCTGGGATAGTAGAATTATTCAAATGAGCTTTTGCTTTGAGATGAGGGTCAGATGGAATAGTTTTTGATCTAAGATGTTCCTTATTAACTGACCCTAGATGAGTTACTTGTGATAACCCAACATCATCACAATTGTCAAAGCAACTATCCCGAAAGACTTTACAGTTTTCCCTAGGTTCCTCTTTTTCATTATGTGTTTTCAGACAAGGGAGGTCAGGCAGCTCTCGTTTGATATTGATCAAAGGCTGTGCTAAAGTGGTCTCTTTATTTTTAAAACCCAATGATGATTTGTTTGAATAACCCTCTGTGTCTGTTGAGATATGCTTGATATTATGAGGGGGGAAATCGTCATCACTAAAAACATTGGGGTAAAGAGAAAAATCCGAATCTGGAATAATGCATTTAAAAACATCAAATAAATTTTGTTCATCGGATTCACTATAAGCATCAGGCTTTAGATCATACCTTTTTGTGCCGATAATTTTTGAAAGAGAAACAGTTGGTGGATCTAACCTTGGGATCAGCATTTGTTGATTTGAAATGATATTGTTTGACTCTATGTCAAAGCCATCTTCTGGTTCCAAGGTAGTCTCCCTTTCAGTATTTTCATCTTTGTTTTCTGGTACTATAGCATGAAAGACTCCTAGGCTAATCTCTGTTTGCTCAGATATAGGAGGTAGGAAATACTCGTCACAATCTGAAGATTCTTCATCTGTGAGCTCATTCTCGAGGTCATATTGTAGACATTTAAGATGAAATCGCATATTGAAATCCCTTACGGGTTCGTCTTGTTTCCGCAGATAGTCGATTTCATCATAGACCTGGTCGTATTCATAGCAATCAAATTCCAAGATGAAAGTCCTAACAAATTGGTCCCAGCTGTGGATTGATGCAACTGGGAGGTTTCTGCACCATTTTCTAGCTTCCGCTGTGAATGTAAGAGTAAAAATCCTGCACAAAATGCCTTCGTCAATTTTCTGAGTATTAGAACTCGAAACTCTTTGAATGAATTGCAGGGCATGGTGGAATGTAGAAGAATTATTCTTACCATTGAATTTTACCTGAGACAATAGCCTTACCACATCTGGTGGAGTATTGGAAGAGCCAGGAACATGGATGCAACTCCAAATAGGAATTCTATGAGTAGCCATCCTGTTTCAAGATTTCTAATTTAAAAACATTCCAACAGACAATATGCTCAGGCCCTCCTTCTAGCGCCAAATATGTTGAGGGCCCCAAAATCGGGTCAACAACAAAGGGGATACCCACCCGGTCCGGAACCTGGTTGGCGGCTCCTTGCCCGTTTGTTGTAGCGGGTCCGACTGGGGGTAACGGGACCAGCTTCCCGATGCATGGGATGTGTGTGTGTGTAGAGTTTGATTATGTTGATTCTTGAAGAATTCTAAAACTAATTTAAATCTAACATGCAAACTGATTCTAAGCTACAATAATCTAATGAAAACAACATATGTAATCTACACTAACCCGGGATATATCTTCTCCATTATGCGATTTAGAAAGATTTCATATAATAACTGGTAATAAAGATCATTCAGCTATCACAAGAATATAAACCATTTAAGATGAACCATTCTGCATAAGAAGTTAAACAAAACAGTTGTGAACAGCATATCGCATAAATAAATCATTCAAATGTCAAGCATAAATAAATGAGTCCACCGTACAAAAGTGCCAAATGATAACCCATATACTCATACATTAACATATAAACAATATCAGCTGCAAATCACTCTAAGAATATAATCAGAAATTCGTCAAGAGATAAAAGTACCATTTATGACTGATTTTTACTCACAGACTTCAAGCAATAACGATTTATCTCTACTTGTCCTAATATCTACTAAGAGTACAGTAGTGCAACATCAGTAGCAGACATTAAAATGCAAACATAAATAAATCTCGATCCTTCCATTCATCAAAACCTCCTCTGAGGGTGCAGAAGTGCATGTTCCGAGGACAAGTTTTTGACAAATTTCTGGACCCTTCTCCAATGCAATGAGAAGGGTTAAAATACTACTTCCTAATTCTAATAATAGTATTATTACAAAATTGAGGATACGGTTCTCAAATGACCGCCCTTTTTCTAATTTAGTTAAAAAGGAAAAAACAACATTCTAAATGAAATTACTTGTGAACTTGGTCTTTGAAGTTGCAGCTGTCAAGCATAGGCTTGAGAAGAGTAGGCTGACTGATTTCTGCACTTAGCTGGGCTGCGAAAACGGCATCCATAAGAGCTGGCGCTACCTTCTCGGTTGCATTCATGATGCATCTTACTGTCATGGATTGGCTGTGCGGTTTAACTAAGTATGTCCAGTAACTTTCCCAATTTAGTTTAGCCAATGCCTGGATTGCTTTCCCGTTTGCCTGCACTTTCTGCCTCCATTATGTCTCCAGTTGCAACTTGCTCGGTAGGTATCCCGGGGTGGTCTCTGAAATCAAATTGGCTCTGTGTAAATTTTCATTTACACAGTCGATAAGAATGCTCGCTTGTGTCGCCGCTGTCTCTGCTGCTTGCTCTGCCTGTGTGATTTGTTCATCCCGTTTATTAAAGAGCAGCTCCTTGTGATTCTCATTAATCCTGGGTGCCCCTGCTCTTTTCCCTTCCTCATCATCTTGCCAAGTCAAATATTCTGTTACTCTTTTGTTGTTCTGATCATAGTCACTCCGCAATTCCACCACCTGGCTGGTGATCCTGTCACTTAGTTCACAAAAGTGTCTCCACTATGATATTCTACGTACCATATCTTCTTGTTGCTGTGATAGTTTCTCGTTCAAGCCGATGGACTCTGAAATAAACTCTGCCAGCTTAGGTTCATCTTTATGCATTTCTTGCACCGTCTGCAGTTGCTTTTCTTTTTCCTCAAGACTTCTTTGATAGCTTACCTGCATCTGGCGAAAGTCTTCCTGTAGCTTTTCGAGCTGTCTGGAAGCTTCAGTGTTTGCGCTGGCTTGTTGCAACTGTTGTTGTAGCAGTTGTATTTGATTTTCATGTTCTTTTAGGAGTTGCTAAACTTCAGAGGCCTTGTCAATAGTTGCAGAAGCATATGCTCCTGCAATCTGAGACAACTTCGTGAGATTCTCAGTTGGATTATTATTTGGGTCTTTCCACAAGACGTCTAGATGTTCAGCATCTTGAGACAGTGCATTCTCAAGCTTTCTCTTCTTTCTTTGTCTCCTTACAACTGCTTTGTGCTAGGGACTGTAGAATACGTCCAGTGGAGGAATTTCTTCTACGTTGAGTAGAAGTTCCGAGGATGGAGCGAGAGGAAGGTGTTCTGCTTTTGTGGCGCTACTGACTATGGTCGAGACGACCTCTTGCACCACCTGTGTATTGCCCACAGGTGTCTTCGGGACTTGCCCTTCAAGATTAATTAACTCATTGAAGGTTTCCCACTCTTTATCCAACTCTTTTGTGACAAGAGGTGTTTCGACGACAGGAGGGGGAACGTTTCTTGGTGGTGAGGCGATAACTTGTTGTTGAGCCATCGTACCTGACTGAGCTGTGTCTTTAGTTGTTTCTTCGTTCTTTTCTTTGTCGTGCATAGACTCTTCAGAATGCTCAGATATTTCTCTTGCGGCGCTGGACTTAGATCTGGAAGTGCTGGACTTTTCACTGAGGCTGATGCTCGGAGTCAGATCTCTAGTAGCTACTCGCAGCCCTTCTAGTGGAATTCTAGCCAGCCTTCTCTCTCTATATAACGTGAATTTCCGGAGGTTGTCTGGAGACAACCTCGACTGAGCTTCTTGCAAAATCTCTTTGAGCGAGCTTTTACTCTGAAAGAGATCATCAAATAGATCTTTCATCCCAGAGAACACTCTTATCTTGACGTTGATTGTAAATTCCTGGGCCACTTTATTTGGGTCGAATGGTCTTGATGAGAACTTAAATAATTGAAGACACGCCACATTCTCCACCTCGTCAAAAGCGTGTCGCACATCGAACAAAGAGAAGGCCCCACAAGTGATGGGAAATTGAGGCCAAATGGCCTTCTTTTTGTCCTTCAGTTCCTTGGTTAAGCCGCCTTCAGAACAAGTTTAATAAGCGATTTCCCGGGCCAACAGTTTATCAGGGACATACAAGGGTAGGACATGTGGAGGTACAATGCTTCCAAAAACTCGAATGTAGGTAAACCATTCTTCCCCAAACCATCTCGCGATGGGGATGATGTGAATTTGGGCCTCGGGAGAGCACCTTGGGGAATCCTTATCATATATTATTCTATGTATGGGCAATATGAGGCCATGGCAAATCTGGTAAAAATGAGGGGCAAACTGGGAATCCCATAAGACTTTATGATAAACATGGATGGGCAATGGGTCTTGGGTAGTCCATTTCCAACCCATGGTAGGAAAATTTGATACAAGACAGACAGAGTCCATTATATAGGCAGACAAATAAAAAGGAGGATAGACCCTTTGGGAGAAGGATCTCTTAGAACGGTATTTGACAACCGCCGTGTATAGAGTATCAGAAAGGATTTTGGCCCAATCTACTATCTCGTAGTTAGTCGCGGCGTCAACTAATGGTAGCCATTCAGATGAAAACTTATTGATATCGGGCATACCAAATAATCTACAGAGCATGGCTGCAGCAAAACAATATGGAGAGGTAAGGGAACCAGTGCTATACATACCGTTTTTATCCTTTCTCAACAGCTCATCTCTTCTTGACCATTCTTTAGTGGTGTCTGATAGATCCGGATTTTCTACTGCGAACTTCCTAACAAACTGTTCATTATCGGTCGCTTGCGGTTCAGGAAGATGATACATGAGCTTCAGGTCTTGAGCAGCAAACGATCCCACGAGCCCATGTCCCTGGACTTCGAATTTCCTATTTGCCAATTCCGCATCATCTAGAATCCACTTGATCATGTCTGTATATGGTAGGATCTTCGGCCTTGCAGCTATTCTATGGAGGAAAGAACACGCTAGGTCTTCCAGGGATTCCTCCGAAGGATGTGATGCACCCGCGACAGCAGCAGTTACCTTCATTATTCTCGGGTTCTCTTCTTCTAACAGCCTATACATGCCTTCCCATGTTGAGATACCTGCATCTCTGTTGCAGGATGTATCTGTGTACAAGGGCGCCATCTCCTTGGTTTTTTCTCTTGTTTCGGAGCCTCGAGCTTTGTTCTTCTTTCCCATTTCGCCTTGCACTTCTGTCTGATTTGCCTTCGCACTTTGCTCCTGCAGGTTACGAGTGAAATGGAAAGACTGATCAGAAAGGTGATGGGAGAGTTTTAAATGCAAGAGATAATCAGATATGCCACCTTACGTGAAGCAAATCCACATCAAGGCACGCGTCTTTATTCCACTTAATAACTGACAACTAATTTATTACTATCATTAAAAGCGCATAATTTCAAGTCAGGTTATAGTAAGTGGCTTTTCTTTGGGTGATGCGCCCGAAGGATTCGTACTAAGGTGCTTTATGATTTGCCAACGTACGCTTGCATGTCACGCAATCGCAAATCGCAGCGATCGCAATATCGTAGATCGCAATAATTCAATGTTTGCCAAACTTCTCCTGCCTTATTTCTACAATATGCGATCGCGTGATCGCAATATCGCATATCGGCGGATTTGTAAGCTTTTCTTTATGGATGCTAGTATGTTGCGATGCGATGTTGTTATTGACACTGGGGCGGCGCGCATATTGGTCTTTAGAAGGGAAACGAAGGTGTTTCTTATCCTTATGTGGTGCGACCTTAAAGATTTGCTTTCATGAACACAGGCTTAGGCTTAAGACATTCAAGAAACCTTTTCTGAGCGTATTGTTGTAATTTCAAAAAGAAATCCTTTCTTTTCCTAAAAAATTAACTAAGGGTCCCCATTCATTCAGTATCGTGGCTGATACTAGATTGAACGAGGGGGGTTGTTGTTGGCCACAACAGTTCCTAAGGGAGAATGTATTCTACAAATCTAGCTACCCTAGAGGGCTAGTCACAGAGCAAGGTAGCCAGTTTACCTCCAACATGATTGAGGAACTACTCAGCTATCACAAAATCAAGCATAGGACCTCCACTCCCTATCATCGACAAGCTAATGGGAAAGTGGAGGTGGCCAACAGGTAACTGGAGAACATCTTAACCAAGGTAGTGAGCAGTGGTAGGATGGATTGGGCAGATAGACTAGTTGAGGCCACTTGGGCCTATAATACAACATGGAAGACCACCACTAGATTTACACCCTATGAGCTGGTCTATGGGAAAAAAGCTTTGTTGTCCATTGAGTTTGAATATAACACATTGAGGATGGTAGCCCAACTAGATTTGGATCGCTGTCATGCACAGAAAGAAAGATTGTTCCATTTCAATGGCTTGGATGAATTCAAAATGCAAGCCCTCCTACACAGAGAGATAGTTTATCTTCAAAGGAGGATCTAGCATGATAGACATATTAAGGAGAAGCAATTTCAAGAGGGCGATTGGGCATTGTTATATGATTCTAGGTATAAAGACATCAAGGGAAAGCTAAGGAAAAGATGGCTCAGACCTTATGTCGTGGAAAGATGCCATGATAATGGTTCAGTACAAATCAGAACTATAGATGAAGAATCCATTCCATTGCTTTTTAATGGGCACTGATTGAAAATGTACAAGAGGCCTTTATCAAAGCAAGAGTTCATTGACAATATCAATAAGACAGTGATGATGATTGATCAAGTTCCAGCTCCTCCCTCATCAGGTCACTAAAGAAGAGAGAAAAGAATAAGGATTCAGGTGAAAAACTCCATGAGGCGCCTGAGTCCCATCTTTGGGTTGAAAACCTTGTGAGGCAGCCCAGTGCTGAAAAAAAAATGAAAAAAAAATAATAAGAAGATCCTTGGGCGAAAACCTTCCTTGAGGCACCTAGGGAAAACATCTACAGTGAAAACCTCTCTGAGCCAGCCTAGGTGTTTTTCAAAAGAAAAAAAAAGAAAAAGAAAAAAAAAGACATAATTGTTATTTGCAAGTGGGCAAGAAGGACAATCAAGGAGGAAAGAAAAGATCCAAAGGGAACCCTAACTCACATATATTCATATCCTCCACTCCTTACCATGCATCCCTCCATTGATTCCATTGTTTTTCTCACTTCATTGCTTCAATTTGGGTGAAGACTGTGTTTTCTACAAGATCCCCTGTATTCCTACAGGATCCCTTGAAAACCTACAGGATGATACTGTAGGAATTACAGTGGCCTGGAAAACCTACAGGAAGAAATCTGAGGGTGAATGGTAGGTTGGTTAGGTCCCAAAAATTAATTCTAGACATGATCTAACCCCTCACCTCGTCCATTACCATCATCCCTGCACTCACCATTCAAAACAAAAAGAGATCAGTTTCTGCCAGTTATGAAAAAGAAAAAGAAAAAAGGGAAAACAGATGAGAGTAAGAGAATTACTTGAATGTCCCTTGCTCCACACACACTCCTACTCCCTCTATCCATTCATTACAACATCCTCACAGCCCCAGCTAGCAACATGATTAAGAAATTCTAAGAGAGAAGTAGCTACAGGACATCTTGTAGGAAATCGTGTAGCAGCCTATCCCATAGAATATCAATCATCAACTACAAGTCTTCACTAGGATGATCAAAGAGCTCCACAGCAGCATCATCATCATATCTTCAGTCAAAGGTACATGCAAAAGCCAAGAAACCATTAACAGATAGCAGAGGAGGAAGAAGAATGACCATGTAGCAAATAAACAACTGCAACATGGTAGTGAGACCACAAGTAAGTATCCTACTCACTCACTCATATGCATCATTTGATCAAAAGTTGTAAGGGTTACGAGGTAGTTGGTTTATAAGTGAAAAGGTGGCCAGTTAACTTGGCCACCTTTGTTCAGTCGTCACATACGAAACCGGGTGTCCTCTCACACGTGGCTGTAGTCAACTCAAAGACAGAGGAGTAGGACAAGAAGTGGTTAACTAAGGATCTATGAGGTGGGAGATGATTACGAGGAGTGGGAATGATGAGGTGGTAGTGAGGACCAATGGTCCAAAAATGGAAATGTACCTCTGCTGCCAACACACCACCTCCCCCTGAAAATCCAGAAAGGGAAACAAAACATCGTTTGCATGCATTCATGCATTCCACCTCCTCGAAACTCCCTCACTAAAGTCACTCTCATAACTCTACCACCCACTAGAAGCAAGGATCCGTAATTCTGCAAGAGAATTTCTATAGGAGCATGCATAGGAATTCCTATAGGAACAATCTACAGGAGTAGTGTATAGGATACACAGAGGCAGTCTACAGGATAGTCAAAGAGGGGTTCAAGATGGAATATCACAAGAATTGTCCACTGCCACCATTCTAAAGGGGTAGGATCTAAAAATCCATCCCCATTTACAAGAAAATGAACTAGAAATGCTCTAAAAACTAGTCGATATAACACTTGTGGGTGGTGAATTACATACACATGAAACTCTGCTTTCACCTGAATTTAAAATTCTTGTGTCAAACATCTCATTTCCTCCTCAAGCCTCACAAGCAAGATGACATGAGGGTTTAATAGGAGAGAACCCACAAACACTGTGAGGATACAACAACACCCCCAAGTGCTTGAAATCTTTATGAGACACCAATGGATGAGGTTTTTTGAAAAATTCACAGGGTACGATGATGAGGTGGCTCAAGAATTTGTTATTCCCTCACTCCACACAAAATCCATGGCACTGTTATAGTTAGAGGGCTCACTATAGATCTCACCCCAGAGCTCATCAGTAGGGTCACCACACTTTCCCTAGGAATTCCATGGAGAAAATAACACAAAGAAGACAGTCAGGTGGAAAAAGGGAAATTCTTTTTAGAAGGTGAAGAACCCACAAAGGATAAAAATGGAGTAAGGAGGGATAGTCTTCCATACCCATGGAGTGAGTTAGGTTACCAACTCATATAATATATCTCATGTGAGGGTAGATACAGTGTTGTTTATGGCTACCATTTTAGGATGCTTGAAGAATTAGGATTTGGGGTAGAAACACTAGTTCACCAAAGACTTAGCATACCTTATTTCTTGATGCAATCACTCATAGACACTAGCAACAAAGTAAAGGAAGGGAATTCCCAACTATTCGCTCACCATGGGTTGATCAAGATCCTCATTGAGGATGCCCTCCAAAACCTCAGGATCCCTATAATATGCTCAGTCTTCAGAGACTTACTAGCAAAGGATGACATCAAAACCCTCACTTATGATGTTAGTCATTATGTCAGTGAGGAGGAGGTAAAACAAGAAGAAGAAGATACAGAGCTAGATGGGGATGAGATGGATGAAGAAGAAACTAATACAAAGGAACATGATGAAGCAGAAGAAGAAGGGGGAGAAGAGAAGGAGGAGGATGCTGAAACAGAGGACGAAATGAAGGAAGAAACTGATGGAGATGAGAAAGAACAACAAAAGATAAGAAAAACAGAGAGGAAGAAGGCATTGAAATAGAAGGGGAAGAACACAAGGAGGATTCACCTAGGGTGTCTCTAGAGGCCCCTAAGAGGGAGGCAGTAGCTGCCCTCACTGCTCTCAGCACCCCAGTCAAGCAAAAACGGAAAAGAAGGAGGAAAACCCCTCTATATTTTAGAACAAGAAAGAGCACAAGAATCAAACAAGGGAAGCCACAAATATCAACAAAAATCCCTATTGAGATTAAAGGTCAATTGGATAGGCCTAAACCTTAGTCCATCACTACTCCTAGGGATGCTAGAAGGGAAAAAAGAAGAAGAGGAAAAGAGGCAGTGGGAAGAAGTAGAAAGGAAAGCAGGGTTCAATGAACAAGAAGAAGAGACCATAGCAGAGGCATGGGACGTTAGAGAGGCTACCAAAGCCATGAAGGACATGGACATTGACTAAGTTGCTCAGAGGATGAGAAACACTTTCAATAGGGGGGTGATGATGAGCCTCATCATTGGGTAATTATATGGGCCTTAATTCACCTCCTAAATTAGTCAAACCAACTATTCTCACAACTTATTGCATACTTTTGATTATATTTGGTTTATGAGATGAGTTAGAGTTGGATATTTTGCTTTGTGGTCTAATGTGCATTGAATGCAAGATTAAGAATAATAGTAAGGAATTTTGGCAAAGACCTTGGTCAAAACTCGAATGGGACAAGGGAGAGGAATTATAGGAGGTAAATCCTCCTCATTTACTACACCTCCATTCGAATATTCCTCCATCAGCTCGAAGTGCAAATAGCCAAATCATGAGGACTAGAAGGCAGCCAAGAAAGTGAAAGTTAAAGCACAAATTTATCTCGAGTTTGGGAGCTGAGCCTCCCTAATTTTAAGGAAGTCATTGGAGAATTCAGATGTATAAGTAGAGAGGTCTAGTACCTTAGTAGGATTTGGATTTTTGATTGTAAAATTCTACTCTATTTTCGAGCTGCAAGACTTGTGACAGTTTTTGATGTAATCCATGGTTTTGATAATAAGAATGAGTTTTGTTTTGAGCCAGCACCAAGTTAACTCAGAGGGCTGAAGCTCTTGGGTTAGGGCCCAACCCTAGCATCTAAGGCTACTCTTTATTGTACATGTATGCTAGCATAGATTCATGGTTTAGTTGTTCATTTTCTTAAGTAGCTGCATTTCCATTACAATAGTGTAGAGTATATTGGTTGTGTTTTATTTTGCTTCCATTTGTGCCTTGTTTCAATTAGCAGGTTAGCAAGGAGAAAAAGATCACCATAAGGTTGTCAGCAAGTGTATTGGCCTCACCTCCTCCCTCTAGGACCATGACTTGAGGAAGAGACCCTTCAGCAACCCCAAAACACATATTTCTAGTTCTTGCATGAGATTTGGAGTTTGTTGTCTTGATTCAGTACTTGGTTCATTTCATTATCATCCTTTTCCATCACTCTCTTTCTATAATAATATGGGCAACTGATTCATTCTTTTCCAGTTTATGATAATGTATCTTGTTGCATAGTTCTTGGAGGACACATGCATTTTAAGCATTGCAGGTACTTTAGGAGGAGGTCTAGACTTCATCACTAACACCCATCTTTCACTTCATCCACCTTAACCATCTCTCGGTTGACCCTCACCCTCACTAGTTTTTTTGTCCTTTTTCATTGAAATTCCCCTAGACACATTGAAATTCTTAAGCAGAAGCTAATAACTCACATCTTAATCAGATTATACCCGTGGATTTCCTTATCATCCGATCCATGACAAACCTGACCAATCATCGTCAACCGTGTGTCACATAGCTGGCGTATTCATTTAAACATTTGACATTAGGCACTCCAAATCTCCATTGTCAGTCTGTCTCACTTGATCCAACGACTATTGCATCACCCACTTGCTAACTAGCTTGGCTGATCTCCATTGTCGATCTATCTCTCTTGATCCAATGACTATCATGTCACCTGCTCGCCAACTAGCTTGGTTGATCTCCACCATCGATCTGTCTCGCTTGATCCAATGGCTATCGCGTCACCCGCTCGCCAACTAGCTTGGATGATCTCCACCATTAATCAATCCCGCATAATCCAACAGCTATTGTGCAATCTCGCGTGAATTCTTGCATGACCGATATCCAATTGAGAGCGCACGAGAAAAGTGGTTTTCCCATGCTACGTGTCACCCACTTAGGCTAATTGCGTGAAATTTAGGAATACCACTTACAGCTCTTAAGGCACGTGAGATACTGTTTACCACCTACGAAGACCGCTCCATCATTCTGCACGTTTTCCAACCTTCTGTCGACATGTGACTTGATGTGATTCATCCATCTATTAACTTAATATCCTATGATAAGATCTTCATCACTCATCTTCCATTAATCTTGTTCATTGATCTGACTCATCCAATGGTTCCTGTGCATTGTTGCTTCATTACTTCTTCCTTTCACTGATTTCGATCTTCAATTTCTCTTCTGCTTGACTCCTTCCTGGACTTTGTTCTGCGTATTATTTAAATGCTGCCACTCGTGAGCTTTGATTTGGTTATTCAATCAAACTCCAACACTGTCCGATCATTGCAATAGTCCTCTGAGCACTGTCCTCTCTCTTAGATTCTCTTTGAATTCCCTGCACACTTATGTTATGCAGAATTACTCTAATCCACACATAGTTCATAATTCAATTACTCAATACACACCACACAAACTCAGAAATCACACTTCTGTATTAATAAATAAATATTTACACAATGAGTTCATTCTCGACCTGATCTTCTATATCAGTAGCATTTCCTTTCACAAAAGGCCTCCTAGGACCATTCCACACCATCCAAACACTCCATATAACTTCTAGCCATCCTCAACCACCTTCCATCCACCTGTCACATCCATAAGAACAATTAAATTGCATGCTTGATTTTACCAAAAAAAGTGAAAACAGATTTAGTTTAGTTTCCTTGCTTCCACATTAGTATGGTTTGATGCTCTTTACTTCTGTAACTTAGATAGCAGCATTAGGTTAGTGTTGATTTAGAAATTCTGCTTCGCATAGCTGTTTAAATGGTTAATTAGGATATGGTGTGATTTAGCATTACATGCTATTTTCTTCATTACTATAGTAGAGTAGCTCTCTTAGAATAGATTTTCTCTTCTTCCATCAAAGAATCAAGCTTCTTCTAACTCTATAGAAGTCTGGCTTGGAACCCCTGGGGTCTCTCGCTAGATGAAGAGTGACAACAGGTAGGACCTTCACTTTTACTTGTGCATATAGCACTATCACCTCCAAGTTTGTACGAACCCCGAGTTGATAAGTAAAGTTGGCAGCCCAAGAATGGCAGCATCCTTGATGCAATACTGGTGCTCTTCAAATGACACTTATAGTGATGATCTTTTATTAACCCTCACCAATTCTCTTTTTGGTTAATTTTGGTGATGGTAAAAAACTTTTCGTCCTCATTTATCATTCCAATGAGTTTTTGATGATTCTATGCACATTTTACTATATTTTTTTCCAAAAGATAATGATTTAAGACCATTGTTGTGGATTATTTTTAATTATATGTCCAAGGCCATAGTGCTTAGAGTCATTCAATTTATTAAGAAGTAATTAGTGTGTATCATTTCCCTCAAGTAACAAGAATATAATTTTCCTATGATTCAACACATGATTAATCTCTATTAGGTTTATTATCTAAACAATTCCCTTTAGATAAAGTTCCACTAGTGTGTGTAGGAACTATATTATTTAATACATAATCAAGCTCTGTCAATTCTATTAATGAGAGAGACCTAACACTCCTCAACACTCTTGGTACACCTTAACATGCTTTGACACACACAGTCCTCAACACCTTGCATGTCTTGGAACATCTTTGTACCTAGAACATCTTTCCATGACTAGGAAACCCAAGCACATGTTGGAAAGCCCTAGCATAGCATAACACTCTCCTAGCATGTGTTGGCATGCCTTGTATTCCCTAGCATGCCCTGGAACACTTTGGCATGCATTAACATACATTAGCACTTTGTGCATATTGGAACTTGGCATGTATTGGAACCTATTATTACTGTGCCTTGTATGCCCCTTTTGAAAAAGATAAAGTCCTAAATTATTAACCTTCTTATGTGTTCATATCCTTTCATTTTAGCTTGGTTCTTCCTTTTGTTTAATTAACACTCTTTGACACATATTGGCATACCCTGACACCCTGCACATCTTGGCATGCCTTAGCAAATGGCATGTCGTGGCATTCCTTGGCACATGTTAACACACACTGGAACTCCCTATCACACTCTGGCACTTCTTGGCATGCCCTGATATTCCCTGGAATGCCTTACCAGTGCTTAGCATACCTTGTCACTCCCTCCTTGGCATGCTAGCTAGCACTCATTGACACTCCCCGTCATAGCTCCATATTCATTCACTTCCATGCATTTTGACCTTGTTCTCCCTTGTGTTGCCCTATTACTCCCTAACACTCCTTAGCATGCATTATTACTCTTTGGCACACCTTGGCACTCTTCGACATGCCCTGCAACTTCATAACTTGTGTATCACTCCCTAACACACATTGGAACTTGGCACGTATTGGCACTTGGAAAGTATTAACATGTCTAGAATTCATTGAGATGCCTTCGTATGCTTTGGCATGGTTTAATATTAAAATTATTTGATTTTAATTATTGGAAACTAGATGAGAAGTAACATAGGAATATTTGGCACTTAGAATTCACTAACACTCGGCACTTGGCACCTAGGGTTAGCATGCCTAACATGCCCCTATTGAAAAATTTAAATTGATGACTCATTGACCCTCTTATGTGTTCATTTCCTTGTAGTTTAACTTGTTTCTCCTTTTTGTTTCCTTGACAGTCCCTGACACATATTGTCACACCCTTGCACATCTTGGCATGCCTTAGTACTTGGCATATCTTAGCATATTTGACATGCCTTCACACTATTTGGCACATGTTATCATTCCCTAGATGCCTTTGCACTCACGCCCTCACAACTACCCTTACATTTTTTCACGAGTTGGGAACCCAATCAAGTCCTTAGCTATTGCAGTTCGTGTGACAATAGCCTACTTCAACTGCAACAACTTAACCAATTGCACCTACTACAAGTAGATTATGCCTTGTTCACCTAAGAAATACCTATAACTCATCTTAGGGCACTCATGTCCAAGCTCAACTTGTCCCAATTAATGACTTACTAAGCCAAGGATCACATCTATCCATGGCCATAAAAAAAGTAACAAACATAGCTTACATAGGAAATATTTCACATGTATGTCCAATTCATATCAATAGTAGAGCATTAACTAAGAGTTTTCAAGAACCACAAGACGCACAAGACACAAAAGATATAAGCTAAAATAAGCAGAGTACCCCAAAACGTATACACAACAATGTACAATATGCAATTGTCTAAAATAGTTTAAAACATGAGTATTCGACCAAAGTGTGCCACGTGTCATATAAAAATAATAGCTAAAGGAAAAACAATGTTGTGCCCATCACAAAGTCTCCCTTTGTCTAAAACTACTTTGTCAAGCCCCTTATTGCAACCATAGGCTTTCCTCCTATAAATCTTATTATGAAATTTTCCTAACACACTTTGTCCTTGGAAAACTTAAATTCACTAACAATCCCTAGAACATACTCGTATTCGTTCATTTCCATGCATTTTGATCTAGTTCTCCCTTGTGATGCCTCGACACTCCCTAATACTCCTCAACATGCATTAAAATTTTCTGGCATGTGTTAGCACTCCTTTTCATTCCTTAGCATGTCCTAACCCTCCCTATCTATCCTACCCCTCACAACTACCCTTAATTTGCTACTTGGCAACCTAATCAAGTCCTCGCTTGACTACAAAATCTTGACCAAGTTACAGTTATTGCAACTAGACTATGTTGTTGAATTGTGTAGCTTGGGAGGTACTCCACAAGAATAGTTAGATGTGTTTGTGTGAGTTTGGTCACAAAATGATTTGTGGTGAAAGAACCAAAGTGAAGCGTTTTTCACCCAAGATGGGGTTTAAAATCTAAAATAAAATTAAAAAGGAAAAGTAATATTTCCTAAGGTCTAAGTGGGTAAAACTCATAAGTTCTAGAGGGTTCCTAAGAGGCCTAGCTAGGAAATTATATTTAAGGAGGCCTTAGTATGGAGGCAAGAAAATCAAGTGAGAAGGAGATCATTTTATCAAGGAGGCCATGAGAGATATAGTCTGAAAGTAGGCCGAGTCAGAGGGTTGAGTAATGGTTGCTAAAGGGAGGCCATGATCATCCACCAATAGCAATATCATCATTTGAGGGTTCACAAGAATGTTGATACCTTAATGGGTTCAAGCTAGGAAGTAGGATGGAATATTTTTTATTATCTTTTAGTGGATCGAGCTCAAGAGAGGCAGCTCATGAGAATTTGGGCATGTGATTTCAGTGGTTTTTCTATGTGAAGGTTGCATCAAATTATAACATAGAAGAGAGGGTTGAGATCCTGCCTTATGGTGGTTAGTAGGCCACAAGGTATATGATAAATACCAACAAAAATGGATGAGGGAATGCATTGGAATTTAGGGAAAAACAGAAGTAGTCACGGGTGTAATATTGATTGAGGTAACTGTAGTTTGAGGGTCATAGAGATCTAAAGTTCAGGTCAAGATTCAGTCAAAGAAATGCCCATAATCTATGGAGCCATATGAGCTAGGTTGAGTCTCTTATGGAGGCAAGAATTTTTTTTACTATGGGTGGATAGGGTTTATTCTAAATAAATTAGAACAAAAGTATAATGCCCTATTTAGGGAAGTTTCCCAACATGTTCAGTCCATAAGGTATGCCTTTAAGTCTATGAAAAATTTTCATAGAATAAGAGGGGTCATGACCCTTAGAGCGAGGTTTATCTTTGCAATATAAACAATATATCTGGAACATGGTTTGTAGAAGTATGTGTGGAGATAGCAGATCCAAACGAGGATGGAACCTCAGTAGAATTTTAAGAAGAGGAAATGTGCCATATGAGGAATGGATTGACATGAAGAGGAGTTGATTTTAGTGGATTGTCCATAGAGTTCTAGACAAAGATCTGATGCAGCCTACAAATAGTTATCAATGGTATGTTAGTGTATGATTTGTGACCCTAGTTCAGTAATATGCAAATTGTTAGAAGGATGATAAGAGTAATTCAGATATGTTGATAGATTGGACAAAAAAAGAAATTCATACACAATAATAGTGATTTTGAGATGACTCAAATCACTATTAGGTGGAATATTTGAAGAGCCCTAGATGAGGGTAGTGTTGTGGGCCCTACATCAATAAACTAATTTTCTGTGGTTGGGAAAATTGATGACAGTCCAAGTATAGTTGGACGGTTTTTAGGTAACTATTAAAGAAGAGCCCTAAGTCCTGTACTTGTGAGGGACAACAAGATTGGTGAAAGGGTAGGTGTGTTGGGCCTAAGGATGTGCAGAGTTTGAAGGAATGAACTAGAAATCAAGTGGGCTATCCAAGTAGCCCTAGTTAATTGTATTGTAAAGGATTGATTCAGTGAGAAGAAGGGCATCCTCCATATCCCTATACTTGTCTTCTTGGAGCAGCAATATGGAAAAAGTTGGCAGACCAAAGCTAGAGGGAAAAGTTTATTGAGCCAAGTTTGGTAACCTAAAGGAGTTGAGTTCCTTGATAGAGGTAGATTTAGGAATTGCGGAATGGCAGGAAAAAGGACCTGCCAAATCTATTCAGTTCACTTGGAATGAAAGGGATATGTGTGGCCGCCATCAGAAAGTAGGTCAAGTGTTGCGGCTTGCCTTGTTCAAGGTAGATTGGTTGTCAAAGGACTAACACTAGACCTAGTTGTATTACTTGTATCAGTGTGATTGTAAAGGGCCACAATCCTTGGTACGAGATCTCTATCATGTTATATTATAGTTTTTAATATAATGAACAATGTTTTGAAAAATTTAAAAATTTTCATGTGCACTAATTGATTCCCTGATGTGTGTATATTTATTTGTGCAAATTAGATGTGTTATGGAACTTGAGTGTGTTTGCATCAAATATTCTAAGACCAAACCTAGATTCTCATGTGCCATGGAAATTCAACATATGCCTTTTTCACCTAATAACTATCTATAACTCATATTAGGATACTAATGTCAAATCGTAATTGATCCCACTTAAAAGGTTACGAAGAAAAGGCTCATCACATCCAATTGTGGTCGTAAAACAACTAAGAAACACCATTTATATCTTGGCATGCCACAACATCTAGCATGTCTTAGAATTCCTTGGCACTATGTGGCATGTGTTAGCATCTCGTACATTCCATGGCATTCTTTGATACTCCCTAGCACACCCTAGAAATTCCTGACATGTCTTGGTAGTTTAGCATACCTTGGCACCAATTAGCATATAAACTTTTCATTCCCTCCTTAACACACCTAGAACATGTTGACACTCCCTGTCACACACTCTTATTCATTCACTTCCATGCATTTTAACCTAGTTCTTCCCTATGTTTCCTTGAAATTCCCTAACTCTCCCTAGCACACATTGTCACACCCTAGCACCTGGCACACCTTGGCATGTCACCCTAGCACTCTAGCATTCCTTGTAACTACCTAGCATACCTTGTCACTCTCTCCTTAATACACCTAGAGCCCACTGGCACTCCTAGTTTTCAACTCTTATTCATTCATTTCCATGGATTTTGACCTAGTGCTCCCTTGTGTTTCCCTATCACTCCTTAAAACTCCTTTGCATGTGTTGGTACACCCTAGCACCTAGGATATCTTGGCATGTCACCCTGGCCTCTAGCATGCCTTCACATGGCCTAGCATACCTTGTCACTCCCTCCTTATCATGCATGGAACTCACTAACACTTCCAATCACAAACTCTTATTTTTTCATGTCCATGCATTTTAATGTAGTGATCCCTTGTGTTTCAATGGCACTCCTAGTAAACACTTCCTTGCATGTGTTGGTATATCCTTGTAGTATGCCACCCTAGCACTCTAGCATTATTTAACACTACCAAGCATGCCTTGTCACTCCTCCTTAGAAAAATTGGATTTCATTGACATTCCCTGTCAGACACTCTTATTCATTCATTTTCATGCGTTATGACCTAGTGCTCCCTTTTGTTTCCCTAGCACTCCCTAACACTCCTTGGCACACATTGACACACCTTTGCACTTGGCACATCTTGGCATGATTTCGTATCACTCTATCATGCCTTGGAATTGGTTAGAATAGCTTTTCACTCCCTCCTTAGCACACATAGAACTTTCTAACACTCCCTATCACACAGCCTTATTCATTCATTTCCATGCAATTGAAACTAGTCCTCCCTTGTGTTTCCTTGGCACTCCCTAGCCTGCATTAGCACCAGACCCTAGCACCTAGCTGATTTTGGCATGCCTCAGCACTTGGCATGTCTTGGCATGCCTAACATGCCTTAGAAATTTATAGAATGTGTTAGAAATTCCTGGCATTCCCTACACACCTTGGCACTCCCTAGTTTTCATGCCCTCATAGATAGGCTTACCTTTTTTTGTTACTTGGGAACCCAACCAAGTCATTGAAAAAATAGTGTTGTGCTTATCCCGAAGTATCCCTTTGTATGAAACTTCTTCGACCATCCCATTATCGCAATCATAGGACTTCCTCCTGTAATTCTTATTATGAAATTCTTCTAACACACTTCATCCTTGGGACACCTCGAATTCACTGACACTCCCTATCAGAAACTCTTATTAGTTTGTTTCCATGCAATTTGACATAGTTCTCCCTTGTGAGCCCTAACACTCCCAAACACTCCTTGGCATGCATTGGAACTATCTGGCATGTGTTAGCATGCCTTTTCATTCCTTTTCATGCCCTAGCATTCCTTGGCTATCATGCCTTCATAACTATCCTTATTTTGATTTAGGCTTGAGAACCCAACCATGTCCTGCCTCGACTACAACAACTTGACCAAGTTATAATTACTACAACTAGACTATGCATTATTTTCCTAAGAATGGAATCTAACTCATCTTAGGTTACTCATGTCCAATATTAACTCATTCCATTTAAAAATTTAGAAAGTTAAGGCTCACGTCCAACTGTGGCCATAAAACATTTAAGCAACATAGTTTACATCCTGACATGCCATAGCACCTAGCACGTCTAATAATTCCTTGGAACTATGTGACATGTTAGCATCCCTTGCATTCCTTATCATGCTTTGGCACTCCGTAGCACACCCTACCACTCCCTGACATGCCCTAGCACTCTAGCATGCCTTGGAACTACCTAGCATATAACTTTGTCACTCTGTTGGGATGGGGTGCCCTAGGTCAGTTTTCTGGTTAAGATAACCCCAATTTTGATGTAATTTTTGTAAATGATGTAAAGTCTGCATGATTTTTGGATGCAGAGCACGTAGATGGTTAGGGGTCAAAGGGGTTTTAGCCCCTTTTTTATGTAAATTTTGAGTCAGCTTTGAGACCCACCCATGGTTCGAGGACCATGGGATTGTATGTAAAAGGATATAAATAGGTGTATCTTAGAGAGTCTATGGCATGATGATGTTTGTAATGGGTTAATAAGAAGAAAGTGAAAGCGCAGAAGAGAGGGTCAGATAGGAGATAAAGGCTTTGCAGCTGAGTGCAGAGAGGCCTAGGTAGAGTCTGCAACTGAGTGCGTGGACCCCTGGAGCTGAGCGCGCATGGTAGTTTTGAGTCTGTAAACTTGAACAAAAGATCAATAAAGAGGATTATTGAATAATTCCTATGTATATCTATTTATTTATGTTTACTTCTATTTACGATATATGATGTGGATGGATAATGTGTTTATGATATTGATCTAATGATGTGTAATTCACTTGAATAAGTCTTAAGAAATGTACGCCATCCATGTTAAGTAATTTTACGAAGAATGGGATAAAATCAGTTATGTTTATTAAATACTTAAAGTAGATCTGCACGAGCTATGATCTAGGGTTGTTTTCTTATGTGCGTAAGTGGATGAATAGACTGTTAAGGGCCCGCAAAGACCAATCATGGACCTTTGTGAAGGTCTGAAGGCTATTTTAACAAAGTTGCAGTACCGAACCCTAAGGGCTTAAAGATCTACACAAAGGAAGATCTAGGGCACTATAAAACATCACACTGATCTCTGGATGCGGAAACTTGGTTCCAGCATCCCCCCATACTTCTTTGGGTGAGACTACAGCCTGCGCTACACGGGTTGTTTCAGAAAGGGCCAGTAGTCTATTGTTTTGTTGGTTGGTGCAACTAACTCTGAACCTGGGTCAGGACCCCCTAAGCCAACGAATGGTTTCATTACAGAGACCAAGATCTACTTAAGGAGATGTGTGATGTCACATCACTGGAATCTGACCAAGAAGGAAATTGAAAAATGGTTGGATCAAAAGGTTCATGAATTCGCGGCGTAGGAAAACAAGAATCTGCACCTACCAAAGGAGCAATGGTTGGATATATATTTGTATACGAAAATACACAAAATTTTTGTTTGCACCTTCCTAATTGAATTATACGAGTAGCTAAGTTGGCAGATGACCAAGGGAGGTGGAAGCTTGACGTTTCAATAGTGTGGACTCTGAATCTACTGTGAAGATTGGAAGCTTCTGAAGATAAGATCGCGTGGGCTATCAATCACTGGCTCTATTAAATTATAGGAGGATTTGTTACAGAATTCGCAGTTGATACCTCAGTCAACTACAATGAAGCGGAGCGAAGGTTTTTCAAGGGACTACGAGGTAAGTATTTAAGATCTTTGAACACCTATATTAAAATTTTGTTGTGCGAAAAATGGGAGATGTCATTGCCTTGATGTTCGGAACTACGTGAAGTGGATGAATATTTTGAAACCATGAAGGATCAGGACCGGAGTGTAGTCCTTTGATTGGACCCTCTGTGAGTAAAGATGAAGGGACAAAATGAACTTCACCACGAAGTGTTTTTCAGCTGATAAGACAGGGTTTTCCATGAACACATCATCCATCCACTCCATCTACATCGTCGTTCAACATGTCGAACACAATGAAGTTTCCAATTTTCAAGGGCATAGGGAGTGAAGACACAGAGAAATTCTAGTTTGTTGCGAGTGTTGTGTGGGCAACATAGTAGATTACTGATGACAATATAAAGAAAGCATAGTTGGTTACTGCTTTGCAAGATCATGCGCTAACATGGTATATTAAGTATTTTTATGATAATCCTCTAGAAATGCTAGTAGAGACTAAGGCTACTTTGAACAAAGAGTGTAGTAATCCTAAGTCTAACACGCAGTTAATAGTTAGATTTAAGGAAATCATGATGAGGGTTGATGAGGCGCCTTGGGAATTAGACCAAAGGTTGAAATATGTGATCCACGAAGCTAACATGCACCTCATAGATGGTTAGCATCGCCAATAGTTTATAACTTCTCTTTTGCCCGACCTAAGCATTGCTTTGTCACAACAGAAGATAGGAAATCAGGAAAAAGCCCTGGAAATCACGATGAGGTTGCATGCGAAGCCTATTCAAGATGTTACATTGGGGTTACAATAGATTCACTCACATTTACAGAGCCTTTGCTTGGAATTGCAGAGTTTGAAGAAAGACAAGGAGACTAAACCAGAGGTGCACGCAGAAGTCTAGTGTCTGAAGTGTAAGAGATAGAGACATGATAAAGGTCACTCTCCTGTATTCACAAATTATATTATAGGAGGGGGACCAATCCCCCTAAAGCCAAAAGCCCCAATAGGGCTGAGCATGGGGGCTATGCTATGGTGCTCTATTTGTCAGGTTGCTAAACAACATTGGACAAATAATTTTCATTTGCTTCAAAAGTTTGTCCAGACACCACAACAGTTCTTTTGTAACTTCTATAAATCAGTGGGCCACAATGAGTGCCACTGTTTCAACTATGAGCTGATGATGGAAAGAATATCTACCTACCAAATGCAAGAAGAAACTCACCCTCTAGAGCAGGGCGCCAAGGAGCGCGCAGAGGATATCAGGGACGAGGACAAGGTTGGGGTCAGGTTATTTGTTACAACTGCAAAACACCAGGACACTATGCGTGAGAGTGTCAGAATTATACACACCTATCATGTCAATACTGCAACCAGTTTGATCACACTATAGAAGAATGACCGATATTGATAGTTAAGATGCAGGAGAAAACGGCGTAGCCTCAACAACCTGCACAAAACTTACATATGATCAGAGCTGAGCCCCATGAGGAGGATCAAAGCATGAATATAGTGCTGAGAAGCGGGATAAAAACTAGTGAAAATAACTTGAAGAGGACGGACGGGTCTGCAAGGCCCCAGAAAAGGAAGGTGGTTTTGATTTGGCGTGTGCTAAGGAAATTTTATGGAGGCTAAGAAAAGCTTCATTGAGGCCTCCAGCTTAGGAAGCTAGAACAAAGTGTAAGAAACTAGTGTGCCTATAGAGGTTGACCCCTTTGTCCTTACCTCTACTCGATAGAAAAGTTGTGGAAGGCCTACAAGAGTTAATCAACAAATGCGCCAGAAAAGAAAACACTCCTGATGGACACCACTTAGTTAGAAAAATTTGCAAACATAAGGCTAGAATAGGGCGCGAGATGAGGCTCACCATGTCAATAGTGGATTATGAGATGGACTGGGTCATCTTGGATCTCGGACCCGATGCGAACGTGTTGCCAAAAAAACATGGGAAAGAATGGGGAGACCCATGCTGCAGTGGTCTCCTATTCGGCACAGAATGGAAAACCAACAGAAGATCATCCCTATGGGACGATTATATGGAGTAATCATTGATATAGAAGGTGCGAGTAGGATGGTTGACTTTGAAGTGATATAGATTGTTGATGATAGTAATCCATACCCTGCACTCTTGGGAATTAATTGGGTCATTGACATGAATGGGGTGATAAAGTTGAAGAAGTAGACAATGTCATTTGAAAAGAAATCACTTTGAGTTGTAGTGCCATTGGACCATGCAGAAGGGGCGCATTACACTGAACCGCTCCGCGATTATGAAGAAAGTGAAGATTAGGTCAATTAGATTTACAAGATAATAGTGTGAGACCAAGACTAGACCAATTCAAAGGTAGATGGGTGGATTGCATGGGATTGGGAGAGTTCCTTCACCTCTGATTCAGATGAAGAGTTGGAGCATTGGCAAAATCGACTGCATGAAGTATCTACATTGTGCTGCAACATGATGACTAAATCTTTGCACTACATTTCATCGAAGGTAAGGAACTTAACTTATTATGATGGTTCAATTCACGTGGATAAGTTTTTGGATGCGTTTGAGTGTGAAGTCCCCAAGCATCACTGCTTCCAAGTGTTAGATTTGGCACTGTGCGCTATGCTCGCATGATGGTGGGGTACACACAAGTATAGTTTTCATGGTTGGCGGGATTACAGAAGGATGATGAGGTTGTTGTTTGGTCATCCTAACACTTGGTTGACTGAGAAATATGATGGGAGGGATGATCCATGTGATCACCTAGAGAAATGGACTAAAGCTTATGGAATGGAGCCATAGCCAGAGTGGGTACACTTATTCTACCATACTTTGGACACAATCCCTATGAACTGGTATTTGGAAATAGAGCTTTGCCATGGCACTATAGAGTGGGATATATTGAGAGAAGGATTCTTATTGACCTTCAGCTTTGAGGATGGCTTCACAAGCATTGATGATGCACTACAAGAAATCAAGGCAGTTATCTTTAGAACACCGCAAGAACCTTTGGAATGGGTTCAATCAGACTAGAGCACCTAGCTACACCATGCACTGGAATGTTATAATGTGAACATTGAATAGGAAGATGATGATCCAATAAATATTAATATTCTAGAGGTAGAAGGGCATCACGAAGTCGAAGGTCTATAAATGGAGAGCCCGGACATCACCGTGAGATTGAAAATAAAGCAAGTAAACATTGGGACTATAGTAGAACCAAAGTTTGCAAATATTGGAGATTACTAGGTCGACGCTACTATGGCTAAGGTTGCTAAGTTACTATGTGAATATTAGGATCTGTTCCCTACGAATTTTTCAGAATTGAAAGGCATAATAGGAGACTTGGGTGTTATGAAAATCACTCTGAAGCCAAACGCGAAGCCTATTAAGCAGAGGCCATATCTCCTAAATACTAAGTATAAGGAAAAGTTTCGTCAAGAGTTGGATAAGATGCTGGAGGTGGGAATCATAGAACCTATGGAAGAATCTGATTAGGTGAGCTCGATGGTGGTTCATGAAAAGAAACAAAAGGGTGAAATAATCATTTGTGTAAATCTGGGGAAGTTTAATGATGCCTGTGTCCATGACCCATTTTTGACGTTGTTTATAGATGAAGTGTTGGATAACATTGGAGTGCAAGAGGCCTACTCGTTCACTGATGGGTTTTCTGGGTACCATCAAATGAAAATCACACCAGAGGATAGGAGAAAAGCGACCTTCGCGATGGAATGGGGTTGTCTCCAGTATACTGTGATGCCATTTGGACTCAAGAATTCACCTATGATATTCTCTTGGGTAGTTATAGCAATGTTGAAGGAGTTCATTTATAGGTTCTTAGAAGTATAATTTGATGATTGGACAGTGTTTAGTTTAGTGAAGTGCCATGTAGCAAGTCTCTCGTGATGTTGGATACATGTCGTAGATACCAAATCGCACTGAACTTGAAGAAATGCTTATTCTGTGTTCCCTTTGGGATCTTGCTAGGTCACGTGATATACAAGCAAGGATAGATTGCAGTGATAGTAAATTTGGAGGCCCCGAGGAGTGTTAAGCAGCTACGTGCGATGCTAGGACATATAGGATATTACAGGAAGTTCATCAAGGCTTATGCTCAGATTACCGCACCCATGGAGAAACTGCTAAAGAAGGACACCACATTTTGCTAGGATGAAGAATGTCAGCATAGTTTGTATGTATTGAAAGGAAAGATGTTCACCGCACTGATCTTGGTCTTCCCTAATTCTAAGAAGGAATTATGTTTACATGTCAATGCCTCTTGCATTGCGTTAGGTGCAGTGCTAACACAGGATAGTGAGGGAGAAATGGACCATCCTATAGCCTTCGCAAGTAGGAAATTATGGAAGGCCAAGAAGAATTACTCAATGAAGGAGTGCAAAGGGTTGGCTATGGTGTACGTGCTTCAAAAGTTCAAGAACTATCTATTGGGAGGGCACTTCAAAATGTACATAGATCATTCTGCCTTGAAATACCTGGTTAATAAGCCTGTGTTGGGGTGGGAGGATCTATAGGTGGTTGTTACTATTCTAGGAGTATGACTTTGAGGTGATTGTAAAGCGAGGAAGGTTAAATGCAGGACCTGATCATTAGTCGTGAATTAAAACAGGAGAAGAGCCTACTAATTTGGAGGAAGGGTTGCCAGATGCACAACTCTTCACGGTGCATGTAGAAGACAATCATTTTTCTAATATTATCCATTTTTTGACTAGAGATGGCACTAGAAGGGTATACAAGTGTTGAAGGCCTCATATTTATGCTGCCCCAACATGGGGGATAACCACCCAGTATGGACCTTAAGACAACTCCTTTTCCGTTTAAAGTGGTGGCTCCGATAGGGGATAATGGGACCAGTTTCCCAGTGTGGGTTTTAAGATGAGAGTGGGTGGTTCATGAGCGTTTTCAATAGAATAATGATAATATAAATGACCTATTCTATCATGCAAATCTCTAACTAACTTATTCTAATATAAACCCGGGTACTTCTGTGTGGTATGTGATCTACAAAGATGTTTGCTTAACATGTGATAATAAATATTAATCACGCATAAATAGAGATGATAACGTATAAGATAATTTCTTTCACTAAATAGTTAGTCCAAGAAATTTATAAAATATATCGCATATATGATGAATTAAATATATGAAAATTAACAATTTCAGCAAGGTGGTGGGCTCCAGTATTGCAGCAATAATGCTGCAACTCCTGGGGCTCCCTTCTTTACTTTTATCAACCCGGTAGTTAGTAACAAACTTGGAAGCGACGGTGCTGTATGCACAAGTACTAGCTCTGCCGCGGGCGTCACTTGGTCAGTTGGCACAAGTCCACTAAGAGCTTAAGCCAAGTTCTATGAGCTCTTAGAAGAAGCTTTTTAACTGATGGATGAAAGCTAACTCAAAGAAGGCTAATCTACTTGCAGAAAGAAATTGGAAAGCTGAAAGGAAACGCAAACCCTAGCAAACCCTAATTTTACCAGCTAGCCCTACTGATGCAAGAAAGAGGATGCAAGCTACTGAAAGAGATGCCATTGTGATCCAGGTGGATGTTAGTGGCCACCCACCAACCCATTTGGACCCTCACAACTATCTCTTTCAGTCTTTTCAGTTTGCTAAATTGTAGCACAGTTTACTATTTTTAGCAGTTTTTCGGGTCCTGAACTTCCGGAGCCGTTTTGAGGCCCTAAACGACGTTTTTTGGGAAATCTGGGGGCAACATGGGTCCATGGACCGATGTTGCCCTTCCCAAAGTGGTAATGCTCGGATAGATCTTTCTAACGAGCTATTGTGCGCGTCAAACGGAGATTGTATGCCAAAGTTACGACCCCGGGAAATTGATGTACCAATTTACCCAAACGGGGCCCACAATTTGGCGTTTCATCTTCTAGGGTTAGGTTTTGGAATGTGAAGGGTTTTTCATTGTTTCTCAACAATAAATAGGCCTTCGAGCCTCATTGTAACACAGTTGAAAATAGTTCAGAGGCATGTAGCCGACACATCTCTTCTCAGAGATAAGCTACCATCGCCCTAGCTAGGTTATTTCTATTTGTAAGCATATTTCAGTATTTTACAGTAATGAAATGAAGTATTATTTCCACGGCATCTCTGTTTTTATGGTTATCGCATATTATTATTTCTGTTGCATCTCTGTTTTTATGGTTATCCCATCTCTGTATTTATGGTTATCTATGTAATCTATTGCGTTCCTGCTTAAATCTGGATCAGTGGTATCAGAGCGGTCTGCTTTTTCTCTGTTTTTCTTTGCATGTCCCCAACGAGGTCGGGATATAAGGAGTTAGGGCTTGAACTGGTCGAACCTTTGCAAGACTAGCCTTGCAAATCTCGACGTCCTCCCATGGCGGATGAGAAGAAAGACGAGGGGGCAGGAGATCCTATCAAAATCTTGCTCGAAGAAGCGCTCGAGTGGCAAAGGAACGTGATGATGGATAGCTTTGCGCAGATCCTTCAGCGGCTACCCAGAGGCGACGCATCGGCTTCCAACAGCTACTCTGGAAACGCCACACCGTTTAAGGTACAAGTTAATTTTGAAATCCCCATCTTCGATGGTCAAATAGATGCAGATGCCGTAGATAAATGGTTAAATCTGCTAGATGGGTATTTTTCTGTTCACGAATTTTCAAGTCGGGAAAAGATTGTTTTTGCTCTTCTCAAAGCAGCCCCCCACGTCAAGGACTGGTGGGAAACCTACTGCGAGCAGAAGGATGAAAGTACAGGCTCACTATTTTCAGCCGCACCCACTTGGAATGACTTCCGGGATGCCATCAAGGAGTAGTACTACCCTGTCGGAAGCTATGAGGACAAATACATCAAATGGACCACACTGCGGCAGGGACGAGACCAAGATGTTTCAGAGTTCACAAACATTTTTCATACCCTTCGCACACAGTTGGGTATCAAAGATTCTGAGCTGCATCTGGTACTCAAATACCGTGGCTGCCTACACAGATACATCCAGGAAGAGATGGTGTTCTTGAACATCCCCTCACTCGGCACAGCATACCGATACGCTGTCAAAATCGAGCAAAAGTTCAAACAGAAGAAGCGAGACTTTGGATCTGCAAATCCGAAGCCCAAAGGACAAAGCCAAGGCGGGGTGACCCAAGACAACCCATCGAAGCCGCAAGAAAAGAACAACACCACGAAGCCGAAGAAGGACACAGGAAAGTGGTGTGAGTTCCACAAGAGTCCCACTCATAACACAAGTGAGTGTCGGACCAAGCAGTCCCTTGTGGCTGAGTTGAAGGCTTCCGAATCAGATGCATGTTCTGACCCTGAGCCAGAACCCGACAAGGGGAATGGTAAAGGGAAGCAGATCATTGATGCAGATCCCAGTGCCACTGTTGCCACCGCCAAGATCAAGAAAAATGAGCCCGAAGATCCAGAGGAGGGGGAGCGTCTTTTCCACTCACAAATGTGGGTGAAGGGTTCACCGCTGCAATTCATTGTCGACAGTGGTAGCCAAAAGAACCTGGTTTCAGCAGAGGTCGTGAAGCGGTTGGGCCTACTGACTACACCACACCCACAGCCATACAGTATCGGGTGGCTTCACGAAGGACGAGATCTGAAAGTTCGCCAGCAGTGCCACCTTCCCTATAGCATCAAGCCCTTCACAGACGAGGTATTGTGTGATGTTACACCTCTGGATGTTTGTGATGTACTATTAGGCCAGCGATACTTGTGGAGGCGACATGTTGTGTATGAGTCCAGGCCTCGTGCTGTCATTATTTCTTTAAATAATTCATTATACAGGATACCAGAGGTAGCCCCACCTACTGCCACATCCTTGATCACTACCAAGAAAGGCAGCAAGCTCATATCACAGACCAGGAAATTCATCTGTCTGGTTCACTCCCAAAATAAGGGGAAGATCGTTGCTACATCCATGACCCCTGCAAAGGGTTCCTACACACAGCAGCAGCAACAAAGGGATACGGTCATGACAGAACACAGGAACAACTTCTCCTCACCCACAGGGGTACCACATAAGTTTTAGGTGGGCAACAAAGTTTGGTTGCATCGACAGAAAGAACGCCTTACCATAACCCATCAGAAGCTCAGATCACTCCGACATGGTCCTTACAACAGTACCAAGGCTATGGGGAACAATGCTTTGGAGCACATCATTCCTCCATTCCTTCGCCTGCACCAAATGTTCAATGTGGACCATCGGCGACCATGCTTCCCACCATCACTGGACACATCAGAGATTGCAGGACAAGTTCAGCAGATGGAGGAACTCAACGCAATGGGGACCATTGCTTCCTAAGGGGGGAGGAATGATCCAGGTGGATGTTGGTGGCCACCCACCAACCCATTTGGACCCTCACAACTGTCTCTTTCAGTCTTTTCAGTTTGCTAAATTGTAGCACAGTTTACTATTTTTAGCAGTTTTTCGGGTCCTAAACTTCCGGAGCCGTTTTGAGGCCCTAAACGATGTTTTTTGGGAAATCTGGGGACAACATGGGTCCATGGACCGATGTTGCCCTTCCCAAAGTGGTAGTGCTCGGATAGATCTTTCTAACGAGCTATTGTGCGCGTCAAACGGAGATCGTATGCCAAAGTTACAACCCCGGGAAATTGATGTACCAATTTACCCAAACGGGGCCCACAATTTGGCGTTTCATCTTCTAGGGTTAGGTTTTGGAATGTGAAGGGTTTTTCATTGTTTCTCAACAATAAATAGGCCTTCGAGCCTCATTGTAACACAGTTGAAAACAGTTCAGAGGCATGTAGCCGACACATCTCTTCTCAGAGATAAGCTACCATCGCCCTAGCTGGGTTATTTCTATTTGTAAGCATATTTCAGTATTTTACAGTAATGAAATGAAGTATTATTTCCACGGCATCTCTGTTTTTATGGTTATCGCATATTATTATTTCTGTTGCATCTCTGTTTTTATGGTTATCCCATCTCTGTATTTATGGTTATCTATGTAATCTATTGCGTTCCTGCTTAAATCCGGATCACATTGACTTCTAGGAAGGTAAAATTCATGTGTCTAAGCTACTTCTACAGTAACATCTGAAAAGAAAACATCTTGTTGTATTTTTGAATAAGTTGTCAGAATTATCATGCATGTGCTTTAACTATTTTGACTGTGCAGAGGTGGATTGGCGAGAGGAAATGCTTGTAGATGGTTGGGAAGGTTCAAAGAGGGCCTACGGGGTCCCTATCACCCTTCCAGTGAGTTTCACAAAGTTTGGCTATCAAGAAACCGCGTTCATGAGCTTCTACAGGAAGTCTGCAGGGGTTGTACATGATGTTCTGTATTTTCTACAGGATGTTCAGAAATGGGATTTTGGAGGGTGTATGGAGGGATAAAGGTGGAGAAGTGAGTATGGAGGTAGGGTAAGGGTGTGAGGGGGTCCAGGACTTGGTGGATGGAGCTGAGGAGAGATGAAGATGGCTGGATTTGTTCAAGGAGAAGTGGAGCAATGTTGCACAAAAGTATGGAAACTAGGTCAAGGTGTAGCAAATATGAGGCAAGGATCAGAGGTAGGGGATGGAGCAGCTGGGATTGATGGAGTACGGGTAGATAGAGAAGTGTTACGGGTTCTCTACAAGTTGTTTCTCCAACTGAACCAATGAAGACTTTGAGAGACCTAGCTACGTTAACCTAATTTGATCTAGCTAACAATAAAGAGAATGAACATAAGTTTATTTGTAATGAAACCATGTATACTAACTATGCAATGAAGCAATCAAGAATATAAACATGTAACCAACTTCTACAAAAAAAAATTGAACACTAATGATTGCATGGCGAAGCAAAGACAGTGTTTTTGTTGGCAGCAAGTTCACCTTTGTCCCAGCTCATGATCCCACTGAGGGAGAGGTGAGATCAGAGGTCCTTGATGGCATTTTTCTGAATATCTTCCCTATTAATAACTTATCAACTCAGTCTGAACATAAAAGGTCTTTCCAATCATTAACAATGACCCAGGTAATCAGCAAGATTTTAATCTACTTAACATAAATTATTTTGCAAAAACATAAAAAACAAATAACGATACATAAAGGAAGCCTTGGCACTTGGGTTGGGCCCAACCCCAAGAGCTATAGGCTCCTATGAAGAACTCAAAGCTGATGCCAAATAGAGCTGCTTTTCATTATCCAAAAATAATCATGTCACAAGAAAGTTATACAACAGTAGCTACAAAAACGAGCTAAGAAAATGAGAGCACTATAGTGCAAAACCCAACAGTTCCAAAAAGTAAACTATGAAGGCTGAGGCCTTCCTATTTATGCACTACGAGGGTCCTAGCAACCCTCCTTAACTCAAGGGACTTAGCTGTTCAAACTGCCAGTAAACAGTCACTCTTCACAAAGCTGCTCGGCTACCTTTAGGATTCGTTTGTGTGGCATGTTGAGCTCCGAGTTGAGGGTGGAGATTTCGAAGAAGGGCCATTTAATGCAAGAGAAAACCTCCCTATGAATCCTCACCCTTGCTCCCTCATGCTTGGCTGTCACCTGGCTCATAATTGCTTGGCTTTGCTCCAAAATTTGTCCAAAAAACCTGAAATAACCATGTATTAGCCTCCTTGGTAAAGTGACCACCCTTATTCATTCAAATAACATAAACATACTAAAAAAACATGCATAATCTATGAAAAATGGTGGATTGATCAACAACAATTATGAAAAATGAGCCCAATAAGTTACCCAATTTGGGGCTCATCATCACCCCCCTGCTAAATGGGTTGCTCATCCTCTGAGCAACTAGTCCAGCTCCTCATCCTTGATTGCCTTGATCGCCTCTCTCACATCCTAGGCCTCCGTGGTGATATCTTCTTCCCGGCCGTGAAATCCTGCTTTCCTTTCCACTTCCTCCCACTATCTATTTTCCTCCTCTTCCTTAACTCCTTCTAGCAATCCCAAAAGTAAGGGAGGACTGAACTTCAGCCCAATCCAATTGGCCTGTAGATTTTTCATCAACTATTTGTAGAGAGGCACCCTTGCCAAGGCCTCCCTCATCCTGGTGGGAGAGTGGTATTCCCTTATCTTCAAGCTATGAGGTAGTTTGTTCCACCGCCTTCTGCAGGCATGAAGGCAATTATCCCCCAACAGTCTCTCCATGTCCTCAAAGTGGGCAATAGCTTGAGCCTGTTGCTCGATGTATTCTGCTAAATCCTGAGGGATATTGGACAAGTGTTGGTGGGCGCTTATCACTGCTGAGGGGTCATCTGGCTCTGCTCTAATCATTAGTGGCTCACTGAGTTCTCTGCCTATGATACTGCGGACCTCTGCTGCTCTTTTTTCCTCATGATTCATCCAAGAGGCCATGGCCATAAGTTGGACATCTCCTATCATAGTGTTGGGATCCCACGCATTCATGTTTGGAAGGGATAAGTTGTGCAAATAAAACTCTGATAATTTGGCCCTGTCCTCTGATGAACTACTGCCACATAAAGCTACAAATTGATGATAATTTTGAAATGGAGTGATGCCCCTTTGGGCCAAGGTGTTAATCTGAAACTGTAACCACTGATCCTTAAGGTATAGGGTGTATGATTTGGCAGGCTGCCTACACTGCAGAGCTTCCATCACCCAGATGGCCATGCAGGCCAGTTGGGCCTCCTTTTCTTGTACCTGCTATTTCAGAGACTGTATCTCCTCGCCTGCTTGCAATTCCTTCTCCTGTAGCTGTCTATTTAGTGTCTCAATTTCAGCCTGCAACCTTTCTCTTCTCTGCTTCTCATCAGGGGTTTCTTTGTCTATTGTGGGATCTTTCTGTTGCTGTTGTTCTCCCAGGATGTGAGGTCTGTCTTCCTTCTTATGTCCCTGTAGCTGTAACTACTATTTAAGAAGCTCATTTTCTTCCTATAGCTTGGCCCGCTGGCTGCTCTCCACATGCCGTATCATAGCCAATTCCTTTCTTGCCTCTTTGAGTTGTTCCTCTAGGGGACCTATATCTGCCACACCCTTAGACTTAGTGATCTTCATCCAAGTGTGGGTCCTCACTCTCTCTTCTTCTAGTGCAAGGAAAAGTGGCACTGTGAATTTTTGGGGAATGATCTTTCCGGCCTCTAAGAAGTTATAGTAGGAGCCCAAACTGGGTTGGGGGCTAGGTTCCACAATGTTCTCCACCTTTTCTTCCTCCTGTGGTGATTTAGCTGCCTCTCCCTCCATTTCTTCGGTCTCCTTTAGCCTAGCCAGTGTTTCCTGTAGAACAGTCTCAGCATCCTGTACAGAGGCCTTTTTGTCCAACATTTTCATTCTTTCTCTCCAGGTGGATGTCTTTGGGCTTCCCCGTTCATAAGTGATGGATGCCTTTGAGGGAGACCTCTCCTTTTGTGTAGCTGGGGTGTCTAAAATCGTGATTGGCTCTTTTGACGGTGGCTGGGGTCTGCCAGTTTTTATTTGCATTCTCCTTCTTGCCTAAAAATACATGGAAGGCTCCCTCTTTTGCTTCCCTTTTTTCTTTGGAGATGTGCTTAGGGTTGCCAGCACAGCTGCTGCCTCCCTGGCTAAAATCTTAGGCGATTTTTCCTTTTGTTGCCCTGTCTCCATGCTTCCTGTAGAAAGTCCTGTGTCGACTGTTTTCTGGCTTCCTGTAGAAACTGTCTTCACTATTTCGGTCTGCTTGGCTAGGGGTGTCTTCCCTTTTAATTTTGGTGTGGTTGCCTTGGTTGTGTCCTCACTTGTTTGGACTTTTTCAGTCCTCTCTGCCCTGCTCTGCAATCTCTTCTCCCTGGGTGTTTGTGCCATTGTTCCTCCCACAGTTTTAGGCTTTGCAACTTGGCCTTTTCCTCATTTCTCTTCTTGTTCTCTCTGTGGCGGTCTGTCCTGTGTTTCTTTTCCACTGGCTTTCTCTTCTGCCTCAATGTGTTCCCTTTCTTCACTGCTGGATGAAGTGAGTTCCTCGACCAAAATTCAAATATCATCATCCTTGGACATGTTGCGGAAAATCTCCCAGGAGAGAGGGACAGTGTAGGTATGGAGGGCATCTTCCACTAGAAGCTTGATAAGCCCATGATGGGCTAGCTGATCCGGTGTCCCTTCCTTCAATTTTGTGCCACACTCAATTAATGATTGTAGGAGGAAATAGGGGATGCTTAACTTTTGTTCTGGAGGTAAATCCATCCCATGTCTGAGTTCGCTCAGCAACCGGAAGTGATAGCCATAAACAATACTAAACCGCCCCTCACAAGTAATGTATTTCATGATCTGAAAGCTGACTTCGCTCCAAAAAGGATGTAGGCTGGCTCTCCGGACCCCATTCTTGTCTTCTGCAAACTGTTCCTCTGGTAGGAAGAATTCTTTCTTGGCTTTTTGGCCCAATTCCCTCTCCTCTTTGCTCCAGGGTATCCTTAATGGCAGATCAGTAAGTTGACTAATGAGTTGTGGGGTAAGCTTTAGGGTCAACCCTCTGAAATTCACAATGGCTAGTGTCTTTGATTTAGGCTACAGGGACATTAAGAACTCTTCTATTACCTCATCGTCATGACTTTGAATTCTGTCACAAAAGGTCATCCAATTGGTACGGGTGAAGAGGTTCACCACCTCGGGATGTTCATGCAATTTCCTGGAATCTGAGGGTTCCTTCCTAATAAACCCCCCTGGCATGGTGAGAGTGATCTGTTTTGTGCTCTGAGAAGAAAGGGGAATTTTGTTTATGGTGTCCTCCCTTGAACTTCAAGGAAATATCTCTTAGATGTTTAAATTTTTAACCTGCACCAATTCCCTGGTTCTAAAACTTTTGCTGCCCAAAACTCGACTGTCCGTATGTAAAAGGAAGAATCAGGTTTTCACAGATAGGGCATAGAGCTCAATTTTCATCCTTCGCATACATACAATTATGAAAATTCAAATACTTCATACGCAGGTTAGCCCTCACGGTGTTTCATCTTTTTTTTAGGAGAAATTTTTTTATCAGGGACCATGGAGGAGAGTTTTGACGCAAACCAACTGAGTAATTCCGAGCAACATGTTAGGTTCCTATACCAATAGGTTTCATTTTTCATGATTGACAGTGGAAGTGCCAAATATGTTCATCTTTTCATGCTGCAAAGGTTCCATATTTTGTAAAAAAAGGCATTAGTGGAAAGTTAAAAAATGTGAAGAGGGTATGCCCTAAAAGAATTATCAAAGGGCAAAAAGAGTAAACTGGTCAGAAAAAGTGATAAAAATGAACCCCAAACAAAGACCAGGAAAGTGGCTAGTTCAAATGCCACTGCTAGTTTGATGGATGGCCCTACAGTTCAATCTGGACCATGCCATGTTTTAAATTGCTTGTTCTAGACTAGAGAATGAATATCTGTCTAAACAGCTTAAGCTTGGCAGATGAGTAGCTAGGTAGAGAAATGAAGGAGCCCAACTGCTTAATCAGGGCCCTTGGAAGAGATAAGGGTACATTTAGATAGGAGGGCAGTCAAGAGAAAAGAAGACAATCAGGGTCTGCAAGTCTAAGTGCACCCATTCAAAAGGAAGAAAAAGTGTTAGGTGTATTAGGATGGGTAGGTAGTTTGAGGTTGCAGAAAGCAAGGTTTTGATCACCTGATGTATTGTCAATTACAGCTTGTCTCATCAATGAAAGAAATGCCAAAGCAGTTGTTTGATGGCAGAATGATGGAAGCATGTCTAACCCCCTTTCACCCCCCCCTTCAAAGTTTCTTACTAACACCCCTGAGGGACCTTGGGATCTGCCCAACCAGTCCTATTATCACTTCATTTTTGTAAAAATACTAAGTCAAGCTTTGACTTTATTCAATGAAAAGAAGCCACATTTCTTGTGTAAAAATCATTCTATACTCCTTTCATCTTCCTATCCCTAAGTTTTCATACTATGGACTTAGCATTCATCCATTCAGTTCCAATCCATAAGCTCATATTAACTCCTAACTCTATTATCTAGCTCCCTAGATCATTTCCTTATCCCCTATTGTACAAAAAACTATATAAAATCCCAAAAATGTATTAAATATCCCACCCTATGGCAGTATAGCCATATAAATATAGTTTAGGGGAATAATAGTCCATCCGGGACTACTATTAACCCTTCCGCATCCTAACCTGGAGTTAATTTAACCTCTGGTTAAATTAATAACCACTCCCCATTACCCTTAAACCTTACTATTCTACCCTTTTTTGCGCTCTTTGTTAATATTAGGTGTTCAAATGTTTATTTAAACATTAAACACTTCCGGCGCAAATAACCTGCAAAACCCACAAACCCAAAGTTTTGAACCCCCTCCATATAAACAAATGATATAATATTCAGCAGGCCCCGTACATTATCGTACCCACAGCTCACAGTTCCGTCCACCGTCGGATCGGGCCCTCCCCATCCGACGGCTCTCACCGATTTCGGAGCCGCCCCGACGATCGACGGTTAGCCTCCGATAGCCTAGCGGTTTCTCCGCCGTACAAAAGACAGGTGTCCCGTTTTGATTGTATCGGAGCCCCTCTGACAAATACCACTCCCGTATAGATGGCAGTCTGATAAAACCACAAACCAACTTCTGTCTCTCCGCCCCCAATGTCAGTGCCACATTGCCTCTTACGTCACTCTTGCGTCAACCCATTGTTGCCCCGTGTCATTGCCACCGCATCTGCCTCCGTCCCTACCCTGCCACCGTGTCCTATGCCACGTCGTCGGCCCAGTCAACTGCCATGTCACCCTACTGTACCCGGGACCCGCCGATGACGTCATGCTGACATCATATCAAAAAAGTGCCAAAATGCCGCAAAAGTCCAAATTTGTGTTAAAAGGGGCAAAAACGTCGTTTTCATTTGTTTTTTATGCAAACGAACATTGCAAACTTTTGCATAACACTTACAACCAGTGTGCATTCAACGTGCCCGACAGTCACTAAGGCCTATTCGACTTGCAATCCAACCTGTTCGCCCTCCACCCGTAGCTATTCACCACAACATTTATCCAAGTGAACAGGTATTTACCCGAAAAACACCAGTAACCCTGTTTTTCACGATTTCTCTGCAAAATTAGCCAAATACACCTAAAAATCCACATTGAAACATACTGGCACCTGCAACCTTCTCCTCTCTGCCCCACATAACTATAGTTGTGGCCAAAACCTGGCATCTTTGCCCCCCTGATAAAACTGCCACCGCCAGCTCAAATTGCAGCTCCAGTTCACCCGCGGAATCACTAAGAACAGGTTGCTAAAGCCCTTTATTTTTCCCCTTTCCAGTGTACTAATTGCAGAGCCTTGCACAGTCTTCATTTCATTAAGTTTTACTCCTCAAAAACAGCTCTGCACAGAACTTGAAACTGTGAGTTCCTTGCCCAGAAAACCATTATTATAACTTTGTTTTCTGCTCAAATACAGGCCTAATCCAACTGTAATCATTGTCAAAACATGGAGGCCCCAGTTGCCCTTAACATTGCTCCACTAAATGCACCCCATAGACAGCTAGAATGGCTTCCACTGGCAGATAGAGATTATCAAATTGATGATATGGAAGGAGTGAAGCCTCATCTTCAAGCCTTTTGTGAGATAAGGAATAAGTTTAGAAACAAGACTGATCCATTAAGAATATGGGAGTCCAACATGCCCATGTACTACTTGCCCTCAGTAAATTTTTTTCCTGGCCTCATCTGTCACTGCTGTTCTAATTATGATCCTGTTCATAGGGCAGTGATGAGCCCTTCTCGTAAAGTCCTCTTCTACATTACTCCTCAGACTATCAATGAGATGTTGCAATTAAAACCAACTCAGCCATTAGTCCCCCATTCCATGAAGAATCTGATAGATCAAGCATCAAAATTGCCCCCTGCAGAGATTGACTGAGTTGCTAAGTTGTTTATGCCCCCAGACTGTTACTCCAGATTTACAATTCCTTATCTCCATGTTGCATTTACTGAGGAGGGAAAAATGATTATAGATATGATCTCCTACATCCTGGGATTCAGAACAAGTGAGATTGTAGACAGTGCTATCTTTTCCTTGATGTCTATCTTCACTCCAGGACAGCCCCCTGTTGTCCAGTATGATTATGCCACCTTCATTGCTGATAAGATTCATGAGCAATTCATGAGCCCAAAAAGGGAAAGGGTATTCAAATACACCTCATACATCTATCATTTGTTGTTGTATTATCAGTCTGAGAGTTTCCCAGTTGTCCTCAAAAAATTGGATACAAGAGGGGAGAGAAGGTCAGTCATATTTTGGTCATCAGTATTCCATCATATTAGTTACTCCCCATACACATACTGTGAGTTCATTGACCTGTTTATCTATCCAGCTACCTGCTTGTTGTCAACAGATCCTCCCCCCAGACTCACTGATGAGATGCAAAAGATTCTACAGCTTTCCAAAAGCTACAGCATTGGTGACTGGTACTTCTACCAAAACCACACCATAATCAGGGTCTATGGCTGTGAATTAGCCCCCTACTGACTACCCAAATATGTCCCCACGAGACTATTTTCCTTAGAATACTTTCGGCAATTTGGTAATGCAGATATGGTGCATTTCTTTGGCAAAAGAAAAAAGGCACAGCTAAAAATCAAAAATCAATTGGGTCCCTTTATTTTCAATAAGAGGGAAGAAGCATGGAAGGATGCTGACCAGATTCTAGGGGAGAAACTCAAGTTAAAAACAAGCTTTTATTGGGCACCATATGACCCCAATCACTTTATAAGCCTTAGAAGAATCAAATACAGGCTTGCAGCATATGTACACTGCACTTTCCCTCAAATTGAGCAATTTGCTAATCAACAAGAGTGGGCAAAGGGCACTCTAGTTGAAGAATTCACTGAAGAAGAAATAACATAAAAATCAATCAAGAATCTGGAAAAATCTGTTGACTTGGAATCTTGTGGACAGGTGTTTTTTACAGCTCCTCGGTACATTGGAGAAGGCACCTCTTCTGCCACGGCCCACCAGCAACCTGCCCAAGGAAGTACCTCACCTGCAGCAACAAATAAAGGAAAAGAGGTGCAGCATTCAGAAGAACAAGTGCACGATTTGGGACAACAAGAAACAATGGCAGATCAACCAGTTTCTACAGATGAACAAAGCCAAGGGCAAGACCCTTCTACACAAACAAATGTGACAGAAATTCCAGTATTGCAGACACCTCTAAATGAGGAAAGAGCGAAGAAGAGTGATAGGCAGGAAGAGACCCCTCCAGGTACATCTACAGATCAGCAAGGAGAAAAGAGAAAAAGGATAAATCCTCTTTCGGAGGAAGAAATGCCAGAGGGGCCCACAGAATGGCAAATTGCCCCAAGCATGGAGGCATCGGCCAACTCTTTTCAGCAGGAGCAAGAGAGACAGCAGGGAGTGGAAGTAACATCCACAAGGCAACAAGGCAGACATCCCTCTGATACTAAAAAAGCATTCACTGATATCAAAGCCAGGAATGAGCCAGTGAGACTATAGTTGTACAACTAGCTAATAAGGATGGCCCCTACCAATCAGCAAAGGCTAATGGCAGCCTATGACATCCAGGAAGGAAGAATGACCCTCAGTCACTTCAGACCTACAACTCAACAACCCGAATCAGCTGCTGATTACATTAGAACCAATCTGGAAGTGTTTGCCAAGGATATCCATCCCTTGGACCAGATTTAATTGCACAAGTAGACAAGGGAGATGGTATATGTTACTCTAGCAGATAGGACATTGCTAGCCCACAGATTGAAAAACTCTTTGCACAAAATGGCTGCCCAACTTGAGTTGGAGAAAGCTTCGTCACAAGCCAAGGACAATAGAATCAAGTCCTTGGAGGAGATTATCATAGAGCTAGGACATGATCCCTCTGATCCCAAGGGTGTACAAGCTTTGATAAAAAAGAAGGATGAAGAAATAGCTTCCCTAAGAAGACAAATCAGACTGTCACCCACATTGCATCCTCAAGCTACAGAGTTGGCACAAAAAAAAGAGGAGCAGGATGTGGTAGCTTTGCTTACAACCTTACATAAAAGGTTTATAGAGACAGAGAGTGCCTTGGAGGCATCATTACAGGGAAGACAGGGAGAGTCGGCCCCTCATCCAATTCAAACAGCTCAGATTCTTATAGCTGCTCCTCCCACGGCCACCACAACAGTCCCTCCCACTGTTACAACATCAGAAGCAGGCATTTCAAGCTCAGCACCAATTTCAGCCACTACTTCAGCACCTACAGAGCAAGGCACCAGCTTGAAAATGGACAATATGATGAAGGAAATAGAAGCTCTGGAATTGCAAATGACAGAATTGAAAGAAACCAAGGAAAATCTGGCTACAATTGAGGGAAAATATGACAAATCAAAGCAGGATGTAGCTCGGAAGACAAGAGAGGTCAAAGCCTTGGAAAGAAGAATAAAGGAGCTGGAGAAAGAGCTCACTTTTGATCAGACTCTAGCAGATATCAAGAAAATTTTGTGGGCCAAAATTGGCCAATCCGTTATAGACCAATGACAATCCATTGAAACCATTCATGAGCAAATGGATTTGATAAACTTGGCTCAGTTTGAAAACCAAAAGGCTAGAGCATCTTTGAGAAATATGCCCGAGCAAGCAAATAGAATGATCCAATTTTTGAATACTCACACCAAAGGGCAGCTGGCAACATTAGGAATCAGTAACAGGACTGAAACTATTTTGCTAATAAAAAGGGTGTTAACCCTTAGGAATTTTGTGCAGACATTGGACAGAAAATGCCAAGAAATGCAAACAGAGGTGGATGAGTTCAAGACAAAGATCATGGCATTACATAGCAGAGGGCTACCAAGTTTATTAACCAATGCTGGAAGACTGCTGTCACATGACCTTTATGCCAACAGAGTGAATAATTTTGCTGCCAACCAAATCACAGCTTCCTCAAGCACTTCAGAAGATACAGGGCCTCCATCAGGACAGAGTGTCTTTGATAAATTAGAAAATCTATTCTACATTGCACATGAGATAAACCACCTGTTCGAATTCCAACCCACTTTTCATAGATGCACAGAAGCTGAGGAAACACTGATAAAGATACAAAGGCATCAGCTACCTACAGAGGATTGGTGGAACGAGATGATAGAGACATTGCTCAGGTGATGTTGTTTATTAATTCTTTTTTGATCAAGCTATAGTTCAGCATATACAGATGGCACGATACACCTGTCAAAGGTAAATCAGCATAAAGCAAAATTGAAATGATAACTACAGCTCATCAAATGCTAAGAAGCCGAGCACACGGGATGAAGACCCAGACAGCAACAGGCAGTGTACCAGCAGCAGGCCCAAAAAACCCAAATTAAATGCGTAGTAGGCAGCTGACTCATTCAGCCCAGAAAGTCAAATTTTTCTGACAAAATAGACAGCTAGCAAGCCAATATTAACTGCAGTGTTTAATGCTTCATTTACTCCCTGACAAGAGTTGGTGATATAATTTATTGCTTGAAGAGTCATCACCTAGATATTTTGTATCTCGTTTTTGTATATATACCTCCCCATAGAACGTATTTGAGGTTGGTTGGTTGATAGTCCTCATTCGAGACTTGCGCTGTATATTTTGAGAGCTCTATAATCAAAGACTGTTGGAATGCTTTGGATGAAGGACTGACTATTGTGTTATTTAATGGCCAAAGAGTGACTATGGAATTCATGTGCTACTACATGGCTAAATAAGTGTTTTCCTACCTCTGTTTACAGTTTACATATGTTTATGCACCATTGTGTTACCATCTAAATGGCAAGAATGAAGAATAGCTTAGGTTTTGCTTGGCTGCACCCTATGCTCAGTTCTTGTTATTTCTATATGTTTTCTTCAGAAATGGTTATGAATATGCATACTTAAATGATCATGTTTACCCTGTTTCTTTCACATATGACTGTTATTTAGGAATTCTTGACTGCTCCTAGACAAACTTTCATTCACCTTCCCTCTCTGTTAGCTAATGAAAGATTCTTAGTTGCCTTTCATCTCTGACCTTCATTCCATTTTTATTCCAGCTTGATATTGTTCCATGTGTAGCTATCCTGCTCTGTATTCCTCTTGTGACCAAGAAAACGCAACAGCAAGCCCTAATCCGTGACTCCATGCCCAATGGTTTGAACTTCTCACTCTATGCATCCCAACTCCGCTTGAAAACATCAGCCTTCCCGCCAAAATCAAAACAAACCAATGTACACCATAACTAGCCTAAAATAAACCCAAAACAAAGTTAAATATTAAAGAGAGAGCCCTCTCTGACTGCAGGTAGGCTAGGACCTGCAGCCCAAAGATTGGTTTGTAGTTACCTCGGCCGTATCCCTTAAGGAGCCAAGGGACAACCTGAGTGATAACACAACACACAGGCAAACCACTATTTTCGACTCACAGGTAGACTTGTCTCTGACTTCCTTATTCAATATAGTTCAATTCATACCTTTCGAAAACACCATGTATGGAAGAGTGTTTTTTGAGCCTACCTCTTTCAGGACTCCAAATTTGTCGAAGAAAAATCCATTTTCTCTGCTCCGAAAGGCTATGCTGTATTTCCTGTAGAGCCTCTTCCTATAGAATGCTTTGCCGGCTTCTGTAGGATGTCATGACGCTTCTGAACGAGCCTGGGACACGGCAAGATTTTTGAAACAGGTCGAAAAGCTCAGGCTAACAGACTGCGGAGGAGGAGAACGCGTACTTCACCGAGAACGGTTGCAAATGTAAATGAGTAGCGGTTAACGTGAGTTCTTCGGCCGAGCATTTTTCAATTATAGCACAATTCATGGCAAGGAGGTGAGGTGGCCAGGCCGATCTGTTAGCCAACGTCACAGCCATCATTCCCATGCATGTCTCTGACTGCCATTACCTTTCCTCTGCCATTAACTTCCCCCACCACTGCCAATCCCGCCGATTCTCCCCGACTGGACACTTCCCACGTGTCGGCTGCATGTCTCTTTGGCGAATTGGAACGTAACGAAGCTTGTTCAGATCCCACAAAGCGATACGACTAATTATGGGTGGCCAATTGACTGGCCACCGAATTCGTTCAATCCAAACCATTTCACAGACATGCAGTTTTCGGAATATAGTCTATGCAATTTGACGAATAAGGTTAGACACTTACCTGTGTGGCCGTGGACGTGTTCTGCAGGCTTCGGGACTTGGGACGACTGCTTCGCTTGCTGTTGCCTCGTGCACGGGTGCTAGAACCCATTCTTTCATTCGCTGATGTTGTATGCACGGCTTTGGAACTCGATCCTCTGGTTGTAAACGCTGCATGCACAGGTTCTGTCTGATTTCAGCTGTCGAGGATGTGTTCACGTCCAAGCAGAGCTTTTTACATGTCCCCTATGTCGATTTCAGCTGCTATTGACTCTAGAGTATGTGCTCCAGACAGATCAGCTGCTACAGGATTCCTGTAGGATATCCTGTAGCTACTTCTCCTCCTGGGATGCAGGCTTAAACGAGCAGGGTTTTATTCGCTGATGAAGAGTCCTGATGGAGCTTTGATAGGTAGAGTGTGCGAGCCTTTGTGTGCTTGATTTGTCACTTGGAAAAAAAATTCAATATGAGGAAAACAGTATTTCTTGCATGACTGCAGGAACACATAACTAGATGGTTGCAATGGCGGTGGAAAGAGATGAAACAGGTGATGGATGGAAGAGAGGGGTGGCTGCAGGCCTAATCAATAGACTCCAAGCTTCAAATCCCCTTCCAAAATCAAATTTGGCCTGCCCGAAGGCTCTACAGGATGTTTCTTGTAGAAATACAAAACTTCCTGTAGAAAGCCCAGAACTTCCTGTAGGAGGTGGAATCTCGACCCGAATGTGATCAAATCCTAGGAAAAGTGAGTGGCTATGGAGGGAGTGTCTGTAAGGATGTCCTGTAGCCTCATATGGGCCCCTGTCCTCGTTTTGCGTGACCTTCTTTATCTGCAATGTATTCTCTACAACTTGCAACAATTTTACATAGATTAGACCTATTTCTTTTTTCTCTTTTTTCTTTCTTTTTTTTCTTTTTCCTTTTCTATATTTTTTTGAGAGACAACTAGGGCGCCTCCATGAGGTTTTCACCCCCACTATCTTCCCTGGGTGCCTCAAAGAGGTTTTCACCCAAGGATATTTTTTCATTTCTTTATTTTCTGAGAGACAGCTAGGGCACCTCCATGAGGTTTTCACCCTCACTGCCTGCCCTGGGCGCCTCAGAGAGGTTTTCACCCAAGGATCTTTTTATTCCTCTATTTTTTTTAATTATTTTTTTTATGATCAAGGTGTGGGTGGAATAGAGGCAGAGCCCTGCTCTACTACCAGCACTGATTTTTCCACAGTTTCAATGAACTCCTACCTCGAAAGGGGTTTCTTGTAGATTTTCAATCGATGCCCATTAACAAGCATGGGGATGGATTCTTCATCAATGGTCCTGATAAGGACTGAACCATTGTCATTGCATTTCTCCACTGTATATGGTCCTAACCATCTTGTCCTCAGCTTCCCTTTGAAATCCTTGTATCTTGAGTCATACATCAATGCCCAATCTCCCGGCTGAAATTAATTTTCGTTAAGGTGCCGGTCATGCCATATCTTCCTCTGAAGTTGAACTACTTCTGAGTGGAGGAGGGCCTGCATTCACTATTCATCTAATCCATTCAGTTGCGGTAATATTTCACATTGAGCATGGCTGAGATCTAAGTCCAGCTGAGCTGCCACCCTCAATGTATTGTACTCGAACTCTATGGACACCGAGGATTTCTTCCCATAGACCAGCTCATAAGGTGTGAAACCTGTTGTAGTCTTCCAAGTGGTGTTGTAGGCCCAGGTGGCCTCAACCAGGCGATCTGCCTAATCCTTTCTGCTGCTGCTCACCACCTTAGTCAAAATCCCTTCCAATGCTCTATTAGTGACTTCCACCTGCCCATTTGCTTGTGGATGATATGGGGTGGAAGTCCTGTGCTTGATCTTGTGATGAGTGAGCAAGTCTTCAATCAGGTTAGAGGTGAACTGGCTTCCTTGATCGGTAACTAACTCTCTTGGGTAGCCGAACTTGTAGAAGACATTTTCCCTTAAAAACTCAACCACCTTTTCTTCTGTTGTTGCTTTGATTGCCTTTGTTTCTGCCCACTTTGTCAGATAGTCAGTGCACACAATGATGTAAGACCTTTGCTTTGAAGGAGGGTTGATAGGACCCACAAAATCCATGCCCCACTTCTCAAATGGCTCGAAGGTCACTTGAGGTTGGAGAGGCATTTCATCCCTTGGAGTCAGTTTCCCCATCCCCTGACATCGGTCACACTGGCTGATGTATCTTTTGACATCTTGGTGAAGCGTAGGCCAATAGTAGCCTGCCTATAGAATTTTGAAAGCAGTCCTTTTCATTGCAAAGTGGCCTCCACAAGGTCCGTCATGATAGGTTAGGAGGATGTCAAAGACTTCCTCCTCCCTAACATAACGCCTCAAGGTCTGATCTGGGCCAAGTTTAAACAAGTTGCCCCCGATCCAAGTGAATGGGGCACTCTTCCTTACAATTTTTCTCTTCTCCTTTGAGGATAGATGCGGAGGGAACTGTGCTGAGACCAAGTAATTTTCTATATTAGAAAACCGTGGAGAGAGTATTGAGATAGCAAACAGGTGTTCATCTGGCATATGGTCATCCACTGTCCCTTCTTCACCTGCAGGAAAATCCAATCTAGACAAGAAGTCAGCAACAACATTTTCTTTACCTGGCTTGTCGACAATAGTCAAATCAAATTGCTACAACAAAAGTAACCATCTAATGATACGAGCATTTACATCAGGCTTATTCATTAAGTATCTAATCGCAGCATGATCAGTGTGTATGAATGTTTGATAACCAGTGACGTAGTGTCTGAACTTATTTAGGGAATGGACTACAACTAGGAACTCTTTCTCTGTTACAGTATAGTTCATTTTTGCCTTGGACAGGTTTTAGCTGACGAAGTATATGGCATATGGCAGTTTCTCCTCAACTTGTCCTAAGGCTGCCCCTATGGCTTTGTTCGATGCATTAGTGTGGATGTGGAAAGGTAGGGCCTAGTTTGGACCTCTTAAGATCGAGGCGGACACCAGCTTATCTTTCAACTCATCAAGAGCCCCTTGATAGTTGTCAGTCCATTTAAACTCAACATCTTTCCCTAAGAGGCCAAAAAATGGCGAGGCTAGCTTATTGAAATCTTTAATGAATCTTCGATAATATCCTGCTAAGCCTAGGAAACTCCGAACATCTCTCACCTTTTGAGGAGGTGGGACCTTTTGGATGATAGAAATCTTGTTAGGATCCACCTGTAATCCTTGCCGAGAAATGGTATGACCTAGCACGGTCCCTTTAGTCATCAGGAATTCACATTTTTTGGGACTGAGGGACAGGTTCATCTGAATGCACTTGGTTAGAACTTTTCCCAGGTTAGTCAATGCTTCTTGGAAGTTGGGCCCATAAGGAGTAAAGTCATCCATATAGATTTCTACCGAATCGTGGACCAACTCAGAAAATATGCTCAATACTGCTCTCTGGAAAGTGGTAGGAGCGTTGCATAGCCCAAAGGGAAGGAATCGGTAGGCAAAGGTACCCCATGGACAAGTGAAGGTGGTCTTATCTTGGTCCTCCGGGCTGATTTGGATCTGATTATACCCGCTGAACCCATCTAGGAAAGAGAAGAACTTCTTCCCTGCCAGTCCATCCAACACTTGATCTATGAAAGGCAAAGGGAAATGGTCTTTCTTGGTGGCTTTGTTATGTTATCGGTAATATATGCAGATTCTCCACTTCCTGTTCTTCTTGGGCACAAGCACTAGAGGTGAGACCCACTCACTATCAGAGATGGGGTAGATGAATCCTGCATCCAACAATTTTTGCAATTCTTCTTTGACAATGTCTTTAAGGGTTGGGTTCATTCTCCTTTGAGGCTGCCTAATTGGTTTACAATCTTCTTTAATGTAAATGTGTCGGTACAGACTGAAGGATGGACTCCTTTCATCTCCTTATAGCTCCAAGTGAAAGCATCCAGATGATTGTTCAGTAAGCTACACAGCTCCTTCTCCCGGGAGGGAGATAGGGAGGAGCTGATCTTTAAGGTTCTCTCGGGGCCAAATTCCACATTCTTAACTCTAGGAGAGGTCGGATCAGTCACACAGAGGTCCACTAAAGCACTGGCTTGGGTACCCTCCACCAACTCTTCTAAGGACAGTGCACTGGGAGGTGGATTTTGAATCAAATTCTCAATCAAGTCATCCTCGGTTTGAGGGCCTCCCCTGGTGGTTTCTACTGTGCACAATGGTGTAGAGTAGACCTCATCCTCATCTCCCTCTTCCAACCAGAGTGGTAAGTCATGTTCTAGCAGAGGTTGGGTAGGCAGGTATAGGACTAGCTATTTGGACATAGGACCATTCTTGATGGTCATGCTTCCAGCTCGATAACTAATGTAAGCATCCGCAGTGGATAACCAAGGCCTTCCCAAAATGAGGGGGTATCTAGTGAGCTTTGCCTTTGGCTGAAGGACCAAGAAGTTCGTAGGGTACTCCCAAGAGTCAGAAGAGACCAAGACATCTTCCACAATCCTTTTGTGAGTCACGGTGGAGCGATCTACTAACTGCAGGACTATCGAGGTCTTCCTTAAGGAACTCTGAAGGTTGAGTTTAAGCATGGTGTCCCTGGTCATCACATTAATGGAAGCCCCTAGATCAATCAAGGTATGGGGGATTATGGTGCCATTGAGGTGGACATCAACTACAGGACTCCTAGGGTCTAAATACTTTGGACAGATTACTTGCCCCAACATTAGATCGGACAATTGTCCTATGACATAGATAGTTGAGGCATCTCTCTTTCGCCTACCTGGGTGCCTGAAACACTTCTCCTTAATCAATTTGTTGTATATTGGTACATCTTTTATGGCGTGGAGAAGTGGTATTTTTACACACAACTATTTAAGTTCTCCCAGAAGTTCAGTCTCCTCTGGGTTTGGTTGCATGGTTACTGTTAGTCGCTCAGGAAAGGGTGGAATGGCTTTGGGTTCACTTTCCTGTTTCTCTTCCTCGTCCTCCGGGGGAGGAGGTTGGCGATCTAGAAGGGTCTTCCTAGATCGCAGGTTGATCTCCTGGATCTCCACAGCATAGGTAGGGCATGTTGTCTCCCCAGTGTATACCTGCTGGGCTTGTCGGTTGTTGGGGTTTGAGTTCAGTTGAGCAGGCATCTGGGGTTGTCTTGGAGGAGTAAGAGGTAATGGTTGTGGCTAAGCCAGTGGTGGAGGCAGAATGGCGGGAGGAGATTTGTATTAGGGCCTCCACCCCAGTTGAGGTGCATTCCACTGAGGTTGTGGCTGGACATGTGAGTGAAACGAATGAGCAGTGGGTTGAGTATGGTATTGAGATGGATAAGACCACGGAGGAGGTGCGGACTAGGAAGGATGAGTAGGGGGACCCCAAGAAGGTATGTGAGCAGATTGGTTGGGGCTATAATAAGCTTGGGATGTCCCTTGCATCCCCTGATGGTAAGGTCTGGGCCCATGCAGCCTCCTTTGTTTGAGGAAGTAGAGAGGTTCAGTGGTTGCCTCAGTCCCTTGGTACATGGCTTTAAATCTGGGCAAGGTTGGGCATTGGTTTGTGGGGTGGTTTTCCTCACAAACGAAACATACCTCTACTGAGTGCAATGGACACTCGTTCTTAGGGTGCTTCCTCATACATCTAGGACAAAAAATGGCCAAAGCCCTCTCAGCTTCCTCTTTCTTTTGTTGGATCCGAAAAGTATCAAGTTGCATGGCAATGGTCTGTCTCATCTCACTTTTGAGGTCTTCCATCTGATTAGCAAACTCATGCTTGGAGAAGGTGGTACTAGCTGAAAGTGGATTCCCCCTACCTCTTTTCCGGGCTGCCCTAGAATGGTTTCTAAACACAGTCTTTATGTCTTCATAAGGTAGTTGGTAGATGTCTCCTCCAGCTAGCATGTGAAGGGTATCTAGAAGGTCTTCAGGGACTCCTCGAAGCAAAACCAACTTCAGAGATTCAGGGTCAAGTGTGCACTTGGCCCTTTTATAGCTGAGTTGGAACCTTTCCTCATAGTCTTCTAAACACTCATCATTTTCCATGGTCATCCAAAAGATTTCTCCCTTTTGTTTCCTTTGACCTACAGTAGTCTTGGTATTTGTTGTTAAAGGCTTGCTGCATCTGAGCCCAAGTGGTGATACTGTTTCTAGGTAACCCCATGAACCAGCGTAATGCTACATCCTTGAGGGTAGAGGGAAAGAGTTTCAACTTTTGCCCGTCTTCTGCATAGTCATAAGTTCGAAAAAGGACAGCAAACTCAAACAGGAAGGTATCAGGGTCTTCAGTGGTCAATCCATGGAAATGAGGTAAAACTGAGGGACTTATGTTTTTCATTTTCATGTCCCCCTTGGTCTCTCAGATGGGGAAGGTACCTTCTATTCTCTCATCATCTTCTCTACCGTTTTTGTTTTCAACCATGGTGTCAAAATGAATGTTTTCTTGCTCTTCTTCTGTTATAGGATCTTCGTATATCTCAGGAGGTTCACCTATAGGTTCTTCTGGGTCACTGCCACCAAAGAAGAGAGAAGGGTGACTTAGTGAAGTAGTGGGGGTGTTGGGTAGGAATTTTCCTGTATTATCTCTGTTCCTACGAGGCATGAAAATATTTTTGGTTGCTTTTGCTTTTTTTTCTGCTTGTACCTGCAAAACTGAAACAGATGGAATTGCAACTAACTAAAATCTATCTTGCGGAAATGAAAATGTGGAATTGAAATGAAAGCAGGAAAGGACTAATCTATTTTTCTAAAATCAAATTGCAGGAATGAAATGCTAGACTACGCTTGCAAAATTGAAATGCTATTCTATGCTTGTAGAATTGAAATTCTATTCTACGCTTGCAGAATTGAAATTGCAGAATTGAAAGGCTAATCTATGAAAGCAAGAAATGTCTAATTTACTTTTTCAGAAATGAAATTGCAGAATGGAACTGAAATAAACTACTTAGCAAAAGATTGGAGTAGAAAAATAGAAGAAAAGCAGCAATCACAAATAGTTTGACGCTTCCCCAACAATGGCGCCAAAAAGATGGTGGGCTCCAGTATTGCAGCAATAATGTTGCAACTCCTGGGACTCCCTTCTTTACTTTTATCAACCTGGTAGTTCGTAACAAACTTGGAAGCGACGGTGTTGTATGCACAAGTACCAGCTCTTGCCACAGCTGTCACTTGGTCAGCTGGCACAAGTCCGCTAGGAGCTTAAGCCAACTTCTATGAGCTCTTAGAATAAGCTTTTTAACTGATGGATGAAAGCTAACTCAAACAAGGCTAATCTAATTGTAGAAAGAAACTGTAAAGCTGAAAGGAAATGCAAACCCTAGCAAACCCTAATTTTACCAGCTAGCCCTACTGATGCAAGAAAGAGGATGCAAGAAACTAAAAGAGATGCCATTGACTTCTAGGAAGGTAAAATGCATGTGTCTAAGCTACTTCTAGAGTAACATCTGAAAAGAAAACATCATTTTGTATTTTTGAATAAGTTGTCAGAATTATCATGCATGTGCTTTGACTGTTTTGACTGTGCAGAGGTGGATTGGCGAGAGGAAATGCTTGCAGATGGTTGGGAAGGTTCAAAGAGGGCCTAAGGGGTCCCTAGCACCCTTCCAGTGAGTTTCACAAAGTTTGGCTATCAAGAAACCGCGTTCATGAGCTTCTACAGGAAGTCTGTAGGGGTTCTACGGGATGTTCTATATTTTCTACAGGATGTTCAGAAATGGGATTTTGGAGGGTGGATGGAGGAAGAAAGGTGGAGAAGTGAGTATGGAGGTAGGATAAGGGTGTGAGGGGGTCCAGGACTTGGTGGATGGAGCTGAGGAGAGATGAAGATGGCTGGATTTTTTCAAGGAGAAGTGGAGCAATGTTGCACAAAATATGGAAACTAGGTCAAGGTGTAGCAAATATGAGGCAAGGATCAGAGGTAGGGGATGAAGCAACTGGGATTGAAGGAGTACGGGTAGATAGAGAAGTGGTATGGGTTCTCTGCAAGTTATTTCTCCAACTGAACCAACGAAGACTTGGAAAATCAGAGACCTAGTTACGTTAACCTAATCTGATCTAGCTAACAGTAAAGAGAATGAACAGAAGTTTATTTGCAATGAAACCATGTATACTAACTATGCAATGAAGCAATCAAGAATCTGAACATGTAACCAACTCCTGCAAATAAAAATCGAACACTAATGATTGCATGGTGAAGCAAAGACAATGTTTTTGTTGGCAGCAAGGTCACCTTTGTCCCAGCTCATGATCCCACTGAGGGAGAGGTGAGATCAGAGGTCCTTGATGGCCTTTTCTTGAATATCTTCCCTGTTAATAACTTATCAACTCAGTCTAAACATAAAGATCCTTTCTAATCATTAACAATGACCTAGGTAATCAGCAAGATTTTAATCTACTTAACAGAAATTATTTTGCGAAGACATAAAAAGCAAATAACAATACATAAAGGAAGCCTTGGAAATTGGGTTGGACCCAACCCCAAGAGCTACAGGCTCCAATGAAGAACTCAGAGCTGATGCCAAATAGAGCTGCTTTTCATTATCCAAAAATAATCATGTCACAAGAAAGTTATACAACATTAGCTACAAAAACGAGCTGAGACAATGAGAGCACTATAGTGCAAAACCCAACAGTTCCAAAAAGTAAACTATGAAGGCTAAGGCCTTCCTATTTAAGCACTATGAGGGTCCTAGTAGCCCTCCTTAACTCAAGGGACTCGGCTGTTCAAACTGCCAGTAAACAATCACTTTTCACAAAGCTGCTCGGCTGCCTTTAGGATTCGTTTTGGTGGCCTGCTAAGCTTCGATTTGAGGGTGGAGATTTCGAGGAAGGGCCATTTAATGCAAGAGACAACCTCCCTACGAATCCTCACCCTTGCTCCCTCTTGCTTGGCTATCACCTGGCTCATAATTGCTTGGCTTTGCTCCAAAATTTGTCCAAAAAACCTGAAATAACCACGTATTAGCCTCCTTGGTAAAGTGACCACCCTTATTTGTTCAAATAACAAAAACATACTCAAAAAACATGCATAATCTATGAAAAATGGTGGATTGATCAAGAACAATTAGGCAAAATGAGCCCAATAAGTTACCCAATTCGGGGCTCATCACAAGGCATCATACAATAGTGTAATTAACGCTAACATAAAGAATAAATCTCACATACAATTCATGAAAGTAAAGTTTTTTTCACTAATTAAACAAAAGAAAATAGAACCAATCATACAAGATAATAGTACCATATGTGAGAATTTATGCTCATTTAATTAATGACATGGATCAACTCCTTTCTTCAAATCAAATTCTCTCCTAGGCACACAATAGTGCATCAACAAAGGAAAGTAGTCTGATATCTAAAAGAAATGATCATGTCCCATAATTTCACCAAAGAATTCAAAAACATACAAAAGTGCATTCTTTGAAAATGTTTTTGATAAAATTATGGACTCTTCTCTAAATGCATGAGAAGTGTATAAATACTATTCTAACTAATGTGAAAAAATAGATTATACAAAAATTTGAGGATGTTTCAAACAACCTTCCTCATAACTAGTTAACTACCTCTAAAAATAAATAATGGCTTGATGAGCATAACTAAGATGATGATTTGTTGTCTGCCAGCTTGTCCTTCAAATCGCATATATCGATCATTGGTTTGAGTTGAGGAGGTGTCCCAAAATGTGTCCTAAGCTGTCCTACGAAAATCGCATTGGTGAGAGGTGGCAGCATCCGCTGAGTCGAATGAAGTGAGCAGTTAAGGGTCATGATCTAGCTATGTAGCTTCATGAGGTATTGCCAATATGACTCCCAGTGGGTTTTGGTCAATTTTGTGATTTCTTCCCTTTGAGTCTCTAACTTTTCCTGCCAACTTTTATGCAAAGCACCTAACTCGAGCATTTCTTTTAGACTGCCCTCCTTTAACAGGTTGGTGACAAACAAATTGTGGTTCACTGCCTTGATTATATTATTTGATACCCTAGCTACCCTTGCCACTACTAACTTAGATTGCTTCATTCGTGCGTCCCAATCTATGAAAAGAATGTCTTTTTGTGTCTCCTTAATTTCAAGTAGATTGGCTTTCCTTTTGTCTTCTGTTTCCTACCATTTGATGAACTCTGAGATTCTGGCGTTGAGATTAGTAAAATCAGATATCTGGTCTATTGCCTTATATGTTAGCTGGTTGATAGTGATCAGATAAGGAGTAATGTGTGACATATTTTGGCAGAAGTTCTCTTGATGTTTCATTAGGAGGGAATTTAACTCTAGATCCTCTTTAACAAACTCCTCGGTAGTAGGAACATCTTTATATGTTTCCATGGCTTGCTGCAGTTCATGGAGTTTCATGATTTTAGCCAATATATCTTCTTCGTGGCTTATTTTCAGGACCTCCATGCTTTGTTTTAGTTGGGCAAGCTCCTTAGCTGCTTGCCTACTCACACTTGCTTTGTCTGTTTCAAGCTGCTACTCAAGTTGTGCAATCCTCTCCTCCTTTTTTCTCAACAAATTAGAGACTTTAGTGGCTTTGTCCATGGTGGTCGTTGCATATCCTCCCGCGAACTGTGACAATATAGTCAAGTTCTCAGCTGGGTTGAAAGGAATGTCCCTCCAAACTATGTCCATTGGCTCATTTCCAGGTGGGAGCTCGAGCGTTTCTACCCTTTTCGTTTTTCTCTGTCTTCCTACTATAGCCTTGTGGAGTGGCCTATAGAACACATCAAGTGGAGGGATTTCGGTCAATTTTCAGATGATTTCTGATGTAGGTAGAGCACCGAAAATCTCAGTCTGCTGGGATGTTATCGCCTGCTCATCCATAGGCTTGGACTGCTCATCCATGGATTTGGACTGCTTGTCCATAGACTTGGACTCTGTATTCTCCTGAATATGTAGAGGAATTTGACACTCCATTGTCTCTTAGGTATATGTCGTGTTGGGAGTGTCTTGTAGTTTATGATTAAATTGATCCCACTCCTACTCCAAACTACTGCTTTTGACCTCTGAACTGATTTCTTTAGGTGCAGTGCTCAGAACATGTTTCTTAGTTAACTTCCTACTAGACTCTGTTGTATTATCTGTCTCTCTGGCCATCCCTGCATCTGGTGTTTTCTCAGTATTCACCTGAGGTTCTATGCGAGAACTAGGTTCTTCAATGTTAAAGGTCACACTTGTTGTAGGTTTATCTTCGATCTTCAACAAGTGCATTGGGATTCATTCCAGCCTTTCATTTATGAATTCCTAAAATATTTCAAAGTTTTTAGGACTTAGGTTTGCTTTAGCCCATTCGAAGGCTTGTTCGAAGGACTTGGCCGATTGTAACAGGTCTTCAAAATTGTTATCCTCATGGTTGTATGGCTTGAGCTTTACTGCAGTAGTAATGTTATGTGCTACCTTGTCTGGATCAAATTTCCTTTTAGGAAATGTATGAAGCCTGAGGGCTTCCATGTTTACTAACTCCTTAATGGCATGATTAAAATTTTCTAAAGCAAAAGAACCACACTTGATAGGAAAAGAGGGCCATGATAACTTCTTGTTTTCTTTGAGGATTTTAGTTAGGTCTTTTCCCACAGTCTGGTGAGCGATTTCCCTTGCTAACAATTTATCAGAAACATACAAGGGAAGGACATGTGGGTCATCTGTGCTACCTGAAACCCTAGTGTAGGTGAGCCATTCTTCAATAAAATATTTTCCGACAACTAGAAGGTCTGTTGTGGCTTCTTGGGAAAACTTGGGGGCTTTCTTATTAAAAATTATTTGATGCAGGGGAAGAATAATAGAATGACATATTTTATAGAAATGGGGTATATAATGGGATTCTCGTATTTTCTTATGATTGAGACGGATGGGGTAGGGGTCCGGTAAGGCCCATTTTCAACCCGTGGTTGGAAATGTAGTGCATAAACAAATGACATCCATAATGTAGGCACTAAAATAGAATGCGGGAAGGTTCTCTGGAGAGGAGGCTCTCTTCTGTCGATATTCAGTAATGATAATCGCTAGGTTAACATACAGGATGGTGGCCCAATTCATGGTGTGGGAATTAACGCAGGCATCGATTAGAGGAATCCATTCTATGGAAAACTTAGAATTATTGGGCAACCCATATAGTCTACATATCATAGCAGCTGCATAGTTGTAGGGGTTTGCCAAAGAGGCTATAGCATACATACCTGTTACAAATCCATTTGGGAACATCAAACCCAACCTACATATCAGTACTATTAGGGCCCCTAAAACCCTAATTCAGTTGTTACATGCCCTAAAGAAGTCAACCATCAGAATGCCTAGCTTCCCAAGAAGTTTCGTGACCAAAATCATCTAGAAACTGCCTCTAAGAAGATCAGTGTAGGTAAGCATTCATTGGGGTGCACTGCAAAGCATACCATACATTGTCAGTGTGCATGCAGCACACTTGGTCCCTCTTTGGCCTACGATGGGCGAATTTGAGTGAATTTCCATGAGGGTTTGAAATATTCCTTATCCATTAGGTGCCTATAGAAGTTTCTCAAGGCTATCGACTCCTTTGGGTTCATATTTGGCTGAGGAAGGGAGTTAAGGAACATCGATCCCTTTATCCCTTCCTCTATGGAACTAAATTCTAAGTTTGGGAGGGCATTCATTATCACTCTTTATGGCGTAACTTCCTTCATTCGCCTATAGAAACACCATTCATCTAAGTGATCAAGGGCTAGAAATTATTGAATTATAGGGAGATGTTGTTAGTATGAGACTTGAGTTGATTTCAAGTATTGTAATGATGTCAAAATTTCTTGCTTGTTATGAGGAGAGGATGGGATTGAATTGGAGGAGTGATGCTAAATCGAGCAATGGGTTCTAAATCTTCTTTTTACTAATAAAGTGTTCAAAGCTTTTTCCATATGCTTGTGTTACTCATTTATGCTTTCATATGTGTATCATGTACTTAATTCTATGCTATGTTTAATCAATAGATCATTATCATATGCTTTGATCGATTTTTGTCTTTTGTATGTAGGTACTCCTCAAGCGGATTAAGTACGAAGAGGAGTGATAGAATTGATCAAGGGAGATAAGGAGTAAGCAAAAGCCACATGTAGCCTTCTTTGCCTCTTATTTAATCTATTGATCATAGGAAAAGTAGAGAACTCTTTAAACTATTGTTCTAGACTTAGCTACTAGTCTAGGGGTTTAAGAATTTATCCGTAGACACTAAAACTTCCCAAAACAAATTGGCAACTCCACTGGGGAGTGATCATCCATCCTAGTCACTTATTAGCCTCTTAAGAAATTTCGACATACTGTACTTATGGCCGTTGATTGAATTTCAGTCTTCTTTCATTGAAAATTGAGCCAAAACTGTGCCAAATTGCCTTCAAAATTGATTACTGTCACTAGTGCAGCCTAATGAAGGACATAGTGCACTGCAGTTCACTTCCCACATAGACCCAGTGTGCTTTAGTGGACTATCTCTCACTATTGCCTGCGCTGATCCCTTAAGGGTCAGTTTCCCATCTAGGAGCTGAAGTTTTTGAGCGAATTTTCTCTTGTTTGAAAGATTTGTTTAATGTCAATGATGTCTTGTCTCTGAAAATAGTGTTTCATCTCCTTACCTGGCCGTACTTAGACTAGGATTGATAAATGTTTCTTATGTATTTACTTTGTCATTTTCAATCTATAGTCGAAAGTTAGTTTTGATCGATTGATCTTTAGTGAAAGAAAGTGTTGTAAAATCGTCTTTTCCTTCGAAAATTGAATTGTCGTCAAATCTTGATTCATGAAAGATCAATTGATTGATGTGTGCAAATGATTAGTCTTCTCGTTGAAAGTGTCGTAAAGTCTTTCTTTCCTTGAAAAGAAATTGTCGCAAAATTGTCATTTTTATGAAAAGAGTTTATTGATCTATTGTGCATTAATTTTCCTTTTTGTTCATTCACATTAAGGGAAAATCAAAAGAAATACATGCATGTTGCATTGAAAAAGTTCGTGTGTGTTGATAAGGAATAGTGTAGGGAATTTTCATTTAGATTGTGCTCTTTGCTCTTTGATCAAAAGAAATCTGATTGCTCTATCCCTAAGTACCTAGGATTTTCATCATTAAATTGAATGGAAAGAATGCTTATCATGATAGTTGAATTCCTAGGAATTTCATAATACATCACGTGGTGAACTTGAAAGGAAAATTCCTAATCAAGATCAACTTAAAATAAACATCAATTTACCTAATGGAGCATTGTCATTAATGCAAACATTTAGTGGTTCTAGGCTAGAGACATGTTCCGACGTCGTAAAACAAAGCAATTATCGCTAACTTGTATACAATACATCTCGAGTGTGATATCTCATTCCATGTACATGAGTATATCATAGCTCATCCACATACCTTCGAGTATATAGGGTGTTGTTACAGTACGTAAAGTATATGGGAATGTTCTCACTATGCGGTTTTGCATTAAACAACGCTTATATGGACTAGGCTTCCATGTACCTTCAGGTATATATGGGAGGAAAAATCTAGGTTGCTATCCATCTTTAAGTAACTGAGTCGGCTGCCTTGTAAATTGTGATACACTGAACACAGCATTTGGGGAGATTACCTGCTCGTACTTCTTGGTTCGCCAGGAGGTATTCTGTAGTTCATAGTTGCTTGGTAAACCTTTTGCCTAGTATACCCATTTTTGTTTATTTCTTTTTTGATTATAAAATTAATCAACAATCATGGAGGAACATCAACCCATACCACATCATTTGCAGAGAATAGTGAGCAAACTACCTTTGCCTCCTGAAGCGACACCAATTCGAGCAAAGCGGTCTTGCTTAACTGAGTATAGTACATCAAGAACTCCTAGTTCTTCATCTGAGTTACCTGAATCATCTATTTCGGTAAGTACAGAGACTCCAGTTACTCCAACTATTTCTGGTACATTTGTTCCTGAAGAAGAAGTTTCACAATTACCTGAGGACATTGACACTAATCCTAGTGAAATAGTAACTGAATTTGTTCAACCAAAAGTTGATCCTCAACTTGAAATTGCTCAATAAGAAAGCACTTCTGAATTTCAATCAGTTCAACCAGAAGTTAATCCAGAAACTATCCCAGTTCAAACAGAAGTTACATCTGAACTTGAAGTTGTTCAGGAACCTCTGACTAAAACTATTGTTCATTTACCCGAACATTCGAAAGTTGTTACTTTTCCAGTTACCCCTCAGACATTAGTAACTATTGAAACTTCAACTTTAGTAACATTAGAAATATTTTACGGACTTGACGGTGAAGATCTTCCACTAGGTTCGATTGCCATAGAGGAGGAATTAGAAGAAGATTCCACACTTGGAACCCTGTTTCACTTTGGAACTGGGCTTTATCTTTACCCTAATACTCCTGATTTCTTTGCTTCATTTGATCGTCCTACTTTCCAAGTACCTGTTGAATCTTTAGGACAAATTTTGGGTCAGTTAACTATGGTTGAACAACCATCAGCATCCTAGACTATATCATCTAATGCAGCTGCAGTAGATTTGTCTATTGTTACCTCTTCAATATTTTCTACCACACCGGAGTCGCACTTGTATGGTGAATCGTCCGTCCCGGTTGGTTACCAATCATTGTCTGGAACCCACTCAGGGGTTGCTTCTACACCATGGTCAGCACCCATGTCCTCAACCAGAATTTTACCTGGTTATTCTATAATGGGAACTCAACAGTTTGATCCTGCATATCAGTATCAAGCTAGGTAGTCTCATCAACCAAGACCTATGTATCCATTAAATAATGGATTGCCACCATATGGAGAGCAATATGCTTATTCACCGCATCCTCCTTATTCCAGGGGACTACCATATGGTAATATCCCACAGTATTCAAGTCATCTTGAAATTAGAGTTTGTCAATGGCAACCAGCAATGCCAGTTCAACCAAGGCTTGTGTATCCAACACAACCAAGGCAAACTGTGTCAGTTGTTACTACCACACCTGTTGTTACTACTATACCACGGTCACAAGTTCAAACTGTTGTATCTCAACCTATTCAAACTGATCCTTCTACCTTGCAATCAGAAGTTTCAAGTCAAGAAGTTCAAATTCCTCAAGTTGTTGTACAACAACCACTTGTTTCTGGAGTCCAGCAACAACCTCAGGTTAGTGTACCCTTATCTAGACTGGCCCAGGCTTACACTAGTATAGTTTATTCACAACCTAGCCAAACTTTCATTGCTAAACAACAACAATTGTTGAATCCACAACAGTTATACCAACAACAACAACAATTGATTCAAAAGCCATGGTAGCTTCAATTTCAACAACCCCAATTCCAGTAATACCAACCTCAGTTTGGACCTGTTTCGTAGGCTCAACCTAGTTTTGGTCAATCTCAAGCTTACCAAGTTCAAGTTCAACAAGTCTTTGTAGGTTATGGACAACAACATATTCAATTTGGTTATCAAAAACCACCTTATACTGGTTTTGTTCAACAACCATACCAAGGTTACCAAATGTAGATGCCCTATGTCGGTATGAAAAGACCTATTGCTCAGGCAATTCCATCATATCCTGGGTATGCTCAACTTGACTTGAATCAACAGTTTCCATTTGTAGCAACTTTAGAATTACCAGATTTAAATTGGCTCACTAATGATCCAACCTTATAAGCACCTTGGTGGCCGGTAATTCCGCATAAGCTACCTTCTGAAATTCTATTAGATTAGATGTTGTAGATTCTGAGTGTAATTTGTCAAATATAGAAGAAACAATATCTATAAACATTTTGACCAAGCCTAATATTGTAGAGAACAATCATGTCAGCAAATCTTGTTCTCCATTGAAACTTGATAATTACTGTGCTCTGTTTCGTGAATTTAGAGATATTTTTGCATGGTCTTACAAGGAGATGCCGAGAATTGACTCAAGCATTGTTGAACATGAGATTAAAATGTACCTTTATGTCAAACTAGTGCAATAGTGGCTTCGACCTGTTCATCCTAAGAAAGCAGTTTCCATTAAAGCAAAGGTTGAAAAGCTTTTGCATGTTGGCTTCGTTTTCCCTATACCTCTTACCGACTAGGTATCTAACATTGTTCCGGTTATGAAAAAACAAGGGACAATTCGAGTGTGCGTCGATTATAGGGATGTAAATCAAGCATGTCAAAAAGAAAATTGTCCTACACCCTTTATTGACCATATTATTGACAAATGTGCCATATGTAAAATATTTTCATTCATGGATAGATTTTCTAGATACAATCAAATCAATATCCACCCACAGGACCAATCTAAAACAACTTTTATTTGTCCTTGGGGCACATTCGCCTACTGAAAGTTACCTTTTGGTTTGAAGAATGCAGGGGCTACATTTCAAAGGGCAATGAATTATGCCTTCCATGACATAGTGTACATTGTTCAACCTTATCTTGATGATTTACCTACTCATTCACGAAAGCGATCTGATCACCCGCAACATTTGAGAGCAATATTTTAATGGTGTCGACACTACAAGATAAGACTCAATCCACACAAGTGTGTGTTTTGTGTTGGCTCTAGTCGATTGCTTGGATTTGTAGTCTCAAAAGATGGAATTTGACTTAATCCAATAAAGGTTCAGGCAATCCTTGACTTGCTTCCACCTTCAAACTTGTTACAGTTACATAGACTTCAAGGGAAGCCAAACTTTATGAGGAGGTTCATTCCAAACTATGTTGAATTGGCTAAAGGTTTTACACTTCTATTGAAAAAAGAGGTACCCTTCCATTAGGATCAGGTTGCGCAAGCTTCCTTTGATGCTCTTAAAGATTCCCTGATTAGAGCATCATTAATGTATGCCCCAAACTATCAAAAAGACTATTACCTGTATCTCGCCGTTGCAAATACAACCATTTGTATGGTTTTAGTCCAGGAAGAAAGTGGAATTGAACATCCTATTTATTACTTGAGTTATAATCTCAATGATATGGAAAGTAAGTATTCCTATGTCGAAAAGTTAGTTTTGGTAGCCATTTAGGCTGTACAAAGATTTCTGCAGTACATCCTCCTCTGTAAAACTACCATTATATCGGATTTCAACCCTATGACACACATTTTGTCAAGTCAATTTCTGGGGGGAAAATATTCAAAATGGATAGTAATCTTGTAGGAGTTTTATTTAGAATTCATCAAGTATAAATCAAAGAAATCTCTTGTCTTTGCCGAGTTACTTTGTGATCTTCCCTCATCCTCTAATGATTTAACGTCAGAAGCATCAATCTTGGATGAGTCTGTTTCTTATCTCGTCAACTGATCCATGGTATGGAGATATACTGGTCTATCTCCAGACCCAAACTTTTCAGCCTAATACCTCTCACTCTGAACAGCGATGTACTCGATACCAAGCCAAAGATTATATGATCATTGGTGATACCCTTTACCATGGTGGTGTCGATATGATTTTACGAAGGTGCCTCACTCATGAGGAAGCTGAAAAAGCTTTGAATTAATGTCATTCAGGTGCTTATGGGGTGCATTTATCTGGTTACACTACGACACAGAGAATTCTCCGTGCTGGTTACTTCTGGTCAACTATTTTCAAAGATTGCATTATTGTTGTCAGAAGTTGCCATGCTTGCCAAATATTTGACCAAAAAACCAGATTACCACCTGCACCATTACATCCAGTCGTTGCTGTTGGCCCATTCGCCAAATGGGGCATTGCCTTTATGACATGTAACCCCACCTCGGTCGAGGGTCATGGGTATATGATAGTCGTCATTGACTATTTTACCAAATGGGCTGAGGCAATGCCAACATTGAACAACAGTGGCAAAACGGCTGCTTTATTTTTTTTCAACTGTGTGGTTTCCAGGTTTGGTGTACCATAAGCCATAGTTACAGATCATGGATAGCATTTTCACAATCACATGATGGTTCAATTGACTGCCAAGTTAGGACTATCACATGATAGTTCTACTCCATACTACCCACAAGCTAATGGACAAGTTGAGGCTATCAAAAAAGTCCTTAAGCACATGTTGCAAAGAATGATTGGAGTTCATAAAATAAATTAGCATTTAATCCTATACTTAGCTCTGTGGGAATATCGAACCTTGGTTAGAAAGGCGACCAGATTTACACCCTTTCAATTGGTGTATGGTTTGGAAGCAGTCTTACCAATCCAATGTGAAATCTCGTCTCTCAAACTCACTATTGACCTGCTACCCGATACCTCTGAAGAAGAAGCATGTTTCTTGGAGTTAATCGATCTGGATGAAACCTGTCATGATGTTGCATTGGCTAATGAAGCACACAAGAAACGTATTAAGGCGCAATATGATAAAAATTTCAAGCCTCGTGTCTTCTCAAAAGGTGACCTGGTCTTGCTTTATGATCAAGAGTATGATAAACTTGGCGCAGGAAAATTTGAACCACTTTGGATGGGCCCTTATATTGTTAAGCATGTTTTGACGAAAGGTGCCTACGAGCAAGTGGACTATGATGGGATTCTATTGTCGCAGCCCCAAAATGGGTTGTACCTTAAACGTTACTATGCTTAGTTAAGTGTAATAAAACTCATCGTATATATGCTTTGATTGCATGTGTGTGTGTGTTTCTTTTAGAGTTCTTATTTGGTTAAGTAGTCCACTTTGCATTTGTTGCAGATGTCGAACTTTTCAAAATCATTTGTTGGTTACACTAATGGGGCTAGTCGTAGTACACAGAATTTATCCTCTACAGCATGGGCCATTTTTGCACCAAGCGACGAGTTAGTGAGTTTTAGAGGGATATGTATTGGACAATCGACAAAAAATATCGCTAACTATAGCGCATTGATTGAACTCCTCTCTGATGCCATTTCACTTGGCATACCCCAAGTCATCATTAGGCTAGATTCACAACTCGTTGTAATACAACTTACTAGCATTTATACTATCTGAAACCCAAAAATTCATCGCATGTTCCTTAGAGTTCGTATTTTGGAAAGGTATTTTGAGTTTATTCAATATCATCATATTTCCAGAAATATAAACACATTAACTGATTCTTTAGCAAATTATGTGTTAAATAGACATTTGCGACATATGTAAAGTAAATATTTTCAATTCACATCATCAGTTGAATAGGATTGCATCACATAACCATAATAAAACTCTGAAAGTAAAATAGATAGTTGTTTTAAAAGTTTTTACAAATAGTTTGTGTCCAAGACAAAAATTGGTCATCTGACCCAAAAACTCAAAATGTATGCAAAAAACATCTAAGTAGACTAGTGTTGCTCATGATAACAGGTCACAACCTGTGCTATCATACATAAAAGTCTCATCCAATGACTCGGCACACCGATGGTGTGGCACTGCATTCGCATAGGCAACTCCTCGATCCGGACATCTGGAATGCCTAGGGTCAAACCCTGTATGTGACCCTGTAGCTTATCCAATGTTTCGGCTAAATCTAAGTCTTGGAAAACTGCTCTCCAAACAGGTCTTTGTGCTGGCCCACCTACCTCTCATTTGTGCCCCACAGGTCAAACAAGTCCAACATTTGCATACATTAAAAAATGTTTTGTTTAGTCTTGAAAATAATCAAAAAACACAAAAAAAATGTAGAAACTTTAAAATCAAAAAACACTTTGGTCAAAAAATTTACCTATAACACTCCACCAACTGGTAACATCAAGTCCGGATCACCACGGAAATCCATTCCTGAATATGGATATTCTGCGATAGCCATATCCTGTCGATCAAACCACTCAAAGAATGCAGGGGTAAATGAGATCAATGACTGACCAGCATGTCTAACCATAAGATCTACCCATCTCTACATCCGTGGATCTCTAGGTCCAGATACACCCAGTGAGATGATTTGTGGCTACATAAGTTGTATTCTCTCTAGGGCAAAAGAAATCAAGATTGACCCATAGCCAAATTTTTTTGTCTTTCCATTCTTAACCTTGGTCAGTTGTTATTTCATGGATGAAAGAATTGCCTCATACCAGTTGAACACTTTTGGCTCTAAACACTCTAAAGCATATTGCATATATGATCTGTTTGCCAAATGTAGTGTCTCACTGCCAGCAAGTTGGGCAAGGCTGAAGAGGATCATCCTCAACGTTAAATCACTAACATCCCTGATGTTAATCTTTCCGTCTATGCTAGGTTGAGCTCCTTCCTGGCGAACTATCGTATATAGTCTCTCACTGATTCATCTCCTTTGGAAATTCCTGATAATGAGATGGGGGCACCCCGCCTCGACAGTCGAGTGAGAAAGTAAATGTCATTGATGGTAAATGTGATCATTTTGTCCCTAATGTGAAATGCCTGATCAGTAGGATCCCAAGAACGAACAAGGAACTGTAAAATCTCAATCTCCTGCCGCATGCTAGATAATTGGAAATACTTGAGTAACCCGCAATTCCTTAGGGCCTCAACTATACCTTGATTATTTAAGGAAATCATATCTTATTCTTCGTGCTCTCGTTCTCTCCATATAATCACCATTTTGATCCAATGAATGTCTGCAATGCAACCATTAGACAAATTAGGATCCATTTTTTGCAAAAAACAGCAGAAAATTTGGGAGAAAATAGTTGTGTAAACTTGGGTTTTGCGCCCAGTGCACCCCTCCCTTAGAGACAATGCACTTCAATGCATACAGCCTTCTGGGTGTGTGCAATGCAGCGCACCTTTCGATATTGAAAGGGTGTGCTGATTCCAGAGTTCAAAATTGAAAACCTAGGGGCCTCAAAAACTCAAAAATTTTGCTTAAAATTGATAATAAATGGAATGAAATGAAAGAGAACAAAGATAGCTCCTACTCGGTCTGGATAGCACGAGGAATGGTCCACTAAATCCTCCGCAATCAGCTAGTAAACTTCGAGGTAAAAACTGCTCCAGAACACCAAAATCAAAGGGTAAAAGTGAAATGGTAAAAATTGTTTTTATGTTTGTTTCTTGCACATTAATCAAGTAAACATTAGTTTTATTCATTTCTATCCATGAAATAGGTATTTTTAATCAATTTTGATGGTGTTTTGAGCAGGTTTAACAACTGAAATGTAGAATTTTACGTGCTCAAGTGTAAATTGAACATCTTTGACCACAAAGCAAATTTTTATCTCTTTTTCGAGCTTTGTTAAAAAAAAAAAGGAACCCCCTTGGAGTCCTCTTTAAGCTTTTTTCAGACTCTCTAAATATGAAAAGATTGTCGAGCACTTGTCCATTCCAGCTCATTAAAGGATTGGAAACAATATCTCTCTTGTATTATTTTACGCTTTTTCGGACTTGAGAGATTATTTTATGAAAAGGAACTATGGATTTTTCTTTTTTTCCCTTTTCAAACTCCCTAAACATGAAAAGAATCGAGTTATCTTTGTCATTAAACTCGTTAAAAACATCAAATAGCGACAAACTTGTCCATCTAGACAAGACCTAGTTTCACCTTCTCTAGACTTGTTAAAACATCAAATAGTGATGGATTCACCCAAAGGGTGAAATTATACAAACAAGCATATGCTATCTTCCTCAAGCTTGATAAAAATAAAGAGGTACTGGTTAGCAATGACTCAGGAAAATGGGAAATAGGGGAGAACACTTTATGGTAGCAAGTCGCTTAGTTTGATGGTTATCACACCATTGGTCTATCATACCATCCATTGCTTTGTTTTCAGTCAATGCTACCAATTCATCTTAGTGTCACCGACATGTTCAAGAGAAGTCATTCATTTCAAACTTCATCCTTTACAATACCGTAAACCTTCATTTTCATGACCGCCATTCCTGAACCTTGTGTCGTCGGTCAATTTTTCATCTCCAAAATCATTTACCTCGTTTCATGTCATTGATGTGGGATACATCAAGGCCCTCCTGTGATGAGTCACTTCTTGTAGACATCAACACATCATCCAAGAAGTTGACTTAGAAACACCACTTCAGTACCTTCAGGCTTGCATACATCAATGGCAGGTTTCTTGCTTCCGGCAATAGGTTGACATCAATGGCCTTTGACCGAAAGACTTTGTATGGTGTTTGACATCAAATCATTTATGCACACCATGCAAAATGTACTGTAGTACCTTGAGGGTCGTCATCATTATTGGTGATTCCTCTCGCGTCTGCTAACAGATTTCATCATTGGTTGGTAATCAGATGATGTCTTCCCATGTTCAACTTCAGAACATCTATTCACATGGTTAGACTTGTACTTGAGCAAAAGACTAAACGAGATTGAAGACCCCGGATCTATTTTCATCCATCCGGGTTGCGATATTTTCAGGAGTACTAAATCAAATGTACAATGACCTTACATTCATGGTCATCCATTCATGGGTCTATATCTGTAGACAACTATATTTGTACATGAAATGAAATTTTATAAGCTTAGCATGGGTATGCCTTCCCTCAACAAGTTCATGAGAAAAAAAAAAATATCATGATATATGTATTGTAATTGATGCAGGTCACCTTCCACTTCAAAACCTCCTCTCCACATGATAAAGCATTTAACTCGACATACATATTTATGACTTCATGCTTTAGGGGGCAACTGTTACAGATCCATTTGGGCACATCAACCCCAACCTACAGATCAGTACTATTAGGGTCCATCAAACCCTAATTCAGTTGCTATATGCCCTAAAGAAGTCAACCATCAGAATGCCTAGATTCCTAAGAAGTTCCATGAACAAAATCATACAGAAACTGCCTCTAAGAAGATCAGCATAGGTAGGACTTCATTAGTGTGTGCTGCAATGCATACCATACACTGTCAGTGTGCATTGCAGCGCACTTGGTCCCTCTTTGGCCTGCATTGGGTGAATTTGAGCGAATTTCCATGAGGGTTTGAAAGATTCCTTATCCATTGGGTCCCTCTAGAAGTTTCTCAAGGCTATCCACTCCTTTGGGTTCATATTTGGATGTGGAAGGGAGTTAAGGAACATCAATCCCTTTATCCCTTCCTCTATGGAACTAAATTCTAAGTTTGGGAGGCCATTCATTATCACCATTTATGGCATAACTTCCTTCATTCACCTCTAAAAAGACCACTCATCTAAGTGATCAGGGGCTGGAAAGTATTGAATTATAGGGAGATGCTCTTAGTATGAGACTTGAGTTGATTTCAAGTATTGTGATGATGTCAAAATGTCTTGCTTGTTATGAGGAGAGGATGGGACTGAACTAGAGGAGTGATGTTGAATCGAGCAATGGGTTGTAACTCTTCCTTTTACTAATAAAGTGTTCAAAGCTTTTTCCATATGCTTGTTTTACTCATTTATGATTTCATATGTGTATCATGTACTTGATTCTATGCTATGTTTAATCAATAGATCATTATCATATACTTTGATTGGTTTTTGTCTTCTGTGTGCAGGTACTATTCAAGGGGATTAAGTACGGAGAGGAGTGATAGAATTGATCAAGGGAGATAAGGAGTAAGAAAAAGCCACAGGTAGGCTTCTTTGCCTCTTATTTAATCTATTGATCATAGGAAAAGTAGTGAACTCTTTAAACTGTTGTTCTAGACTTAGCTACTAGTCTAGGGGTTTAAGCATTTATCCGTAGACACTAAAACTTCCCAAAACAATACCCCATCTGTCAAATTCAAATTTGTTGTCCAATACTCTCTAGCCCTGAATTAGCTCAAAGGGGTCTGGGTTCTTCTTTACAAAGCTAGCCATGTATGTCTTATCATAGATATCCCGAAGATCAAGTAAATGGTACATTTTCTTCATGTCCTCTGCTCTGAATGATCCCATGAGTTCCATTCTTGAATTCCTGAATTTCCTACATTTAATGGTGAGATTTTCGACCACCCACCTGATCATATCTGTGTATGGGGGGATTTTAGCCCTCGCTCCTATCCTATGCAGGAAAGAACAAGCATCATCCTTGAATTGAAGCCCTGAAGTTCTTGTGGATTCAGTTGTTTCTCTTGTAACAGTATCAAGCCTATTGCATATGACCTCCCAAGTTTTTGCAATCCGCGAGAACTGCAGACTGTATTAGAGAATATGAGAGCCATCTCTGTAAACTCAGATTCAACAATTGTTGGCTTGAGGGGGCCTAACCCAAGTTCAATGTTAATTAGCCAAACAAATCCCTACACTAATGGCCCTTTCAGCATTAGCCCGTGGAGCGCAGACCGAAGTCTCACCCGAAGCAGTATGGGGGGATGTTGGAACCAAGTTTCCACACCCTTGAGATGGTTGTGATGTCATTTGATTGCTGGAAATAATACTGAGAGGGGGGGGTGAATCAGTATTATCAAATTCTTTTCAATATGCCTTCCAGATCTATACTTTAATTTATTCTTCAGATATTGATCATTAATTTGTATGTCAATGCCATATAATAATGAACAAGAACAAGAAAAATAGATAAGCACACCAAAGAACACCAGATATAAGGTGGAAACCCAATGTGGGTGAAAACCACCTGCTGCAATATGTCTCTATCTTCTTTCAATTAGAAACTTATTTTACAAGGATTTTGTACTGGTGCAGTCCTTTACCAGTACGCAGGCTGCAACCTGCAGAGAGCTACAATTCTCTCTTGTTTTCCAGTCTCTCATGGAAGGGAGCTACAACCCCCTTTGCTCTTCTACTTCTTTAAGGACCACGTTTCATTAATTTTCAGACTAGATCCAAGAAGATCAAATAATCGTTAAGTACATGCAAATCAACCAATCTCCTTATACAATCAACTAATGAATCACCCAACTTCTCAGAATGCTGTAAACAGAAAAGTAATACCAGAAATCTAAACCCAGAACTCTGCAGCAATAGATAAAAGACAGCCAACAAATGTTTCAATACAGGTCCGCAACTTCACCGATATAAACCTGCGGATATCCGCAGTCTTTCTGTGCCTGAACTGCGCAGATCCGCACCATATCCTTCTACTACTCTGCGTACCACCGCACTTTCTCCTTCTGCTGAACTGCATACCTCAACTCAGATACGCACTGCACTGTTTGTCTGACTGCGTACCTCTACACTGTTCCTTCTGTGTCTCTACATATTTCCGCACCGTGCTTTCTTCTCCGCTGCGTACCTCGCACTGCGCCTTCTGTTGCGCTGCATACCCTCGCAATGCATCTTCTCCTGCACTGCGTACCCCCACACTTACGCCATGGATCGCCTGTGAACCTCTGATTAGGGCCAAATTAACAGTCCTCCAATGTGCCACAGTCAGTCAGATCCACAGATCTGATCATGCGCTCTAGAGATCACGACTTATCAATAGATTCGCCTTAAATTTTCTCCTTGATTTAGATCTAGCTTTTAAAACCAATCACCCAAACATTCAGATCTTAAGATATTCAAATTTCACAACTGTATAGCCAAGAGATCTCTTTTCCTTTTTATAGGCAAGCCCTTATTCAAACCAAGGGACAAAACCATCGAAAACCAATACAAGGGATCCAAACAGGGGTTCAAATAATTTAGATCCTAAACCATGGGCCAAAACCATAGGATCATGAACAATGGGCTAAATACCAAGGGCCAAACATAAGAAACCCCACGTGAGTGCGCTTCTTTGCATTGGAGAGCGCTTCTTTGCATTGGAGTGAGTGAACTGGGGGACTGCACCTTATGAACAGATAACCTGCGGGTATGTCCGCACTTCTTGGATGGCGAACCTGCGGGTCTGAACCTTTTGAACGATGCACCTGCGAACCTCTTATTTTCCATCATTTTGAGAGCTGAACAGAGTTTTGCCACTTGACTGAGTTGCCATCAAGTACAACACCTGAACCATAGAGCCAAACCAGAATCATAATGCCAACAATCTCCCCCTTTGGACTTGATGGCAACCTCAAGATCCTCAACGTCATTCTCCCCCTTTGACATCAAGGGTAAAGGGTTATGCTCCCCCTGAGAACATGCTTAGGCCTTTGCTTTGCTCGTCATGCTCCCCCTGACTAAATATTAGATCTGAAAACAAAAAAAAATTCTTCAAGAAGAACCATAATCCACCATACACCATACATGACTGTGAAAGAGATAGAGACATATTACAACAATATTTAGATCAGCATCCATGTTCTGCTTCTGTACTTCCTCCAAGATCTTCTACCATAATGCCAACAATGCCTTATTAGAAGAATATATGCTCCCCCTGAACCTGTGCCATTCGATCTTTGACCAATGTACGCGTATACCCCATATGAAATTTGCGTACAACCAACAATCTCTGAAACAGATGAGATTCAACAACAGGATGATGCATCAACAACCCCCAGCTTTTGCCTGAGGTATTCAAAGGTCTCCCTAGGCAATGGTTTGGTGAGTATATCAGCAACTTGTTCCTTAGAAGGAACATACTCCAACTTGACCTTTTGTTCAAGCACTTGTTCCCTGAGAAAGTGATACTTGATTGGTATGTGCTTGGTCTTTGAATGCATGACTGGGTTCTTTGAAATGTTGATTGCACTTGTATTATCACATAAGATGGAGATAGGGGGAGTACAAGTGATTTGAAAATCCTACAAGATCTACATCATCCAAAGGAGTTGAGTGCAACAAGATGCAGCAGCCACATATTCTGCTTCAACTGTAGATAAAGCAATCGAACTATGTTTCTTGCTGAACCAAGATACTAATCTGGAACCCATAAAGAATGCACCAGCACTTGTGCTCTTCCTGTCATCCACACTTCCGGCCCAATTTGCATCTGTATAAGCATGAAGTGTGAGATCTGTATCTCTAGGATACCATAAGCCATAGTTTTGAGTTCCTTGAAGGTACTTGAAAATTCTCTTCACTGCTTGAAGATGAGTTTCCTTTGGATTTGCCTGAAATCTTCCAACTATTCCCACTGCATGCATGATGTTTGGTCGGGTACATGTTAAATAAAGTAGACTTCCAATCATAGATCTGTAGGTTGGTTGATGCACTGTTGCTGATTCATCATTTGCACTGAGGCTACATCCTGTGACCATGGGGGTACATACTGGTTTTGCATCTTCCATGCCATATTTCTTCAAAATCTGCATGAGATACTTGGTTTGAGACAAGAAGATCCCACCTTCATTTTGTTGGATTTGCAATCCAAGAAAATATGTCAGCTCTCCAAGCAAATACATTTCGAATTCTTTCTGCATCACCAAGGAAAAGCTTTGACTCATAGCTTCTTCATTGATACCAAAGATAATATCATCTACATACAAAACAAGTATTAGTAATTTTTCATTTTCAATTTTTATGTAAAGATTGCTATCTCCTAATCCCTTTGAAAAACCTTGTTGATGAAGATATTTGTCCAAACGGTAGTACCAAGCCCTTGGAGCCTGTTTAAGACCATAGAGAGCCTTCCTTAGTTTGCATACAAGATTTGGATCATTCCCAAGGATGAAACCATCTGGTTGCTCAATGTACACTTCTTCTTCTAAGTCCCCATTCAGAAAGGCTGATTTCACGTCCATTTGAAAAACTTTGAACTTCTGAAAGCTTGAGAGAGCAAGGAACATTCGGATGGCCTCAAGTCTAACAACGAGAGCAAAAGTTTCTTCGAATTCTATTCCTTCTTGTTGAGCATACCCTTTACACACAAGTCTGACCTTGTTTCTAATTACTTCTCCATTTTCATTCAACTTATTTTTGAAGATCCATTTTGTCCCTATGACATTCCTATCTTTTGGTCTAGGAACCAACTCCCAAGTGTTGTTCTTTTCGATCTTCTCAAGTTCTTCATCCATCACCTTGACCCAGCATTCATCTTTGCATGCTTCTCTTACATTTTGTGGTTCAGTGGAGGAGAGCAATGCCAAATAGCTTGAGGCTTCTACAATTGTTCTTCTTGTTTGTACACCTGCTTCTTTCTGCCCCAAAATCTGAGATTCTGGATGATTCTTTTGAACGTACCTAGATGGAGTCTTCTCGTCTATCCTTATTTGCTCCTCAAGTGCCTCTTGAGGTTCTTCTTCATCATTTGTCTGATTTGGAGAGTAGTCTTCATTCTCTTCGATATTTTCATGATTTACTTGCCTAGGGATGTATCCTTTTTCATCAACCACTACATCAATGCTATCAACAATTCTTCCAAGTCTTTTATTGTAACACTTATATGCTTTGCTGTGGGGAGAATAACCAAGGAGAATGCCTTCATCTGCTCTAGGTTCAAGTTTTCCAAGCTGTTCATCAGTGTTCTTGATATAGCATTTGCTCCCAAAAATTTTGAAATGCTTTACCGAAGGAGTCTCACCATACCAGAGCTCATGAGGAGTTTGAGTACTGTTCACTCGGACATTTTTTTTGTTGAGAATAACAACCGCAGCAAATGCAGCTTCACCCCAGAAGGTTGTGGGAGTACCAGACTCATCAAGAATAGCACGAGCCATTTGTTGGACTGTTCTGTTCATCCTTTCCACCACTCCATTTTGCTAAGGAGTCCTAGCTGTAGAGAATTCCCTTCTTATTCCATGTTATTCACAGAAATAAAAAATTCATTTGAGGTAAACTCCCCACCTCTGTCAGACCTGAGGCACTTAATTTTGTGATCTGATTCGTTTTCAGCCAAGGCTTTGAAAGATTTGAATTTTTCGAATGCTTTTTCCTTGTGTTTCATAAGTCCCAACCAAACCATCCTGGAGAAGTCGTCAATGAATAATATAAAGTATTCTTCTCCTCGAGGTGACCTTGTCCTAAACGGACCACATACATCTGTATGGACTAGTTCAAGAGGCCTGCTAGTTGATCCTTCCTTCTCAGGGAAGTTAGTTCTGGTTTGCTTACCAAACTGACATGATTTACATATGGTGTTGTTTGGAATTTTGATATCTAGAAGACCACGAACTGCCTGTTATTTGCATGCTTTCCTTATTTGTGAAAAGCTTAGATGCCCCAACCTCCGGTGCCATAACCAATGTTCATCATCCTTGCTCAAATAGCATTGTTGTTGTCCTTCTTCAAATATGTATAGATTATTTGGAGTTCTTCTGAATTTGATCACTATTTTTCCTGTATCAAGATCACGAATGCTACATCCATTTGATCGAAATATTACCTCGGTTCCTTGATTTCACATCTGACTGACACTCAGTAGATTATTCTTCAAGCCATCAACATACAAAACATTTCTAGCTTTGACCTTTTATTTCAACTAAGTGGTTCCTTTTCCTTTTATGGCTGCAGGGGTATCATTTCCAAAAGAAACTTTCTTACCCTTTTCTAAAGCAATATATGATTCAAGTTTTTCTTTATCACTTGTCATATGCTTCGAACATCCGATGTCGATGTACCATAGATTTTCCTGTCCTTCTACATAAAAAGCTATCCCACATCTTTCTGGTTGTGGTTCCTTTATTCTCCATGTTCGGGTGCTTGAGGCTTGTTCCTTTGTCTTCCGAAACCTGCTCCTGCATTCAGAATCTTCATGATCGAAGTTATTACAAATAGAACATTCAATTTCATTTTCAAGGGCCGAAAAGTTGTTATAGGTCCTTTTCGTAATCCCGGTCATACTTCTTTGTTTTTGAGCTTCTCTAGTCATGATTGTCTTATAGGCAACACATTGAGCTGCTTTGTGACCAAAGTTATGGCAAGAGATACATTGGCCATTGAAGAAACTTCTGCGATTATCAAATCTACCAGCCAAATGATTGTAATTTCTATTGTCATCCATTCTTGAAGCAAATTGAGAAGTTTTTACCTGTGGTTGGTTGTAGCTTTTGTTCAGCCTTAAGATGGATTGCCCCTGGTTTACTTGGTAGTCTCTGTTTGTTCTTGATGTAATTCGTCCCTGCTTTACCTGATGATCTCCATTGGGCTTTTTCTCATTCCTCCTTGTTGCATCAAGATAACTCTTTGAGGTGGATGCTTGAGATGTTTCTCCATTATAACCCAGACCTGTCTTAATTAGTGGAGACCGTTGTACATTGATAATCTCATCCAGAGTTTCAGATCCTTTAACAAACTTAAGATTAAGAACCTTTGTTTTCCCAATTTCTTTTCTAAGGCCAACAATTTCACATTCTAACTTCTCAAGAGATTTTTCTTTTTCATCAAGTTGAAATTGTAGAGTATCAATGATCACATTCTCTTCTTCTAAACATGTCTTGAGTCTAGAAATCTCTTCATAAAAGTCATCCACATCTATAGCATCCATGTAATCATCATCTTCAAAAGCCATTAAAAGTTTATAATCATTACCTCGTTCATCTTCGTCACTATTTGATAGGCCATCACTGTCTTCATGAGTGTAGTAACTTTTCTTAGTTGCATTTTGTTTCTTGTTCCATCTAACAGGTTCCTTCCCTTTGTCAATCTTATCCTTGTGAGGACATTTGGCAGCATAGTGACCGACTCTTCCACAAGCAAAGCATTCGAAAGGTAACTTACCTCGGAACCGTCCAGTACCCCGTTGAAGATTTCTGACAAAATTTGATTCTTCTTCTGACACGTGTCCTGACTCGTAGTACTCGCCTTTTCCTGAAGCCTTGAAGGCAACTTCTCTCCTATCTGATGGACCTCCTTTCCTCATTTCATAAGCAGTTAGAATTCTGTGCAGCTGTGACATTTTAAGGCTTTGTATATTCTCTTCTTCTTCCATAGCAGAAACTTTAGATTCAAACCTAGGGGACAAAGATCTTAGAACTTTTTCAACCACAACAACCTCTTTTATTTCTTCACCCAAATTTTTCATATAATTAACAATCTCATCTACACGAAGAAAATAGTTAGCCACACTTTCATCATTATACATCCTCAGATTTTCATACTGAATCCTGAGGGTTTGAAGTTTTTCTTGTTTTACCTGATCATTTCCTTCATAGCTCAGAACATTCTTGTCCCATATCTCTTTTGCAGATTTAAACTGCATTACCTTGACAAATTATGATTGAGATAGGCATCCTAATAGAGTATTGACTGCCTTTGCATTTGTTTCATATTTCTTCTTCTCAGCCGGATCTGTAGGAGTTGCTGATGGAAAAGTATACCCTGTATCTATGATATCCCAGACTTCTGTACCAAGAGATTGAAGATAGGCAGTAACTCTTACCTTCCAATAAACAAAGTTTGTCCCATCAAAAATCGATGGCCTAATTGATGCTTCCCTCTCGTAGTTGCTCATGATGCAAGATCTTTCTTTAAGCGATCAAGCTTCTTCTGAAGAACCTGGCTTTGATACCAATTGTTGGAAATAATACTGAGAGGGGGGGGGTGAATCAGTATTATCAAATTCTTTTCAATATGCCTTCTAGATTTATACTTTAATTTATTCTTCAGATATTGATCATTAATTTGTATGTCAGTGTCATATAATAATGAACAAGAACAAGAAAAATAGATAAGCACACCAAAGAACACCAGATATAAGGTGGAAACCCAATGTGGGTGAAAACCACATGCTGCAATATGTCTCTATCTTCTTTCAATTAGGAACTTCTTTCACAAGGATTTTGTACTGGTGTAGTCCTTTACCAGTACGCAGGCTGCAACCTGCTGAGAGCTACAACTCTCTCTCATTTTCCAGTCTCTCCTGGAAGGGAGCTACAACCCCCTTTTCTCTTCTACTTCTTTAAGGACCACGTTTCATTAATTTTTAGACTTGGATCCAAGAAGATCAAATAATCATCAAGTACATGCAAATCACCCAATCTCCTTATACAATCAACCAATGAATCACCCAACTTCTCAGAATGTTGTAAACAGAAAAGTAATACCAGAAATCTAAACCCAGAACTCTGCAGCAATAGATAAAAGACAGCCAACAAATGTTTCAAGACAGGTCCACAACTTCACCGATATAAACCTGCGGATATCCGCAGTCTTTCTGTGCCTGAACTGCGCAGATCCGCACCGTATCCTTCTGCTGCTCTGCATACCACCGCACTTTCTCCTTCTACTGAACTGCGTACCTCAACTCAGATACGCACTGCACTGTCTGTCTGACCGCGTACCTCCACACTGTTCCTTCTGTGCCTCTGCGTATCTCTGCACCGTGCTTTCTTCTGCGCTGCGTACCTCGCACTGCGCCTTCTGTTGCGCTACGTACCCCTGCATTGCGTCTTCTCCTGCCTGCGAACCTCTGATTATGGCCAAATTAACAGTCCTCCAATGTTCCACAGTTAGTCAGATCCACAGATCTGATCATGCGCCCGAGAGATCACGACTTATCAATAGATTCGCCTTAAATTTTCTCCTTGATTTAGATCTAGCTTTTAAAACCAATCACCCAAACATTCAGATCTTAAGATATTGAAATTTCACAACTGTATAGCCAAGAGATCTCTTTTCCTTTTTATAGGCAAGCCCTTATTCAAACCAAGGGACAAAACCATCGAAAACCAATACAAGAGATCCAAACAGGGGTTCAAATAATTTAGATCCTAAACCACGGGCCAAAACCATAGGATCATGAATGACGAGCTAAATACCAAGGGCCAAACATAAGAAACCCCACGTGAGCGCGCTTATTTGCATTGGAGAGCGCTTCTTTGCATTGGAGTGAGTGAACTAGGGGACCACACCTTATGAACGGATAACCTGCGGGTATGTCTGCACTTCCTGGACGGTGAAACTGCAGGTCCGCACATTTTGAACGATGCACCTGTGGACCTCTTATTTTCCATCATTTTGAGAGCCTGAACAAAGTTTTTCCACTTGAGTGAGTTGCCATCAAGTACAACACCTGAACCATAGAGCCAAACTAGAATCATAATGCCAACATTGATCTCTTCTATCCCTACCTTCGTGCAGGTGATATCACTCTAGGGATTGTAAGACAAAACCCTTATTCTGGCCTTCAATACCTTCACAAAAGTATATGATTAACCTTCGCGGAGCCCTAACCTGGGGCTCAGGTAATTTTGCGCTTCTATGGCAATGTGTCGTGTAGATTCCTCAATTATCCTAAGTGTTTTGTTTATCTTGTCAAATACTTAAAGTTATCACCGCGTAAGAAGATATTCATGATTGCGTTCAATTATTCAATGTAATTACATTCATTCGCACACCATATAAGCATAATAAAGGAAATTCATACACAAAAAATATCCAAACCCATCAACGGAAGAAATACACAGAAATTGCAGAATAACTCCTTTTATTAATATCTTCCAAGTATTAGAGACTCTGTTCACCCTACGCACACAGCTGTAGGGGTCTGCACACTCAGCTGCGGACTTCTACCCTAAGCCTCTGTGCACTCAGCTGCAGAGCCTCTACCAATGCTGCAACCCAAGACTTAGACTGCTTACTCCAAAGATATGACTCACTTACATGTTCTATCGATCCATCTCTATCTCTAACAACTTAGAGCTTAGCTCTTTTTATACAATCCCATGGTCCACAGACCATAGGTAGATATCTTACAATCAAATTTACTTTACAAAACTAAGGGCGGACTACCCTTAGTGACACATAATAACTTCACGCTCCGCGACCAAAAATGTGGAGTCTTTACAATCATATTACAAAAACTTGACTTAAACATGGGCTTTTAGCCCCAAAACTTCCCTTGTGGCATCCTGCTCTGAACAGGCCCCCAACACAAACATCGTGACTCACCCTTGAGTCACTCCGCAGGCACAGAGATCTTTGCACGAAGCTCGTCCAGCTCGACCCTGATGGCACAACTTCGACTGTGCACTGAGCTACTGCTTGCTTCACATCTTTGACTTTACTCTCAGCTACTACCCCTATGTTGTCAGCTTGAAGCTATTGTTGTGTGGTTTGCAGAGTTGCAAGCTTGCCTTCAATGTTTCTTGTATCTACATAATCTTCCTCCAGCCAGGGCTTGAGTAGTGCCTTCAGCAATGCTTCGTTATGTAGTGCTCCGTCCACTTGTTCCTTCAGCTGCTTGGCTTCCTGCAGCCTGGCTATCCTTTGTGTCAAAGCGATGGTTCGCACTGTGCCCTTCACTTCGTCATAGTGCTATTGAAGTTCGTGCGCTTCCGTCTCGAGCCTTTGGATGTTTGGGTCCTCTTGCAAGCTGGTGAGGACCTCAAAAAATTGTTCAAACAACTGGATGCAGTCTAATACTACACTCTCCACTTTCGGGAATTCTTCTGAGATCGTGGCCACCCACTGTTCCTTGACCTTTGGGGATGTTGAAGGCTGAACCCTCAACTAGAGCTCTGTAATCTACAAGTTTAGCTCCAACTGAACACGTGCCATCTCCGTCCAAGTGTCACATACCACTATAGACAATTTATGGATGTAGACTTGGGCTGGCTCCTCCTCCGGAATGGCCAATTCTAGGACCATTCTGCAGGCCTCCTCCATGACCTGTATGATCTCCTTTCCTTGGCTAGTCACCTCAGCATCGGCAGCAATGCAACATTCCTCTGCAAGGCCACCTGCTCATTATTTATTCTTTGTTCACTGATCACTTGGAGGGCATGGTGCTCGCAAGCCCTCAACTCTGCAATTAATCCATCCTGCAAGGAGTGGAGTGCTTTGCATGGGAGTGTTGTCAGGTTCAATCCTACTCCCTTAAAGGAATTAACAGTGGGCCTGCCAACCTCGTTTTCTATTGTCAATGTTCCATCCGGCAGCACTAGTGCATTGGAAGCCTTCATGCATAGCATATCGACAGCCTCTGATGTGCCGATAGCCAAGTTGGTAGATTCCATACCAACTTGCAATATGCAGGCCTGCAACTCATGCAGTCCCTTCTGGATGGCCCCTAGTATGATCTATTGTTGCTTTTCAAAATTTCTGCAGGGCCTCCGCGGTGACATCTTTGACTATGTCACCGATGTCATATAAGTCTCCCTTTGTTAGTGTGATGGGGTCCAACGAGGTCTTAGTCGCATTGGACTTATTTCTAGACCCTCCCTTTTATGGCTCTCTTCAGCGCTCAATATGGTCGGACGTCTCCTGGGGGTCCACGTCATGCTTCTCTATGTCCTCTTCCTTAGTTACAGGTGAAGGCAACCATGTGCCTTTGTCAGAGCCTTGCTCTATGCCTCCTATTTTTTTTCCTACCTCCTTTCCTGTCTACTCTACCTTGGCCTTCTCAGCGGCCTCCTTCTTCCTCTTCTCGACCAGCTACACCATCTTCAGCTTGGCCTCATCCTTCTTCTTTTGTGTGGTAGACTTGCTTCCACCCACTACCAAGTCCGTGGAGGTGTTCCACTCCACCGACCATTTATCCAATACCACATCTATGGCATCATCTGTGGCTAGGTATTGCAAATCGTACGACTTCTTCATAGGTTCCTTCCGCGCCAGGATTGAAATCCGTTGGAAATCAACTTTGAATTCAGCATAGCTCTGCAGGTTAGCATATACCACGGGTGACAAGCGTAGCTTTTGATTGATAGCCATCCTGATATTCATTTCCATAAGGATCCAAAAGATTTTTCTATCCCTCACGCGCTCCATGTCCTTGGTCGCCCATAGCAAAGCGTACTTCGCTGCTTCAGGAACGTCCGGTGCGATCAAGGGGAATTGGCTTTCTTCTGGTAGCTCCCACACTACGAGCACAATTGATAGCAAGAGCCACGCATAGTGGAACGTCTTTCTTTGCTCCTACACTTTGTGGCAGTTTTCCAGGAACTCACCGCGAAGGTAGTCAGATCAGTTAAACTAGAATCCTTCTACGCACTGCTGTGCGAGCACGACAACAGGTGCTGACACCTCGTCACTACGGTACTTCCACTTGACCTTCCCTACAAGGATCTCCATTGCCATCTCCATAGCGGGGTTGCAGATGCTAGAGATTGTGTACCCACACGTCTTCTTCACCAATTTGAACTTCTCTTTCATTGACTCTGCGAGCGCTAGCCTGCCACCCTTGTCACCAAAAACCATTGCTGTTTTTTTTCCTGTATACGGCAGGCGTTTGATGTGGTGAATCAACATATTGATGATGGGTATTGGCTCCTCCAGCCACAAACACCCATAATGAGCTAAGCACAACAGTTATTTGATGACTAAAACCGTCACAGGGGTGCGATTATAGTGTAGCACCCAGAGCAGGTTGAGTAATCCTTCCTTCTCTACTCCTCTGAGCCACTTCTGTAGCTCTAGTGTAGTCATCCCTGTAGTTGTGTCTATGATGCGACACATCAATTGTTCGGTCGCCAGGTGTGGGAACTTCTCATGGTTTTCCAAGTCCTAGTCTTCGAGCTTCAAAATCGACACTCGTGCCAAATGCAAACTGTCAAAGTGATCTCATCTGGTAGCAATGGGGTTTGTAGGGGAGTCTTACTTTCATCAATGTCCTTTGGGAGCTTGGACTTAGGCCTGCATGGAGGGACATGCTTTGGCAACCGTGTAATAGGGTCCTCACGCTGGGCTTCAACTTCCTCTATTTCCATTCCCACATCCTCATAGTCCATGGGGATGTCTTTGATATCCTCCTCTTCTTTCTCTAGGTTTATAGCCTTGCCTTTCTCCTAGGCAGTGGGCTTAGTTGGGTTTCATCTCGGAAATGCGCACACCAGGATGGCAGGCTACTTTCCCTTCTTGTCCTTCATGGTCTCCTTGGTTGGGGTTGGCTTTCGTCTCAGTGTTCTTAGGGATTTAGGGACCTCTACAAGTACTTCAGCTACTTCTAGGGTAGCTTCTTCGGCCCATTTCTCCATCTCTTGTGTCGGATCTTCTACGACTTGTTGTGTTTTGATAACATCTAGTGCTGATGACATAATACTCTTCATCAGTACTCACGACGTCTCAGGAAAGTTCGCAAATGCAGGAGTCTGTTTGAGGGCTTTGAAAAACTTTGGGTCCATAGGCATCTGAGAGATCAACAATTGAATACTAAAAATTCCAAGTGTTTCTTGCCGAACAACCACTTGTAATTTATAGGGAAATTTGAATTTGAATCCGACCTTTCCCCCCTAAATTGGTTCATTAATGCTAGATTGGCGGCAGATTTTCAAGGATCTAAGCCATAAATTTCGTCTTAAATGTCGGTTTCCCACTCCATTTTGCCTCACTTCTATCATCTTTTCATGAACATTGACCTTAATGGTCACTTTCTAGCTGACATGTGTGATTTCTTCCTGGGTAGCGTAGCTCCCTCTGCGTTGTCGCGGACCCAATGACACATTCTTGCTTCACACCATCTTCCAGTCGCGCAGCTCCGCAACTTGGGCAGTGTAGTTTATTGTCCCACACCTCCTTTCAGTTGCTTGGGGCACTAAGAATGTGCTACTTTCATTTAGTCACATGGTCGGACCATTGATGTATGGCTTCAAGTGAATGCCATTCACCTTTCCTGGTAAGGGTTCTCCACTTAACTTGACCAGCTGTACCGCTCCTCCTTCGGTAATCTCCTTAATAACATGTTGAGGGCCCCAAAGTCGGGTCAACAACAAGGGGGATACCCACCCGGTCCGGAACCTGGTTGGCAGCTCCTTGCCCGTTTGGAGTAGCGGGTCCGACTGGGGGTAATGGGACCAGTTTCCCAATGTGAAGGGTGTGTGTGTGTGTGTAGAGTTTGATGATATTAATCTAAAAGGTTTCTCTGAACTAGTCTTAATTCTAACAGCTAAATTACTTCTATACTAATGTGATCTAATGAAGGGAAACAATACATCTAATCTACGCTAACCCGGGGTGTTCTCTTTTGTTATGCGATCTAGAAAGATTTCTAACAACAGCTGGTAATAAAGATCATTCAACTGTTATCAGAATATAAATCGATAAAGATAAACCATTCTGCATAAGAAGTTAGGCAGAGTAGTTGTGAACAGCATATCGCATAATCAGTTTTCTATATGTCAAGCATAAATAAATGACTCCACCGTACAGAAGTGCCAAATGGTAATACAGACATTCATACAGTAACATATAAAGAACTCAGCTGTATATCACTTTGGGAATACCAGCAGAAGTTACCCCCAGTCGGACCCGCTACTCCAAACGGGCAAGGAGCCGCCAACCAGGTTCCGGACCGGGTGGGTATCCCCCTTGTTGTTGACCCGACTTCGGGGCCCTCAACATTTCTGGCGCTAGAAGGAGGGCACGAGCTATGAATGGCGCATAATTCAAAATCCAAATACCATTATGAGAGCAAATCACCCTCACCAACTTCCCTGACTTCTCCAGTATGACTAAACTCGGAACTAGAAATCGCTCGGACATCCACCGCTGCTATACACCCCGATACATCAGACCGTCCTATTATCGATCCCCCTGAAGTTCAAACGTTGATCCGTAAACTCCAGGGATTCTCTATTTTCACCCAGAAGTCTGATAAATCTAAAGGCAGCTTGACTTCGCAGTACAACCCTGCTCATCCCCTGACCCGATTGAAGAGTGAAAATTTTGGCATCCAGCCAACTGAAACCCCTCTCCCTACTAGGAAAAGAGCAAGGAAAGCACTTCCAGAGTCTGACAAAGAGACTCTTTCATCCACTTCGTCCATCTCAACTCCCTCTCCGCGAAGTCTACCACCCACGTCGTCACCTCAAAACACTCATCCATCTCCTACAACCCTTCCTCCGTAATCGTCGAAGGTCGTAACATCTCCATCTTCTCAACATCAAAGATCATCTTCTGCACTTTTGTTAACTAGTCACTCAGCGATGGCCCAATCTCCATGGAACAACCCTGGGGCAGTTTTAATGCCTCCACCCCTAAGTCCAATACCTGCCCATCCTGAGAAATGGTTGCCGAAATTCAATCCAGAAACAAGAATGCTAGCTGAAGAACATATCAATAATTTCATTCTTTCTGTTAATCTCAACGGAGTTACCAACGAAGATGCCGTGGTCTGACTTTTCCCCTATACAATGCAAGGGACAGCCAGGTCATGGTACTTTTCGCTGCCCTCCGGATCTATCACCAGCTGGGACATTTTTCAAAATCAATTTCTCACCAAATTCGGCGATGATAGATCGACAATGACACTAATCAACGATTTGTCCAATCTCAAATCTGAGGCTAGAGAACCCATTAAAGATTTTAACTTACGGTTCAACAAGATCCTCAACAAAATCCCCACTGCTTCTCAACCCAGCGAGGAAGTGAGATGTGAATGGTACATCACGGCCTTACCTTCAAACTTGGCCATCTTCGTAGATAGGGCGAGCAAGACAACCTTAGTCGAAAATTTGGCTGAGGCGTTGGCAGTTGAAAGACGCGTAGTAGCCCTGGAAAAGAGATCTATAATCGAAGAGCGTAAATCTAAGAAAATCTCTTTCAAAGAAGACACCAAGAAGAAGCAAACGAAAGATCCTTTCGACATGGAAGGATTACAAAAGGTATTAAAGGCCATGTCCAATGAGATGATTGATATAAGGAAACAAGTAGCAGAATCGTCCCCAAGAAAGCCTTTTAGGAGTTTTAAGAGAAATCCTCCTATGGAGACGAAACCACCCAACGTGGTCTCAAACGTGGAATCTGACGAAGAAGAAGAAGAGAGCACCATCGAAACACAGACCGACGATGAAGAAGTGGTGGAACTGCAAGGAATGTGGGATTTCATCCTCCCACAAGAGGAAGATCAAGAAGCACTTCCGGTCAGCACACGAAGCAGAAATCAACTTGATCCTCCCTAGAATATCCCAAAACAGAAGGGCGCAAGCCCTGCAGCAAAAGAAAGGGTCGCACCAAAGAAAAAAACTGCTAAAGCGACCTCTTTTAGCCCAGTCCAATCAGAGCAAACGCCTCCATCAAAGACACTAATAGTGTCGGATGAAATGGAGTATAACATCATCGATGACATGAAAAAGACTAGGGCTAATATCACCCTGTACGAGTTGAGCAAATTGAAACACCAACAGAAAATCATGATGAAAGAGTTACATGCCGTACCTACTACGCCTTTACCTACAGCCGTAGCTTCCCATAATATAGGAAGACCTCCAATCAACACGATTAATAAAATCGATCCAAATGACATCGCTTTGATTGGAGGGAGATCTAGATCTCATACTCCTCCTTTCCTCCTCACTTACGAAATCTTTAACAGAAACGTGCACAACTGCTTGGTTGATTCTGGTGCTTCAACCAATATTCTACCCAAGTCAATAGGTGCCAAACTCAACGTTCAACCGCAAAAATCCGCAGTGCGCATAATTCAACTTGATCGATCACAAGTCGAAGTGATAGGCGAACTGAATCAAGTGACCATAAGGCTGTCGTCTAACCCCAAGGTATGCCAAGTTATCGACATCCTAGTGGCTGACATCCCTGAATTTTATGGCCTGATTCTTAGCAGGGACTGGTCCGAGAAACTCCACAGATACTTTTCAACCGACTGGTCGCACATGTGGTTACCCTTCAATGGGAAACCAAATCAAATAAAGGTTGAACGAGAATTGCACCAAAAATACATAGTGACGGATTTAGAAGGAGAGAATGAAGCCATAGCATACAACAGCAGCATCATAGGCAACTACTCGGCAGAATCTTTCCTCGGAAATTTCAATGCTCACATATCACCATATTTAGAAAATTCAGTTTTGTCCCAAGTAGAAAACTTTTCCCAGACTGATGATTCAAAATGTGTTAGTTTCTTAGATAACCCTATAAATACTTCTTTATTTTGGAAATTATATTTTGATGGCTCTAAATCCAACGAGGGAGCGGGAGCAGGATGCGTTTTGATTAGCCCGGACGGAAATAAGACCATGCTCACATGCAGACTGGAGTTCGATTTCACGAACAACACAGCGGAATACGAAGCCTTGGTCCAAGGCCTATACAAAGCAATCAGCTGCAACATCAAATATCTTCAAGTCTTTGGAGATTCCGAGATCGTCGTCAAACAGGTACGTAACACCATACACTGCCTGTCTAGTCATTTAAAGCACTATCAATCTTTGGTACAAGATCTCACTGCACATTTTACAGCATTCAATATTTCGTCCATCCCGAGACTTCACAACGCAAGCGCAGACCTGTTAGCTAACGTAGCCTCCAGACTCATTCCCTCCGAAGACTTTAGTCCAGATAGGTTTTCGATAGAATTGATTTTTAAACCGTCTATCCCTGACAACATCACTAACTGGAGAGTATTCAACGACGACCCAGACATCATAAGTTTCCTCACCTCCGAGGGATCCTACTCAAACCAGATAATCGACGAAGACTGTCATGACCACCAGATACAACAAAATAGCACTGATAATGCTATACCCAAATCGGTGGTCAAACTAGAAGATTTATACGACTTAAAAAGTCGGTTCAAAAGGTTAGCTAACGCCAAACTTTACAGTTCGACTCTGAACTATGAATCAGTGAACCTAGGAACCGATGAGAAGCCGCAAAACGTTAATCTAGGCCAACGCCTGGCTCCTGAAGAAAAATCAGCATATATCCGTCTTCTACGACAGTACAGAAACGTCTTTGCCTGGAATTACGATGAGCTGAAGACCTACAACACTTCTATCATTCAGCACACTATCCCCATGATTGACAATGAGAAACCTGTCCAGCAGAAGCTCAGGAAAATCCACCCCAACTTGGAAAGTCAGATAAAAACTGAGCTGAATAAATTGTTGAGAGCCAGAATAATCTTCCCGGTCAGACATTCCAAATGGGTATCTAATATGGTACCCGTTAGGAAGAAAAACGGAGATATTAGAATCTGCATCGACTTCCGGAACCTCAACAAAGCCTGTCAGAAAGACAATTTTCCCCTCCCACCGATGGAGCAAATATTACAGGCAGTCGCAGGCTCAGAGTTAATGTCTTTCCTGGACGGATTTTCAAGATATAACCAAGTGTTGGTAAACCTAGATGATCAGTTAAAAACCACCTTCCGAACTAAATGGGGTACCTACGCGTATCGGAAAATGCCGTTCGGTCTGATCAACGTCGGCGCTACTTTTCAAAGGGCTATGGACATCGCTTTTAAAGGTTTAGTCAACAAATCGGTAGTGATTTACCTGGATGATATAACTGTGTACTCCAAGAACCGAAACGACCACCTCAAAGATTTGAAGCAAATATTTCAAAGATGTTTGAGGTATGGGATCTCGCTTAACCCGAAGAAATCTTTTTTCGCGTTGAGTGAAGGAAAATTGCTAGGATTCATAGTGTCCAAATCTGGCATTCACATTGAACCTGACAGAATCAAAGAAATTTCCGAGATATCCATGCCCCATAACAAAAAGACCATGCAATCTTTCCTAGGACAGATCAATTTTGTCAAAAGATTTGTCCCAGATTTTTCACGTATTATTTCTCCTTTACAAAAAATGATAAAAAATAATTCAAACTTTAAATGGGGTCTAGACGAGCACGAAGCGTTTAACTTAATCAAACAAGCCATCATCAATGCTCCATCTCTAGCAACCCCAAACTTTTCAGAGCCTTTTGTCTTATACACGTTTGCCTCAGAGAATTCTTATGCTGCAATCTTGACTCAAGCGAATCAAGAAAAGGTAGAAGCTCCGATCGCATTCTTTAGCTCAAACATACAAGGTGCTGAGCTGAAATATTCGGACGTAGAGAAACAGGCATATGCCGTTTTTAAAGCGATTAAATATTTCAGACCATTCTTGCTAAAGGCCCACACCAAGGTCATAGTACCGTTCCCAGCGGTAAGAAATCTCCTGATACAGAAGGATGTGGGCGAAAAGAGAGCGAATTGGATCACCACCTTGCAAGAATACGACCTGGAGATCAAGCTGGCACACATCGTTCGAGGCCAAGGCTTCTGCAAGATGTTAGCTGGAGCATCGTAAATCCCTGAAGAATCGTCTGAAGAGGTACACGCGTATGAGGTAAGCCTAAACGACGCAGAATCATTATATGCTGACATCATTTATTTCCTAAAGAACGGGCATGCTCCATTTCACCTGGATCACATCAAGAAGAGAGCCCTGAGATTAAAAGCCAAACAATACCAACTCGTGAATGATGTCCTGTTTAAAAGAAATTATGATTCTGTACTTCTTAGACGTCTTGAGAAAACTGAAGCCAAAAAGGTTTTGCAGGAACTCCACGATGGACCAGCAGGTGGACACTATGCTGGAGAAGCCACCGCGCACAAAATCTTACGTGCAGGATACTACTGACCCACGTTGTTCAAAGACTTGTACAATCACGTAAGAAAATGCCAAGTCTGCCAGACTGCTGCAGGAAAACAAAAGAAGTCATCCATGCCACTGCAGCCGATTAACATCGAACAACCGTTCAGCCAATGGGGCCTGGACATAATAGGTGAGATCATTCCTCACTCCTCTAAACAGCATAGGTATATCCTCATGGCAACTGACTATTTTACTAAATGGGTAGAGGCAGTCCCTCTCAAGACAGCTAACTCTGAAAATATTATTGAATTCATAGATCAGTTTATCATTACTAGGTTTGGATTGCCAGCGGCCTTAATATTCGATAATGCTTCATATTTTTCTGGAAATACCATGACTGAGTTCGCGCTCAAAAGAGGGTTCAAACTGAAGTATTCTGCCAACTACTATCCGCAAGGTAATGGGTTGGCTGAATCAACGAACAAGAACCTAATCAGGATTATCAAAACGACAGTCGACCAAAACCAAAAGAATTGGCATAAAGCGTTAGTAAACGCCCTATGGGCAGACAGAATTACAAAGAAAGCCTCTATCGGCACTTCTCCCTTTAATTTAGTTTACGGGAGAGAAGCAATTCTTCCTACCCACTTAGTCATTCCCTCCTTGTCCTTAGTACAATACATTGATGAAGTATCCACTTCTCCCTTACAACTAAGGCAAACGGAAATAATCAAGCTAGAAGAACAACGAGAACAGGCCAAGAAAACCCATGCTCACCACCAAGCGCTGATAAAATCCTCTTTTGATTCGAACATAATGACCAGAAAAAACTTTCAGATGGGAGATTTAGTTTTGAAGTGGGATAAGGCACATGAAGAAAAGGGCAAGCATACGAAATTCCAGAAGCTGTGTCTTGGTCCTTTTCAGATTGTAGAGGTCATAGACCCGTCGACTTTTGTGTTGCAGGACTTGACAGGCAGAAGAGATTCTCTGCCTGTAAATGGAAAAATCCTCAAAATGTATTTTCCATAGAAGGTTATCCTTCTAATTTTTGTAGGATAATTTTAGTTTTATTTTAGTTTTTTTTTTTTTTTTTATATAAATAAGGTTGGTTGTGAATGATCATAAATTGTATTTATGAAGAATATGCCATTTCTCTATCAGATTTTGATTTCACTTGTATAAATAGTAAAACTTTTCGAAAAAACTGACTTTTATTATTGACAGATAGAGTTAACTTTAGCCTGAATATGATGTCAGTTTCAACTTCACAAAGAAATCTGGGATGAAAGTAACTTTTGGCAAAAAATTTGTTTTATTCCAACGCAATGAAAAGTATCATCAATAGCAAAATAAGTATTCTCTGCAAAACTGTTGTTCTTAAACTCTATTATTGTCGTCCAGAGCTTTCTTAAGGAAAAACAATGTCTTCCTCCCTGTTAAGGAAAATCGCAGCATCCAGAGAAACAATCCAAGAAAATACTACATCTCAAAGAATAAGAGGTCTCATCACGAGCCGGCTTATCATGATCACAGATATTATAACTTGCTGACTTTGCCACTACTGTCTATCAAAACAGGGCAACGACTCAAGATTGTTGCAATCAAAAGACAAGGGGTCTCATCGCGAGCCAGCTTGTTCAGCAAAAGTGTAAATCAAGTGAATGACTGTGTCATAATTTGGCCACCAAACCAAGACATTGTTCTTTAGAGAATAAAAAAGTTAAAAAAGAAAGAAAAGTGTCAAAAGGATTTTTCTCTGGAATGTTGTAAATAAATTCAAGCAGGAAAAAGGATCATTGCTAGATAATATGGTAACCCTGTCGAGGCTATGGACGCTTGCGGGCAGCAGAGGCTCTACCTACGACAAATGAGCATACTTTACAAAGCCAGTACGCAGAGAAGACCTTATTTTGTCTTTGAAAAAACTGAGTAATGTCTAGGTGTGAATACAAAAAAATAACCCAGAGGAAGCAAGCAATCGGAATGAAATAAAAAGTTGTGAACGAAACATCATTTGACAGGATAAGGGGTAATACTCTATTCGTCCATAACAAAATTTAGACATAAGAAAATTTTTTCTGTTTTGGAAGTGAAAATGCAATAAGACAAGCAGAGATAACTGGTTCTTCACAGTGAATCGCCATTGTTGTGGTCACCAACAACCCCCCCTCTTTGCTTAATATTAGCAATAACGTCGAGCAAAGGGGGGACCCTGAAGAAAAAATCCCAAAAAATATTTTGTTAAAATTTTTGTATTTTTCTCCCTAAGGCTTAAATCGCATCGCAAAGAAAGGTCGAAGCATTACTTAAAGCGCGAGAAGTAAAACTATGAAAAAGCGACGCGAAGTTCATCGCGTCGCATGCATCTCAAGCGCGCTCTAAAAAGAGGACCTCCAAGAAACGCCGATCGCCGATATGCGACATCGCACATCGCAAACGTCACGCTATGGCACCATGAACCATTGAATAAAATCTGCGATCTGCGATGACTGCGATCTGTGATATCAGTAAACTGCGATCTGCGATATCAGTAAACTGCGATCTGCGATATCAGTAAACTGCGATCTGCGATCTGAAAAGACTCATCACACGATAAACCCAAAGACCAAGCGTGCGCCTTAAAGGAAAATTAATGACCGCATGCTTGAGTATCAAGGAATGATTGCATCGCATTTATCGAAGAGTCAAGTCATGATGCATGTCAAGATTATGCATTCATTAGAGTTTAATGCTTTTATGTCAATCTTTTCATTTCCCTTCTTCTTTGCGTAGACTGCAAGACACGCAACTGATACAAATCTATATGCAGGAAACATCTGAGAGAAAGGGGAAAGCGCCAATCAAATAGCAGAGAGAAGATTCCTCCGCAAACGAATGCCGCATGCAGCAGGACCGTGGATTCCAGACTATCAGGCAACCGACATTGATGAAATTAGACTATCTAGGACTCAGAGTCAAAGGCGCACAAAAGCAGTGTGTTCACAAAAGATCTTGAGGCTCAGACTGGGTAAAGTAGAAAGAGAAATGCAAAAGAAGGAGGACGCTCCAGAAAAGCCTGGAACAAAGAGCGGAAACAATTCCCGAAACAGGGGATTGTCCATACAGCGTGACTCCTAACCCACTCAGTCGTTCGCACGACCGGAAACCGAAACAGCAATAGCAAAATCAGTTCGAGAAGAACCTGGGTTGTGCTAAGTATACACGCGGCGAATACACCCAGCTAGAGAAAGGTTTTCGAAAATATCTTCTGGTCTGTCAGAAGGAGGTGCCAACTCTTGTCATTTCCACTTTTATCTCCCGAGTAAAAGAAGAAGGCAGCCAGCTGACTCTTCCCAGGAAAGCGTTGCGCAGTTGACAACACTAAAGAGAATATACAGAAACGGTCAGAAATTAGATTTAAAGTTTTAGAAATAAATTTGCTTTTAGTAAAGGGCGGTCATTTGAAGCCGATTCCCTAGATTCGTGTAATTAATATCAATTAGCTAGTAGTATTTAACCCTTCTCATGGCATTTGGAGAAGGGTCCGAAAATCTGTCAAAAAACTTATCCTCAGAACATGCACTTCTGCACCCTCAGAGGAGGTTTTTGATGAATGGATGGATCGAGATTTATTTATGTTTGCATTTTAATGTTTGTTACTGATGTTGCACTTCTGTACTCTTAGCAGATATTAGAAACAAGTAGAAGTAAATCATTATTGCTTGAAGTTTATTAGTGAAATCAGTCATAAATGGTACTTTTATCTCTTGACTAAATTCTGCTAGTATCCCCAAAGTGATATACAGCTGAGTTCTTTATATGTTACTGTATGAATGTCTGTATTACCATTTGGCACTTCTGTACGGTGGAGTCATTTATTTATGCTTGACATATAGAAAACTGATTATGCCATATGCTGTTCACAACTACTCTGCCTAACTTCTTATGCAGAATGGTTTATCTTTATCGATTTATATTCTGATAACAGTTGAATGATCTTTATTACCAGCTGTTGTTAGAAATCTTTCTAGATCGCATAACAAAAGAGAACACCCCGGGTTAGCGTAGATTAGATGTATTGTTTCCCTTCATTAGATCACATTAGTATAGAAGTAATTTAGCTGTTAGAATTAAGACTAGTTCAGAGAAACCTTTTAGATTAATATCATCAAACTCTACACACACACGCACACCCTTCACATTGGGAAACTGGTCCCATTACCCCCAGTCGGACCCGCTACTCCAAATGGGCAAGGAGGCGCCAACCAGATTCCGGACCGGGTGGGTATCCCCCTTGTTGTTGACCCGACTTCGGGGCCCTCAACATAACATAAGGCCCTAACCAATGCATCCTAAATTTTCTGGGGAATTTATCAAAATTACTATCATACAACAAAACTAGATCATTTACCTTAAATGTGTGTAGCTTGATGTGTTGATCATGCCACGCCTTTTCACGCTAATTTTGGACCTGTTGGTGAAACAAAACCAAAAATCTTTCTTCTTCAAGCTCATCCAACTGCGCGAGCCTCTCTTCCAGGGCTCTGCGATCCATCATACATGTGAGCACTACTATGCATAGACTAGGCACCATGTATTCCATAGGCATTACGGCTTCCACACCATAGACAAGCCTAAAAGGGGTTTGTCCCGTTAGCTTCTTGCATGTTGTTCGATAAGCCCACAATACTGCAGGTATGTGTAGGTTCCAATCACTTCACTAAGCATTGCAGACCTTGGTCAACACGTTTCCAAGCACTTTTCTAAATGCCTCCACCATCCCGTTAGCCTGTGGGTGATAAGGTATGCTCTTCTAGTGATCAATTTGTTGAACGCTTCCAGGCCTTGGACTAGGCACTGCGCACTACACCCGCCAGATGGTGGGGTATGCACAAGGTAAGCTTTGATGATTGGCATAAATGTAGGAGGATGATGAGAACATGATTTGGGAAGCCTGAAATGACACTGACAGATAGGTATGATGGGTAGAATGATCTGTGTGTGCATCTGGCCAAATGGACGCAAGCTTATGGAGAAAAGCCCCAACCTGAGTGGGTGCACCTGTTCTCTCATACCCTAGATGTTATCCTAATGAATTGGTATATAGGTTAGGGCTGCACGAAGGTTGATCGCATACTTTCATGAAGGTATGGCAGTGTGTTGTGCAGATTCCTCAATTATCCTAAGTGCATAATAAAGGAACTTCATACACAAAAATATCCAAACCCATCAACAAAACAAATACATAGAAATTGTAGAATAACTCCTTTTATTAATATCTTTCAAGTATTACAAACTCTGTTCACCCTGCGCACATAGCTGTAGGGGTCCGTGAACTCAGTTGTAGACTTCTACCCTATGCCTCTACACACTCAGCTGCAGAGCCTCTACCTATGCTACAACCCAAGGCTTAGACTTCTTTCTCTAAAGCTATGACTCACTTACATGTTCTATCGATCCATCTCTATCTCTAACTACTTAGAGCTTAGCTCTTTTTATACAATCCCATGGTCCGCGGACCATGGGCAGATCTCTTACAACTGACTTTGCTTTACAAAAATAAGGGTGGACTACCCTTTGTGACACATAATACCTTCATGCTCCGTGAGCACAAAATTCAGATTCTTTACAATAATATTACAAAAACTTGACTTAAACATGGACTTTTAGCCCCAAAACTTCCCTTTGGGGATCCTGCTCCCAACAACAATGCTTTGCTTTTTCTGTTTTTGCATCACCTTCCTCAATGACATGTGTCTTGGAGAATTTGGTATCTACGGATAAATACTAATTCCCTAGATAAATAGCCATATCTAGAACAACAGTTTAAAACACTTTAGCCTTTTCCTATAAGCAATAGATAAGACAAAGAATATGAGAAGACCTACTTGTAGTTACGCTTTCCTCTTGTCTCCTTTGTATTGATCCTATCACTCCATCCCGTACTTAACATGCTTGAGAAGTACCTATAAATGCCAACAGAAGACAAAGAACCAATCAAAGAAAAAGATCTATTGGATACAAGTAAATGGAATCAGATACATTCACACATTTAAGCATCATATAACAAGATAAGCATATGGGAAAAGGTTCAAATACTTTATTGAATAGAGGAAGGACTTACAACCATCGAGTATGATTCGAAGTCACTCCTCCAGTTTGGATCCCATCCACATCACATCAAAAGCATGACAAACTTGTAGCATAACAATACTTGTCTCAAAGTCAATTCTCATAGCAACATTATCTCCTTATAATACAACATAGTCTAGCCCTTGATCACTTAGATGAGTGTTCAATTTATAGGAAGATGAAGGAGGTTATGTCATAAATGGGGGTATTGAATGGCCTTCCATACTTAGAATTAGTTCCATGGAGGAAGGGATGAGAGGATATGATGCATCTTAACTCATTCCTCACCCATTTTTGAGCTCATAGGAGTTGATAGGTGAGGGAAACTTCTATATGACTCCAAGAGATAAGAATATTCCCCAAACCCTATGTGAATTTTGCTCAATCTCGCCCAGCGCAGGTGAAAGAGGGCCTAAGTCCTTTGCAGAGCACCCTAGAATGGACTCAACTGCTCTGCAGCGCACCCTTACATGGGCCGACCTTGCTAGTCCCTTTAGAGGCCATTTCAGGATGTCTTCAAGTCATGAAACTATCTAGGAAGGAGGCATTCAAAAGCGTGACTTGTTTTGGGCATGTAGCAACTAAAATTATGGTTTGATGAGCCCTAAAACACTGATCTAGATGATGGGAGTGATGTGCCCAAATGGATCTATAACAACATGTATTTTGTAGCTTGCCTAAAAAGGACAACATATATCGGCACAGACAATATCAGGCAATTAAGATTGAAAGCTTTTCTGAAATGACTTTGGATCGTGAGAAAGGTTTAATGAGATACTCAATGTTAACTACCCATAACTTGGAAATTGATTGGCTCTCCCTGGGCCGCTAAATATTTATTAACCTATCAATTCATTCATTTTTGTATTTAAAACACAATTATTTCACACGCTTACCACTCTTATTCACATATCACAATCTTTAAATGGATACAATATAGCGTTGTGCTTTCTATAAGGCGAAATACGATTGTGATTGTCGCAATATTGCATTTCGCAAATCGTTAATGGGTGTTGTAGTGGCATAGCTTAATTACTTGCGAAGTTTGCAAAGTGGGATTTGCGAAATGACAAGTGCTTATAATCAAGATATCGCAGCAGGAGGTTTGATTGCGCATCGCAAATTTTTAAAGGTATTTTACAATAGTCACATGGAAAAGCGCGATTTGCGATTTGCAATGAGGATCTTATCCTTGGGTTCTTTTGCAAGATTTTTCAAGGCAATTTCTTAAAGTTAGGTTTTATTATCCTAAGACTAAAATTTTAAAAAGGGTCCCCATTTATATCTCTAACCTTAGCTATTGTTATTTATAAATGGGGGGGTTGTTTCATTGTACAACAATTGGCGATTCACTTGGGAGAACTAGCTATCTCTGAGTAGTATTCTAAAAATTCTAAAACTTTCAAAGTAATTAGAGTTATAGGAATAATAATAACATGAGTTATAAAGTAAACAACATTTCTCTAGAATCATCATCACTTACTCAATTTATTTATTCAACTACTTTACTGTTGTAATGATATAACTGCAAATGTTTGCGTCAGTCATTAATAAGAGTTAAAGTGATATAGCAGGTGTTTTCTACATATTAGTTTTTTGGTGTTTACTCATTTATCACAGATAGAGCCTCTACTACCAGTAGGCGTTCATAGCCTCAACAAGGTTATAGCTTAACCAACAATGATTCATTGTCCCATCTAAAGAAATTTTCAAATTTCAAAATAATATTCACTTGCTTTGAATGTCACTTGGATCTTGTCCCTTTTTCCTTTTTAATATAATCTTTTCTTTTAGATTTCTTAAAAGACATCATCTAAGCTTGGTAACCTAATAATGACAATGTCATTCACTAGTTGTAACTAAACTGAACAAGCTAGCTCTTGATGAGACGCCTTGTCTTCTGATCGATGAGATCATTGGCTATTACCCTATTTTGATATGCAGTATTGGTAATATTAGTTTAATTATTTCCCTATGACCATGGTAAGCAAGCTCGCAATGAGACATTTTATCTTCTAAGTTTTGTATATTTTAGAATTACACTCTGAAAAAGGAGAATTTTATTAGATGGGGTGAATCATTGGCTCTTTTGAGAGTTTTGGATGATAATGATAGAGTTTTAAGATACTCATCTGCAGAAAATCCTTACTAGGTTAAAGATTCTTTTCTTCATTGATAACAAAACATTCATACTCTAAAAAGATAAGAGTTTTTTCATCGAATATTTTTTTTTTAGCAAGATCAAGTTTTTCCAAAGAAATCAGGTTTTCTTTGGTACTCAAATGTCCTAATTATTTCTTTTAACTTTTACTTACTTATAGAAGCGAAAAACCAGAAATATTATCAAAGATTTTATTTTGAAAAGCCAAAAGTAAATAGTGCTTATCCTTTATTTTCCTAATAATTTTAAAGGCGATATAATACAAAATTGGAAGAGTCTATTTTCTAACAAAAGTATTTTTTCAAGATTTTCCCATTAATAGGCAAATAATCCTTCTTACCTGATAAATCTTGTAAAACAAACGTTGATTGTCCAATTTTCTCAATAATTTGAAAAGGGCCAAGCCATAGTCTTTGAAATTTGGTGTGTTTACCTTTTTCCTCGTGTGCCTTGTCCCATTTCAAAACTAAATCACCTACTTCAAAAGTTTTTTAACTGGCAGAGGTTGTATCAAAAGAGGCTTTGACCAATTGTTGATGATGGAAGTGGGTTTCTTTGGCCTTTTCTCGTTTTTCTTCAAGCTTAAGAATCTGAAACTGTCTAGCTTGGAGAGAAGAACAAGGGTTTTCATCGATGAATTGCACTAGGGAAAGAGATGGGATTGCTATGTTTGTGGGAATAACAAATTCTTTTCCATAAACTAAAGCAAAAGGAGAAGAACTGATAGATGCCTTCTGTGTAATTTTGTCTGCCCATAGAGCAAATGTTAATGCTTTGTGCCAATTCCTATGATTTTGGTCAATAGTCCTTTTGATAATTTTGATGAGGTTTTTGTTCATTGATTCTACTAATCCATTACCTTATGGATAATAGTTGGCTGAATATTTTAGCTTAAAACCTCACTTTAGAGCAAATTATACCATTGCATTTCCAAAAAAGTAAGATGAATTATCAAACATTAAAGCTGAGGGTAAGCCAAACTTGGTAATTATGTACTAATCAATGATGTCTGTAATGCTTTCTATGTTGGCTATCCTGAAGGGGATAGATTCTACCCATTTTCTAAAATAATCAGTAGCTGTAAGGATGAATCTATGTAGTTTGGAAGAGTTAGGAACAATCTCATCAATTATGTCTAATCCCCATTGTTCAAATGGTTGTTGGATGTTTACTGGTTGCAAAGGGAATGTTGGCTTCCTTTCTCTTCCGGCTGTAGTTTGATAAGTTTTACACTTTCTTGCATATTCATGTGCATCCTTAAATATTGTTGGCCAATAATATCCTGCATGTAGGATTTTGTGAGCTGTGGTATTTCCTCTAAAATGTCCTCCAATAGGTCCATCATGTAATTCATGCATGACCTTTTCAGTTTCAGGTTTCTCCAAGCATCTTATTAATACTGAATCATATTTTTTTCTAAACAATACATCATTGAATAATTCATACTAATTTGATTTCAACCTTAAAGCACGCTTTGTTTTATAATTAAGATGCATAGGATCATGTTCGTTCTTTAAATAAAATTTCAAATCAACATATTGTGATTGTGTATCACTGAGGATTACCTATGATATTTGTACTTGATTACCTTGACCTTCTTTTGGTGATAACTGGGAAGCTCCTATTAACATCCTGCAAAAAACCTTGGGCCCTAATAATTTTAGCTGGATGGATTTCTACATCATATTCTTGACGTGCAGTAACCTAATTGGCTCTTTTATCCCCTACTTCTCTTTGGATTAATAATTGTATTATTGTAGGGTAGGGTACTATTATCTTTGTATGGGCTTTAAGAAGAAACAATCTAAAATGTTTCAAGGTTTTAAAAATAGCAAATGCTTGTTTCTCAACAGTTGAATAATTTAACTTGGCACCTTGCAAGTTAGAACTGAAAACAGAGATGGGTGCCTCGATATTTTCATCATTTAGTTGTGTTAGAACTACTACATATGATGTATCAGATGAAAAAGTATATAATACAAAAGGTTTGAGAAAGTCAAGAGTTTTTAGCGAAGGAGCATTAATAATGGCTTTTTTAATCAACTGAAATGACTCCCTTACATGTTTTTCCTATTTGAAAACTACGTTTTTTCATATCATTGTTTGAAGGGGTAGGACAATCTATGAAAAGTCTAGAACAAATCTTTTTACAAAATTAATTTGGCCTAGGAATGATTGCATGGTATTTTTGTTATGTGGGAGAGGAATCTTTTCAATCTCTTGGACTCTATTGGGACCAATGTAAATCCCTTTCTTGGACACTATAAACCCAAGGAGTTTGCCTTCCAGTAAATAAAAATAAGATTTTTTTGGATTTAAGGAAATGCCATATTTCCTGCATCTTTCAAAAATGTGCTTCAGGTCACTTAAATGATTGTTCCTATCCTTAGAAAAGACTGTGATGTCATCTAAGTAAATAACAACTGATTTATTAATTGCATCTTTAAAATAAACATCCATAGCATGTTGAAATGTGGCACCTGCATTAATGAGTCCAAAAGGCATCTTATGATAGGCGTACGTTCCCCACTTGGTCCTGAATGTTGTCTTTAATCTGTCATATAGTGTTGGAAATAATACTGAGAGGGGGGGGTGAATCAGTATTATCAAGTTCTTTTAACAAATCTTCCTTATTTATACTTTGAATTATTTTTGCATATCAGTACCATAAAATAATGAGCATGAACAAGAAAAACAGAGTCACACCAAAGAACACCAGATGTAAGGTGGAAACCCAATGTGGGTGAAAACCACCTGCTACAATATGTCTCTATCTTCTTTCAAATTAGAAACTCCTTTAACAATGATTTTGTATTGGTGCAGTCCTTTACCAGTACACAGGCTGCAACCTGCATAGAGCTACAACTCTCTCTTGTTTTCCAGTCTTTCCTGGAAGGGAGCTACAACCCCCTACTTCTTTTCTTACAAGGACCACTTTTCATAAATTTTCAAACTAGATCCATAAGCATCAAATGATCATCAAGTACATGTAAATTACACAGTCAACTGCAGTAATCAGATCAACAGTAACAGAACTAACCCAGAACACCTTATCAATAGAAAAATTCAGTAAACAAAAGATCTTAAGACAGATACGCAGTTTTCCTTTCTCTGGCCTGAGTCGCTACGCACTTCACCTTCTACTTCCCTGCGTATACCCGCAGAGAACCTTCTGCTGCACTGCGTACCCACGCACTGCTTCTTCAATCGCTCTGCGTACTGTTACTGTAGATACGCACCCAGAGACACTATCGCGCCGCGTACTATTACTGTAGGTACGCACCCAGAGACACTATCGCGTCGCGTACTATTATTGAATCCACGCACTCAAAGAAACTATCGCGCCGCGTACTTTTGCTGTGCGTACGCACCTGAACCTTTGTCTCTCTACGTACCCACGTAGTTCTCCTTCTTCTGCTCTACGTACCCACGCAGTACCCCTTCTTCTGCTCTGCGTACCCACACAGCTCTCCTGTTTCTGCTCTGTGTACCCACGCACCTGTACCGTTAATCACCTGCGTACTTCTGATTAGGGCCGAATTGGTAGTCCACCAGTGTGGCACAGTTAGTCAGATGCCCAGATCTGATCATGCGCTCGAGAGATCACCCTTCATAGATTCGCTTTCAACTTCACTTACATATAGATCAAGCTTTTAAGACAATAACCCAATATTTCAGATCTTAAGATATTCAATTGCAAAAGATACTTAGCCAAGTGATCTCCTTTGCTTTATATAGGCAAGCTCCTCCTAAAATCATGGATCAATACCATAGATAACCAATACAAGGGGCCCAAAAACATGGGGCTCAATAATAATAACAATACCACGGGCCAAAACCATAGAATCAAGAGCGGCGGGCTAAATACCACGGGCCAAACATAGGAAACCCCACGTGAATGCGCTTCTCTGCCTTGAAGTAAGTGAAACTGGGGGTACGCACCTTCTAAACGGGTGACCTGCGTGTCTGGGCGCGGTCCCTTCACGGTGTACCTGCGTGTATGCATCTTCTGAACTGTTCTCCTACGTACTTCTTAATTTTCAATATTTTGAGAGCCTGATCAGAGCATTGCCACTTGAGGGTGTTGCCATCAAGTACAACATCTGTAACATAGAGCCATATCAGAATCATAATGCCAACAATCTCCCCCTTTGGACTTGATGGCAACCTCAAAATCTTCAGCTTCATTCTCCCCCTTTGACATCAAGGGCAAAGGGTTATGCTCCCCCTGAATATGAACCAGATCTGCAAAGAAGAACCATAATCCAGCAGACACCATAAATGACCATGAAAGAGATAGAGACATATTGCAGCTATATTCAGACCAGCTTCCATGATCTCCTTCTGTACATTCTCCATAATGCCAACAATGCATTATATGCTCCCCCTGAACCTGTGCCGCAACCCAACACATGTACGCATATCCCCAGATGAACCATGCGTACAACCATCAATCAAAAGAGTTTCAATAAGATGATGCATCAACAACCCCCAGCTTTTGCCTGAGGTATTCAAAAGTCTCCCTGGGCAATGGTTTGGTGAGTATATCAGCAACTTGTTCCTTAGAAGGAAAATACTCCAACTTGACCTTCTGTTCAAGCACTTGTTCTCAGAGAAAATGATTCTTAATTGGTATGTGCTTGGTTTTTGAATGCATGACTGGGTTCTTTGAGATGCTGATTGCACTTGTGTTATCACATAAGATGGAGAAAGGTGGTGTACAAGTGATTTGAAAATCCTGCAAGGTCTGCATCATCCAAAGGAGTTGAGTGCAGCAAGATGCAGCAGCAACATATTCCGCTTCAGCTGTAGACAAGGCAATCGAACTCTGTTTCTTGTTGAACCAAGATACTAATCTAGAACCCATAAAGAATGCACCACCACTTGTGCTCTTCCTGTCATCCATGCTTTCGGCCCAATCTGCATCTGTATAAGCATGAAGTGTGAGATCTGTATCTCTAGCATACCATAAGCCATAATTTTGAGTCCCTTGAAGATATTTGAAAATTCTCTTCACTGCCTGAAGATGAGTTTCCTTCGGATTTGCCTGAAATCTTCCAACTATTCCAACTGCATGCATGATGTCCGGTCGGGTACCTGTCAAATAAAGTAAACTTCCAATCATAGATCTGTAGGTTGGTTGATGCACTGCTGCAGATTCATCATTTGCACTGAGACTACATCCTGTGACCATGGGTGTACATACTGGTTTTGCATCTTCCATGCCATATTTCTTCAAAATCTATTTGAGATACTTGGTTTGAGACAAAAAGATCCCTCCTTCTTTTTGTTGGATTTGCAAACCAAGAAAATATGTCAGTTCTCCCAGCAAGGACATTTCGAATTCTTTCTGCATCACCAAGGCAAAGCTTTGACTCATAGCTTCTTCATTGCTGCCAAAGATAATGTCATCTACATACACAACAAGTATTAGCAATTTGTCATTTTCAAATTTTATATAAAGATTGCTATCTGCTGATCCTTTTGAAAAACCTTGTTGATGAAGATATTTGTCCAAATGATAGTACCAAGCCCTTAGAGCTTGTTTGAGACCATAGAGAGCCTTTTTCAATCTGCATACAAGATTTGGATCATTTCCAAGAATGAACCCATCTGGCTGCTCAATGTATACTTCTTCTTCCAAGTCTCCATTTAGAAAGGCTGATTTCACGTCCATTTGAAATACTTTGAAGTTTTGAAAGCTTGAGAGAGCAAGGAACATTCGGATGGCTTCAAGTCTTGCAATAGGAGCAAAGGTTTCTTCAAAGTCTATTCCTTCTTGCTGTGCATACCCTTTACAAACCAGTCTGGCCTTGTTTCTAATTACTTCTCCATTTTCATTCAATTTATTTTTGAAGACCCATTTTGTTCCGATAACATTCTTATCCTTTGGTCTAGGGACCAGCTCCCAAGTGTTGTTCTTTTCGATCTGCTCAAGTTCTTCATCCATTGCTTTCACCCAACATTCATCTTTGCATGCCTCTCTCACATTTTGTGGTTCAGTAGAGGAGAGTAATGCCAATAGCTTGAAACTTCTGCAACTGTTCTTCTTGTTTGTACACCTGCTTCTTTCTGCCCCATAATCTGAGATTCTGGATGATTCTTCTAAACATATCTGGATGGAGTCTTTTCTTCTATTCTTGTCTGCTCCTCTGGTTCTTCTTCAGGTTCTTCTTCTTCATCATTCTGTCTTTGAGGTTAGCCTTCATCTTCTTCGATGTCTTCATGATGTACTTGCCTAGGAATGTATCCCTTCTCATCAACCACTACATCAATGCTGTCAACAATTCTGCCAAGTCTTTTATTGTAGCATTTGTATGCTTTGCTATGTGGAGAATAACCAAGAAGAATGCCTTCATCTGCTCTAGGTTCAAGTTTGCCAAGTTGCTCATCAGTATTCTTAATATAGCATTTGCTCCCAAAGATTTTGAAGTGCTTTACCGAAGGAGTCTCACCACACCAGAGCTCATGAGGGGTTTGAGTGCTGTTCACCCGGACATTTGTTTTGTTGAGAATAACAACCGCAGCATGTGCAGCTTCACCCCAGAAAGTTGCGGGAGTTCCTGATTCATCAAGCATAGCACGAGCCATTTGTTGGACTATTCTGTTCATTCTTTCCACAACTCCATTTTGCTGAGGAGTTCTAGCTGTAGAGAATTCTCTTCTTATCCCATGTTCTTCACACAAATCGAAAAATTCATTTGAGGTAAACTCCCCACCTCTGTCGGATCTGAGGCACTTAATTTTGTGTCCTGATTCATTTTCAACCAAGGCTTTGAAGGATTTGAATTTTTCGAATGCTTCATCTTTGTGCTTCATAAGTCCTAACCAAACAAACCTGGAGAAGTCGTCAATGAATAATATCAAGTATTATTCTCCTCGAGGTGTCCTTTTCCTGAATGGACCACATGTATCTGTATGTGTTGTAGGGAAAAGTATCCGACTCGGATGACCCTAACCCACTCTAAGGGTGACAGTTCCTTAGCAACAACTGTAAAACAAACTACTGAAGGTTTACTTCTTTATGAAAGCAAAAGAGGATGGAGAAAGCACTAACCATTGCCTTGCGCTTAATGTCGAATCCAAACTCTCCTCTTTGGCCGCTTGCTCCTAGCTCTTTGTCCTTCTGCTCGCCCAGTTGCAATGAGATCCTGCACAATGACAAAGAAGGAAACTACAAGAGGCATGCAATCATAACTGGTTCATGGATTAGTGTAAACCAAACATGCAATCATCACAATACATAATTGAAACAAGAGCACATAGAAGAACCTCAATAGCTTTTATTAATGAAGAAATAAAGGTTCTAAGAGGATTACAACCATTGCAGGCTCCAACCCAGCAACACCTCCCAGCAGAAAGAATTGCTCTTCTTCACCTCTCTCAAACAATCACCCAATAACTCAAGAATGAAACCAACAGCATATCATTACTTTGCACAAAATTCCAGCCTCCCGAGCTCATAGGAGAGAGCTCAATATATAGATGAATTGAGAAAGGATGAGTCAGCTTGCAACTGATGTGTAGCTGCCTTGTGTCCTCTCTCTCTTCAGTTAATCTTCAGTTGATCTTCAGTTCTTGAGTCCACTTGGTGAACCTTGCTTCACTTGGAGAAACAAAGCCTCTGACTCATCACAAGGCGAAATACCTGACCCAAGTGTCATTTTTGGAAGATTCCAAAGCAATGACTCACTGTGCCACATGTCCAAACTCGCCCAACGCAGGTGGGCTTTGTTCTACCTTCTTTGCAACGCAGGTACACCATGGAGCAGTTGTGTTTCAGCGCAGAAGCCTAGTGGAGCACCTGCTTTGATTTCAGGATTGCTTGTTTTTGAGTGTTTTCAGGTGGAGAACTGATCTGAGAGCTGTTGGTTTGCTGACCTTGTTCCTCTAGGGGTAGGAACATCATGTTTAGGGAACTTTGAATCCCTTGGATTATTGACAATTCATGCTTATTGCTGTAAGGCACAAAATTGTCTATAACAGATGCCCCCTAAAGTATGAGGTCGTTTATCGGGTGAAATGCTTTATTGAGAGGATCCGAAGTTCATTCAATCTGCTGAGAAGTGTCCTGTAATAAGATACAATACAATACATTATTTTTCATACATTTTTCATGATCTAGCTGAGGCGGGCATTCCCATGCTTAGCTTTATAAATACATTTTGGTACATAGAACAGACGATCGTCTGATGTAGACTGATATTCCTCTGCCGAAATTATCATCCTTTGAGAAGGATGATCATCTGCTGTAATGATGTACATATCAAATGTCTTTATGTCCTGAATATATATCGCAGCCCGGATGGATGAAACTAGATCCGGGGTCTTCAAACTCTTCCGATCTTCACTCGATGTACAAGTCGATCCATGTGAGAATTTCTTGAAGTCGAACATGGAAAGACATCGCTTGATTACCGGTCAATGATGTAAACCGTTAACAAGCGCGAGAGGAATCACCGTTAAGGATGATGACCCTCAAGGTACGGCAGTACAATCTACATGGTGGGAATAAAGGACTTGGCGTCGACCACCATGCAAAATCTTCTGGTCGAAGGTCATTGATGTATACCTGTCGCCGGAAGTGAGAAACTTGCCATTGAGGCATGCAAGCTTCAAAGTACTGAGGGGGGTGTTCCTAGATCAACTCCTTGGATAATGAGCTGATGTCGACAAGGAGCGATCCGTCAAAGGAGGGCCTTAATGAATCCCACATCAGTGACACGGAACGGAGCTAGTGATTATGATGAGGTGAAAACAAACTGTGATGTATGATTCAGGGTGGCGGTCATGAAGTGGATGAAGGATAATGTATGGCAGTGGGTGGAACACGGTTGACTCTTTACAGAACCACATCTCTTGAACATATAACGACACTGATGTGATGGATTGGTAGCATTACCCCAATTGTGGACGGTGTGGCGAGGACCATGGTTCTGCGACCGGTGAATGAAACAACCCAACCCGATGCGGTACGGAGGACAAAGTGTCATGTTCAAGAGCGACTTGCTACCATTAATACTGTGAGGTTCTCCCAATTTTTCCCCAGTCATTGCTGACCAGTACCTCTTTATTTTTGTCAAGCTTGAGGAGGATAACATATGCTTGTTCTATAACCTGCCCTTCGGGCAAGCCCATCGCTATGTTTTAACGAGCCTAGCGATAGGGAAACTCGTTCTCGTCTAAAGACAAGTTTGTCGCTATTTAATCATTTTAACGAGTCTAACGACAAGGAAAACTCGGTCCTTTTCATTTTTAGAGAGTCTGAAAAGGTACGAAAAGTTAACTCCAAAATTCCTTTTTCGTCATCTAATCCCTTAAGTCCGAAAAAGTTTAAAACAATACAGAAGGGATGAATTTTCGGTTGCTTTAACGAGCCGAACAAACAAGCGCTCGATCTTTTTGTGCAATAATCCCTCAGGTCCAAAAAGATTAAAATCTAGAGGAGGGATAGCTTTCCGGTCACTTTAACGAGCTGGAAGGCCAAAACTCGGCAAACTTTTCATATTTTACGAGTCAGTGAAAAGAGCTCAAAGAAGACTCGTCTTTTGAGGAACGAGTGATGAACAGGGATAGCAGCAGATTCCAGGTACAGGTTGGAATTCTCCAATCACGGCAGTGTCACAAGGATGGCTAAGTGAAATCACTCTTCGCAGCTGTTCCTCAAAATGGGTAAACAAACATATGGAGGTGAACGATTGGCCAAATGAACAGATGGAGGTGATGGCATATAAACACGACCAAGGGCTTTTAATATGGCTTTCAAAGGTTACATTTCTCGAGGTTGTTTACCGGTTCATTTTTCTGGATGAGCTTGAACTGCTAGGGAAAGATTGCTCACAATTTACGTTTATTTTTTAACGAGCATGAACTTCTGCACAAAAACTGCTCGATGATTGCTTTTATTTTTTAACGAGCATGAACATTGCTAAAACTGCTCGATTATATGGTTTACTTTTGATCTTTACCATAATTAGCTTCTCTTTTTCATTGATAGCACTGCATTTTCAATTTGCTGCAACAAACTAGTTAGAAATGGGTAATATTTACTTGAAAATGAGATTAACTTACAACATTTACCTTGAATTACGTAAGAAAGCAAATAAAAAGGGTTTTACCTCTCATTTTACCATTTCATTTGCATTTTGCTTGTTGGAGCTTTAGAGGAGCCTCTTTCCCCTTGATTTCACCAGCTGATTCCGGAGGATTCTGCGGACGATTTTCGGCGCCGTTTGGACCAGGTAGGAGCTAAACCTTAGCTCTTCATTTTCATGGTTTCATTTTCCTGTTTTATGCCTATTTTGCTGCTCTATTGGGCCTCTGGGGTTTTGCCAGGGCGCCCTCTGATCAACGCAGGTACCCCATTCGAAACCTGCGTTGGGATCCAAGCTGCTTGAAGGCAGCTTGTCCCCCAACGCAAGTAGTACACTGGGCACCTGCTTTGGGGCATAAAAGCAACAATTTTTCACAGATTTTGATGAAATTTTCGCCAGTTTTTCATCAATTTCAGGAGCTGACTCATCCTCTTGTTTGTTTTGCAGGGATTCTTGAACAAGATGGCCCTAACATGGCGAGAACGAGAACACGAAGAAGAAGATATGATTGCCCTTCATGATCCTGTTACGGTGGGCGCATTGCGAGACTGTGATTTACTGAAGTTTTTCCGTATCTCTAGCATGAGAGCACAGATTTCACTACTGCAGTATTTGCTTGATGCTTGGGATCCTGTTAACCAAGTATTCCAGATCAGGAACAAACCTATTCCATTGACTGTGACAGATATTTACTTCTTGACTGGCCTGTCAAGGCGGGGTGCCCCCATTTCTTTATCAGGTACAGTTCGGGGGAATGATTTCGTGAGAGATTATGTTCGCCAGTATTGCAGGGAGGGGTCCCAGCCGAGCAGAGACGGCAAGGTGGTTATCCGTGATGTTACTAGCAGGCCTCTCAGGTCCATTCTGTATACTCTTGGTAGGATGGCCGGTAGCGCATCTTTACATGTCGCCAACAGGTCTCATATGCAGCACGCCTTGGAATGTCTCCAACCGAAAATCTTCAACTGGAGTGATGCAGTGCTTAGTCAGATGAAAAATCAATTGAACAAGGTGAAGGACGGGAAGCTGAAGAACTTTGGTTTTGGTTCAATTCTGACAGCCTTCGCCTTGGAGAAGATCCCTCTGATGCAACCTCAGTACATTGATCTCGGAGTGCCTTCTCCTACCGAGCCACGTATGCAGCGATGGGTCGATCACATGTCCAGGCATGCCGGTCAATCCCAGATTTCTTTCAATGCTGCTTTCTTTAGGTGGTTCGATCGCCAGGAGATGGCTTTTTCCGAGTACCCATATGTTGGTATGGACTTCCGGGGCGATCCGGATATGGTACTGCCAGACGGTGCTCAGTGGGATGCTACTGGTAAGAACTTTAACCATATTACCGTTCATTGTTCTCATTCATAATGTTCCTGTACTTTATTCTTTCAAGACTTTAATTGAACTCATGTGCGCTTGCAGATGTCGGTCCTGTTCGTCCGGCATTTCGTCCGAGGCCACCTGTTACTGTTCCGGCAGAGGAACCTGCTCGGAGGGTTATTATCCGTGATCTTAGCGACACATAGACCCTTACAGCTGTGCAGGGGCAGGTTGAGAACCTTACCCGTGGTCTTCCGGATGTACAGGTTGATGAGTTACCTTTACCGATGCAGCAGCATACTATCGGTGTACCTAGACGATGGACCCGTCTTCTGCGCATGATCGCACATACTGTGGCTTATTATCAGGAGCATCACTAGGCTAGGGTGCCCCCTAGAATTTTGAGTTTTTAGGTCATATGACCAATTTTGTCTTGGTTGCAGAACATCATGTATGAACTTTATGAACAGCTTATATATATATTTTGATTTTCGAGTCTTATTCTGGTTGCTTTGGATGATTCATATGTACACTTTTTATGATGTGTCCTTTATAAATATTGCAAATGTCTGTCTAACACATAGTTTGCCAATGAGTCTGTTAATGTGTTTAGATTTCTTGAAATATGTTGATATTGAATTGAATCAAATCGTCTTTCCAAGATCTTTACTCTTAGGAACATGCGATAAATAGCTGGATTACGAACAGAATATATACCATTGAGTTGTAGTACTACGAGCTGTGAGTCTAGCCTGACAATTAGTCGGCGTATGCCTCGTGCGATGGCATCAGAGAGTAGTTCTATTAACGCGCTATATTCAGCGATGTTATTCGTTGATTGCCCAATACATACACCTCTGAAACTTACTAACTCGCCATTTGGATTAAAAATGGCCCACGCTGCGGAGGATAGGTTTCGCGAACTACGACTTGCTCCGTCGGCATATCCAACACATGTCTCCATGAGGTTTGACATCTGCAACGAATGCAAAAGGGAATCACTCAACCAAGTAAGAACTTTGGCGAAAACAAAATATAACAAAAGCACGCAGGTTACTATTTAAGCATAGTAACGCTTGAGGTACAGCCCGTTCCGGGGCTGTGCCAGTGGAATTCCGTCGTAATATATTAACTCGTAGGCTCCTTTTGCTAATACTCTTTTAACAATATAGGGGCCCATCCATAAGGAATTGAATTTGCCTGCTCCTAATTTATCGGATTCTTGGTCATAAAGCAAGACCAAATCACCTTCTGAGAAGACACGGGGTTTGACATTTTTGTCGAACTGAGCCTTGACTCGTTTCTTATGGGCTTCGTTAGCCAAAGCGGCATCACGATGGGTTTCATCCAATTGGATTAATTCCATGAAACGAGCCTCTTCTTCCGAAGTTCCGGGGAGGAGATCAATTGCGAGTTTAAGCGACGAAATTTCACACTGGATCGGTAAGACTGCTTCTAGACCATACACCAATTGAAAAGGTGTGAAACTGGTCGCGTTTCTTACCGAGGTTCGGTAGGCCCACAAGGCTGCATACAGGATTAGGTGCCATCTTCTTTTATGAACTCCGATCATCCTCTGCAACATACGCTTCAGGACCTTGTTGATTGCTTCAACTTGTCCGTTGGCTTGTGGATAATACGGAGTAGAGCTGTCGTGCGATAGCCCTAGTTTGGCAGCTAATTCGACCATCATGTGATTGCGGAAGTGCGATCCATGATCTGTAACTATAGCCTGGGGTACACCGAACCTGGCGACTACATGATTGAAAAAGAATAGGGCAGCTGTTTCACCAGTATTGTCCAATGTAGGCATCGCCTCGGCCCATTTGGTAAAATAGTCAACTGCGACTATAATATACCCATGCCCCCCGGTCGAGGTGGGGTTACATTGCATGAAATCGATGCCCCATTTGGCGAAAGGCCCAACCGCAACTATTGGTTGCAGCGGTGCGGGTGGTCTTCTAGTTTTGCTATCAAAGATTTGGCAGGAATGACAACTTCGGACTGCGATTATGCAATCTTTGAACATCGTTGGCCAAAAATATCCTGCTCTTAATATCTTTTGGGCTGTAGCGAAACCTGATTGATGCCCCCCACACGCGCCCGAATGACACTCATTCAGGGCTTTTTCGGCTTCTTCATGGGTGAGACACCTCCTCAGAACGGTATCGATACCCCGACGGTAAAGAGTATCACCGACGATTATGTAGTCTTTTGCTTGGTATCGTATACGTTTCTGTTCGGAGTGAGAGGTGTCAGGCCGAAACTTTTGGGTCTGGAGATAGATAATTATATCTCCATACCATTCATCGCTTGCAGATATCAGAAATAAAGTCTCGTCCACTATAGACTCCTTGGAAGTTTCGTCGTTGGACGATGACGGGAGATCGCATAATAATTCTGCGAATACTAGAGCTTTCTTTGACTTGGATTTCACAAATTCCAGATCAAACTCTTGAAGGATTGCTATCCATTTGGAATATTTGCCCCCCAGCAACTGTCGCGACAGTATATAAGTCATGGGGTTGCAATCTGACAGAATGGTAGTTTTCCTAAAGAGGATATAATGCCGAAATCTCTGTACCGCTTGAACAGCAGCGAGCACTAGCTTTTCAACGTAAGAATATTTACTTTCTGTATCATTTAAGTTTTTACTTAAATAATATACAGGATGTTCAACTCCATCGACTTCTTGTACTAAAACCATCGCAATGGTTGTATCTGCTGCAGCTAGATACAGGTTAAAATCCCTAAGATAATCTGGGGCGTACATTAATGATGCTTTTACTAGGGACTCTTTCAAAGCGTCAAAGGAAGCTTGCGCAACCTGGTCCCAATCGAAGGGTACATCTTTTTTCAAAAGACGTGTATAACCTTTAGCAAGTTCTGCGTAATTTGGAATGAACCTCCTCAGAAAGTTTGCTTTCCCTTGGAGTTTCTGAATCTGAAGCAAATTCGAAGGTGGAGGCAAATTAATGATTGCCTGAACCTTACAGGGGTCGAGACGAATCCCATCTTTAGAGACTACAAAGCCAAGTAAACGACCAGAACCGACGCAAAACACACATTTGTGAGGATTGAGTCTTATCTTGTAGTGTCGGCAACGTAAAAATATTGCTCTTAAATGCTGCGGATGATCAGTCCGCTTTCGCGAATGGGCCGGAAGATCGTCGAGATACGGTTGAACAATGCTCTTGATGTCATGGAAGGCGTAATTCATAGCCCTCTGAAAAGTTTCCCCTGCGTTCTTCAAGCCAAAGGGTAATTTTCGGTAAGCGAACGTGCCCCACGGACATATAAATGCAGTCTTCGACTGGTCCTGTGGGCGGATATTTATTTGATTATACCCCGAAAATCCATCCATAAAGGAAAAGATTTCACATCCGGCGCATTCATCAATTATCTGGTCGATGAAGGGTGTAGGGTAGTTGTCCTTCGGACAAGCTTGGTTTACATCCCTATAATCGACGCACACTCTTATCGTCCCTTGTTTCTTCATAATAGGGACAATATTCGATACCCAATCAGTTAGACGAACCGGGTAGATGAATCCAGCATGGAGAAGTTTCTCAACTTCTGCTTTAATGGCAGCGGCTTTCTTAGGGTGCACCTGTCGAAGCCGTTGTCTTACTGGTTTGACATCAGGATACATTTTAATTTCATGTTCAACAATACTCGAGTCGATGCCTGGCATTTCATCGTATGACCAAGCATAGACATCTCTAAATTCACGAAAGAGAGCGTTATATATTTTCAGTTCTGAAGGGGAACAACCTTTGCCAACATGAATATTCTCTACAACATCAGGTTTTGTTGAGATATTTATGGCTATAGTCTCTTCGATATTTGATAAGTTTCGCTCGGAATCCACCGTGTTTACAGTATTTGTTAGGAATTCAAAGACTGAAGGGTGGTAAAGATCTTTCTGAGTATCTTCCTCGTATTCTGGAAGAAGGGAACGATGGTGGTGATCATTCCATGGTGCCCCCTCAATCATCATTGATTGTAAGATTCCTTCGTCAGTCCCATGTACTTTCGACCAAGGATCTAACGGGGTACCATATTCCCTAGATCTATCTACCCAAACGCTCGACGAGCGTTGATTTGGGTTTGCCTCCCATGCATGAAACATTGATTGCTACAATATTTCAATGGGGTTTGGTGGCAAAACCATTGCATGATCCATAGCGACTCTGCCTTCTGTGACTTTCAAGGTGGATACCATATTGCATGTTGCTACAAATGGTACATTTCCTATGCAAATAGGAGGTGGTAGCGCGAAAGTTCCCATCATAGTGGGGTCTTTCAACAGACCTACTCCAATGTCTTGAATCGACCGGTCGCTGCCATGGATCATGGGAACGCTTCCTGTAACTTGTGAACCATTAGGGAGGAAGTTTTGTTGATCGACGACCGTAATCCCTCCTTCAAAGGGGAATGCGATCTTCCTAAAATAAGTCGACACAACAGCTTGCATGGCATAAATCCATGGCCTTCCCAGTAGGATGTTATAGTCAAGATTGCCATCGATGACTTCAACATCTATTTCTACTGTTTTTCCCCCTAGTTCAACCTTCAGGTTACTAAGGATACCGTAAGGGGTGTATATCCTCCCGTCGAATGCTTTTAACGTTGTCGATGATCGCGACAAGGTTGGAGATCCTAAAGTTTTCCAGCAACTCATCGACATAATACATGTCGATGCTCCCTCATCAATAATCATTCTATGAACTGTTTTTTTGAGGGCTTTCACTTGGACGAGGAAAGCTAATTGAGCCGGCAACTGAGGATCATACCCTTTATGATCAAAGGATACCAGATTGGAATCTTTAGGATCCACCCCACCAATCGCTGATAACAATGCCTGCCTTTGGGATGGGCAATGCTGTAATACCTCAAGAGTCGACATAGCAGATGGCGATTGCGCCAAATCCTCTACTATGTTGTAATGCTGTGCCGCTCTGGCACGAGGATTGAATGTCGACTTGTGTATTACTCCCTTTGGCGGTTTTATTGTTAATTCATGTGTGATGGGGGGTACAACTTCTGCCGAAGTTGTCGTCGAACTGCTAGGTTGATCTGTCCCTTTATCGCTCGACACCTGCGGATTCCCATAATCTTTGCTCCTTGTCGAAATCAAAGCATCATTTTGCTGTTTCGAAATCGACAACATAAGTACTTGGGACGGGGAAGCGTTTCCACTATCAACCAGATTTTGACCTGGGTTAGGAAATTGATCACTTGACACAAGTGAGGTATGAGGACTTTTAAAGAACCTCTTTAGCTCAGCTTTGAATGGGCAATCCTTAGTGTTGTGATCTTTGTCATCGCATATTTGACACGGAAACCGTTTCCTATTCCCAGGAGGGTTTGAAGAATTTTTCTTAGGGGATGACCCACCTTGTTTATTCTTCCTCCCTTTGTTTTGATTCTTCTTGCTTCCTGGTTGATTGGTTTCTTTTCCCCTATCTGTCGATACGGCATTTACTTCCGAAGCAAGAACTTCTTCATGCGCATTTTGATTCGAATCCTTACGGGCCTTCTTTTGATTGTTCCTTTTCGGATTCGCGTTTGCCGTGCCAATCACGCCATCGCCGGCATGAGAGTCACTGTTTGATTTAGGAGGAGGAGGGATTGAAAACTCTGGTCTAGGGGCGTCTGGTATTTTGTCATAGAGCGTGCCGGACTGAGTATATACTAAATCCAAGTATTGTGCACGAGCGATAACTTGCTCTTCTATTACGACTCCTCCCTTTGCTACATCTTCCGTTATAGCCGGAAGTAATGACTTTATAAACCACTCAGCTAAAAGCTGATCAGGAACGTATGTTTTAACCATTCTTCGTCGACGTCGCCACTCATGTATATGATCTGATATATGAGTTGCGGTTGTCTGTTTGAAGTTAGTCAATATCTCTGTTCCCGTTTCGTACCTTATTGGTAATTCAAAGTGGGTCAAGAATGTTGTGGCAAGGGAGCCAAAATTGTCGAATGAAGCTCTAGGCAATTCTATATACCATTTTGCCGCCGGACCTGTCAATGTCCTCTGAAAGAGGCGAAGCCTTATCGAATCGTCATTCAAAGTGTTCGACGAACACCATAGATGAAATGTCATCACATGATTCGACGGGTCTTCACCTGGATTTCCATTGAATTTAGGAATGTCGGATGGGAGTTTGTGCGGAATCACTGGCCACCAAGGGGCGTAAGCAATTGGATCGTTTGTTAACCGATGTAAATCAGGCAACTCTAAAGTCGCCACGAATGGTAACTGCTGGTTCAAGTTAGGTGAAGCGTAACCAGGATACGATGGAATCGCCTGAACAGTCGGTCTTTGCATACCAGCATAATGGAGTTGATGTTGGTATGATGAATACGGTTGATGGACTTGGCCACTATAAAGTGGTTGATTTTGACCATTTTGAATATATGGTTGTCCAGTATTCGTAAATATTTGCTGTTCAGAACCTTGGTACACTTGTTGGAATTGCGGCTGTTGGTATTGCATTATCCACGGTTGCGACACCATGGGTTGTTGCGCTACACTAACCATTGGACCAAGATGTGGGGTAGTCGTACCCAACTGTACTTGTGTTGTCCCACCAGTAGGTGATTGTGGTTGGGTCGCAGGGTCAAGTGGCTGTTGCATGAGAACTGAGCAATCTGAGGTTGACACACAACAGGCATTGTTTGAACTTGCGACACGGTCACAATAGCCGGTGTAGTTGGGATGTTTGTCACAGGTACACACTGTTGCATAGAATATACAACTCTCGGTGGCTGGGATAGCACAGGTACCCAACTACTCGTTGTAATTCCGCCATAACTTGAATAAGGTTGAGAGCTCTCGTATGGGTACTGCCCCCCATACGGTAGCAACCCAGAACTCAAGGCAACTGCCTGCCTTGGAGGACTGGATGGCCTAATTAGATTCCCAAAAGGGTCAATTTGATGAGCCTCACCATGAGAGTTACCAGACATTACTCCGGAACAAACAGGAACAGACCATACTGTCGAGATAGTCTCTTGATGGACTCCTTCTAGCGACTGCGAGCTAGTTGGGACAGATGGTATGCCGGCGAACATTGTTGGACTTGCAGCAGGTAATTCTGCCGTCGCCGTGTCATTCGACACAGTCCTAGATGTCGACGGTTGTTCAGTCATTTTTAGTCTATCCAATTGATCACCTAGTGATTCTACAGGAACTTCCACTGGTGATGGACAAACTTCTGTTGTAGCAGGAAATAGAGTGACCCCTACTCCAAATCGAATTGGAGTGGATACTTGCGGTTCCTCTATAATTTCCTCTATCGCAATCAGACCAGGTGGAAGAGGAAGACCGTCAGGTCCGTAAAAGATTTCCGGTGCCGAAGAAGGGGTTGTATCGACCGCGACGGATGTTTGAGGAACAAAACTCTCTGGACCGGTTACAGATGGAACTGGTTCAGTCATACGAGTATTTGCCCCCAGACTAGGATCAGTATTACTGTCCCTCTGTGGCGATTGAACTTCTTCTATTGAGGCAGGGTTTCCAGAAATGTTTGGAGTGACCAGAATCTCAGATGTTGTTGAAACGCTTGTTCTAACTTTTAAAGGAGATTTTGAACTGGTTTGACGAGCTCGCTTTGTCCGGATTGTTTTCGATTCCGGAGACAAAGACGGTTGACTCGCAAGCCTCCGAGAACGACGGATATTCAATTGACTTTCTTCCACGATTGCGGATTACTCGATCAACTAAAATATAAAGGGGAAAATTTGTGTTTCCGATTTGAATGAATTTTATTAGACGCTTTTAAACATAACTTTGCTTTTTCATGTTTTAAGAGTCGAGAAAAAGCTAAAGATGACTCTAGTCGCCTTCGATGTATTAACGAGCCCGAAGTGAAAAATGCTCGGTTGGACCTTTTCAGTTATAGAGTTTGAAAAGGGCCAAAAGAAACTGCTCTGGAGATCTAGGCAGAGGGTGTGCCAAACCTTTCGCGAAACCACAGAATACGTTTTACGGTACGGGTGGTCGATCTTCGTGAATGCTGTGTTCACTGCATCGCGATCAGTAGGGCGGCCGACACGGCTTCCTATGGATAAAGGATAATTGCCTATAGGGGTCTCCCAATATATACACGACGGTACGTGGGAGCACAAGTCCGTATTAGTGCCACCGACTCTCAGGAGGAATCACCCACCTTCGTAGAGATCGACAGTCACTATGTTTAACGACGCCGGAACACGTCTCTACCTAGACCTCTAGATGTTTGCGTTATGTTTCAAATGCGTTGTTAGGTTCATTCAGTATATTTTAAGTTGATCTTTTTAAAGTTTGCCTTTCAAGGTTCACCACGAGATGTATGTGACAAATTCCTAAATGCAGCCTAAGATGAGAAGCAAGCTTTTTCAAATCTTTTTGACTGATGAAAATCTTAACTACTGAGAGAGAAAGAAGGCAAATTCTTTTCACACAGTTCATACAGCACAAACTAATGCACTTTCTCCTAAATCATCATGCAAACTTTTTTGAAATGCAAAATGCCCAATGCATGTATTTTCTTTTCCCTTTCTTAATGTGGATGGATACAAAAAGAAAGTGGTTATATAACTTTGATTTCGATTTAAAGCGAAAGTAAACAAGCTTGTCCAAAATCAAAAGACACCTTAAGATTCACTTGCTTAATCACTGGAAATACATGAAATCAAACCATACGAACGAAAGTAAAATGACTAACCAGCTATGGACAGCAAACAAGCTAACTCTTTAGACCAGCAAAACGCCTAACACAGGTTCAGATCTAAGAGGCCAAAATCATGACTAGTTTACTTTTCGTTATGGGAAATTGTAAATGAGTAAGAAATACAAAGAACAAGTACAATTTCGTTATATAACAGAGGCAGAATGATGGCAAGTAATATTGGTTTCAAAACAGGCACAAGACTGACACCTAGCAGCAAAACTAAGTGAAAACAGGCAAGAGAAAGGAGGAAACCCCAAATGCACTAAGCAAATTTGGGCCAACGCAGGCTCTGCACAGTCAAACTGGCTCTCAGCGCAGGTAGCCAGTTCGGGACCTGCGTTGCAAAGCAGGTAGCCTGTGTACTACCTGCTTTGGAAAACGAGAATTGCGTTTTCACAGTTTCCGGGTCATAATTTTCTCAAAAATGCACGGTTTTTGCTCAAATCAGAAGCATTCAGTCAAGCATAATCAAAGGGATGATTTAGAAGGTGCAAAGCTATCACTAAGAGCTTACAAGGATCTTTGTAGATCAGCTCTTCAAATCATGAATCTGCTCAGACAATGAGCAAGAGTAGCAGCCCCTCTACTTCGCTTTTGATATAGTCAAAAGCTTTTCGATTTGGTACTCTTTTCTTCAGGAAATGAATAGCAAAGATACTACAAACACAATCAAACAGATACGATCCCCAGCGGAGTCGCCAGTTTGTTGTAGGGAAAAGTATCCGACTCGGATGACCCTAACCCACTCTAAGGGTGACAGTTCCTTAGCAACAACTGTAAAACAAACTACTGAAGGTTTACTTCTTTATGAAAGCAAAAGAGGATGGAGAAAGCACTAACCGTTGCCTTGCGCTTAATGTCGAATCCAAACTCTCCTCTTTGGCCGCTTGCTCCTAGCTCTTTGTCCTTCTGCTCGCCCAGCTGCAATGAGATCCTGCACAATGACAAAGAAGGAAACTACAAGAGGCATGCAATCATAACTGGTTCATGGATTAGTGTAAACCAAACATGCAATCATCACAATACATAATTGAAACAAGAGCACATAGAAGAACCTCAATAGCTTTTATTAATGAAGAAATAAAGGTTCTGAGAGGATTACAACCATTGCAGGCTCCAACCCAGCAACACCTCCCAGCAGAAAGAATTGCTCTTCTTCACCTCTCTCAAACAATCACCCAATAACTCAAGAATGAAACCAACAGCATATCATTACTTTGCACAAAATTCCAGCCTCCCAGCTCATAGGAGAGAGCTCAATATATAGATGAATTGAGAAAGGATGAGTCAGCTTGCAACTGATGTGTAGCTGCCTTGTGTCCTCTCTCTCTTCAGTTAATCTTCAGTTGATCTTCAGTTCTTGAGTCCACTTGGTGAACCTTGCTTCCACTTGGAGAAACAAAGCCTCTGACTCATCACAAGGCGAAATACCTGACCCAAGTGTCATTTTTGGAAGATTCCAAAGCAATGACTCACTGTGCCACATGTCCAAACTCGCCCAACGCAGGTGGGCTTTGTTCTACCTGCTTTGCAACGCAGGTACACCATGGAGCAGTTGTGTTTCAGCGCAGAAGCCTAGTGGAGCACCTGCTTTGATTTCAGGATTGCTTGTTTTTGAGTGTTTTCAGGTGGAGAACTGATCTGAGAGCTGTTGGTTTGCTGACCTTGTTCCTCTAGGGGTAGGAACATCATGTTTAGGGAACTTTGGATCCCTTGGATTATTGACAATTCATGCTTATTGCTGTAAGGCACAAAATTGTCTATAACAGTATGAACTAGCTCAAGAGGCATGCTAGCTGATCCTTCCTTCTTGGAAAGTTAGTTCTGGTTTGCTTTCCAAACTGACATGATTTGCATATGGTGTTGTCTGGAATTTTGATATCTGGAAGATCGCAAACTGCCTGATATCTGCATGCTTTCCTTATTTGTGAAAAGCTTAGATGCCCCAACCTCCAATGCCATAACCAGTGTTCATCATCCTTGCTCAGATAGCATTGTTGTTGTCCTTCTTCAAATATGTATAGATTATTTGGAGTTCTTTTACCTTTGATAACTGTTTTACCTGTATCAAGATCACGAACAAGACATCCATTTGATCTGAATATCACCTCGGTTCTTTGATCACACATTTGGCTGACACTTAGAAGATTATGTTTCAATCCATCAACATACAAAACATTTCCAGCTTTGACCTTTTCTTTTAATTGAGCAGTGCCTTTTCCTTTTATAGTTGCAGGAGTATCATTTCCAAAAGAAACTTTCTTTCCTTTTTCTAGAGCAGAATATGATTCAAGTTTTTCTTTATCACCTGTCATATGCTTCGAACATCCACTGTCAATGTACCATAGATTTTCCTGTCCCTCTGCATAAAATGCTATCCCACATCTTTCTGGTTGTGGTTCCTTTATTCTCCATGTTTTGGTGCTTGAGGCTTGTTCCTTTGTCTGCTGAAACCTGCTCCTGCATTCAGAATCTTCATGACCAAAGTTATTGCAAATAGAACATTCAACTTCATTTTCAAGAACCGAAAAGTTGTTATAGGTCCTTTTTGTAATCCCGGTCATACTTCTTTGTTTTTGTGCTTCTCTAGTCATGATCGTTTTATATGCAACACATTGAGATGCTTTGTGATCAAGTTATGGTAAGAAAAGCATTGTCCATTGAAGAAACTTCTGCGGTTATCAAATCTACCGGCCAAATGATTGTAATTTCTATTGTCATCCATTCTTGAACCAAATTGAGAAGATTTTACATGTGGCTGGTTGTAGATTTTGTTCACCTTTAAGACGGATTGCCCCTGATAGTCTCTGTTTGCAATTCGTCCCTGCTTTATGGTCTCCATTGTGCTTTTGCTCATTTCTTCTTGCGGCATCAAGATAACTTTTTGAGGTGGATGCTTGAGAAGTTTCTCCATTATAGCCCAGACCTGTCTTGTTTAGTGGAGAATGCTGTACATTGATAATCTCATCCAAAGTTTCAGATCCTTTGACAAACTTAAGATTAATAGCTTTTGTTTTCTCAATCTCTTTTCTAAGACCAACAATTTCACCTTCTAATTTTTCAAGATGTTTTTCCTTTTCATCAATTTGAAATTGTAGAGTATCAATGATCATATTCTTTTCTTCTATACATCCCTTGAGTCTAGTAATTTCTTCATAAAGGCTATCCACATCTATAGCATCCATATAATCATCATCTTCAAATGCCATTAACAATTTATAGTCATTACCTCGTTCATCTTCATCACTATTTGATAGACCATCACTATCTTCATGAGTGTAGTAGCTTTTCTTATTTGCACTCTGTTTCTTGTTCCATCTAGTAGGTTCCTTTCCTTTATCCTTATAAGGACATTTTGCAGCATAATGACCTACTCTTCCACAAGCAAAGCATTTAAAAGGTAACTTACCTCTGAACCTTCCAGAACCCCTTTGAAGATTTCTGACAAAATTTGATTCTTCTTCTTCTTCTTCTGGCAGGTGACTTGCTTCATAATAATCTCCTTTGCCTGAAGCCTTGAAAGCAGCTTCTCTTCTGTCTGAAGGACCTCCCTTTCTCATTTCATAAGCAGTTAGAATTCCGTGAAGCTGAGACATAGTAAGAATTCGTAGATTTTCCTTTTATTCTATTGCAGACACTTTAGATTCAAACTTGGGGGACAATGATCTTAGAACTTTTTCAACCACAATAGCCTCTTTTATTTCTTCACCCAAATTTTTCATGCAATTAACAATCTCATCTACCCGAAGAAAATAGTTAGCCACACTTTCATCATTATACATCCTGAGATTCTCATACTGAATCCTGAGAGTTTGAAGTTTAGCACGCTTTACCTGTTCATCTCCTTCGTAGCTCAAGACAATCTTGTCCCATATTTCTTTTGCGGATTTATATTGCATAACCTTTATGAATTTTGTTTGAGATAAGCATCCCAGCAAAGTATTGACTGCTTTAGCATTTGTTTCATATTTCTTCTTTTTGGCAGCATCTGTAGGAGTAGCTGAAGGAAAAGTGTAGCCTGTATCTATGATATCCCAAACTTCTGTACCAAGAGATTGAAGATAGGCAGTAACTCTTACCTTCCAATAATTGAAGTTTGTCCCATCAAAAATTGGTGGCCTGATTGATGCTTCCCTCTCGTAGTTGCTCATGATGAATGTTCTTCCTTCAAGTGATCAATCTTCTCCGAAGGACCTGCTCTGATACCAATTGTTGGAAATAATACTGAGAGGGGGGGTGAATCAGTATTATCAAGTTCTTTTAACAAAACTTCCTTATTTATACTTTGAATTATATTTTCATATCAGTACCATAAAATAATGAGCATGAACAAGAAAAACAGATAGTCACACCAAAGAACACCAGATGTAAGGTGGAAACCCAATGTGGGTGAAAACCACCTGCTGCAATATGTCTCTATCTTCTTTCAAATTAGAAACTCCTTTTACAATGATTGTGTAATGGTGCAGTCCTTTACCAGTACACAGGCTGCAACCTGCAAAGAGCTACAACTCTCTCTCGTTTTCCAGTCTTTCCTAGAAGGGAGCTACAACCCCCTACTTCTTTTCTTACAAGGACCACTTTTCATAAATTTTCAATCTGGATCCATAAGCATCAAATGATCATCAAGTACATGTAAATTACACAGTCAACTGCAGTAATCAGATCAACAGTAACAAAACTAACCCAGAACACCTTATCAACATAAAAATTCAGTAAACAGAAGATCTTAAGACAGATACGCAGTTTTCTTTTCTCTGGCCTGCGTCGCTACGCACTTCACCTTCTGCTTCCCTGCGTATACCCGCAGAGAACCTTCTGCTGCACTGCGTACCCACGCACTACTTCTTCAATCGCTCTGCGTACTGTTACTGTAGATACGCACCCAGAGACACTATCGCGCCGCGTACTGTTACTGTAGGTACGCACCCAGAGACACTATTGCGCCGCGTACTGTTACTGAAGCCACGCACTCAAAGAAACTATCGTGCCGCATACTTTTGCTATGTGTACGCACCTGAACCTTTGTCTCTCTGCGTACCCACACAGTTCTCCTTCTTCTGCTCTGCGTACCCACGCAGTACCCCTTCTTCTGCTCTGCGTACCCACGCAGCTCTCCTGTTTCTGCTCTGCGTACCCACGCACCTGTACCGTTAATCACCTGCGTACTTCTGATTAGGGCCGAATTGGCAGTCCACCAGTGTGGCATAGTTAGTCAGATGCCCAGATCTGATCATGCGCTCGAGAGATCACCCTTCATAGATTCGCTTTCAACTTCACTTACATATAGATCAAGCTTTTAAGACAATAACCCAATATTTCAGATCTTAAGATATTCAATTGCAAAAGATACTTAGCCAAGTGATCTCCTTTGCTTTATATAGGCAAGCTCCTCCTAAAATCATGGATCAATACCATAGATAACCAATACAAGGGGCCCAAAAACATGGGGCTCAATAATAATAACAATACCATGGGCCAAAACCATAGAATCAAGAGTGGCGGGCTAAATACCACGGGCCAAACATAGGAAACCCCACGTGAATGTGCTTCTCTGCCTTGAAGTAAGTGAAACTGGGGGTACGCTCCTTCTAAACGGGTGACCTGCGTGTCTGGGCACGGTCCCTTCACGGTGTACCTGTGTGTACGCATCTTCTGAACTGTTCTCCTGTGTACTTCTTAATTTTGAACATTTTGAGAGCCTGATCAGAGCATTGCCACTTGAGGGTGTTGCCATCAAGTACAACATCTGTAACATAGAGCCATATCAGAATCATAATGCCAACATATAGATGCACAATAATTTGATTATATCCTGCGAATCCATCTAGAAAAGACATTAATTCGGAACCTGCAACTGATTGCAATATCTATTCCATGGTAGGCAAAGGAAAGTTATCTTTTTGACAAGCTTTTATTGAGGTTCCTAAAATCGATACAAATCCTAATATCACCGTTCTTTTTCCTTACAAGCACCATATTTGATACCCACTTAGAGTCTGTAACATGGAATATTATTTTGGCTTTCACAAGCTTATTCAATTTATATTTTATTTAACTCTCAAGGTTTGGGTGAATTTTGCGAAGCTTCTATTGAACTGGATTTTCGTTCAAAGTCATAGGTATGGTATGTTGAATCATAGAGTTATCATAGCTTTTGAGATCTACACAATCCCAAGAAAAGACACCTTTTTATGTTTTCAACAACCTAATGAATGATATTCTTTCTTCTGATGATAGGCCAAGACCTAGGTTGACGTTTTGAGGTTTTGAGGTTGACCATAAGTTTACTACTTCAAATCTCAAAGTAGAACTTTGATTTTTTGAGTTAGTAACTTTCTTGAATCTATCCTTTAGATCATAGAGATCTTCCATCTTAACTATAGACTTCGGGATTGGGTTTTGATTCTGATCATTTTTAGTTTGCATATCATGCTCTTGTTCATCTATGATCAGTTCTTCATAGGACCTTCTGATGTAAGGAAATTAACTATATCCACATCGTTAGTGAATACTCTCCAATTTGTTACAATATCGGGAATGGATGGCCTAAATATTAACTCTATTGAAAATCTGCCTGGACTGAAATCTTCTGAGGGTATAAGCTTGGATGCCACGTTAGAAAGTAAGTCAGCACTTACGTTTTGTAGTCTAGGAACTGAAGAAATGTTAAAAGAAGAGAAGTGAGAAGTCAAATTTTGGGCTAATGTTTGATAATGTTTAAGGTGCCCAGAGACACAATGAATTGTATTTCTTACCTACTTCACAATTATTTCAGAATTACCATAGACTTGTTAAGTCCAATGGCTTTGTACAATCCTTGGATCAATGCTTCATATTCAACGACATTATTGGTGCACTGAAATTCAAGTTTGCAAGCTAACATGGTTTTCTCTCCTTGCGGATTCATCAAAATGCATCCTGCGCCTGCACCGTCTTCAGATTTGGAACTATCAAAATAGAGAGTCTAGAACAAAGAATTATTTGAAATTTTATCTACTAAATTTACACACTTGGAAGCATCTGTTTGTGAAAATTTTTCTATTTGAGACACTACAACATTATCTAGAAAGGGAGACCTCTGAGCATTAAAGGATCCCAAAAATGACTCAGCCGAGTAATTTCCAATGATGTTATTGGTGAAGGCAACAGGTTCATTGCTTCCCTCAAGGTCAGTGACTGTATATTTCATGAAATTTTCTCGGTCTACCCTGATTTGGTTTGATTTACCATTATGTGGCAACCACATGTGAGACCAATCAATTGCAAAGTAACCATGCAACTTTTCAGACCAATCCCTACTTAGGATTAAACCATAAAATTCAGGGATATCAGCCACTAAAATATCAATTATTTGCGAAACTTTTGGATTAGAGGAAAGCCTAATTGAAATTGATGCTATTTCTCCAAGTACCTCTACTTTAGTCCTGTCTAATTGAACTATGTGTACCACAGATTTTTGTGCTGTAATATTCAATTTGGTGCACACAGTTGTTGCCATAATATTTGAAGAGGCTCTAAATAAACAAGACAGTTATCAACATTCTAGTTGAAAATTTCATAAGTGAGCAGAAATGGAGGAATATGAGAAATAGATTTATCACCGATTAGGAATAAATTTGAAGGATCTAATTTTTTGTAAGATGATGGAGGTTTTCCCATATCGTAGGTAGCTTGAGTAACTATAGCAGATGGAAGAGGGGATACAGGAACTGCTTTTAATTCTCTTAATAAATTTTTATGTTGTTGCTTGAGTTTAGTGAGTTCATGCAATGAGATGTTTGCTCTAGTATTTTTCATATCTTCGATTATGTTGTATTCCACTATATCTGAGATTACCAATGTTTTGGAAGCATTTGGAGGATCTAGTGGAATAGAGTCAGTCTGACTAGTCCTAGGCTTTTTAGTTACTGTTTTCTCCTTTACAGGAGTAGCTGTTTTTTGTTTCTAATTTGTGATAGACATGTCAGGAGAGTTTTTGCTCGTAGTCACTGGCATAGCTTATGCCTATTCTTCATTTGGGAGGATGAAATCCCACTTTCCATTTAATTCAACTTCTTCTTCCATTTCATCTTCTTCTTCGGTTGGTGAGTCTTCTTTTGTTTCTTGATCAGACTTGGCATTTGAAATGGTGTTCGGGGGTTGTGATGTAGAAGAAGGATTCCTTTTAAATGAGTGAAAAGGTTTCTTGGGAGCATAGGATTATGTGACCTGCTTCTTGATTTCGACCATTTCAATAGACATTGTCTTTAATACTTTCTGCAAGCCTTCAAGATCAAAAGGGTCCTTTGAAGCTTATTTTTTATAATCATCCTTAAATGTTAATTTCTTTGACTTCCTCTTGTCTGTTTGTGATCTCTTTTCCAAAGCTATAATCCTTATTTCTATAGACAGGGCTTTTTTCATGTTTTCTACAAGGGTAGCCTTATTGGATATATCTACGAAAATTGCAATATTAGAGGGAAGAGACGATATGTACCATTCTATTTGTACATATACAATAGGTTTTGAGGCAAACGAGATTTTATTTAGCAAGTTGTTAAATCTAGAGTTGAAGTATTTGATCCTTTAATTTGAGTTAGATTTTAAATTAGAAAGATCATTGATCAAGGATGCTATGGTCCTATCATCACCAAATTTTGCAAGAAATACTTCTTGAAAAGTATCCCAGTTCCTAATTAACCATGATGGGAGCAAAAAATACCAAGATCCAACATATCCTTGGAAGGTATAAGGGAACAATTTGATTACAACATCTTCATGTGCAACTCCATTAAGATTCATGGCCAACATAAAGTTATTTAGATGTTCTTCGGTCAGAATACCATCGTCGAGATTGTACTTTGGTAGCCATTTTTCTAGGTTTTCTAGGAGTGCATTTCGATTTGCAACCAGGACAACACCAAGGTTTGTCCAAGGTTGAGCGGGTTGATTGGACATAACTTGAGTTGGAGACAGAGAAGATGGGAAGGTTGGTCCAGAATTAGGTATAGATGGTGAAGAACTTACTATTGGGTTAGTTCTACCGGTAGAAGTACTCATTGAAGGAGTGGATAGTTGAGAAGTTGTGGATTGAGTAGAAGTGAATGGGGAAGTTAATGGATGGAAAGGTGAATTTATCTCGCTAGTATTTGATTAAGATCTTGGTGAGGTAACTTTCCTATATCGTGGAGGGATGGGGAACTCAAAAGGGGTTACTCCAAGCCATTCACTTTGCAATCTAGTTAATACACCAGTTTGTTGTAATAAGGAAGTAACACTTTCATTAGAATCTTCGAGCCTTTGTGTCTTCTCAGTAGAAATGGATATCTTTTCCAATTTTTGTATGAAAGAATGGACTTCAGAAGACTCAGAAGTGTAATCTGGGGAAGGTGATTTTTTTGCTACATTAGGAGACGAGGGATTTTTTTCTATAACTTCAGATTTCTGGTCAGGAGAATCTAAACGATATCTAGAAGGTGTAGAAGTTGTGGAGGGGTTTTGACCCTTATGAATTTTTTTCGATTGATATTTAGGTTTATATACCATTCATAGTCAGATGGCCCTCATTCTAGCACCAAAGTGTTGAAGGCCTCAGATTTTAGTTGCCTCAACATGGGGGATAACCACCTGGTTCGAACCTTAAGACAAATCCTTTTCTGTTTAAAGTGGTGGCTCCGACAAGGGATAATGGGATCAGTTTCCCAATGTGGGTTTTAAGATGAGAGTGGGTGGTTCATGAGCATTTGCAATAGAATAATGATAATATAAATGACCTATTCTATCATGCAAATCTCTAACTAACTTATTCTAATATAAACCTGGGTATTTCTATGTGGTATGCGATCTATAAAGGTGTCTTCTTAACATGTGATAATAAAGATTAATCACTCATAAAAGAAGGTGATAACGTATAAGATAATTTCTTTGACTAAATAGTTAGTCAAAGAGATTTATGAAATAAATCATATATATGATGAATTAAATATATGAAAATTAACAGTTTCAACAGGGCATCATACAATAGTAAAATTAATGCTTAATAGAAAGAATAAATCTCACATACAATTCATGAAAGTAAAGTGTTGTCACTAATTAAACAAAAAAAACAAATCAACCATACAAGATAATAGTACCATATGTGCGAAGTTCCGGTCATTTAACTAATGACATGGATCAACTCCTTTCTTCAAATCAAATTATCTCTCAAGAACACAATAAAGCATCAACAAAGGAAAGTAGTTTGATATCTAAAAGAAATGATCATGTTCCATAATTTCACCAAAGCATTCACAAACTTACAGAAGTGCATTCTTTGCAAATGTTTTTGATAAAATTCTAGACCCTTCTCTAAATGCATGAGAAGGGTATAAATACTATTCTAACTAATGTGAAAAAACAGATTATACAAAAATTTGAGGAGGTCTCAAACAACCTTCCTCCTAACTAGTTAACTAAATCTAAAAATAAACAGTGCCTTGATGAGCAGAACTAAGATGATGATTTTTTGTCTGCTAGCTTTTCCTTAAAATCACATATATCGGTATTTGGTTTGAACTGAGGAGGTGCCCCAAAATGTGTCCTAAGCTATCCTGCAAAAACAACATCAGTGAGAGGTGGTAACATTCGCTGAGTCGAATGAACTGAGCAGTTAAGGGTCATGATCTAGGTGTGTGGATTCACAAGGTATTGCCAATACGACTCCCAACCGATCTTGGTCAATTTTATGATTGCTTCCCTTTGAGTCTCTACCTTTTCCTGCCAACTTTTATGTAAAGCACCTAAATCGGGAATTTCTTTTAGACTGCCTTCCTTTAGAAGGTTGGTGACAAACAAAGTGTGGTTCACTGCCTAGATTATATTCTTCGATACCCCAGCTTCCTTTTCCACTACTAACTCATCTTTCTTGATTCTCGTGTCCCAATCTGTGAAAAGAATGTCTTTGTGTGTCTACTCGATTTCAGGCAGATTGGTTTTCCTTCTGTCTTCTGTTTCCTACCATTCGATGAACTCTGAGATTTTGGTGTTGAGATCAGTAAACTCGTTCTCTGGTCGATCACCTTATCTTTTAGCTAGTCTCTAGTGATTAGATAAGGAGTAATGTGTGACATCTTTTGGCAAAAGTTCTCTTGTTGTTTCATTAGGAGGGAATTTAGTTCTAGAGCCTCTTTATCGAACTCCTCGGTAGTAGGAACATCCCTATATCTTTCCATGCCTTTCTGCAATTCTTGGAGTTGCATGTTTTTAGCCAATATATCGACTTCGTGGATTATTTTCAGGACCTCCATGCTCTATTGTAATTGGGAAAGCTGCTCAACTACTTGCCTGTTCACACTTTCTTTCTCTGTTTCGAACTGCTGCCCGAGCTATGCAATCCTCTCCTCCTTTTCTCTTAACAAAGTAGAGACTTTAGTGGCTTTGTCCATGGTGGCCATTGCATATGCTCCTGTGAACTGTGATAATCTAGTCATGTTCTCAGCTAGGTTGAAAGGAATGTCCCTACAAACTATGTCCATTGGCTCGTTTCTAGGTGGGAGCTCGGTTGTTTCTACCCTTTTCCTTTTTCTCTGTCTTCTTACTACAACCTTGTGGAGTGGGCTATAGAACACATCATGGGGAGGGATTCCGGTAACTTTTAAGATGATCTCTAATGTGGGCAGAGTAGGGATGATCTCAATCTGTTGGGATGTTGTCTCCTGCTCATCCATAGGCTTGGACTGCTCATCCGTGGATTTGGACTACTCTTCCTCAGACTTGGACTTTGTATTATCCTGAATATGCAGAGGAGTTTGAAAATCCATTGTCTCTTGGGTATCTGTTGTTTTGGGAGTGTCTTGTAGTTTTTGATTAAATTGATCCCACTCCTACTCCAAACTGCTGCCTTTGACCTCAGAACTAATTTCTTTAGGTGTAGTGCTCAGAACTCATTTCTTAGCTGACTTTCTACTAGACTCTATTGTATTATATGTCTCTTGGGCTTTCCATGTATCTAGTGTTTTCTCAGTATTCACCTGAGACTCTATGCGAGAAATAGGTTATTCACTGTTAACAGTCACACTTGGTGTAGGCTTATCTTCGATCTTCAGCAAGTGGATTGGGATTAATTCGAGCCTTTCATTTCGGAATTCCCGAAATCTCTCAAGAATTTTAGGACTTAGGTTTGATGTAGCCCATTCAAAGGCTTGTTCAAAGGACTCGGTTGACTGTAACAGGTATTCAAAATTGTTATTCTCATGGTTGTATGGCTTGAGCTTTACCGCAGTAGTGATTTTATGTGCTACCTTGTCTGGATCAAATTGACTTTTCGGAAATGTATGAAGCTTGAGGGCTTCCATGTTTACTGACTCCTTAATGGCATGATTTAAAATTTGATAAAGTAGAAGAACCACACTTGACAAGAAAAGAGGGCCATAATAACTTCTTATTTTCTTTGAGGATTTTAGTTAGGCCTTTTCCCACAGTCTGGTGCGCAATTTCCCTTGCTAACAATTTATCAAAAACATACAAAGGAAGGACATGTGGGTTGGTTGTGCTACCAAAAACCCTAATGTAGGTGAACCATTATTCAACAAAATATTTGCCAATAGCTAGAAGGTTTGTTGTTGTTTCTTGGGAAAACCTAGGGGCTTTCTTATTAAAAATTGTTTGATGCAGGGGCAAAATAACAGAATGAAATATTTTATAGAATGGGGTATATAATGCGATTCCCATATTTGCTTTTGACTGAGAAGGATAGGGTAGGGGTCTTGTAAGGTCCATTTCCAACCCATGGTCAGAAATGTAGTGCAGAAACAAATGGCGTCTATAATGTAGGCACTAAAATAGAACAGGGGAAGGTTCTCTGGAGAGGAGGCTCTCTTCTATCGGTATTCAGTATTGATGGTGGCTAGGTTATCAGATAGGATGGTGTCCAAATTCATTATGTGGGAATTAATGCAGGCATTAATTAGAGCAATCCATTCTGTGGAAAACTTAGAATTATTGGTTAACCCATATAGTCTACATAACATAACAGCTACATAATTGTAGGGGTTTTCCAAAGAGGCTATAGCATACATACCCGATTTGTCAAATTTCAATTTGTTGTCCAATACTCTCCAACCCTAAATCAACTTGAAGGGGTCTGGGTTCTTCTTTGCGAAGCTAGCCACGTATGTCGTATCATATATATCTTAAGGATCACATATGTTAGAGTCGGTCTTGTCAGTCCTCCATCGGAGATCAAAACACTTTCTGCATTTCATTTTTAGGTGTCTTGCTCCATTCACTCAGCTGCACTCTGCTAGGGGCATGCCATAATCTAACGGAAGGGTCTTGTTAGTCATTACCCCTCATGCTTTGTACCTGCTGGCTCAGGTCTGTTCATCAAAGTTCATTAAATGATAGTCAATATTTGGTCTTCTAATGGACAAAAATCATGTCAGTCATAGGTCTAGGGTTTCATAAGTCGTGTTTTCAAAGTACCCAATAATGCCAGCAGGCCAGAGGGAGGTTCAACAAGTTTCATCTCTAGATTTTCATCATCCATAATGCTCAAGGGTGATTCCTCTTCAAAACTATGTTTTGAAGAGGTAATCGTCAAATTAATGTTTATAATAAATATGTAAAGTTCTCCACCATGAAGTACTTCAAAAGTAGACTATGATCATCCTTTGCCAAATTCCATGTCAGCTACCCCTGCAAAAACTTGCCAAAAATTTCATCATTTTAGTCAAAAATCCAAAAGGGAAATGTGAAATACAGAGTTGCATTAAATTGTGGAAAAAGTGCCAAAACAAAACATTGCAAAAGTGGGTTTTGAAGAAACAAAAATCAAAACCATGTCTCCATGTCTTTATACAGATTTTCTCATAAGGATCAAGGTCATTTTAAATGCCAAGGTCAGAGAGAAGCATTTCAAAGTGAATTGGGTGAGACAGCCCACGTTTTGGGTAAAGTTGGAGGTGTCTTGGCAGGTGCGGTGCATACAGTAGGTGGCGCGGTGCACTAGGCCAGCGCGGCGCATTGGGCACGATCCTCCAGTGAAATTTGGAATGGGTGTAGCGCACCGGTAGCGCGCGGTGCATAGAACAGGCGGCGCGGCGCATACAGTCTAACACACAAAAAACGCCCGAAATTCCTCCAAATCACCATTGAATTGCTTGGACGTGCTAGGTAAGGTCGAAATCTCGGTGGTTCATCCATTTTTGTGTGTTGCGTAATGGTGGTTTATGGTTCCAAATGTTTGAAACAAAATTTCCAAACACTACCTTTAAAAATCCTTATGTCAATTGCTGTTAAGGGTTGCAAATTCATCATTTTGTTGCCAAGGTTCCCCTTCCATCCCATCTGTCCCTTTTTCCTTCATTCCCTTTTTCCTTATACCATATCCCTTTGAATTTCATTTGCTCCCTATCACCTAAAATTACTAAAATTTTATCCCCAATTCCCTTTCACCCATTGCCCAATGTAAAACCCCAAACCCTACCCTATGCAAAGTTCCCAAACCCTCCTACATTTCCCTAAATAAAATCTATCCTAATACTCCTAATCCCTTCATATTTTCCCTCCCTAACGGTCCCTTGTTACATTGCTCCCTTGGTGATAGATTTCAACCATATTACAACAGCAGTCGAACACAGTCTTGCGACCAGCATTCATTTCTCCAAGTAGTTTTCATAGCATCAATTATGTCATCTGACCATTCATCCGACTATGAGGTGGAAACTCATAGTGACTCACCCACGGAAGAACGTGCACCTGGAGACCTCATAAAAGTGGCAGACATGTTAGAGAAGAACCAAATACCCTCACAGAATTGCAGGCCTGCCCTCTTGCCGTCTCTTGTTTTCAGTTTCAGTCATGCTATGAGTTTTGTGAAAAGGTTGAAAATGTTCAATTTCACCATGAGTTGGCTCGCCTATTTGTTCTACATTTACATGGTGCTCAAGTTACTTTGGCCAGTGTTGCTTTCACACTTACACCGGACTCTATCTCATTAGCTACCGGCATGCCTAATATTGGAGAGCCATGGAACAAGAGATAAAAAGTTAACCAACAACATTATGAGCCATATGTTAAACCTGGTTTCTTGAGGTAGCTTAAGAGGGTGTTTCCCTTCCGATATATTAAAGATGAATATGCCCCTCTAATGAAGTTAATCATGAAGTATTTCAGTTGTGAAGGTCGTTTCTCCTGGTTATATGCTTATCACATCAGGTTTCTCATGCATTTCACCCAGGTACGCATGATGAACATCCCATATTTCGTATGCCAAAACATAGAGAGGATGACTGCCCTTGTGCAACACAAGACCCCTGAGCAGCAGTTCAACAGCATTTGTCATTTTGCTCTCATCAAGATTTTGGTGGTGCATCAGCTTGATTTACAGGGTATCACTTGGGATGATTTCATCTCTCGTGACTTCTTCCGAGCTTCACAGGGACCTTCAGAGACTAGATTTGAGATAGGGGGACCTTCTCATCAATATGAGCACCATGAGACCGCTAGTGTGCTAGTATTCATCACATATCAAAGGGGCGCTAGACATTTTTTTGCAACAGTAAAGCGAGTGTTATCTCCACCTGGGGTGGAAGGGTCCTTGCTTCCAACATCAACACCACAGGTACAAGACAGAGGCAAGAGCCCAATGCAGGATGAGGGGCCATCAGGTGAACGAGAGACCGACTTCATTCTCCTTCATGATGATGATCCAGATACGGGTCCGCAAAGTGCGTAGCTTAAAGAGATCATCCAGGAGCAGCAAACAGAGATCCAAGCCTTATCCCTTGACTTGGAGAGAGCTAAATGGAATATGAAATACCTGGAGCGAAGGAACAAACAACTTGAAGATTGGCAAGCTGAGATAGAGTTGCAACTGATCAAGGAAAACCGGCAACACATCATGGCAGCACAAGGTAGACCTATGGAACAAAGAGATGAGGACCGGGAGTATGTTTTAGAGAAAGTGAACATTCACTTGGAGAAGCTATTGGAGAAGGCTAATGGGGAAAAAGCAATGCTGAGGCACGTGACATACCATTACATGGCCCGAAACTGGAGTTCCAAAGCGAGAATCAGGAGCCTAAAGGCGAAATTGAGGAAGGTGACAAAAAGACAAAAGAGGAAAAAAGAGTGAGATCGGCTCCAAATCTTGGCCGAAGCCTCTTTGGCCTAGCATGACATGTGATGGAGAGGGTACAGCCCAAATTTCAAGAAATTTGGAGCACATTTTTTCATTTTGAAATTTTTGCACAAAAACAGGGTTTTTCTCCCTGTGCGCCGCGCCACCTGGCGCGTGCTTTTGATAGGGAGCTCCAAATCACAAAAATTTTATATTTTTGGATTTTTCCTAAAAAATCATGATTGTTGGTGCATGGCCAAGAATTTTGGGCAAGTTTTGAGTCCTCAGGAGGTCAAAAACACCCAAAAATGACCTCTCTGCCCCAATTTTGATACACAGGAAGTAGTCTTAGGAAATTGAAGTTTTGGAGGGGAAAATGACATCCAAATCCAAAAATTCCACTTGTGTTTGAAAGTAGACAGGAAAGGATTTCCAAAAAGCACACTTGGGATCAATTTGGACTTCAGGAAGTGCCTCAAAACCATCTCCAAAGTGGCATGACGCATACATCTTTTGGCGTAGCGCACAGAGACCCAAAGGCCAAATCACTTCTGCTCTGCGAGAATTCGATTTGTTTCAGTGTGATTTTCTCCAAGTAAGTTTTTCAAAGCCTGTTCAACAATTTTTGGCTATGGTACTATGGTTTAGAAGTGAAGACAGTTGAAAGTGAATATTGGCGCGTGGGTGAGTTAAACGAAAATTGCAGGTGGGCCCGTTCATTAACAATATATGTTTTCTCTTCATTAAAGGCGCATCTTATTTAAAAGCCATGTTATTAAAATGATAGTTGTTATTCAAACGGCCAAAAGGAAGGCGAATAGTCGCCTCAGAAGATCTACGCTACAATTTTGTTTTTTTTTATTGGTCATCAGAGAAATTAAATGTAACGCTGCTCCTGTTACTGATGGTTGGCTTTTCATTTCCATTTGTAATGATTAAACAATCCCCCAAATTTGGGTCGATCCACTTTCTCATGGAAAAGCTTATTTATTGTATTGAAAGTCATTTGTAAAGGGTTGGAGTTTCTGGGAATAGCGTGGAGAAAAACTCAGCACTTTCATTGTACAGTTTTGGCTTGGAAATTAATAGAATGATGCAGCTCTGATTCATGAGATCCCTATGGTGTGAGTTTAGCAAATGTGTTTTTATTTCTATGTTTCATATGTATTATTTTATGTTTACCATCCATTCATAATCATTTTTGGTTGAATGCTCTTAAGTAGAAAGAGGTAGAATTCAGTTTATGCTCTGCCTTGTAAAGCATTCATATTTTGTATATCTTCTTCTGTCTAAAAAGGATTCATGTGTATGCCCTTTCTAGCTTTTCTCAACAGTCTTTCCACTCCATTTTATTTAAATCTGATTGCTAAACCTCCCGCCTATCTTGCCTCATGAAATATCCTGTGTCTTTGATTTAATTTCCTAGCTCATGCGGTCCTTTGGTCCCACACAGCCCGGAAAATTCAGTCATTCAAAAATCGCCTTTTTCCGTATCTATTTACTAGCCTAAAATCAATATTCAATTTAAGTCATCTCAGATCATATTGTTTATTCCTCACTTAGCATGACCCGGAGAGAGCCCTCTCCTGTTCTAGTAGGGCTAGCTACCAGACTGAGCGTCGTTTGTGGTTACCCTGAATTTTTCCTTCTTTCAGCCTAAGGCAGATTTAGGACCTAACATAGTGGTGACTCCGCTGGGGAAGAAATTCTTTATTTGTCAGTCTTCTTCATTTCATAAACGGCAGGCTTAACCTACAAACACCCCAATACTTCTGATAATTTTATGCTTCCGGATGATAAGTTTAGGATTTGGTAGGCTGAGTAAGTTGTTCATTTCCTTTTGATTTTTTGAAAATAGCACGCTGGCTTCAAGAAGATATACCAGAGCTAATCCAGATCCAGATCCTCCTCATATCTACAAAAATCCCAATTTGATTCCAAGACTTCTTCGTCAAAAGAGCTTTATAACTCCCGTGTTCAAATCCCATTCATGTCCTGACATTTTTGAGTATCTTGAAGAGATTGATTTTGATGAGCAATTTGAAATATCATTGTTCGAGACCAAATCCGGAAGGGCTGTTGACTCTATTGTCCCTAATCTGCAATTTCTTGTAGACCTAGAAACTGAAACGGCTAACTGGTCAATTGATGATTATATTGTGACACAGCTTCAAACTCCAATTGTTAATTCCCTACAAGCTGCACAAACTCCTCCAACACCTCCAAGACCAAACCCACCAAGAGTGATGGATGCTCATTTTGCACCTCTTGTGCTGCCTCAAGTTTTAGATGATATGCCCGCAGATTATCAAAGAAAAATCCCTTTGTTTGATGGTGCTCCTAATAGCATTACTGCTCAGCAACATGTGGACAGAATGGCAGATTTCTGTGACCTTCATGAGATCGATGTAGAAAATGTGACAATGAGACTCTTTGTACAGACATTTACAGGTGAAGTTAGGAAATGGTTCAGAGGTTTTCTGGCTGCACGTATCGCTACCTTGGCTGACCTGAAAAGACAATTTTTAGACTGCTAGGAAGTGAAAAAGAATCCTCTTCAAATTCTGGCTGAATATGAGAAAATCAAATGAAACGCTGGTGAGTCAGTCCAAGACTACTGCATTAGATTCAATTCTGTTTATAATGAAATTCCCGATCATCTAAGGTCACCTGTGGGGCTAGCCATGATGAAGTTTCTAGATGGTTTTGATGCTAACATGGCTTATCAACTAAGAGAGAGAGAGCCGGCCACAATGGAAGACATGCAGAAAAGAAGGTCACAGTAAAGGAAGAGTCTTACTCGATGGATCAATTACTCAAGAAGGTAGAGCAGATGCCTGAAAGGGTGAAACTTGACAAACCTGAGCCACAAGTTAGAAATCCTAACTTCCGTGGCCAACAGCAGTCACAATATAGAATAAGACAGAGAGAGCAGTGAGCCCAACATTAGACAGCACAACAACCAGTACAGCCACCTCTGCAGCAAAATTTTGTGCATGGACCGGAGTTAGATGAGGAAGAGAATGTGATAGGGGAAGAAAACCACTTCTTTACTCCTGATGATTTGCCTATTTATATTACTGAAGATGAGGAGTATGCAGAAAGTTCAGCTGCACACAAAGACGCAGATTTCATTCTAGCAAGTGACACAGTTTTGGAAGAAGAATCAGATGAGTATCAAAGAGGCTATATGAATGCTCTATCCGCTAAGCAGCGACAATATTCACTTAGAGACAGAGATGTGCCGGTTAACCCAATTCAGAAGAGGAAGGAAGTTTCAGCATCAAAGAATGATTTATCAGTTGCACAAAAGAAAGGCAAAGAGGCACTTGATCCTGATAGCAGCAAATCACCATCAGCAGAAAAATCAAATCAACAAACTGTATCGAGAGAAAATGAAAAGAAAGAAGTCCCAGTCAAAGAGGTAGAAAATACTTCCGCTTTTAGTTTAGAGAATGAAATTTCTAAATTGAAGGTATCCATTCCCTTGACTAAAATAATGAGGAACAACAGTTATAGAGGGAAAGTTTCTAAAATTCTGAATTGTGATCCAATGTCTAATATGGTGAGTGTCGAAGATGATCAACCCAAAATGATTTTTGTGCTAGCATTGAATGGTGAGTCTCCAGATAGTGATGTGCCACCTTTTTATATTAGTTTAAGATTGCATGATTTTGTGTTACATAATGCCATGTTTGATTCCGGAGCTTCTCACATTCTCATGCCAAAGGCTATCATGGATAAGCTGGGTTTGGACGTCACCCGAAATACCATGATCTCTATTCGTTTGATTCCAGCAGAGTAAGATGTATCGGGCTCATCAAAGACTTGGTTGTGAGTCTGGATCAAATCCCAATGAAGAATGTTTTGATGGATATTGTTGTAGCGGATATTCCTCCCAGGTTCGGCATGCTTCTTTCCAGGTCTTGGGCAGCAAAATTGAAAGGGACACTACAACTAGATTTCTCCTATGCAACAATTTCGGTGTTTGGCCAGATGAGAAAACTGTATCGGGAACAAAAAATGAAATACATGATTACAAGCTAGGAGAAACCCATTAATCATCCGATTAATTATGTACATATAGATCTAGAGTCTTTTGTTTTGTATTCAGATAGCTTCAATGATATTGATAGTCAGTTAGTAGAAGCAGAAAGTATTCCAGAAATAGCAGCAAATTTCAGAGAAGTTTTGAAGAAATAAGGACAAGAACAGCAAAACACCGTTGAGAAATCAGCTGAAGGTAACAGACAACAAGTAGGAAAAACAGAGCCAGCAGAATTTTAGCACTTGGAAGAAGAGGAAGAAGGTTTGTGGACCATGGATTTCGACGGTGCAGTGGGAAATGATGGTGCTAGAATCAGTATTTGGGTACGTAGTCCTTTCTCCGCCCTGACAAAGTTCCTAGTAATGTGCGAGTATGTTCTTACAAGTTAGCTTTTGATTGTTCGAACAATGAAGCTGAGTATGAAGCTTTGATTGCTGGTATAAAAATTCTAAGAAAGCTGAATGCTAAGAGGATTGCATTATATGGCGACTCTGAATTGATGATTAAGAAGGTCAGAGATGAATATGAAGCAAAGCATCCTCAGATGCGGGCTTACCGGAATGCAGTTCTAGACATCCTGAAATTATTTTCAGAATATACCTTGACATGTGTGCCTCGTGTTCAAAATAGCATTGTTGATGCTCTTGCTAAGGCAACCAGTAGTTTGAAGATTCCAATGAACTCTAGTAATAAATTCGAAATCCATGTCAAGCATCGCCTGACTGTCCCTGAAAATTAGAGATATTGGCAAGTTTTCCAAGATGATGAGGAGATTGATGATTTTCTGCAAAACAAAGGTAAGTTCAAAGAAACCTCAATTGATGTAGAAAATGATGATGGTAAAGATGATGTGCAGATCAATCAAATGGACTTGTTGCAGCTAAAGGATAACATTATTCCTAAAGGCTTGATACCTTTAGAAGAACTCTTTGATCAAGATGACGTAGCCCGAAAACCAACATTGCAGCCAACAGAGAAGGGTGTTGAAGAGGTCAATATCGGAATAGCTGCTAATCCTAAAATGGTAAAACTATCTAAAGCATTTCCACAAAAGATAAAAGCCAAATATATCAGTTTTCTATCTTCATTTACTGATGTGTTTGCTTGGGACTATTCTAACTTGAAGACATATGATACCCATATAATTTAGCACACGATACCCATTAAGCCTAATCAGAAACCTTTCAGACAGAAGTTGAGAAGGCTAAATCCAAAACTGCTGCCATCAATTGAAAAGGAGATAAACAGATTGCACAAATCAGGAATCATTGTTCCCATCATATTTTCGGACTGGATCTCCAATTTGGTGCCCGTACAAAAGAAGACAGGTGAGATTCGCTTGTGCATTGATTTTAGGAATCTCAATAAAGTTTCATTGAAAGATAACTATCCACTGCCCAAAATGGATCATATACTTTAGTGAGTAGTTGGAGCATCTCGTATGTCACTACTCGATGGTTATTCTGGATATAACCAAATTTCTGTCCATGAAGATGACCGAGACAAGACAGCGTTCACCACTCCATGGGGAACTTTTCATTACGCTAAAATGCCTTTTGGTTTGAAGAACGCGGGTGCCACATTTCAGCGGGAAATGGACTTAGCTTTCGCCAGTGAGAAGGATTTCTTTTTGGTTGTGTACCTTGATGTTCCGACAGTGTTTTCCAAATCAGATGAAGAACACATGTATCATCTAAAAATTGTTTTTCAAAAGTGCAGAAAATATGGCCTGTCGCTGAATCCGAAAAAGAGCTTGTTTTCCATGGAGGAAGGCAAACTACTTGGGCACATTATCTCAAAAGACGGCATTCATATTGATCCAGCACGTGTACAAGCGATTTAGCAAATCAATCCGCCCCGGAATAAGAAGGAGATTCAATATTTCAATGGTAAAATGATTTTTTTACGCTGCTTCGTACCTAGTCTTGTGGAACACCTAAGAGAGATTACAAACATGCTTAAGAAGGACAGCCAAATGAAGTGGATGGAAGAGGCTGTAAAATCTTTCAATTTAGTCAAATTGGCTCTTTCTTTGGCTCCAGTTCTAATCAGCCTGGAATACAGTCAGGATTTTATATTGTTTTCATTCGCTTCAGAGCATACTATGGTAGCGGTGTTGATGCAGAAAAGAGATGATCACGAAAGGCCAATTGCTTTCTTCAGCCAAGCTATAAGAGATGCAACCTTAAAGTACAACATCATTGAGAAGCAAGCCCTTGCACTTGTGAAAGAATTGAAAGATTTTCGGGTATACATTCTGCATTCTCATATTTTGGCTTATGTTCCTAACGCTGTTGTCAAAGATGTTTTAGTGCAGATAGATTCGGAAGGAAGACGAGGCAAGTGGATTGCAGCTTTGTTGGAGTATGATGTGGAAATAAAGCCCACAAAGCTTGTTAAAGGACAGGGATTGGCAAAGTTAATGGCCAAATCAAACTTGCACGCCTTAGACATAAATCTGATCGCTGCTATGTCCGATGAGAATGAGGAAGGGTCATCAATTCAGGTATCTGAAATGTTTGCTCTTTCTCCGTGGTATTCAGATATCATATATGTGCTTCAGAATTTTTCACCACCACCCGGCATGACTAGAAACAAAATCAGAACTCTCAAATTAAAGGCTGCTAAGTTTTGCATTCTAAATTCTGCACTTTATTGGAAAGATCCCGATGGCGTTCTGTTGAATTTCTTGGTGGAAGAAGATGCAAAGTAGGTCATGGAGGATTTCCATGAAGCAGATTGTGGTGGTCACCTTTTTTGGAAAACAACAGCAAATAAAGTTCTGAGAGCGGGATACTATTGGCCAACATTGTTTGCTAATGTATATAAGGTTTTCAAGAGCTGTCATAAACGTCAAATTTTTTAAGGAAGGCAGAAATTACATCCTTTTCCGCTTAAGCCCATTGAGGTGAGTGCCCTTTTCAGCAATGGGGGTTGGATTTCATTAGTGAAATTCATCCCGCTTCTTCCGGTCAGCATCGATGGATTCTCATGGAAATAGATTATTTCACGAAATGGATCGAAGCAATTCCCACCAGACAAGCTACAGATGCGGTAATTATTTCATTCCTTGAAAATAACATCTTGTCTCACATTGGTTGCCCGAATAAGTTAATCACTGATAACGCAGCAGCTTTCAAATCAAAAAGGATGGTAGAGTTTTTTCATAAATATCACATCATTTTGGGTCACTCAACTGCCTATCATCTGCAAGGCAATGGGTTGACGGAGTCTTCTAACAAATATCTAGTCAACATCATTAAGAAGCTGCTGGAAATCAACAAGAAGAGCTGGCACAAGAAGTTGGTCAATGCACTTTGGGCAGATCGGGTCAGTTAGAAGAAATCCATTGGTATATCCCCCTTTGAGCTTGTGTATGGAGTTGATACAGGTGTCCTACCTCTCTCACAGCTCTGGTAGTCAAACTTCTTCAGGAGGCCAGCAGCGAAGAAGATCCCATGTAGAGAAGATTGAATCAAATGGTCCATTTGCAGCAGACTAGAGAAGAGGTTTTCCAAAACACATCCAAGTTGCAGGAGAAGATTAAGAAAATTTATGACATAAAAGCAAAGGTGGAAAAATTTCAGTTGGATGATATGGTGCTGAAGTGGGATGCAAGGAATGAGGAAAAGGGTAAGCACGGTAAATTTGAGAATCTCTGTAAAGGTCCCTTCAAGATTGCAGCATATCGGGGTCATAATGCCTTTCTTCTAAAGGAAATGAATGGAGAAGATTGTCCAGGAGGGCCGATCAATGGTCAGCTGCTCAAGCAGTACCATTTCTGAATTGTTTATGCTATTTCCATTGTCACTGTAAATACCATTTTATTTCAGTTTTGGTTTGAGTTTGTCTAGTCAGTCTTCGAGTCATTTTAAGTCCAAATTTGAGTCAGTTCGAGTCAGGTTTCAGTCAATAAATGAGTCAAGAGTTTTGTGTTGTTTGTCAAAATAATGACTCCATAGCCCAATGGACGAAGGCACTGTCTGCTCTCCCAAAGATCTGTCGTTCTTGGCACCTTTGAGGAGCTACCCACCCCATTGGAGCCAATGTTAGAGTCGGTCTTGTGAGGCCTCCATCGGAGGATCAAAACTCTTTCTGCATTTCATTTTTAGGTGTCTCACTCCATTCACTCAACTGCACTCCATTAGGGGCATGCCATAATCTAACGGAAGGGTCTTGTCAGTCATTACCCCTCATGCTTTGTACCTGCTGGCTCAGGTCTGTTCATCAAAGTTCATTAAATGACAGTAAATATTTGGTCTTCTGATGGACAAAAAATCATGTCAGTCATAGGTCTAGGGTTTCATAAGTCATGTTTTCAAAGTACCCAATAATGCCAGTAGGCCAGAGGGAGGTTCAACAAGTTTCATCTCCAGATTTTCATCATCCATAATGCTCAAGGGTGATTCCTCTTCAAAACTCTGTTTTGAAGAGGTAATCGTCAAATTAATGTTTATAATAAATATGTAAATTTCTCCACCATGAAGTACTTCAAAAGTAGATTTTGATCATCCTTTGCCAAATTCCATGTCAGCTACCCCTGCAACAAATTGCCAAAAATTTCATCATTTTAGTCAAAAATCCAAAAGGGAAATGTCAAATATAGAGTTGCATTAAATTGTGGAAAAAGTGCCAAAAAAAAACATTGCAAAAGTGGGTTTTGAAGAAACAAAAATCAAAACCATCTCTCCATGTCTTTATATAGATTTTCTCATAAGGATCAAGGTCATTTTAAATGCCAAGGTCGGAGAGAAGCATTTCAAAGTGAATTGGGTGAGCCAACACACGTTTTGGGTAAAGTTGGAGGTTGTTAGGCCCCTATACTACTAGTGTAACCCCTTATTGTTATTAGTACAACCCACTTATTATATTGATGTACCCATGTAGTGCCCATATTGTTACTATTGTGCCCCATAAAAGCCCACTATTGTTATTATTGTGCCCTTACATTATTATTGTTATGTCGGCTCTGATTATGTTATGACCCCTTAGACTCCTATATATAGAAAGGAGGTCTTTTCATTTGTATAATCCAAGAATTGTTCGTTTATGTAATGTAAAGGAGGTTTCCCCCTCGAAGAGGCTAAATTCTAAGCTGTTGATCTATCTTTTCTATCTTTTCTTGAGCTGGTTTCATATCATTTGGTATCAGAGCTTTGGATTCTAGGGTTTCACTGCTCCAAACAGGTCATCGTGGAATTTTCGCTATAACTTCTTTTTTGCGACGTTTCAAAAGTTGAAAAGAACCCATTTGAGAAGAAATCGCACTGAACCTCGGGTCCTAATTTCAGAGCTTTTCGCGCTATATTTGCGGAGATATGATCTGAGGAAGTTGGTATTTTTGCAGACTCCTGAATTACATTCCAAATAGGTGACCTAGGGAAAATCATCATAAATTTCTCTCTGGGGATCAGATTGAAATTTTGTAAGAAGGTACAGAAATTGGATGGACTGTAGTTTCTTTTATGCATTTTTTAGATCCAAAGATCAAAACAGTGACTCGTGTCACGTCGTACAAGTTCACTCTATTGAACTAGTCTATAATCAGGTCATCTTGGGAGATTGTGCATAACTCTTCCTTGGAGAATCCAATTTGGATCAGACTAGTGGAATTGGAAAGAGGACATAGAGGGCTAGTACAGGTCGCAATTTCAGAACTAGAAGATCGGAAATTACAGAGTTACAGTCGTTTCAAGATTGAGCTCCTAAAATCAAGAAAAGCGAGATGAGGAAGTTTGATAGCAAGGATTCGGTAAATTGGATACTACAGATGGAGAAATATTTTGATCTACATGGTGTACCACTATTACAAAAGGTATGTATTGCATCTTTAAATTTAGAACCAGATCGATTTTTATGGTATGAATGGCTTTGTTCTCGTAAGCAACTTGTTACATGGTCAATTTTCATGGAGGAAATGGTAGCACATTATGAGGATACAAAGGGAAACACCTTCTTTAGAGCAACACCACAACAATTGGAAATGGTAAAAGGGCTTTGTGACATAGTGGAAAGAAAAATTATGGAAACCAGGAAGCATACCCCTCACAACTATAAAGATGGAAGTGTTGTTTCTCCTAGCATTCCATAACTTACAAGGGTTACACCACAACAATTGGAAGAAAAAAGAGAAAAAGGGCTTTGTTACAATTGTGATAACAAATGCACTAAAGGTCATAAGTGCACTGAGAAGAAATAATTTTACATAGAATATGAAGAGGAGGAAGAAGAGGATCAAGAAACATCAAAAGAAGAGGATATACGCCAAGACCCCACCCCAGAGAAAGAAGAAATGAATCAGACCATATCTTGTAAAGCATTGGCAAGAATTACCACTCCTCAAACTCTCAAGATAGAAGGACATATCAAGAAGAAAAAGATGTAAGAAGTGAAAGATCACATTGAGAAAGAAGAAATAAATCCAACCATATCTTGTAATTCATTGGTCGAAATTACCACTCCTCAAACTATCAAGATAGAAGGACATATCAAGAAGAAAAATGTTCAAGAAGTAAAAGATCACATCGAGCATCAAGAAATGAATCCGACCATATCTTGTAAAGGATTGGAAGAAATTGCCACTCCTCAAACTCTAGAGATAGAAGGACATATCAAGAAGAAAAAGGTTCAAGCAATGAAAGATCACATCGAGCATCAACAACAAGTTCTCCAACTTTTAAAGAATAACGCCACTTCAGTACAAAATCAAACGAAACAACGGGCACTTAAAAAATGGCAACCTTACCAAATGGGAAGACTCTTCAAGGATGAGGATGTGGAAGTATTGTTTTGTACTATTTCTATTATCCAACCAGATTGGATAAATGAAGCAAGGGATGAATGGAAGAAGGACGAAGAAGTATGGCCACTTATTCAAAAGTTGCAAAAGATCCCAATTCAAACAATATTGCCAGAAATTGAAAAGGGAGGAAAAATCATATTGGAACCTGGAGCAGTCATAGAAACAAGAACCCGACAGCTACGAAATCGATAAATTTCAGAGTATCTCATCAAGTGGAAGAACTTACCCACTAAACATTCCACATGGGAGAACAACAATTTTATACAGAATCATCAAGAACTACTCAAGCGTTGAGGACAACGCTTTTTGAAGGAGAGGGGCATGTTAGGCCCCTATACTGCTAGTGTAACCCCTTATTGTTATTAGTACAACCCACTTATTATATTGATGTACCCATGTAGTGCCCATATTGTTACTATTGTGCCCCATAGAAGCCCACTATTGTTATTATTGTGTCCTTACATTATTATTGTTATGTCGGCTCTGATTATGTTATGACCCCTTAGACTCCTATATATAGAAAGGAGGTCTTTCCAATTGTATAATCCAAGAATTGTTCATTTATGTAATGTAAAGGAGGTCGCCCCATCGAAGAGGCTAAATTCTAAGGCGTTGATCTATCTTTTCTATCTTTTCTTGAGCTGGTTTCATAACAGAGGTGTCTTGGTAGGCGCGGCACATACAGTAGGTGGCGCGGCACACTTGGCTAGCACGGCACATTGGGCACGATCCTCCTGTGCAATTTGGAATGGGCACGGCGCACTGGTAGTGCACGGCACATACAGTCTAACACACAAAAAACACCCGAAATTCCTCCAAATCACCATTGAATTGCTTGGACGTGCTAGGTAAGGTCGACATCTCGGTGGTTCATCCATTTTTGTGTGTTGTGTAATGGTGGTTTATGGTTCCAAATGTTTGAAACAAAATTTCCAAAACCTACCTCTAAAAATCCTTACGTCAATTGCTGTTAAGGGTTGCAAATTCATCATTTTGTTGTCAAAGTTCCCCTTCCATCCCATCTGTCACTTTTTCCTTCATTCCCTTTTTCCTTATAACATATCCCTTTGAATGTCATTTGCTCCATATCCCCTAAAATTACTAAACCCTTATCCCCAATTCCCTTTCACCCATTGCCCAATGTAAAACCCCAAACCCTACCCTATGAAAAGTTCCCAAACCCTCCTACAATGCCCTAAATAAAATCTATCCTAATACTCCTAATCCCTTCATATTTTCCCTCCCTAACGGTCCCTTGTTACATTGCTCCCTTGGTGACAGATTTCAACCATATTACGACAGCAGTCCAACACAGTCTTGCGACCAGCATTCATTTCTCCAAGTAGTTTTCATAGGATCAATTATGTCATCTGAACATTCATCCAACTATGAGGTGGAAACTCATAGTGACTCACTCACAGAAGAATGTGCACCCTGGAGGCCTCATAAAAGTGGCAAACATGTTAGAGAAGAACTAACTACCCTCACAGAATTGCAGGCTTGCCCTCTTGCCGTCTCTTGATTTAAGTTTCAGTGATGCTATGAGTTTTGTGAAAAGGTTGCAAATGTTCAATTTCACCATGAGTTGGCTCGCCTATTTGTTCTACATTTACATGGTGCTCAAGTTACTTTGGCCGGTGTTACTTTCACACTTACACCGGACTCTATCTCATTAGCTACCGGCATGCCTAATATTGGAGAGCCATGGAACAAGAGATAAAAAGTTGACCGACAACATTATGAGCCATATTTTAAACCTGGTTTCTTGAGGTAGCTTAAGAGGGTGTTTCCCTTCCGATATCTTAAAGATGAATATGCCCCTCTAATGAAGTTAATCATGAAGTATTTTAGTTGTGAAGGTCGTTTCTCCGGGTTATATGCTTATCACATCAGGTTGCTCATGCATTTCACCCGGGTACACATGATGAACATCCCACATTTCATATGCTGAAACATAGAGAGGATGACTGCCCTTGTGCAACACAAGATCCCTGAGCAGTAGTTCAACAGCATTTGACATTTTGCTCTCATCAAGATTTTGGTGGTGCATCAGCTTGATTTACAGGGTATCACTTGGGATGATTTCATCTCTCCTGACTTCTACCGAGCTTCACAGGGACCTTCAAAGACTAGATTTGAGATAGGGGGACCTTCTCATCAGTATGAGCGCCATGAGACCACTAGTGTGCCAGTATTCATCACATATCAGAGGGGCGCTAGACGTTTGTTTGCAGCAGCAAAGCGAGTGTTATCTCCACCCGGGGTGGAAGGGGCCTCGCTTCCGAAATCAACACCACAGTTACAGAATAGAGGCAAGATCCCAATGCAGGATGAGGGGCCATTGGGTGAACGAGAGACCAACTTCATTCTCCTTCATGATGATGATCCAGATACGGGTCCGCAAAGTGAGCAACTTAAAGAGATCATCCAGGAGCAGCAAACAGAGATCCAAACCTTATCCCTTGACTTGGAGAGAGCTAAATGGAATATGAAATACCTAGAGTAGAGGAACAAACAACTTGAAGATCGGCAAGCTGAGATAGAGTTGCAACTGAACAAGGAAAACTGTCAACACATCATGGCAGCACAAGGTAGACCTATGGAACAAAGAGATGAGGATCGGGAGTATGTTTTAGAGAAAGGGAACATTCACTTAGAGAAGCTGTTGGAGAAGGCTAATAGGGAAAAATCAATGCTAAGGCGCATGACTTACCATTACATGGCCCGAAACTTGAGTTCCAAAGCAAGAATCAGGAGCCTAAAGGCGAAATTGAGGAAGGTGAGAAAAAGACAAAAGAGGCAAAAAGAGCGAGATCAGCTCCAAATATTGGTCGAAGAATCTTTGGCCCAACATGATATGTGATGGAGAGGGTACAACCCAAATTTCAAGAAATTTGGAGCACATTTTTAAATTTTGAAATTTTTTCACAAAAAACAGGGTTTTTCTCCCTGTAAGCCGCGCCACCTAGCACGCACTTTTGATAGGGAGCTCCAAATCACAAAAATTTTATATTTTTGGATTTTTCATGAAAAAGCATGACTTCTGGTGCATGGCCAAAAATTTTGGGCAAGTTTTGAGTCCTCAAGAGGTCAAAAACACCCAAAAAATGACCTCTCTGCCCCAATTTTGACACACAAGAAGCAGTCTTAGGCAATTGAAGTTTTGGAGGGGAAAATGACATCCAAATCCAAAAATTCCACTTGTGCTGGAAAGTAGACAAGCATGGATTTCCAACAAACACACTTGGGCTCAATTTGGACTTTAGGAAGTGCCTCAAAGCCATCTCCAAAGTGGCGCGACGCATACATCTTTTGGCACGGCACACAGAGACCCAAAGGCCAAATCACTTCCACTCTGTGAGAATTCGATTTGTTTCAGTGTGATTTTCTCCAAGTAAGTTTGTCAAAGCCTTTTCAAAAATTTTTGGCTATGGTACTGTGGTTTAGAAGCGAAGACAGTTGAAAGTGAATATTGGCGCATGGGTGAGTTAAATGAAAATTACAGGTGGGCCCGTTCATTAACAATATATGTGTTCTCTTCATTAAAGGCGCATATTATTTAAAAGCCATGTTATTAAAATGATAGTTGTTATTCAAACAACCAAAAGGAAGGTGAACAGTTGCCCCAGAATATCTACACTACAATTTTGTTTTTTTTTATTGGTCATCAAAGAAATTAAATGTAACGCTGCTCCTGTTACTGATGGTTGGCTTTTCATTTCAATTTGTAATGATTAAACAATCCCCCAACTTTGGGTCGATCCACTTTCTCATGGAAAAGCTTATTTATTGTATTGAAAGTCATTTGTAAAGGGTTGGAGTTTCTGGGAATAGCGTGGAGAAAAACTCAGCACTTTCATTGTACAGTTTTGGCTTGGAAATTAATAGAACGATGCAGCTCTTATTCATGAGATCCCTATGGTGTGAGTTTAGCAAATGTTTTTCTGTCTATGTTTCATATGTATTTTGTTATGTTTACTATCCATTCATAATCATTTCTGGTTGAATGCTCTTAAGTAGAAAGAGGTAGAATTCAGTTTATGCTCTGCCTTGTAAAGCATTCATATTTTGTATATCTTCTTCTGTCTAAAAAGGATTCATGTGTATGCCCTTTTTAGCTTTTCTCAACAGTCTTTCCACTCCATTTTATTTAAATCTGATTGCTAAACCTCCCGCCTATCTTGCCTCATGAAATATCCTATGTCTTTGATTTAATTTCCCAACTCATGCGGTCCTTTGGTCCCACGTAGCCCAGAAAATTCAGTCATTCAAAAATCTCCTTTTTCCATATCTATTTACTAGCCTAAAATCAGTATTCAGTTTAAGTCATCTCAGACCATATTGTTTATTCCTCACTGAGCGTGACCCGGAGAGAGCCCTCTCCTATTCTGGTAGGGCTAGCTACCAGACTGAGCGTGGTTTGTGGTTACCCTGAATTTTTCCTTCTTTCAACCTAAGGTAGATTTAGGCCCTAACAACGTATATGGTACATTTTCTTCATGTCCTCTGCTTTGAATGATCCCATGAGTTCCATTCTTGAATTCCTAAATTGCCTATCTTTATTGGTGAGGTTTTCGACCACCCACCTGATCATATTCATGTATGGGAGGATTTTAGCCGTCGCTCCTAATTGAAGTCCCAAAGGTCTTGTTGAGTCAATTGTTGCTCTTGTAACAGTAATCTTGGGAAGCTCGTTCTCAATCCTATTGTATATGACCTCCCAAGCTATTGCTCCTCCGTCAGAGCTCCAGACTGTATCAGAGAATATGGGGCCATCTCTATAAACTCGGATTTAGCAATGATTTGCTTTTTCTATTTCTGCATCACCTTCCTCAATCACATGTCTTTTGTAGCTTTTCTAAAATGGACAATATATATCAACGCAGACAATATCGAGCAATTAAGATTGAAATATTTTCTAAAATGACTTTGGATTGTGAGAAAGGTTTAATGAGATACTCAACATTAACTACCCATAACTTGGAAAATGTTTAGCTCTCCTCGGCCCACTAAATATTTATTAACCTGTCAATTCGTTCATTTTTTATTTAAAACACAATTATTTCACATGCTTATCGCTCTTATTCGCACATCGTAATATTTAAACAGATACAATATAGTGTTTTACTTTCTATAAGGCAAAATGCAATTGACATCGTCGTAATAACACGTTTCACAAATCGTTAATGGGCATTGTAGTGGCATAGATTAATTACCTTTGAAGTTTGTGAAGTGTGATTTATGAAATGACAAGGTGCTTATAATCAGGATATCACAGTGGTAGGTTTGATCACGCATCACAAATTTTTCAAGGTGTTTTATGAAATTCACATGGAAAAGCGCGATTTGTGATTTACGATAAGGATCTCATCCTTGGGTTGTTTTGCAAGATTTTTCAAGGCAATTTCTTAGAGTTAGGTTTTATTATCCTAAGACTAAAGATTTAAAAAGGGTCTCCATCTATATCTCTAACCTTAGCTATTGTTATTTATAAAAGGGGGGGTTGTTTCATACTACAACAAAAAGTCAGGAAAAGAAGGAACTAGTAGTGCACGCAGCAGACTTTTCAGTGATTGTGGGACAGCTGTATAAGATGGCTGCAACCGAGATATTGTGAAGATATGTGCCGGATTTTGAGAGGGATAACATTCTCGCTGAAGCTGAAGGAGGGGCTGTGGGAGGAAATTATGCAAGAAAGGCGACTACGCAGAAGATTTTGCGTGTAGGTTTATGGTGGCCTACATTGCACAAAGATTCCAAAGCGTATTGTAGGGCATACGATGCATCTCAAAGTACCTGTAAACCATCATGGAGGGACAAGCTGCCACTAAATCCTCAAGTATATTTGCATCCATTTGAAAAATGGGCAATTGATTTCGTTGGGCCAATTCAGCCCCCAGGAAAAAATGCTGGTGCACGCTATATCATCACCATGATAGAGTATCTAACGAGATGGGCAGAGACACAGCTGGTTAAGGATTGTACAGGGGCCACATTAGTGAATATTTTTTTTTATTATGTTTTAACCAGATTTGGTTGCTTGAAGGCATTGATGAGTGATCGCGGTATGCACTTCCTAAATGAGACGATCATCACGTGAACGAAAGATTTCCAAGTCTACCATCAAAAGAGCACTCTTTATCATCCATAGGCTAATGGAACAGTTGAGGCCTTTAATAATATTTTGGAGAATGCACTGACGAAGCATAATGACTGGGATGTGTGTGTACCTAGAGTGCTATGGTCTTACAGGATTACTTGTAAAAAGTTGGCAGGGCAGACACCTTTTAGATTAGTATATGGTGTAGAAGTTGTAATGTCAATGGAATATATTGTTCCTAGTCTATGCATAACAGCACTGACGAATATGGCGGATTTCAAGGCCTTGGACAAACGACTCGTGCAGCTGATGGGGCTCGAGGAGGATAGAGTTTTGGCTAGATTTCATCAACAAGTATAGAGAGAATGTGAAAAATCATGGCATGATCGACACATCAAGCTTTGTACATTCAAGGTAGATGATCTTGTCTTGTTGTATGATAGTAAATTCACTGAGTTTATGGAAAAATTGTAGATGCATTGGATAGGGCCACATATTATCAAATAAATTATAGATGGAGGTGCAATTCAGCTCGCGAAGCTAAGTGGACAACCTTTTCTGGGAAGAGTGAATGGAAGTCGATTGAAGCTATATACAAGGGATCTTATGCGATGACTACATAGTGATAGGACAATCTTAGTTATCTGGGTAGTTGCAAGGGAGTGTGGGACTATAAACTACACTTCTAGGTTCGGAGGACTATGCAGCAGGCAGGCTATGCGGAAAATGGTGAAGCTGCAACATATGGAGCTATGCACAGGGAGCTGCACCATGGAGGGAGGTGCCATGCAGTGCAACAAAAAAGTGATCGTTGGAGTCACTATTCATGACTTGACATCCAGAAGACTGTTAAGAGGAGCAAGCTAGTGGCATTTAAGGAAAAAGTCTTTGAAGATGTGCAGCCAAAGCAATATTAATTGTCGAAATTTGTGGGGAATAGTCAGATTTGAATTGAAAACCCCATATAAATTCAGCATGCTGGCCCAATAGAGAAGACTTTGCACCATTAGAGTTGTTATTGAAATTTTTTGTCTGTCGATGAGCCGAGCATTTTGGGAGTAACTCTTCACTCACACAAAAATTTCTCTAGAAGCTCATGAGTTGTTTAGGGAGAGGATGACAGCTACCAACCCTGTCGAAGTTATGAGTCTGATAGTTGTTGTATCCGACACTCCAAGACCAAAAATCTCTAGCGTTGAATCTATGCCTGTGGTGCCCATGGTGCCGAGGTCACCCAGGCCGAAACAGTCCATGGTAAAAGAAAAGAAACCTGCAACACAGGAAAAGCAGAAAAAGTTGGTGCAGGTCCACGATTCCCTAAGCAAGCATACTATGACACAAACATAGAAGAAGGACAAGAAGCCAGAAAAAGGAAAACAAAAGTTTGTAGACCTGGAGGCAGTCGAAGGACCAGCCATAGAAAAGTTCGTTGAGGAGATCAAGCAGGCAACCACTCAATGCGTTGCCAAAGTTGTTGTGATTCAGGTGGAGTTGGGGGATCTTCACAGCAAGATCGCCATGGTAGTTGAGTGACTCGAGGGTGAATCATGACCTTTGTGTTGGGGGCCTGTTGGGATGGGGTCCCCTGGGTTAGTTTTGGGGTTAAGATAACCCAAGTTTTTATGTAATTTTTGTAAATGATGTAAAGTCTCTGCGATTTGTGGATGCGAAGCACATAGATGGTTAGGGGACAAAGGGGTTTTATCCCATTGTTTATGTAGATTTTGAGTTGACTTTGAGACCCACCCATGGTCCGCAGACCATGGGATTGTATGTAAAAGGCTATAAATAGGTGTGCCTTAGAGAGTCCAAGGCATGATGATGTTAGTAATGGGTCAGTAAGAAGAAAGTGATAGCATAGAAGAGAGGGTCATATAGGAGAGAAAGGATTTGTAGTTGAGTGCACAGAGGCTTAGGTAGAGTCCACAGCTGAGTGCATGGACCCCTGCAGCTGAGTGTGCAGGGTAGTTTTTAGTATGTAAACCTAAACTGAAGATCAGTACAAAAGATTATTAAAAAATTCCTGTGTATATCTATTTATTTCTGTTTACTTTTGATTACGATATATGTTGTGGATCGACAATGTGTTTATGAAATATTGATCTAATGATGCACGATTCACTTGAATAAGTCTTAAGAAATGTACGCCATGCATGTTAAGTACTTTCGCGAAGACTAGGATAAATTTTTTAATATTTATTAAATACTTAAAGTAGATCTGTGTAAGCTCTGATCTAGGGTTGTTTTTTGGTGTGCATAAGTGGATGAAAGGCTGTTAAGGGTCTGTAATGACCGATCGTGGACCTTCATGAAGGTCTTAAGGTTGTTTTAACAAAGTTGCATTACCGATCCCTAACGGATTATAGATTTGCGTGAAGGAATATCTAGGGCACTAAGACATCACACGGATCTCTAGATGTAGAAACTTGGTTCCATCATCCCCCCATACTGCTTCGAGTGAGACTGCAACCTGCACTACGTGGGTTGTTTCTGAAAGGGCCAATAGTGGAAAGTTTTTTTGATTGGCACAACTAACTCTAAACTTGGGTCAGGACCCCGTAAGCTAACACACTCCCTCCTTAGCACACTTGGAACTTGATGACACTTCCTATCAAACACTCTTATCCATTCTTCTACATGCATTTTGAACTAGTTCTCCCTTGTGTTTCCATGGCACTCCCTGTCACGCATTGATCTTGCATTTGGCACATCCTGGCATGTCGCCCTGTCACTCTAGCATTCCTTGGTACTACATAGGATACATTTTCACTCCTTCCTTATCACACCTATAACTTTCTAACACTCCCTATCACACACTCTTATTCATTTATCTCCATGCATTTGAAACTAGTTCTCCCTTTTGCTTCGTTGGCACTCAATAATGCTCCCTAGCATGCATTGACACACCCTTGCACCTAGAACATATTTCCTTGTTTCCATGGCCTCTAGCATGCCTTAGAACTACCTAGGATACCTTGTCACTCCCTCCTTAGCACACCTGGAAGTCAATGACACTTTCTGTCACAAAATCGTAATCATTCATTTGCATGCATCAGTTTCACCTAGTGCTCCCTTGTGTTTCCCTAGCACTCCCTAACACTTCCAACGCGTGTTGGCACATCTTGGATGCATGCCACTATGGGATGGTAGCATGACTTAGAACTTCCTAGCATACCATGTCACTCCCTCCTTAGCACACCTATAACTTGCTAGCACTCCCTATCTAACACTCTTCTTCATTCATTTCCATGCATTTTGACCTAGTTCTCCCTTATGCTTCCCTGGAACTCTCGAACACTAAGCACAAATTGGCACACCTTGGCACCTGGCACATCTTGGTATGCTTCCCTATCACTCTAACATGCCTTGGAATTGTCTAACATAGCTTTTCAATCCCTTCTTATCACACCTGTAACTCATTGACACTTCATTTTCATAAATTTAAAACTAGTGCTCCATTGTGTTTCCCTAATACCTAGCCCTAAGAATTCCTAGCATGTGTTCATGCCACACCCTGACACTTGACACATCTTCATAGGACATAGAACTTGGCATGTCTTGGCATTCCTAACATGTCTTGGAACTGTCTATTATGTGTTAGTAATTCCTGGCATTCCCTAGCACACCTTTGCACTCTATAGTTGTCATTCCCTCACATATAGCCTTACATTCTTTGCGGCTTGGGAACCCAACCAAGGAATTGGAAAAATACTGTTATGCCAAACCCAAAGTCTCCCTTTGCTTGAAACTTTTTTTCTATCCCCTTATTGCAACCATATGCTTGTCTCCTACAAGTCCTATTATGAACATATCCTAGAACACTTCATCCTTGGGACTGTTACACAAGAAAAATACCTCCTCATCAGCTCAGAGGAGAAGGATAAGATGACTAAAAGATTGACCAAGTTCACAGGCCTATTTCCCAAGTTAAATATCTCTAGGACCTAGAAACATGCTTTATAAAGCTTCCTAGCCATGCATCAGGTGCATTAGTCCCTAGGGTAATTCTGTTGTTTTCCTCGGGAGGAGCATTAATCAACTTAAGTGAGTTTATGGAGGTCAAAGGAGAAAGTTGACCAAGAAATATCCCTATATTCACTACTATGTGAGCTCATAAAGCAAGGAAACATCCAGATTTGACCTGTTTGGGGGGATTTCTATTACTAATGGAGTATACAAACATAGAAAGAGTGATAAAGAATGGAAACACCTCTGCTTTTGCCCAAAACAACTCATGAAGGATTTGGCAAGGCTTATCCTCTCATGTTATATATTTGAGTCTAGGGCCATTGTGAAGAGGGTCAAAACTATTAAAATATTTCCTATTGACTGTCAAAGCTTGTATTAGACATTAGCTCTTCAAGAGGTTAAGAAGCGAGAGAGAAAGAGGAGCTAGAGGAGTAAGGGAAGACTAATGCAACCGATGGTTGTAATTACTCTTTTATATCATTAATATAGACCTGCAATTGTGTTTTCCACTCCATGGCATTGGAATTATGATTTATTTACATGTTTATGCAATGCTAATGATTATGAGTAGCTTAGATGTATGCAGTTAGATATCCCTGTGTATTATTGTATTGATTTTTGAAGTTATATGTTGTGATATTACGCCTGGTCTTGTTTATGTGTAGGTATTGATCATGGAGCTACTTGAGGGGTCTTCCACTTCGCCACTTTGGTTCTCCAGCAACACCACACCAAGATCTGAGATAACAATCCTTATTCCTACTTTTATTATCATTTCACTAATACGGATATGTGCATGTATCTTTGGGCTAACTACAACTAATCTGACTATCTTCCAAGGATCCTTGGAAGATCCTTGAGGGTATTACCACCACCAAACACCCATGCATTAATCCCTATAGAAAAATTGGTGACTCCACTGGGGACTACACTTAGTTCCTGGTTTCTCCTAGAAATTTCCTAGATCTCTCTTTCTTCTAGGCCTTCCTATACTTCTTGATCCCCTTTCTGACCACTCAAGACTATACAGCACCGTTCTCTCAGTGCAGAGCCTTAGATCTGATCCCAACAACCTTGTTTTCAAGCCTATTCCTTACTAACACACCCTACCAATGCAAACAATGCTTTATAAAGCATTGTGGCCTTGAAAATATATAATTATTGCAACCACTAACTCTCTGTGTCCTCTGTTACAGTGTGTTAGCCAACCACTTCTTGATAAGTAGTCAATTCTGTAAACTCATGGGTTGGGAAAGTTGCTTGTAGACTGATAAGTGTTGTGGGGAAAAATGCCTATGCAGGACGATCCTATCCACCTAAGGTGTGACAGTGCCTTAGCAACAAACAGAAACAGCTATTCTAGTATTCTTCCTTTATGAATTAAGAATGAAGAGAGATAGATGGACTAACCGGTGTCTTCCGTTTGTCCCTCGATCCGGTTTCTCTTCTCTTCAAGAGTTCCCAGCTACTTGTCTTCTTGCTCACCCAGCTTCAATAGGTTCCTGCAAGATCACAAGAAGAGAACACTACACAAAGACATAGATTCATATTCATAACTAGTTCAGGATTAGAAATAAACTAAACATACTAATGCAATCATACATCAAAGATACATCAGTATATAGGAGAAACCAAGATAGCTTTATTGATGAAATAACAAGGTTCAGGAGGAGATACAACCAAGAGAGTTCCAATCCAGCATCTTCTTCCCAGCAAATGAAATTCCTATCTTCACCTCCCTTCAAAGCATTAAGCACCCAATGATTCCAATCTCAAACCAACAGCAATTCTTTGCAATAACAAAATTCCAGCCTCCTGGATCTCATGGAGGAGAGGTCCATATATAGATGTCTGGAGAGAGGATGAGTCAGCTTGAGATCTGACTAGTGTCCTCTCCCTCTGTCAGTTCTTGCTTCCACTTGGAGACTAAGAGCCTCTTACTCATTACTAGTCGAATTCATTGAGGCAAGTGTCATTGGAGAAGATTCTGGAAGCTTCCAGGGTCTTTCCACCTCGTCGAATGAACTTGCCATTTGTCACTTCCCGCTTAGCACACCCTGGTAGTGCTTCTACCTGCGTTGTAGTGCACCTAGCCAGTGCAATCTCTGCATTTCAGCGCAGACAACTAGTGGAGCCTCTGAATTGATCCTGAATTGACTTGTTTTTGAGCAGTTTCTGGTGGAGAACTTCTGTGAATTGCTGTGGTTTGTTAGCCTTGTTCCTCTAGGGGTAGGAACAACATGTTTAGGGACTTTGGATCCCTTGGATTATGGACATTTCATGCTTATAGCTGTAAGGCACAAAAATGCCTATAACAGTTGCCCCCTAAAGTATGAGGTCGTTTATCGGGTGAAATGCTTTATTAGGAGGATCCAAAGTTCTTTCAATGCTGGGAGGAGACCTGTAATAAGATACAATACAATTCATTATTTTTCATACTGCTTTCATGATCTAGCTGAGGAGGGCATTCCCATGCTCAGCTTTATAAATTCATTTTTCTGTACATAGAACAGACAATCGTCTGATGGTAAACTGATAATTTTGATGAAATTATCATCCTTTGTGTAGGATGATTATCTGCTGCAATGATGTACATGTCAATGTCTTTATCTTTCCTGAATATATATCGCAGCCCGGATGAAACTAGATCCGGGGTCTTCAAACTCGTTCGATCTTCACTCTAAGTACAAGTCGATCCATGTGAGAAATGTTCTGAAGTCGAACATGGAAAGACATCGCTTGACTACCAGTCAATGAGGTAAACCGTTAACAAGCGCGAGAGGAATCACCGATAATGATAATGACCCTCAAGGTACTGCAGTACAATTCACGTGGTGTGAATAAAGGACTTGGCGTCGAACACCATGCAAAATCTTTCGGTCGAAGGTCATTGACGTATACCTGTCGCCGGAAGTGAGAAACTTGCCATTGGGGCATGCAAGCTTCAGAGTACTGAAGGGGGTGTTCCTAGATCAACTTCTTGGATAATGAGCTGATGTCGACAAGAAGCAATCCATCAAAGGAGGGCCTTAATGCATCCCACATCACTGACACGGAACGGAGAAAATGATTTTGATGGAGGTGAAAATGATCTGATGACATATGATTCAGGGTGACGGCCATGAAAGGATGAAGGATAATGTATGGCAGTGGATGGGACACGGTTGACTTCTCTGAACGTCTTCTCTTGAACATATGGCGACACTTATGCGATGGATCGGTAGCATTACCCCAAATATGGATGGTATGGCGAGACCATGGTGATGTGACCGGTGAATGAAACAACCCAACCCGACTATGGTACGGAGGAAAAGTGTCATGTTCAAGAGCGACTTGCTACCATCAAAGTTTTCTTGAGTTTCTCCCAATTTTTTCCCAGTCATTGCTGACCAGTACCTCTTTATTTTTGTCAAGCTTGAGGAGGATAACATATGTTTGTTCTATAACTTTCCCTTCGAGCAAGCCCATCGCTATGTTTTAACGACCCTAGCGATAATGAAACTCGTTCTCGTCTAAAGACAAGTTTGTCGCTATTTAATGTTTTTAACGAGTCTAACGACAAAGATAACTCGGTCCTTTTCATTTTTAGAGAGTCTGAAAAGGTACGTAAAGTCAACTCCGAAAGTCCTTTTTCGTCATCTAATCCCTTAAGTCCGAAAAAGTATAAAACAATACAGAAGGGATGAGTTTTTGATAGTTTTAACGAGCTGAACAAAACAAGCGCTCGATCGTTTTGTGCAATAATCCCTCAGGTCCAAAAAGATTAAAATCTAGAGGAGGGATAGCACTTCCGGTCGCTTTAACGAGCTGGAAGGCCAAAACTCGGCAATCTTTTCATATTTTACGAGTCAGATGAAAAGAGCTTAAAGAAGACTCGTCTTTTGAGGAACGAGTGATAAAACGGGTTAGCAGCTGATTCCAGGTACGGGTTGGAAGTTTCCAATCACGGCAGTGTCACAAGGATGGCTAGTGAAATCACTCTTCGCAGCTATTCCTCAAAATGGGTAAACAATCATATGGAGGTGAACGATCGGCCAATGAAAAGTGGAGGTGATGGTGCAAACACGACCAAGGCTTTAATGGCTGATAATGCTACATTCACGGTGGTTATTTACCGGAAGATAGTTCATTTTTTAACGAGCTTAAACACGGAAAAATACTGCTCAGTCTTATGTTTATTTTTTAACGAGCATGAACTATGTGCTAAAACTGCTCGGATCTTGCGTTTATTTTTTAACGAGCATGAACTGTGTGCTAAAACTGCTCGCTTAATCCAGTCATATGATAAGAATGTCTCATTAAGATTCTATTTTTTACGGAGCTTCATCTTACAAAGCTTTGCTCCGGATCCTTTCTTTATGCAAGTTTGGAAACGACTAATCCTACAAGTTTAAAGGGTTAGACCTACAGGTTTAAAGGGAGGACCTAAAAATTTAAAAAATAAATAGCCGCCCCTTGCTTGCACTCCAAAAGGTTTGCATGCCCCCAGGTATAAAACAGAGTTTCAAGGTTACCTCTACTTCACTTCCGCCAAAACAATTGTTTTACCGAGAGAGGCCTACCTCTTTCAGGTTACCCAAAGATTGTCCTGTTAATCTTTCAAACAAAACACTTCTTCGGTGATGTCTACCGATATAAACAAAGGTGAGCGACGATGCCCGCCAACTCACATAACTTTAACAAAAGAATCTTATTCTAGAACAACCCCTGTCTCAATCACGGACGGGGTATTGACTAGTCATATTCTCCTGCGGAAACCTACTCTATACCCAAAGTTCTCTTGCCGAAGTAGACCAGGACGCATGCCCCCTGGGTTCCAGTCATATCCCTCCGAATTACTTGCGCTCATCGGGAGGATGGACCGTGGGTTGAGACATTTCTTGCGTGAAGAGACCATTTAGGGAAGGTATATGACTATTTGCGATGCATGATCCGGGAAATGAAAGCTGGTCCACGAGCTTGACCACTCTTCCTTCGTGCGGAAAACACATTACTCTAAAGAGTGAGGAGACGATGGCTCCCATGTAATATATATAGTCTCATCCAAGGAGTAGGTTATAATCCAAGGGTCCTTGAACGACCATCACATTCATTTGAACGGTCTTCCCTTTCAATGTGATAGGCACATTGGGGAGGATCCCTAAAGGTCGACTGGTTCCTTTATCAAAGCCTGTCAAATTTCTCATTTCAGGCAAAAGCGCTGGCGAACCAAGCGCTTTCCAAGAAATAGAGGAAAGGATACTCACAGATGCCCCCTCATCAATGATGGTGCCAGCCATTACCATTCTGTATATTTGAACGATAATTCTGAATGGTATGCTTGCTGGCAACCAGGGTCTGCCTAGTTGGTTCCAATCAAAGGATACAACTAGGTTGCTTGGTGGTGGGACCGAATATACGGCCGGGTATGACTTTGACGAAGTTCCTTCCTGCGATAAAGGAATGGGCAGACTGCCCCCTTGTTCGTTGGAGTCTGTGTTGATGAAGAGAATTTGGACGGTGTCGTCTTTATTCTCTTATGTGATGGTATCATTCGAAGATAGAACCTCTGAAGGCAAGACCGGGTCAACTGCCGCCTCGACCTTTTGACTTTCGTCAGGTATGGATTCGGACGGTTCATCCTCAATGATAGGTGCTTCAGTTGACCACCTGAGCGGGCCAGCCGGGTTCTCAACTGGTGAAGGACTTGGCAGGAGTTTTTGATATCCAGGAGGAAGTCGCGCTGGTAAAACTGGGCGATCTTCCAAAACTCTTTTAGCCTCGTCTAAGAAGGGACAACGGTGGATGGCATGGTCACCTTCGCATAGTTTGCAGGGAAATCTAGCTTTCCCTCTCTGTCCTGTGGTTTCACTCTCACTAGTTGACAGTGTGCTGTCAACATGGCTATCAGAGGTTGACGCCACTGAATTGTGCAAACGGGGAGACCAGTCCCTTAATATCCGAGGAATGCAGGGACAATCTCTGTGGAAGTGGTCTCCCTTGCATATGACACATGGCGATTTAGGCCTAGTCAGTGCTGTGTGTGGATTTTTGTCAGACGACACTTGTTTGCCCCCAGTCGCTTTTGGCTCCTTCTTCTTCTTCTCTTTCTTCTTCTTTTCCTTCTTCTCCTTAGGAACTTGGTTTTTTGTTTTACCAGTTCCGTCAAGCGAAGAGGAAGGAGGAGAGGAAGAATTAGATGAAGTAGAAGGCTGGTGGGTAACTCTGGTCTGGTCTAACTGTTGATTCGACTGTTCAGGAATAGTGGTGTTCTGAACGACATTGGTTGAGAAGAGCCAGACCGGAAAGCCAATTGTCAGTCCTGGAAGCGACAATGTGGCCATATGGGGCGCACCAACATCTCCCCAAGAGGAGAAGGGACTAGGATTTCCACCAAGGGGAATTCCTTGGTTGGTGTGCTCCATTTTCTCAACCTAAAGATCAACGCAGAAAGAAGGGGTGATTGTTCCATTTAAAATAAACTTTAATGACGCTTTAGACACAACTTGCTTTTTCAATTTTAAAGAGTCAAGAAAAAGCTAAAGATGACTCTATTCTCCTTCGATGTTTTAACGAGCCCAAAGTGACAAATGCTCGGATGGAATTTTTCCGTTATAGAGTTTGAAAAAGGCCAAAAGGAACTGCTCTGGAGTTCTAGGTAGAGGGTGTGCCAAACTTTTCGCAAAACTGCAAAATACTTTTTAAGGTACAGGCAGTCAATCTTCCTGAATGCTGTGTTCAGTGCATTGCGATCAGTAGGGCGGCCGACAAGGCTTCCTAAGGATAAAGGTTTTATGCCTATAGGGGTCTCCCAATATATACTCGATGGTACGTGGGAGCACAATCCGTACTGGTGCTATCGTCCCTCAGGATGAATCACCCACCATCAGCGAGATCGACAGTCACCAGGCTTTACGACGCCGGAACACGTCTCTAGCCTAGACCTCTATGTTGTGCGTTAAGTTACAAAGCATTGTTAAGTTCATTCAATTTATTTTAGGTTGATCTTTCTTAGAAGTTTTCCTTTTTGGATCACCACGAGATGTATGATACAATTCCTAAATGCAGTCTAAAAGATGATAAGCAAATTTTATCTCTTTTTCAACAATGAAAATCCTAGCTACAAAGGGAAAAGAAAGACACGATATTTTCTCAAAGAGCAATCAGCACACTCTAATGCACTTTTCCTAAATCAAGCATGCAAACTATCAAGATGCAAATGCACAATGCAGGTGTTTGTTTTCCGCTCTCTTAATATTGATGCCTAAAAAGAAAGCTTTTTGTACAACTTTGAATTTGCTTTTAAATGACAAATACAAACAAGTTTACTTTTTCGAAATTAGAAAGGGTAGAAGAGAATAAAACACTTTACGACTTTCGAAATGAACACTTGTTTTGACACTTAAAAGAGACAAACTCAAACCAAAAGCAAAAGTAAATGTATAATCAACTGTAAACAGCCAATGAACTCTCTCCTAAGATCACAATCAACAGATCTGAATCAAGGGCTACAGGATGACTATTTCACTCGTGCAAAGGAAAACTGTAAATGACGCCACAAACACATAAAAACACTCACAGTCTTTTTGTACAAAGGGAGGTGGAATTTAAGCAGAGAAAAGGAGTTATCAGACAGGTACCTATGCTGGTTACAGGCTGTAGAAATCAGAGATCAAAACAAGGCAAAACAGAGCAGAGAACCCCAGTTGCACAAGGCCTAAGCTGGATCAACGCACCCCCAACACAGAGGTTTTGACATTCAGTGCAGGTAGCCTTCACGGGACCTGCGTTGAAATGCAGAACCTCTTCACAGAGTCTGCGCTGAAGCATAAACGAGAGTTCTTCTCTGGGTTCTGGGTCACAGTTTGTTGATTAATCTACGGTTTCAGGCCAAATAAAAGCAACAAGCAAGGTACAATCAAAGGGATGCTTTGAAGGAGGACTAAGATCTATCACAAAGGATCATCAAATCATTTGTGAGTCCATTGTTCAGATCATAGACAAATCCAGTGATTGGATCAAAGCAGCAGCTGTCTAGTTTGCATCTGAGAATAGCAGATGCAGTTCGATTGTTGCTGTTGAGTCTATGAAACAAACAATGATAGAGACACAAATAAAATGACTAAACAGATCTCCCCAGTGGAGTCGCCAATTTGTTGTGGGGAAAAATGCCTATGCAGGACGATCCTATCCACCTAAGGTGTGACAGTGCCTTAGCAACAAACAGAAACAACTATTCTAGTATTCTTCCTTTATGAATTAAGAATGAAGAGAGATAGATGGACTAACCGGTGTCTTCCGTTTGTCCCTCGATCCGGTTTCTCTTCTCTTCAAGAGTTCCCAGCTACTTGCCTTCTTGCTCGCCCAGCTTCAACAGGTTCCTGCAAGATCACAAGAAGAGAACACTACACAAAGACATAGATTCATATTCATAACTAGTTCATGATTAGAAATAAACTAAACATACTAATTCAATCATACATCAAAGATACATCAGTATATAGGAGAAACCAAGATAGCTTTATTGATGAAATAACAAGGTTCAAGAGGAGATACAGCCAAGAGAGTTCCAATCCAGCATCTCCTTCCCAGCAAATGAAATTCCTATCTTCACCTCCCTTCAAAGCATTAAGCACCCAATGATTCCAATCTCAAACCAACAACAATTTTTTGCAATAAAAAAATTCCAGCCTCCTGGATCTCATGGAGGAGAGATCCATATATAGATGTTTGGAGAGAGGATGAGTCAGCTTGAGATCTGACTAGTGTCCTCTCCCTCTGTCAGTTCTTGCTTCCACTTGGAAACTAAGAGCCTCTTACTCATTACTAGTCGAATTCATTGAGGCAAGTGTCATTGGAGAAGATTCTGGAAGCTTCCAGGGTCTTTCCACCTCGTTGAATGAACTTGCCATTTGTCACTTCCCGCTCAGTGCACCCTGGTAGTTCTTCTACCTGCGTTGCAATGCACCTAGCCAGTGCAATCTCTGCATTTCAGCACAGATAGCTAGTGGAGCCTCTGAATTGATCCTGAATTGACTTGTTTTTGAGTAGTTTCTAGTGGAGAACTTCTGTGAATTGTTGTGGTTTGTTAGCCTTGTTCCTCTAGGGGTAGGAACAACATGTTTAGGGACCTTATAGATCCCTTGGATTATGGACATTTCATGCTTATAGCTGTAAGGCACAAAAATGCCTATAACAATAAGGGATCCACAACTGTGCATGTTTGATTTATATCAGTCTCCTGAACAATTTTTATTTTTAGGAAAATAACTTTACTGCTTGAAGTTTTTCATAAAAAAGAAAATACAATTTTTTTTACATTTTTTCTACTAAGTTGGTTAAATTTGCATTTATTTGGTTTTAAAAGTTGTTAGAGAGCATTGTATTTCTGTCGGTTGTGCTGGTATTTTACTGTACTAGATGCATGCTATATATTGATGTATAAATGACTCCTTCCTTGTAGAAGCAACTCATTCATCGAACTGAAATATGAAAGCATTTTTTCTACATTGTTTGAGCCAGAGTCCCACATAACTTCATACATCAACATCCCCACTGAATACTTTAACAAAGTATATTTAAAATTTAAATCATAATAAATTCAATCATCAACTCTTTTGTGAGTAAACACATAGTAGTTTAGGCTAGGATCTTGGGTTAGGAAGTTGTAAATTAACTGGCCAAGATCATTCACTAAAACTAGTGTCATTAACGAGGGAAATCCTTCTGCACTCATACTATCAGGGACCACTCCAATTAAGGCGGAGCTAAATATGAGACAACATTGGACTGTAAACGAAGGTAGCCCACCTTCGCTTACATCTGCTTTGGGTATTTTGTGTATCGGGAATCCCTTCGGGGATATCGGAGCTAAGTCAGGGACTCAGGTATCCTACCCACACAGCATACTGTCTGCGACTATGTCCCCCCCGGTAGTGTCTGTGATTTGAGGTAACCATAGTGGCCATAATTTTTAGGGATGAACAGAAGGTGACTAGAGTAGGCTACCCTAGTACCTAAAACAGACATACCTACTTTGTATTCTGTTTTTGGGAGGGTGCTCGACTTCATGAGAGTACTTGGCCCCTTAATCTAAGGTTTGGGTGAAGCTGAAGAGTAATTGTAACTGTACATTTGTCCAGATCTCTCTTTTATCCATTGTGATATTGGGTTTCATCTCCAGTAAATGGTGGTTATCAGACAGGGTCATAGCCTCTACTTATTGATTGACTTATTTAAAGTATTTTTATTTTTTAGGTGCTAGTGTGTTATTACCGAGACTTTAATAAATATCACTGTAAAATTTATTGGTCATCGTGGCTACATACTGCCCTCGTCGTCAATCTAGATGGCTACAAGGTCTTCCCCCACTAATTGTGGATGATTCGTCGAGCCCTAGTGAGACGGATTACCCATCTTCGGGTAATCAGTCTCGAAGATATAACACTGAATTAGTTTGGACATCCCACGACTCAAGTTTACCATAATATTTCTTTACTGAAGGTTTCATTCCTCCTTATAATCCTCTGATCGTGAATCTGTTAGGACTGCTATTAATCCTAGTTGCACTTATACCCCCTATGTCTTCCACTGAACCTATACCCACCATCCCATCAATGACTAACTAGTCGTAGGCTTTTCTGGACACTTTTGGTCCACCTCCACCTCCCTAGTTGATAGTCAATACCATATTGTTGATGGAAAACCTAGCTATCCCAACTATGCCTGGACCGAGCACCATAATTACACCCAACACGAGTGGAACCCAATACATACTAGTTCCCACCCCTTTTGTGTCAGCTCCTAAACCATCGACAAGCACTCCATATAATGCTCCTTATAGCACTCAGCTCCTAAACCATCGACAAGCACCCCATATAGTGCTCCTTATAGCACTCCATATAGCGCAGTTATCACAGTTCCATTCAACAACCCTTTTGGTTGGAATCCATTGTTTAGTTCCAACCCTCATGTTCAAATTACTTGGGGCACCGTTCCCAATATGCGTATATCGTTTGGGAACATTTTAGTTCCTCCTCCATTTACAAGACCACAAGGACATTCATTGATTGACATGAATCCCCCTTATGTTAGCCAAGGGCCTATGGATAATTACATGGCTAGCAAGATCCCTCAGTAAGGTATCGCTCAGTCCAAATGGGAACCCCACTCTCAACCTTAAATGAGTGAAGGGGTCACTCCTTATCTTGGGGGCACTTATATCCCCCAGCCTAACAATCCCAATGGACAACCACAATGTACAACTGTTCCCCAAGGAAATTATTATTCCATGCATCTTGTGTATAATATTAGGAACAATATGATGGGCGAACTGCAAAGACCCTCAAGTTATTTGTCATCACCTTGGTCCAAATCAGGGGCATCAAATACCTTGCCTTTCTTAGCAACACTTGACATCCCTGATTTGTATAAACTCACCAATGACCCCATCTATCACAACTTACTTTGGCCCCCAATCTTGAACAAAATTCCCACAAACATCCTGAAGTTCGAAGGGAAACAAGGGGAGGATACGTGTATGCACATCACCACCTATCATTTATGGTGCATTTCTAACTCCATGGTGGATGATAGTATTCGGCTTTTGATCTTTCCCCGCACCCTTACTGGCAATGCAGCCAAGTTGTACATTGAGTTACCAAGCGCATCAGTCAATACCTTTGGCACTTTAGTGATGGTACTTTTAAAGCACTTTAAGCTACCCATCTGCTATGAAACTAGGATGAAACTCCTTACTTCTTTACGTCAAAATACCGCCACACACATCTTCGATCACATCCATGAATGGAGATGTAGGTGGAGGCTAGTTAAAGCACCCCTCCCTAATTATCTATTACTGGATTGGTTCTGTAAATCTCTTCTCCCTCAAATCGCTAAGGATGTTACCTTAGGTGGTGCAGGCACAGAAGACCAATCCATTTGTCATGCCCAACACTTAGATTTAATTTATTTGCAGTATGGCACATTATACGACATCATTCCAAATGCCCCTAGAAACTCCAATGCTCCGACTACTCAACAACCTAAAATGCATGCTACTGGTAATATTGACGCTACCTCTGGGGCTGTTGTAAAACAACTTATCATCACATTGCCCAGTTGTCAGTTGACCCCGCTACCCAATTGACTGCTCTTCCTACCTCCACGATAAAATTTGTGCAGTCTACAAAAAAACCCAGCTATAAGAATAAGAAGAACAAGAAAGTACCACTCCTTCTGAAGAGTAGTCAACCAAGCAATCCAACCTAAAGTAGAATTCTGTTGCACCCCCTCATAGTGGAAAGGATAAATATGTCAAGTTTCAAGTTCCCTTGAAAGATCTATGTAAAAGACCATATGACACATTGTTGTCCACACATCCATGAATGCATAGATATCCTTGCTCAAAAGTACATTGTTCGGACCATCGCGGTCCTAAACAACCCTTTCCCTACTCAACAACAACGACATCTTATTGTGAACCAACCTCAACCCCCGTAAGGGGGAAACAATAGTTCACATCATCCTTTAGCTAGTGAAGGACCATCTACTATTTACACCTTTGAAATGATTGATCTTCAAACTAGATCCAAAACTTATGAAGGTCCAGTCACTAATGTTGAAGAAGCCTCCTCAAGTCAAAACCCACTGCCACCTAATGATATTCATATCAAAAGGCCAGTTGCTGATCTTGTGATTCACCGCCCAAAAGGGGAACTTCATCACACAATGCATAATACATCTACATGTGCTACCCAAAACTACAGTATTATAGAATATTTGGTGCAATCACCATCATCTATGTCGGTGCTTGAACTATTGCAACCTTGTCCAACAAAAAGGAAAGCTCTGCTTTCGGCAATGGGTGGGGTCCACCCTCAGGATTCCATTCTTGCAATTTTCGACATGGAAAAATGTAAACTTACACTTTCACACCAACTTTCATTTTAGGTGCAAATATTTTAGAAAGGGAAAGGGATACTTAGACCTATCATTAACAAATTTGCTTCAACTTGTGTCATGTCAGCTTCATGTTAGCTCACCTTGGGTTCCCCATCCCTCTCACCACCTACGAATTCCCTTAAAGCTTTTTATGTCCACACTTTCATCCCAAAAGGTTACCTTGCCAGCTACCCCATCACTTTGAGTGGGAAAATGGTAACGGTGGATATCGAAGTCGTCTATAGAAAACTTGACTATAATCTGTTGTTGGGTCACAGTTGGACTTATGCCATGACTGCCATTGTGTCTATTGTCTTTCATATCATCTTATTTCCATTGGATGGAAGGATAGTCATAGTGTACCAAATGTTTTTTTTCACCCCATATTACTCCCTATTACCTAGCGACTTTCTACCCTCAATGGGTGGTATTCCTAACTCTTACGTCAATATCAATACCAGTCTATTGAAGGGCTCTTCCCTGATGGGTTGTTTTCCTCTCCTACTACCCACGACTCCATAGATGGTCTCTTTTGTCTCATCTATTCCTCATGAATCGACCAATCCTTGGATCCTCCTGGCCCCTTCATACATTGACTCTTACGGAGAACAAATGCCACTGTCACTAGCTGAATTGGCCTACCAAGCCATTCAATCTGCATCCAAATCTTCAGTCGTTTTGGTCTTGACCAATGGTACCACCTCGTCCCCATAAATTCTCCCTCTAATGATCTCCTCAATCAAGTCCTACATTCAAACGAAGCTATTCAAGAGATCATGTGTTTAGAGGAGTGACCTTGGGAGGATTCTCACCATCGCATTTCGATATCTGATTCGGACGTGATTTCCATACAAATCCTATCCTTTGACACACCCAAAATCGTTCCCTCAATTTATACAACCATCCAAACTATGGATTCAGAAGGGAACATATGAAATCTTTCAAAGGCATTTCTCATCGATATTTGAGTCAAGACAGGCATCACGCAAAACATCCACACTGGAGCCGATTGCACTCCTGAGGAAATTGCAAGCTTAACCTACATTTTTAAGTAATTCTGCGATGTATTTTCTTGGTATTACAAGGAAATTCCCGTCATAGATCCATCTATTATCGAGCATGAGATCAAGGTTTATGAAAATTCCAAGCCTATCTACCAAAGGCTTCAACCATTCCAAGGCCAAAAAACTGCAGCCATCCAGACTGAGGTGGAAAAATTATTACATTCTGTTTTCGTTTACCATGTTCCCTTAACGGAATTGGTTTCCAATCTGGTTCCTATAGATAAGAAACAGGGTACCATCTACATCTGTGATGACTAATAAGACTTGAACGCTGCATGTCCAAAAGATAATTATTTGACACCATTCATCAACCAAATCATCGACAATTGCACCAGTTGCGAATCCTTCTCATTTATGGATGGTTTCTTAGGCTATAACAAGATCGAAATAAAACCCACAAACCAGCACAAAACCGCCTTCATTTTCCCTTGGGGAATATTTCATATCGAAAACTCCCATTCGGTTTAAAGAATGCTAGAGAAACATTTCAACGGGCCATGGACTATGCATTCCATGATACCAAACATATTGTTCAAGCTTACTTGGATGACCTTCAAACCCATTCCAAAAAGAAAACTCAACACCTAGTTCATATATGAGAAATTTTCTTAGGTGCATGTTCTATAACATACATATGAATCCGCACAAATGTGTTTTCATTTCCGAGTCTAGACATCTACTTGGTTTCATTGTATCCAACTATGGGATTATGGTTGATCTCGATAAGGTAAAGGCAATTACTCAATTGCACGAACCACGATCCTTTTTGCAGCTCCAACATTTGCAAGGGAAATAAAACTTCTTACGACGATTCATCGTAAATTATGCCGAGTTGATGAAAGTATTTATGTGCCTACTAAAGAAGGGAGTACCATACTTGTGAGATGTTCAAGCCCAACATTCATTTGATGGCTTCAAACAGGCACTTATATTGGCCCCACTGCTTAGTGCTCCCAACTATGGGCGCAAATTTCTCCTCTATCTAGCAGCCTCGCCATTCTCTATTGGAATGGTGTTGGTCCAAACTCATGCTGATATAAGTGAGCATGTGATCTATTATTTGTCTAAAGGTCTGGTTGGGCCTGAACTTAGATATTCACATGTGGTAAAGTTGTCCTTGGAAGTTGTCTTTGTTGTCAATCGATTTCGACACTATATACTGTTGTGACAGACTACCTTCATTGCTTTGGAGAATCCCATGAGACACATTTTGTCTCATCAAGTCATTGGAGGAAAATATTCCAAATGGATAGTTATCCTCCATCAATTCGATTTGGTTTTCACCACTTCCAAGGCAAAAAAATCCTTAGTCTTCATTGAACGATTGTGAGACATCCCCATTGTCGATCCAAATGAGATATCTCATGATCCTCTCTTGAATGAATCTATTTATATGATTGACTCTACTAACCCTTGGTATCATGACATTCTTGTCTACCTCCAAGCACAACATTTCTTCCTTGAGCTATCATCAGGTGACCTTCGTCGCATCTACCACCAAGCTCAGCACTATTTATTGTTGAACAATACTTTATATCGCCATGGTACTGATACCGTTCTTTGACATTGCCTCACTTATGAAGAGGTGGAACACGTTTTAAATGACTGCCATGCTTGGGTATGTGGCGGTCATCTTTTTGGCATGTCTACTTCTTAGAAGTTTTTACGTGCAAGATACTACTGTCCAACCTTGTTCAAAGATTGTATCAAGGAAATCCAACAGTGCCACCCTTGTCAAGTATTTACAAAGAAAATGTGCACTTCCCTGGCCCTACTACACCCAGTTATCTCTGTCGACGCCTTTTCCAAACGGGGTATCGACTTCATCACATGCAACCCCACTTCCTCTGCTAGACACAACTACATTATTGTAGCTGTGGACTATTTCATGAAATGGGCCGAAGCCCTTCCCACTATCCAGGCCGATGGAGAAACTGCGACACTATTCCTATTTAATCGGGTTATTTATTGTTTCATTGTGCCCCGCATGATCATTATAGACCATGGGTATCATTTTTAGAATCACATGATGTCTGACTTAACATCATTTCTTGGTTTTTGCAAGGACCAATTGTCCTCCTACTACCCCCAGGCTAATGGCCAAGTAGAAGTTGTTAATGGTGTCTCAGAAACCATGATCTGTAGGTTAGTAGGTAATCGCAAAACCCGTTGGAACCAAATGTTATATCTTTCATTGTGGGAATATCGAACTTCAGTCAAAACTGTTAGAGACTTTACACCATTTCAACTCGCTTATGGCCTGGAAGAAGTATTACCTATCGAGTGTCAGATTCCTTCCCTAAAAAATGATGTTGAACTCTCTCCCAACATCATTGCCAAAGAAGAGTGCTTGATATACCTCAATCAACACTTGAAGCTCACAAGAGTTGGGTCAAATCCCAGTAAGACAAAAAGGTCAAGCCTCATTCTTACTAAGAGGACAATCTTGTTTTTACCTATGATAAAACATGTGACCTCTTAGGGGTGGGAACGCTTCAACCCTTACGGATCGGTCCATATGTCATCGCTAAAGTCCTCTCAATATGGGCTTATAAACTTTAGAACTACGAAGGAATCCCGCTCATGGAGCCCTGAAATGGGCTCTATATGAAATAGTATTATGCATAGTACTGCACTAGGCATGTGATTTATAATTCTATGTATTTATAAGTTTTTCTTCTTTTTTATGTGACTGATTTTTTTTTTTGAATTTTTTGAGTAATTGTCTCATACATGTTTCGGATCGTGTAGATGTCTTCATTTCCCTTACCATATGTAGGATATGCGGATGGTGCCATTCATCACGCACGACACATTGCATCAGCTACTTGCGTCTTTTAAACGCTTGAGTCAGAACTACTTTGTTCCAGAGGAGTCTTTCTTGGTACTGCCACCAACAATATTTCTGAGTATATGTCTGTAATTTCACTTCTCATGGAAGCATCATCTCAAGACATCTCCAATCTGGTGGTCAGGTTAGAATCTCAGCTTGTCATTATGAAATTGACAAATTGTTATCATATTTGCAATCCAATCTTGTTACATCATTATTAAGCGTACGACTCTTGGAATGTCAATTTGAGTTTATTACATATGAACACATTCCTCAAGAATTTAATGCAGTTGTTGATTCATTGGAAAACTATGTATCACATTGGCATTTGTCTAATTTATTATAGATACATGTGTGGAAGTAAATATTAACACAGTTAAGAATTTACAAAAATATTTACAAACATTTACATCATAAAAAAATGCCAAAATATATGTATGTATGTATGTATATATATATATATCTATATATATATATATATATGTGTGTGTGTGTGTGTGTGTGTGTGTGTGTGTGTGTGTGTGTGTGTGTGTGTGTGTATGTATATTGAATCCAATATTTTACATCGCAAAATTTGCCAAAACTTGGGTGTTTTTAAGTACAAAATGGCTACTAAGCCTCGCTATAAACACTGCTCTCTATACCGTGCGCCTGCTAAAAGAGCCTACTATTCATGAAAAGTCAAAGCAGCTCTATCTATCCTTTAAATAGGAACCATAAACTACTCAGGCACACCGAAAGTGTGTCGCTGCATATGAGCGGGAATCTCCCTAATGGGAAGTGGGGGAATGCCCATGCTTAGGCCTTCGAGGTTCCTCAAAACCGCGCGGAGACACTGTGCATCATCACCATCTTTGGCAACTGCTACTCTTATTCCAGGTCCAGGTAGCCGGTCCCCTCGCCTCGCTTGGTGAGGCATGCCTACATGTCATACTGCCACCACATCTGTGTCAAGCAAAATATTCATGTCAATACCTGTTCACCCATGACAAAAAAAAATTACATAAATTTTCAAAAGCTAAAAAATACTTTAAGGTACTCTAAAAAATATTCTTACCTTGAGGCCCGCAATGAGTACCAGGTGGAAGTATCAAGTCTGTATCTCCAATAAATTATGTGCCTTCACAGGCATAGTCATCGATCATCAAGATCTGATTGATGAGCCACTCAAAGAAATCTTCAAAAAAAAAAATTGGATCGCTCCCCCTCTAGTGCGAGGATTGAGAGATGCCCATTACCCTTGCCTGGGCTCCCTCGGATCAAGTGGACCCACACTCATTCACAGTCTCATAATGGGCACCCTCTCAAGTATAAAGGACATGATGAGAGTACCATACCCAAAAGTCATTTGGGTTTGAGTCTTACATGTCGTCAACTTCGCCTTTAGTTGGCGAAGAACTGCCTCACTAGTTAAAGATCTGACGTTGGACACAATCAATAACAAGCAACAATTGGGCCTTCATCACAACGTGGGGACTCTTGGACCCCGCTAAGCATACAATCATCCACAATATGGCCCTCATGGACCTAGACCTGATTCACTCGATGGGGACCATGATGCTCACTAGTCCACTCTTAGGTACGCAATAAGTCTGGATCAAAGTTAAGGTAGACTGTGCATCTGTCCTGCCCCCAGTAAAGTTTTCTCATGCACCTATGCATGACAAACCAGTCAAAAAGTAGATATCATCTCTATCAATCAAGAGGTCATGACACTTGATCAGGAACACCCCTTGGCGTTCATCCCAACATTGAATTATCCAGCTTAGGAGCTCTCCCTGACCTTTCATTAGGTCAATACTTGTATATTTCATCAAGCCACATCTATGCAGTGCAAGTATGCATGCTTGATCATTCTGCATATGTTGTTCCTGATGATCATGAGCTCATTCTCTCCATAAACTCGTGACAATGGATCAAAACGTACACAAATCAACCCAAAAATCAATCAAAAATGTTGAATAAATGCTCGCTAAATCATTGGATGGGGTTTTTGAATGCGCTCACATGTACTAATGCCCCCCCTTAGGGCATACAGGGTGCACTAACACCCTCCTCTACATTGTGAAGGGTGTTTAACACCCCTATAGACCTAGAGGGGAGCGTTAGTCACATTTAATGTGCTAGGGATTCCCAAAAATCCAAAAATCCACCCCTAATGCAGCTAAAAAAGGTTAAGAAATGCAGGATAATGGTTTTTCCATATACTTGGAACAAACGGCAAGTCAAATGGTCGCTTGTATTGCTCACAGTCGTCTAGGGAATATCTGGTCCTATTTCGCTCCAGAACACTCTCACAACACTAAAAGGATGCAAATGGTGAAAATGGTGGCTCAAAAAACTTCCTCATAGTCACTCTGGAGGTATGAATCATCTTAATTAAGTCATTGAAATAGAAGTAGTACATTTCCTATGCTATTTATCATGTGCCATGTCGACATATTGTCAATATTACTCATGCTTTAATGAAGGGACTTTCAAGGATGAATTGTAGAAATGACCAAGTTCGATCCACTATGAGCGCTTTCTTTTATGGAATCTTTTCTCACTTTTGAATTGAAAAATCGTGGAGTTTTCATCATCGGGCTTGTAAATCTCCTATGATGATGGTATGAGTGATTTCTTTTTTGGGACTCTTTCTCACTCTTAAATTTAAAAATCCCTAAGTTTTTCCCTTCTTGGGTCTCGTTAAATCTAATAAGAAGGAATGAGTAGTTCTTTTATTTCTTTTTCCTTGCTCATTAAAATGAAAAATATACCTCAATTTTTCTTCATTTGACTCGTTAAAATTTGATGAAGATCTATTGCGTTTGTCATCATGTGACTCATTAAAATTTCACGACAAATATCAAGTTTACTCTGTCCCCTCGTACTCATAACAAAATGGGGCAAGTGTCTATTGAGCGTAGGTTTATCTCTTTATCTGGACTTAGTAGACTAACTTATGGAAAAGGAACCCTTTTGGGTATACTATTAAACCTTTGTCGCATGTGGTTGAAAACTATGACAAAGGGACCACCTTAGAGTCGCTCTTTACGATCTTTTAAAACTCTTGAAAAATGAAAAGACCATCGAGTTTACCCATGTGGACTCATTAAATTAATCAGATGGGGAAAGTGGAAAATACAATTAATTTATCTCAGTATTTTGGAAAGAGTTCTTTGGCAGAATTCACTCCCTTGAAAATGGCACTCCCTCAGCAAAACCTTCTTTGTGATGACCTCTAGAAATGAACCTTACCATCCTATGAGTTTAGCCTATATACCACGATGTTCTTACATCTGTGTATCCTAACACTCTTTGGTGTTCTTACATGGTTAAAAATTTTGTGTCGTGCCTTCTATTGTTCAAGGGAAACCCTTTATCTTTTGTTTCCTCCATCAACCCATCAAACATATTCTTCCATCATGCCCTTTGTCGGTTTAACCCAATGCTCAAACTCTTCTTTAAAAAACAATCATTCTTGACCCATTTCACATCAACTAATGTAGGACACATTATTCCCTACCTTTCGATAGGTGTCTTCCTATCGACTTCAACACTCTATCTAGGAATAGACCCAGAAACGCTTCAGTACCTTGGAACTTGTAGACATCAGTGGTAGGTTACCTTTTGTTTGGTCAGAGGTTTTCATTATTGGCTCTTGGTTAAACAATTCTATGAGTGTTTGATGAAACAAACATTATTCACACTCGCTAGATTTTACTATGCATATTAGAGACCACCACCATTATTGGTGGCCATCCTCATGTCTATTATCAGTCTCCATTATTAACTGGTAATCAGACGGTTTCGTACATGTTCGACCTCAATGCCTTTATTCACATGTATCGAACTATGTTTTTACGGTGAAGTGACAATCAAGACCTTGGGTAAAGGCTTACATCACTCAACCTTGTTTCCTCTCCCAAGCTATGTATATTACTTTTGGAGACAGCTCACCAGAATGATCTTATTATGACACAAGTTTAGCATTGTGCTTATCACCGGACACGATCGTCATATCTATTTGTTTGAGAAATCACTTTGACATAGCTACTGAGCATGGGAATTCCCGACTTAGGACATGATTTTAATGTTATATGTATGTGTGTTGTATCAGGTTTCTCATATTCCTAAACCCCCGATCCTCTCTCTCTTTTTTCGAAGAAAATGTTAGTTATATAACATATTTCGGCCATCATCTCTACCTTTGACCTCACACTTTAGGGGGTATTTTTTACACAAGAAAAATACCTCCTCATCAGCTCAGAGGAGAAGGGCAAGATGGCTGAAAGATTGACCAAGTTCACAGGCCTATTTTCCAAGCTAACGCTCTCTAGGAACTAGAAATATGATTTATAAAGCTTCCTAGCCATGCATCAGATGCATTAGTCCCTAGGGTAACTCTATTTGTTGCCTCAAGAGGAGTGTTAGTCAACTTAAGTGAGTCTCTGGAGGTCAAAGGAGAAATTTGACTGAGAAATATCCCTATATTCACTCCTATGTCATCTCATAAAGAATGGACATTGAGATTCAACCTAATAGGGGGAATTTCTATTACTAATGGAGTCTACAAATAGGGAAAGAGCGATAAATCATGCAAACACCTCTACTTTTGCCCAAAAGAACTCATGAAGGATTTGGCAAGGCTATTCCTCTCATGTTATATATTTGAGGCTAGGGACATTGTGAAGAGGGTCGAAAGTATTGAAAGGATTTCCTATTGACTGTCGAAGCTTGTATTAGACATTGGCTCTTAAAGAGGTTAAGAAGAGAGAGAGAGAGAGGAGGTGGAGGAGTAAGGGAATGCTGATGCAACTGATGGTTGTAATCACTCTGTTCTATTATTAATATATACCCGAAATTGTGTTGTCCACTCCATGGCATTGGTATTGTGATTTATTTACATGTTTATGCAACGCTAATGATTATGAGTCACTTAGATGTATGTAGTTAGATATCCCTATGTATTATTGTATTGATTGTTGAATTTATATGTTGCGATATTACACCCCATCTTATTTATGTGAAGGTATTGATCTTGGAGGTAGATGAGGGGTCTTCTACTCCTCTACCTTATGTTCTCCAACAACACCAAACCAAGATCTGAGGTAACAATCCTTCTTCCTACTTTGATTATCACTTCACTAATATGGATATGCGCATGTATCTCTCATCTAGCTGCAGCTAATCTGATTTTCTGACAAGGATCCCAGGAAGATCCTTGAGGATATCACCACCACCAAAAACTATGCATTAATCCCTATAGCAGGGACACCTAAAATTCACTGACACTCCTTGGCACACACTCTTATTCCTTCATTTTCATTTATTTTTACCTAGTCCTCCCTTTTCATGCCCTGACACTTCCTAACACTCCTCAACATGCATTGACATTGTCCAACATGTGTTAGCACACTTTTTCATTCCTTGGCATGCCTTGACACTCATTATCTATCATGCCCTTACAACTACCCTTATTTCTTTTGGGACTTGGGAACCCAACCAAGTCCTCCCTCAATGACAACAACTTGACTAAGTTACAGCTACTACAAATAGACTATGCCTCTTTCACGTAAGAACTCCCCACAACTCATCTTAGGCTACTCATGCCCATTCTCAACTCATCCCACTTAATACGTTACCAATTCAAGGCTCTGTTGAAGCCCCGAAAATCGGGTCGACAACAAGGCGGATACCCACCCGGTCCGGACCTTGGTTGGCAGCTCCTTATCCGTTTGGTATAGCGGGTCCGACAGGGGATAATGGGACCAGTTTCCCAATCTAAGGGGTGTGTGTGTGTGTAGAGTTGGATGATGCTGATCTAGGAGTATTTTAAGCTAATTTAATTCAAACTTCTAAACTGACTATATGCTATTGTAATCTAATAAGAAACAACACATCTAATCTATGCTAACCCGGGGTGTATTTCTTCTATTATGCGATGTAAAAATATTTCGAACAATAACTGGTAATAAAGATCATTCAGCTATCATAAGAATAGAAATCAATTAAGATAAACCACTCTGCATAAAAAGTTAGGCAAAACAGTTGTGAACAACATATCGCATAATAAGTTATTCATATGTCAAGCACAAATAAATGACTCCACCGTACAGAAGTGCCAAATGGTAACCCACACATTCATACATTAACATATAAACAACTGAAACTGCATATCACTCTAAGAATATAAGTAGAAATTGGTCAAGAGATAAAAGTACCATTTATGACTGATTTCACTCATAAGCTTCAAGCAATAACGATTTATTCTACTTGTTCTAACATCTACTAAGAGTACAAAAGTGCAACATCAGTAGCAGACATTAAATGCAAACATTGATAAATCTCGATCCATCCATTCATCAAAAACCCCCTCCGAGGGTGCAAAAGTGCATGTTCTGAGGACAAGTTTTTTGACAAATTTCCGGACCCTTCTCCAAATGCCATGAGAAGGGTTAAATGCTACTAACTAATTAATCTTAATTACATAAATTTAGGACACGGCTTCAAATGACCGCCCTTCTACTAAAGCAAATTTATTTCTAAAAATTGAATCTAATTTCTAACCGTTTCTGTATTTGCTCCTTAGTGTTGTAAGCAATGCAACGTTCGCCTGGGAAGAGTCGGCTGGTTGTCTTCTCCTTTTGTTCGAGCGATGAAAATAGAAATAACAAGAGCTGGCACCGCTTTCTGACAAACTAGAAGATATTTTCGAAAATCTTCCTCTGGCTTGGTGTATTCGCTGTGTGTATACTTGGTATAACCCAAATTTCTATCAAACTGATTGTGCTGTTGCTATTTCGGTTTCCGGCCGTGCGAATGACTGAATAAGTTAGGGACTTTGCTCTCTGAACAATTTTCCGGGATTTTCTGGAGCGTCTTCCCTCTTTAGCGTTTTTCTTTCTGCTTTACCCAGTCTGAGCTTCAGGATCTTTTGTAAACATGCTGCTTTTGTGCGCCTTTGACTCTGAGTTTTGGATAGTCTATTTCCATTAGTATCTGTTGCATGCGACATCCGTTTGTGAAGGCATCTCTTCTCTGTTCTCCGAGTATTGACGCTTTCCCCTTTTCCTTAGATGTTTCCTGCATATAGATTTATATTAGTTGCTGCCTTACAGTTTACGCAAAGGAAAAGAGTAATGACGAAAAGATTGACATGAAAGCTTTAAGTTCTAATGAATGCATAATCATGACACTCATAATGACTTGACTCTTCGAAAAACACAACACAATCCTTCTTGGATACTTTGGCGTAGAATCATTAATTTCCCTTAAGGCGTGCGCCCAATTTTGATCTACAGACAGCTTTCCTTGAACACTATGTCGAGGAAATTTTGCGATGAGTGGTTTCTGCGATTCGCATCGCAGTATCGAGGATTGCAATGTCAAGATGTGTCATCGCAGGAATTGATGGTCGCATTCATCGCAGATCGCAAGATCGCAGATCGCGAATCGCAAAACGCGCTTAATCATCCAATCACTGTGTGCTGCTTATGCGATGTTGCGATATGCGATGTCGCATATCGGCCATCGGCGATTCCTTAATTTTTCATTTTAAGAGCACTTCTCGATATATGCGATGCGATGAATTTCGTGTCACTCCTTCGCAGCTTATTATTGCGCATAGGAAAACACTTCACTCTCTCTTCGCGATGCGATACAGCTTTAAGGAGTTAAAATACAAAAATTTTGATAAAATGTTTTTTGGATTTTTTGTTAAGGGTCCCCATTTTCTTGGTGTTTATTTCTAATACCAAACAAAGAGGGGGGTTATTGGTGACCACAACAATGGCGATTCACTGTGAAGAACTAGTTATCTTTGCTTTTCTATTGAATTTCCACTTCCGAAACAGAAAAATTTTCATATGTCTAAATTTTGTTATGGACAGATAGAGTACATTACTCCTTATCCTATCAATGATACTTTGTCTCAACCTTTTCATATTCCAATTGTTTTCTTCCTCAGGCTTAGTTCTTGTATTCACACCAGACATTACTCGGTCTTTTTTAAAGATAAAATAAGGTCTTCTCTGCGTGCTGGCTTTTAAAATATGCTCATTTTTCGTAGGTAGAGCCTCTGCTGCCCGCAAGCGTCCATAGCCTCGACAGGGTTACCTGTTATCCAACAATGATCCTTTATTCTGCTTGAGGTTATTTACAACATTTAAGAGAAAAACCCTTTTTGACACTTTTTCCTTTTTTATTCTCTAAAGAACAATGTCTTGGTTTGGTGGCCAAATTATGACACAGTCATTCACTCGATTTACACTTTTGCTGAACAAGCTGGCTCTTGATAAGACCCCTTGTCTTTTGATTGCAACAATCTTGAGTCGTTGCCCTATTTTGGTAGACAGTATTGGCAAAGTCAGCAAGTTATAATATTTGTGATCATGATAAGTCGGCTCGTGATGAGACCTCTTATTCTTTGAGATATAGTGTTTTCTCGTATTGTTCCTCTGAATGCTGCGATTTCCTTTAGCAGGGAGGAAGTCATTGTCTTTTCTTAAGAAAGCTCTGGACGACAATAATAGAGTTTGAAAACAGCAGCTTTACAGAGAATATTTATTTTATTATTGATACCTTTCATTGTGCTGATATAAAACAATTTCTTACCAAAGGTTGCTTTCATCAAAGTTTTTTGAAGTTGAAACTAGCATCATGTCTAGGCTAAAGTTAACTCTACCTATCAATAATAAAAATCAGATTTTTTGAAAAGTTTTGCTACTTGTACAAGCGAAAAGCTCAAAATCTGATAGAGAATTGGTGTCTTTTTTCATGAACCCTTTTAGTGACCATCTACAACTGGTTTTATTTACAAGAAAGAGAAAAAAAAATAAAAACTAAAAACTATCCTACAAAAATAGAAGAGTGATCTTCTATGGAAAATATATTTTAAGAATCTGTCCATTAACAGGCAAAGAATCTCTTCTACCTGCCAAATCCTGCAAGACAAACGTCGATGGGCCTATGACTTCTACAATCTGAAAAGGACCAAGCCACAGCTTCTAAAATTTTGTATGTTTGCCCTTTTCTTCATGAGCCTTATCCCATTTCAAAACTAAATCTCCCATCTGAAAGTTTTTTTTGGTCATTATGCTTGAGTCAAAAGAGGATTTTATCAGCGCTTGATGATGGGCATGGGTTTTCTTAGCTTGTTCTCGCTGTTCTTCTAATTTTATTATTTCCATTTGTCTTAGTTGTATGGAGGAGGTAGATACCTCGTCGATGTGTTGTACTAAAGACAAAGAGGGAATGACTAAGTGAGTTGGAAGAACCACTTCTTTCCCATAAACTAAATTAAAGGGAGAAGTGCCGATTGAAGCTTTCTTCGTTATTCTATCTGCCCATAAAGCATTTACCAACGCTTTGTGCCAATTCTTTTGGTTTTGGTCGACTGTTCTTTTAATAATCCTAATCAGGTTTTTGTTTGTTGATTCAGCCAATCCATTACCTTGCGGATAGTAGTTGGCCGAATATTTCAGTTTGAACCCTCTTTTAAGTGCAAACTTAGTCATTGTATTTCCAGAAAAGTATGAAGCATTATCAAACATTAAGGCCGTTGGCAATCCAAACCTAGTGATTATAAATTGATCTATGAATTCAATAATGTTTTCAGAATTAGTTGTCTTGAGAGGAACTGCTTCTACCCATTTAGTAAAATAATCTGTTGCCGTGAGGATGTACCTATGCTGCTTAGAAGAGTGAGGAACGATCTCACCTATTATGTCCAAGCCCCACTGACTGAATGGTTGCTCGATGTTAACCGGCTGTAGTGGCATGGAAGATTTCTTTTGTTTCCCTGCAGCATTCTGGCAGACTTGGCATTTCCTCATGTAACTGTGCGAGTCTCTGAACAGCGTGGGCCATTAATATCTTGCACGTAAGATTTTATGTGCAGTAGCGTCTCCAGCATAGTGTCCGCCTGCTGGTCCATCGTGGAGTTCCTGCAAAACCTTTTCGGCTTCAGTTTTCTCAAGACACCTAAGAAGCACAGAATCGTAATTCCTTTTAAACAGAACATCATTTATGAGCTGGTATTGTTTAGCTTTCAGTCTCAGAGCTCTTTTCTTGGTGTGATCCAGGTGTGATGGAGCATACCCGTTCTTAAGATAATAAATGGTGTCAGCATATAATGATTCTGCGTCGTTTAGGCTTACCTCATACGTATGTACCTCTTCAGATGAGTTCTCAGGAATTTGCGATGCTCCAGCCAACATCTTGCAGAAGCCTTGACCTCTTACAATGTTTGCTGGTTTGATCTCAAGATCGTATTCTTGTAAAGCGGTGATCCAATTTTCTCTTTTTTCACCCACATCCTTCTGTATCAGAAGGTTTCTTACCGCTGGAAACGGTACTATGACTTTGGTATGGGCTTTAAGTAAGAAAGGTCTGAAATACTTGATCGCTTTGAAAACAGCATATGCCTGTTTCTCCACGTCTAAATAGTTGAGTTCAACACCTTGTAAGTTTGAGCTAAAGAATGCGATTGGAGCTTCCACCTTCTCTTGATTTGCTTGAGTTAGAATCGCGGCATAAGATTTCTCTGAGGCAAATGTGTACAAGATAAAAGATTCTGAAAAATTCGGGGTCGCTAAAGATGGAGCGTTAATGATAGCTTGCTTGATCAAGTTGAATGCTTCATGCTCATCTTGACCCCATTTAAAATTTGAATTCTTTTTAATCATATTTTGCAAAGGAGAAACAATACGTGAGAAGTCTGGGAAAAATCTCTTCACAAAATTGATTTGACCAAGGAAAGATTGCATGGCTTTTTTGTTATGAGGCATGGATATTTCAGAAATTTCTTTGATTCTGTCAGGTTCAATGTGAATACCAGATTTTGACACTATGAATCCTAGCAATTTTCCTTCACTTAATGCGAAAAAAGATTTCTTTGGGTTAAGTGAAATCCCATACCTTAAACATCATTGAAAGATTTGTTTCAAGTCTTTGATATGGTCGCTTCGCTTCTTGGAGTACACTGTTATATCATCCAGGTAAATCACTACAGATTTATTGACTAAACCTTTAAATGCGATGTCCATGGCTCTCTGAAAGGTAGCGCCGGCATTGATCAGACCAAATGGCATCTTCTGATATGCATATGTGCCCCATTTAGTTCAGAATGTGGTTTTTAACTGATCATCGGGATGTACCAGCACTTGATTGTATCCTGAAAATCCATCCAAAAAAGACATTAATTCTGAGCCTGCTACTACCTGTAATATCTGCTCCATAGGTGGGAGGGGAACTTTGTCTTTTTGATAGGCTTTGCTGAGATTCCGGAAATCGATACAGATTCTAATATCTCCGTTTTTCTTTCTAACGAGTACCATATTGGAAACCCATTTGGAATGTCTGACGGGAAAATTATTCTGGCTCTCAACAACTTATTTAGCTCAGTTTTTATCTGATTTTCTAAATTGGGGTGGATTTTTCTGAGTTTCTGCTGGACAGGTTTTTCATTGTCAATCATAGGGATAGTGTGTTGAATGATAGAAGTGTCGTATGTCTTCAGCTCATCGTAATTCCAGGAAAAAACATTTTTGTATTGCCTCAAAAGACAGATATACGCTAATTTTTCTTCAGGGGCTAGGCCATGGCCTAGATTAACATTTTGTGGTTTCTCATCGGTTCCTAGGTTTACTAATTCGTAGTTCAGAGTCGAACTGTAGAGTTTAGGATTGGTAGACCTTTTAAACCGACTTTTCAAATCATATAAGTCTTCTAACTTAACCACCGATTTAGGTATAGCATTATCAGTGCTATTTTGTTGTATTTGATAATCATGATGGTCTTCGTCAATTATTTGATTTGAGTAGGATCCTTCAGAAGTGAGGAAATTTACAATGTCAGGATCGTCATTGAATACTCTCCAGTTTCTAATGTTGTCAGGGATGGATGGTCTAAAGATTAATTCTATTGAGAATCTATCTGGACTAAAATCTTCAGAGGGAATAAGTCTAGAACTACGTTAGCTAACAGGTCTGCGCTCGCATTTTGAAGTCTTGGGATTGACGAAATATTGAATGCTATGAAATGTGCAGTCAGATCTTGTACTAAAGATTGATAGTGTTTCAAATGACCTGATAGGCAATGTATGGTGTTACGTACCTATTTGACGACGATCTCAGAGTCTCCGAAAACTTGCAGGTACTTAACGTTCAACCCGATTGCTTTGTAGAGGCCTTGCACCAAGGCCTCGTATTCCGCTGTATTGTTTGTGCAATCGAATTCAAGTCTGCATGTAAGCATGGTCTTATTTCCGTCTGGGCTAATCAGAACACATCCTGCTCCTGCTCCCTCGTTAGATTTAGAGCCATCAAAATATAATTTCCAAAACAAAGATGTATTTACAGGGTTATCTAAAAAATTAACACACTTTGAATTATCAGTTTGGGAAAAAATTTCGACTTGGGACAAAACTGAATTTTCTAAGTAAGGTGAGATATGAGCATTGAAATTGCCGAGCAAAGAATCTACCGAGTAATTGCCTATGATACTGCTGTTGTATGCTATTGCTTCATTTTCTCCCTCCAATTCCGTCACTATGTACTTCTAGTGTAACTCTCGTTCAACCTTTATTTGATTCGGTTTACCATTATAGGGTAACCACATGTGCGACCAGTCGGTTGAGAAGTATCCATGGAGTTTTTCGGACCAATCCCTGCTAAGAATTAAACCATAGAATTCAGGGATATCAGCTACTAGAATGTCAATAACCTGACATACCTTCGGGTTAGACGACAATCTTATGGTCACTTGATTAAGTTCACCAATCACCTCGACTTGAGATTGATCAAGCTGAACTATGCGCACCGCGGATTTTTGTGGTTGAACATTCAACTTGGCACATATTGATCTGGGTAAAATATTCGTTGAAGCACCAGAATCTACCAAAAAATTGTGCACGTTTTTATTGAAAATTTCATAAGTGAGAAGAAAAGGGGGAGTGTGAGACCTTGATCTTCCTCCAATCAAGGCGATGTCATTTGGGTCAATCTTATTGATCGTGTTGGTTGGAGGTCTTCCCATGTTGTGGGAAGCTACAGCTGTAGGTAAAGATGTAGTAGGCACGGCATGTAATTCTTTCATCATTATCTTCTGTTGATGTTTCAATTTGCTCAACTCGTAAAGAGTGATATTAGCCCTAGTCTTTTTCATGTCATCGATAATGTTGTACTCCATTTCATCCAAAACAATGAGTGTTCTTGATGGAGGTGTTTGATCTGATTGGACTGGGCTATATTGAGTCGCTTTAGTGGTTGTTTTCTTTGTTGCGACTTTATCTTTTGCTGCAGGGCTTGCGCCCTTCTGCTTAGGGGTAGTTTGGGGAGGATCAAGTTGGTTTTTGCTTCGTGTGCTAACCGGAAATGCTTCTTGATCTTCTTCTTATGGGAGGATGAAATCCCACATTCCTTGTAGTTCCACAACTTCTTCATCATCGGTCTGCCCTTCAGTGGTATTCTCTTCTTCTTCCTCTTCTTCGGATTCGACGTTTGAGATAGCGTTGGGTGGTTTCACATCCATTGAAGGATTTCTTTTAAAAGCTCTGTAGGGATTTTTTGAAGAAGTTTCTACTACTTGTTTTTTTATGTCAATCATCTCATTGGACATGGTTTTTAACACTTTTTGTAATGCTTCCAAATCGAAAGGATCTTTCATTTGTTTCTTCTTGGGGTCTTCCTTGTAGGAGACTTTCTTATATTTTCGTTCCTCTATCGCAGATCTTTTTTCCAGGGCTACTATGCGTTTCTCTACTGCTATCGCCTCTGTCAAGTTTTCAACTAAGGTTGTCTTATTTTCCCTATCGACGAAGATTGCCAAGTTTGATGGTAAGGCTATAATATACCATTCACATCTCACTTCTTCGCTGGGCTGGGAAGCAGCGGGAATTTTGTTGAGGATTTTATTGAACCGTAAATTAAAATCTTTGATGGGTTCTCTAGCCTCGACTTTAAGATTGGATAGGTCATTGATCAATGTCACCGTTGATCTGTCATCCCCAAACTTGGTAAGGAATTGACTTTGAAAAATGTCCCAACTTGTGATAGACCCGGAAGGTAATGAAAAGTACCATGACCCGGCTGTCCCTTGCATTGTGTAGGGAGAAAGCCGGACGACAGCATCCTCGTTGGTAACTCCGTTGAGATTAACAGAAAGCATGAAATTATTGATATGCTCTTCAACTAGCATGCCTGTTTCTGGATTGAATTTGGGTAGCCATTTCTCAGGATGGGCCGGTATTGGGCTCAGGGGTGGAGGCATTAAAACCGCCCCAGGATTGTTCCATGGAGACTGGGCCATCGTTGAGCTGCTAGTGAATGAAAGTGCAGAGGATGATCCCTGATGCTGGGAAGATGAAGATATTATTATCTTTGATGATTGAAGAGGAGGGGCTGTGGAAGATGGATGAGTGGTTTGGAATGAAGACGTGGGTGGTTGACTTCACGGTGAGGGAGTTGAAATGGACGACGTGGATGAAAGATTCTCACGGTCAGACTCTGGTGGTGTTTTCCTTGCTCTTTTCCTGGTGGGGAGGGGGAATTCAGTTGGCTGGATGCCAAATTTTCACTCTTTAATCTGGTCAGGGGATGAGTAGGATTGTACTGCGAAGTCACGCTGCTTTGAGATTTATCAGACCTCTGAGTAAAAATAGAGAATCCCTGGAGTTTACGAATCAGAGTTTGAATTTCAGGGGGTCCAATGATAAATTGGTCTGAAAATTAGGGTATGTAGCAGCGGTTGATACTCGAGCTACTTCTGACTCTGGATTTAAACGTACTGTGGAAGTTGGGGGAGTTGATGAGGGCGATTTACTCTCAGAATGGTATTTAGATTTTGATTTAGGTGCCATTCATAGTTCTGGCCCTCCTTCTAGCGCCAAATATGTTGAAGCCCCAAAAATCGGGTCGAAAACAAGGGGGATACCCACCCGGTCCGGACCTTGGTTGGCAGCTCCTTATCCGTTTGGTATAGCGGGTCCGACTGGGGATAATGGGACCATTTTCCCAATCTAAGGGGTGTGTGTGTGTGTAGAGTTGGATGATGCTGATCTAGGAGTATTTTAAGCTAATTTAATTCAAACTTCTAAACTGACTCTATGCTATTGTAATCTAATAAGAAACAACACATCTAATCTACGCTAACCCGGGGTGTATTTCTTCTATTATGCGATCTAAAAATATTTCAAACAATAACTAGTAATAAAGATCATTCAGCTATCATAAGAATAGAAATCAATTAAGATAAACCACTCTGCATAAAAAGTTAGGCAAAACAGTTGTGAAAAACATATCGCATAATAAGTTATTCATATGTCAAGCATAAATAAATGACTCCACCGTACAGAAGTGCCAAATGGTAACCCACACATTCATACATGAACATATAAACAACTAAAACTGCATATCACTCTAAGAATATAAGCAGAAATTGGTCAAGAGATAAAAGTACCATTTATGACTGATTTCACTCATAAGCTTCAAGCAATAACGATTTATCTCTATTTGTTCTAACATCTACTAAGAGTACAAAAGTGCAACATCAGTAGCAGACATTAAATGCAAACATTGATAAATCTCGATCCATCCATTCATCAAAAACCCCCTCCGAGGGTGCAAAAGTGCATGTTCTGAGGACAAGTTTTTTGACAAATTTCCGGACCCTTCTCCAAATGCCATGAGAAGGGTTAAATACTACTAACTAATTAATCTTAATTACATAAATTTAGGACACGGCTTCAAATGACCGCCCTTCTACTAAAGCAAATTTATTTCTAAAAATTGAATCTAATTTCTAACCATTTCTGTATTTGTTCCTTAGTGCTGTAAGCAATGCAACGTTCGCCTGGGAAGAGTCGGCTGGTTGTCTTCTCCTTTCGTTCGAGCAATGAAAATAGAAATAACAAGAGCTGGCACCGCTTTCTGACAAACTAGAAGATATTTTCGAAAATCTTCCTCTGGCTTGGTGTATTCACTGTGTGTATACTTGGTATAACCCAAATTTCTTTCAAACTGATTGTGCTGTTGCTATTTCGGTTTCCGGCCGTGCGAATGACTAAATAAGTTAGGGACTTTGCTCTCTGAACAATTTTCTGTATTGAAAATTGCTTCCGTTCTTTGTTCCAGGCTTTTCTGGAGTGTCTTCCCTCTTTAGCGTTTTTCTTTTTGCTTTACCCAGTCTGAGCTTCAGGATCTTTTGTAAACATGCTGCTTTTGTGCGCCTTTGACTCCGAGTCTTGGATAGTCTATTTCCATCAGTATCTGTTGCATGCGACATCCGTTTGCGAAGGCATCTCTTCTCTGTTCTCCGAGTATTGACGCTTTCCCCTTTTCCTTAGATGTTTCATGCATATAGATTTATATTAGTTGCTGCCTTACAGTTTACGCAAAGGAAAAGAGTAATGACGAAAAGATTGACATGAAAGCTTTAAGTTCTAATGAATGCATAATCATGACACTCATACTGACTTGACTCTTCGAAAAACACAACACAATCCTTCTTGGATACTTTGGCGTACAATCATTAATTTCCCTTAAGGCGCGCGCCCAATTTTGATCTACAGACAACTTTCCTTGTGTTGGCATTATGATACAAGTGTTGTCCTTGATGGCAACTCACTCGGAGACAGGTACAAGTGATGGCAACTTGATCAGAGAACAGATCTCAGTACAGCAGGACAAGAAAGAGATATACGCAGGTTCATTAAGGAAAACCAGCGTGTACACGCAGGTTGGCTTCAGTAAAAGCGCGTACATGTGAAAAGTACCTTTGGTCCATGGCGGTTAGTCCTTGGAAGTTGTGCATATGGTTTTGGACCATGGTGTCTCGACGGGCATGTCGATCCCTAGTTCTGAAGTTGATGGTATTGTGTTACTATGGTTTTGGTCCGTGGTATTGTGAAGTGCCTAAGGCTATATAAGGAGAAGATCATTAGGCAAAGTGTGCAAGCAACGTGTGTCTGATGAAGTGAGAAGATCTGGTATTGCTGGTTATCTGTTCGGGACGCTTGGCAAGGGTCGGATCTGACAGCGAAGGTATAAGTAATTATTTCTAGATCTGCACACAGGTTTCCTTTGGAGAAATTGCATATACACGCGGTTTTGGTATATCGAAGTAGTGTATGCATAATAATATTTGATATTTTAGGTTGCTGTTGATTCTGGTGGTTGTTGCAGAGTTCTGGGCTCTGGTTTTTGTTCTGTGTTCTTGATGACAGGGTTTCAGTGATTCAGTATTGGGTGATCTAGAGAATTATGATGCAAGTATAAGTTGATGATTGTATTGCAGCAGTGTTTGTTTTATACTCATGGATCCAGTCTGAAAATTGATGAAACATGGTCCCTGTAGGAAAGAAGGTTGTAGCCTTCTATAGGGTCAGCACCTACGTACTAGTAAATGGATCGGCTAGTACAAGAGCTGAGGGGGTTGTAGCTCCCTTCCAGAAGTAGTTGGAAAATGAGAGAGGGTTGTAGCCCTCTGCAGGTTGTAGCCTGCGTACTAGTATAAGGCTGCACCAGTACAAAAGATTGTAAACTGAAGTTTCTTATTAAAGAAAGAAAGAAACGACTTGCAGCAGGTGGTTTTCACCCACATTGGGTTTCCACCTTATATCATGGTGTTCATGTGTGTGGCTTTTATGTGATAATCTGTTCTGTTATACTGCACCTGTTTACTGTCAATGTGGTTAATAATGTTCTGATGCATTTACTGAAGATAAGCTAACTGAATCATAAGATTTCTGGATATACACTAGTTGCTTTAGACACAGTAGCGTGTACACGCTGGTTCACTTAACTGAAGTAGCGTATATGTTTCTGAGCATGAAATTTGAAAAGTTTTATTGATCTGATAATACTGATTCACCCCCCCCCCTCTCAGTATTATTTCCAACACCTTGAACACTATGTCGAAGAAATTTTGTGATGAGTGGTTTCTGCGATTCGCATCGCAGTATCGAGGATTGCAATGTCAAGATGTGTCATCGCAGGAATTGATGGTCACATTCATCGCAGATCGCAAGATCGCAGATCGCGAATCGCAAAACGCGCTTAATCATCCAATCACTGTGTGATGCTTATGCGATGTTGCGATATGCGACGTCGCATATCGGCCGTCGGCGATTCCTTAATTTTTCATTTTAAGAGCGCTTCTCGATATATGCGATGCGATGAATTTTGCGTCACTCCTTCGCAGCTTATTATTGCGCATAGGAAAACGCTTCACTCTCTCTTCGCGATGCGATACAGCTTTAAGGAGTTAAAATACAAAAATTTTGATAAAATGTTTTTTGGATTTTTTGTTAAGGTTCCCCATTTGCTTGGTGTTTATTGCTAATACCAAACAAAGAGGGGGGTTGTTGGTGACCACAACAGGCTCACATCCAACCGTGGCCCTAAAACAACTAAGAAACATAGTTTCATCTTGACATAGCACAATGAGGAACCCTTTGCTGGTAAGTAAGACCTATATGCCTAGGTATAGAGAAGGAAAAGCCCTGAAGGGTCTTATATGAGCTAGTTCCTTCTTAGGTGAGGTCATCACTTGCCTGGCTCCCTGCCTCAGCTCTTCTTAAGTAAGGTCATGAAACGCTTTGCCTACACTAAATTTGAATCCTAGAAGAGAATGTTATCGGTCCCTCATGCACTCATTCATTAACTAACTCAGGTAAGTTTATACCAAGCAACCCTTGTAACTAGGTAAATGTCATTTCCAATTTTCCACTATAACTCTCGATGAAAATGAAGGATTCCTTTATCTGGCTATTTTATTTTCAGAGTGTAAATTTGTTCTTTAATCTATGGATTCTCACTGTTGGTGATTTATAACCATCTTTTGTTTAGTGGAGTCCACTATAATTATGAATGAAATATTACATTCTGACGTTCCACCTAGCCATTATATGAACTAAACTAGCATTGAATTCACTCAAATCAAAAGCTTAAAATAACATCCATATACCACTGCTAAGATCATGGTCTTGACATGAAACTCCATAGTGTTTAGCTACATTTTGTAAGATGATACCCATGGAAAAAGACAATCTTGTTCTTTTTTGAAAACTTCAACCTATTACAAGGGTCAACAAAAGCCATTAGTGCCTTTCATACAAATCTTTAATGAGGTACTTATATATCTATCCTTGTGTAGGTGTATATATATAATGAACTAAACTAGCATTGACTTCACTCAAATCAAAATCTTAAAATAACATCCATATACCATTGCTAAGATCCTGGTCTTGACATGAAGCTCCATAGTGCTAAGCTACATTTTCTGAGATGATACCCATGGAAAAAGAAAATCTTGTCCTTTTCTGAAAAATTAAACCTATTGCAAGGGGCAACAAAAGGCATTAGTGCCTTTCATACAAATCTTTAATCAGGTACTTATATATCTATCCTTGTGCAGGTGTGTGTGTGTGTATAAAGGAACTAGTAAGCTATATTAAAGACATAAAAGAGTATGGACAAAAACATCAAATTGAAATTATTGACAAAATTAAAAGCCTTATGTTTACAACATCATTAACTTTTATTGATGCCTACCCTTGAATTGACATAATATTCTCATGCCATAGGATTGCCAGTCGTTGAATACACTCTTGCACCGATCCCTGAAGTAAACAAAATGAAATAAAAAACTTGTCTAAATTCAAACCTTCTATGATAATCCGATTGTAGGAAACTAATATTGACATATCAATGTCATAAAACCCAGCTTTAATTGCAATTGCAACATCTACAATTTCTTGTAGGCCTAAAGAGCATTGTCTATTGATAGTCCTGACAGGTACAATCTTCAAAGAGATGACATGGTACGAAACATACAATTTTCACAAAAACTCAGGCATCCAAGAAGAAAATAATTCATTTGACACATCAAATGGTAGGATTTACACCTGGGAATCCAGCATAAAAGGAAACCATCCTACATTCATTAGCATGTTGAGAGTTGGGTGCAAGAACATACCCACTACAATATCAACAACTTCAACTAGATTAAGTCTAGTCTTCTCAATCAATTCCCGCAAGAATCTAGAGAACATTGAGAGACAAGTTTGTGCACTCATGCTTCATGGACCATAATTGTTAGGGGGGTATTTTCAAACTGCATAAAAAAATCATCAATTAATTTACCAGTGTAACCACTTGTTATAGACATATTTGGGCATTTCAACCCCAATCTTATATGTTGATAAACTAGCGCTCTTTAACCCCTAAAAGAGTTTTTTCATACCTTGAAAGAACATGGTCATTTGATTACATCATTCCCAAAAAGTTCCACCTGGAAAACCATCCAGAATTGGCCTAAACTGGACCATATTAACTGCTCCACTGTCAGGGTGTGATGCATACTAACTTTTACACTAGCCAGGTGCGATGCAAACTAATGAGGCTTTCTATAAGGTGTAATGAGCGAGGATGGACAAATTTTCGAGACAATTTGCTAAGTGGATGCTCATAGAATCTTCTAGAAACTTCCCCTCTAACACTTGCCACTCTGAATTCGCCCCAAAGATGAGTAAGAGATCTAAGATTTAGTTATCTCCCCTCTTGTGGAACCAAATGTAACAAGTGGAATGACACTAATCAAATCTCAAAGATGACTCACACCCTTGCACACATCTATAAATGGATCCCTCATCTAAGAGATCTGGAGGTTGGAATATTGTGAATTGCAAGGTAGTGTCGATAATTTGTATTGAGAAAAGCATTGTATTGTGGTGTGATCTTGCTATTTCATGAGGTGAAGAGGGCTTCATGCTGGGAGGATGATGCTAGATCATACAACTCGGTTGTAATTCTCCCTTCTATATATAAAGTTCTTCAAGTTTTCTTCCATATAACTATGCAATTGTGAATGTTATTATTCGTGAATGCCATTGTATGTTCATTATATTATATTTCTGATTCCATAATGATTATGATATAATAGATCAAGATGCTTTAACGGTTCTTTGTTACTGTGTTCCTACAGGTACTCTCCAAGTGGGATAAGCATGGGGAGGAGTTGCAAGCTCTGTCAAGGGGGGGAGAGATCAAGCAAGGAGTTAAGCGGAAGATCTAGGTTGGTTCCTTTGTCTTTCTCTTATCTATTATACATAGAAGAAATCACAAATTGCTTTAAACTATTGTTTCTAGGGTAGCTGCCAAACCTAGAGGGCTAGTCGATCAAAAAGACACTAGTTTTCCCAGAAACAAATTGGTGACTCCACTAGGGAGATAGAGATGTTTGTTTGTTGTTGTTGTTTGTTTTATAAACTATATATGGAGCTTGAAGTTAGCCAGGTAGCCTTCGAACTACTCTTGCTTTGCAATTGCATAGTAGATGAATGTTGCTTCAGTCAATATCTGGTTTAGTTTGTGAATTAAACATTTGACTTACAAGCATTCTAGATGACCTTTTAGTAGCTCAATAACCTCTCAAGATCATTCTTCTGTACTTTTCTCTTTACTATCCATCATATCTCAGCTTAACTCACTGAAATCAGCTGCAAATTTGAGCCAAAACCCATTTTAGTTGCGCTCCCTAGCCCATTGCACTGTCTGTCACTGTGAACCAGTATGAATCTCACCTCCCGAGGCTACAAAGTGTGATGCATCCCTGTTTCTGTGAAGCCTAGGTGCGATGACTGACTAAACCTATATCCATTCTTGAAATTTGGGGTTTTTGAACTTGTTTTCAGTTCTGTTTAGTTGATTTGCTACTTATGAATAGTGCCTCTTTACTGAAGCCTCTTTGCATCACATAGATCAACCTCCATTGATTAGGATTAGCAAATGTTTTTTATGTATTTGTCCATCATTTACAATCCGCTGTCGAAAAGTTGTTTAAATCGATCTGTCGTTTTGGTACAAAAACTGTCGTAACTGTCGTTTTGTGTCAAAAAGAGAAGTGTCATTGAGTCTTCCTTCCTGGATAGTCGATTGAACTTTTTGTCAAGTATTTGATTTGATTTGTTGATATTTGAAGTGTAAAAAGCATTTTCTATTCAAAATTGAAAAGTGTCATCTATTCTTCCTTTCTATTTTGAAAAATAAATTGTCGAAAATGTCGCTTTCAAAGAAATATTTCAGTTCTTTGCTATACTTAGTTTTCCTTTTTGGAATTTTTTCACATTAAGGGGAACGAAAAAAAAATACATGCATTTGCATTTTCATTTAGTTTGTGTACAAAAAATGATTTAGGAAAATGCACTAGTGTGTGCACTTTTCTCTTTGTTTGAAGGAAATTGTAATCTTCTTTCCCTAGTAGCAAGGATTTTAATTGATCAAAATAAACAACGATTGTTTATCTGTAGATTCCATTTTAGGAATTTCAAATCAACATCATGTGGTGAACCATTGAAAGGAAAACTTTAAACAAGATCAACTCTAAAATAAATTTCAATGAATCTAACAACACTTTGGAACTTAATGTAACACATCTAGAGGTCTAGGCTAGAGATGTGTTCCGACATCATAAAATCTAGTAACTATCATTTTCATTGAAGGTTGGGTGATTCCTCCTCTTTGATATGACAAGTACTAGCATGGACTTGTGCTCCCCGTACCGTCGCATATATATTGGGAGTCTACAATAGGCTTATATCCTTTATCCATAGGAAGCCGAGTCTACCACCCTATTGATCACAATGCACTGAACATAGCGTTTGAGAACATTGATTGCCGTACATAAGTCCTTGGTAATTTTTCTTTAATTTATCACCAAGGTATATTTTGTAGTTTTGCGATTGGTTTGGTAATCCCTCTGTCTAGATTTTCCAGAGTAGTCACTTTCGTTCCTTTTCGACTCTTTAAAAGAAAAGGTCCATCTGAGCACTTGTCACTTCAGGCTCATTAAAAATCGAAGGGGACTAGAGTCATCTTTAGCTTTTTCTCGACTCTTAAAAATTGAAAAATCAAAGTTGTGTCAAAGTGTCATTAAAATTTATTAATTCGAAATAACATCCCTATTCCTTTGTTGATCTTAGGTTGAGATAATGGAGTCCACTAATCAAGGAATCCCTTTGGAGGGGAATCCTAGTCCTTTTATTTCTTGAGCAAATATTGCTGCTCTCATATGGCCACATTGTCCCTTCCGGTATTTACCATTGGCTTGCTAGTATGGCTGTTCTCAACCTTTGTGGTTCAAAATACCGTGATTCCTCAACAATTGAATTAGCATCCAGTTAATATTGAAGTTGAACCTTCACCTTATTCTTCGTTTGTTTCTCCCTCCCCTCCTTCCTCTTCGCTTGGTGAAAGTAGTGATGCTAGTAACCAAGTGACTGAGAAGAAGAATAAAGGGAAGGAGAAGAAGAAGAAAAAGTCAATTCAGCAAGGGGGCAACCATGAATCATCTGGTGAAAATCCTAAACCCAGATCTCCATGCATAATTTGTATAGGAGACCATTTTCATCGAGAATGTTTGTGCATTCCTCGGATCTTGAGAGAATGGTCCCCCCATTCACACCAATTAGTGTAATCAACCTCTAGTGATCATGTTGACAACACACCATCAACTAGTAATAGTCGACACAAAGGAAAGGTCAAAATTCCATGTAGGTTATGTGAAAGGAACCATACCCTTCCCCATTGTCCTTTTTTGGATGAAGCCAAAAGAGTCTTGCATAACCGTCCTGCTTCACCGCAGCGACTTCCATCTGGATACAGGAAACTCTCCCCAAGTCCTTTACTAGTTGAAAATCTGACTGACATAACTCAACTGTTGGTTGAAACACCTATCGTTGAAAGTGAAACTTCTGAGTCCATACTAGACCAAAGTCATCAGGTCGAGATGGCAGTTAACCCAGTTTTACCTTCAGAAGATCATACATATCCTTAAGAGAGTGAGAATGATACCATTCAAATTCTCTTTGTTACTTCAAAGTTGTTATAGGCATTTTTGGGCACTGCAACCCCAATCATAAATGTCCATAAAACAAGGGCTCTTAAGTCAATAAAAGTGTTTTTCCAACCCCAAAAAGAACAAGGTCAGCTGATTACATCATCTCCCAGAAGTTCTCCATGAAAAACTACTCAGAATTGGTCAAAATTGGACCATCTCACCTGCTCCATGGTCAAAGTGCGCTACATCCCACCTAAATTCACACAGGAGGTGCGATGCATACTGAAAAGCCCTTTTATGGGGTCAGATGAGTGAGAGTGGACAAATGGCAGGGTCAATCTGTGAGGTGGAAGACCATGGAATCTTCCAGAAACTTCTCCTGTGACACTTGCCTCTCTGCATTCGCCCAGGGATGAGTAACAGATCATCAATCTCCAAGTGGAATCAAGAACTATCAGAGAGAGGACACTAATCAAATCTCAGAAGCTGACTCACCCCCCTTGCAAACATCTATATATGGATCCCTCATCCCAGAGATCCAGAGGCTAGAATTTTGTATCTTGTAAGGAAGTGCTGCTGGTTTCTTGGTGTAACATCATAGTGTTGGGTGATCTAAGCTTTTCATGAGGTGAAGAAAGGCTTTCTTTCTGAGAGGATGACGCTGGGTCAGAAGAATTGGTTGTAATCCTCTTTGTTATTCTTGATTATTAATAAAGCTATTCGAGTTTTCCTCCACATTCTTGTATGATTGATGATATATGCATTTGTGTGGTCAATATATATCTGGTCCTATATTGTTTATGATAGTAGATCTTTGTTCTTGGATAGTGTTATGCTGCTTTGACTCTACAGGTACTCCTTAAAGCTAGGTAAACGAGGAAGCGAGTGGCAAAAATCTATCATAAGGGAGAGGAATCAAGTAAGGAACCAAGCACAAGACAGAGGTTGGTCTCCTTCTTTCCCCTCTTATCTACTTCTCATAAAGGAAAACGAATGTGGTTTTAGTTTGTTTGTTTCTAAGGTAGCTACCAGCCTTAGTGGGACTAGCAGCTCTACATAGACACTAGATTTCCTGATAACAAGAGTCTGACGAATTTGGGGGCAATCCAGCCATTCCTTCAGAGAATCCCTGCACCTGGCCTATTTCGACAGGAAAACCTTGGGTATAGGGTAGGTTTTCGCGAAGGATATATGACTAGTTTATGAAATTAGACTGGAATAAGATTCCTTCGTCAAATTTCTGTGAGTGGAGCCAGTTGTGCCACTCACCTTTGTTTATTTCGGTAGACATCGCCGAGGAAGTGTTTTTCCTGAAGTATGGATAGAACAATCTTTGGTAACCTGGAATTTTTCGCTATACCTGGGGGCATGCAAAACTTTTGGCATGCAAGCGAAGAGCGACCATTTATTTTTTAAATTGTAGGTCCTCTAACCCTTTAAATGCGTAGGATTGGTTGTTTCCTAACTTGCATAAAGAAAGGATGTGGGGCAAAGCTTTGAAAAAATGCCATTTTATATGAGACATCCTTATTATATGACTGGATCGAGCAGTTTTAACACGGAATTCAAGCTCGTTAAAAAATAAACATAAGCAATGAGCAAATGTTCCCCCAGAGTTTAAGCTCATTAAAAAATGAACCTGTTTCCAGTAAATAACCATCGTGAATGTATTATCATCAGCCTTTGAAACCTTGGTCGTGTTCTCATCATCACCTCCACTCTATATTGGCCAATCATTCACCCCCATTTGATTGTTTACCCTTTTTGAGGAACAGCTACGAAGAGTGATCCTGTTAGCCATCCCTGTGACACTGTCATGATTGGAAATTCCAAACCTTACCTGGAATTAGCTGCTACCCGAATTTATCACTCGTTCCTCAAAAGACGAGTCTCCTTTAAGCTCTTTTCAACTGACTCGTAAAATATGAAAAGATTGCCAAGCGATTGGCCTCTCTAGCTCGTTAAAGTGACCGGAAGTGCTATCCCTCCTTTAGATTTTAATATTTTTGGACCTGAGGGATTATTACACAAAAAGATCGAGCGCTTGTTTTGTTCAGCTCGTTAAAAGTACCGAAAATTCATCCCTTTTGCATTGTTTTATACTTTTTCGGACTTAAGGGATTATATGACGAAAAAGGATTATTGGAGTTTTCTTTACGTCCCTTTTTCAGACTCTCTAAAATTGAAAAGGACCGAGTTATCTTTGTCGTTAAACTCGTTAAAACCGAATAGCGACAAACTTGTCCATACAGACAAGAACAAGTTTCAATATTGCTAGGCTCGTTAAAACATAGCGATGTGTTTGCCCAAAGGGAAAATTATAGAACAAGCATATGTTATCTTCCTCAAGCTTGACAAAAATAAAGAGGTACTGGTCAGCAATGACTGGGGAAAAATTGGGAAGAAAACTTGAAGAAACTTTATTGGTAGCAAGTCGCTCTTGAACATGACACTTTCGCTCCGCATCCGAGTCGGGTTGGGTTGTTTTGTTCACTGGTCATATCACCATTGGTCCATCACACCATCCATATTTGGGGTTAACGCTACCAATCCATCATGTCAGTGTCACCGATATGTTCAAGAGAAGTCACTCAGAGAATTCACCTATGTCTCATCCACTGCAATACATTTACGCTCCATTCTTTCATGACCGCCACCCTGAACCTTATGTCATCAGATCGTTTTCACCTCCATTAAAATCACCTCCATTAAAATCATTTTCTCCATTCCATGTCATTGATGTGGGATTCACTAAGGCCCTCCTATGATGGATCGCTTCTTGTCGACATCAGCTCATTATCCAAGAAGTCAATCTAGGAACAACCCTTTCAGTACTTTGAAGCTTGCATGCCTCAATGGCAAGTTTCTCACTTCCGGCGACAAGTTTACATCAATGGCCTTCAACCGAAAGATTTTTCGTGGTGTTCGACGCCAAGTCCCTTATTCACACCACATGAATTGTACTGTAGTACCTTGAGGGTCATCGTCATTATCAGTGATTCCTCTCGCGCCTATTAATAGCTTACATCATTGGCTGGTAATCAGGCGATGTCTTTCCATGTTCGACTCCAGAACATCTGTCACATGGATCGACTTGTACTTTGAGTGAAGATCGAATGAGATTGAAGACCCCGGATCTAGTTTCATCCATCCGGTCTGTGATATATATTCAGGAAAATAAAGACATCAAATGTACATCATTGCTGCACAGATAATCATCCAACCCAAGGGATGATGGCCCTACCAGAATCATCAGTCTACACACTAACGATTGTCTGTCTTATGTACATGAAAATAAATTTATAAAGCTGAGCATGGGAATGCCCACCTCAGCTAGATCATGAAAATATTATGAAGATAATGTGTTGTATTGTATCTTATTACAAGTCGCCTTCCAGCTTGAAAAAACTTCTGATCCTCATGATAAAGTATTTCACCCGACATCAAAATATTAACAACCTCATGCTTTAGGAGGCAACTGTTATGGACATTTTTGGGCACTGCAACCCCAATCATAAATGTCCATAAACCAAGGGCTCTTAAGTCCCTAAGAGTTTTGTTCTAACCCCTAAAAGAACAAAGTCAGCTGATTACATCATCTCCCAGAAGTTCTCCATGAAAAACTACTCAGAACTGGTCAAAATTGGACCATCTCACCTGCTCCATGGTCAAAGTGCGCTGCATCCCACCTAAATGCACATAGGAGGTGCGATGCATACTGAAAATCCCTTCTATGGGGTGCGATGGGTGAGAGTGGACAAATGGCAGGGTCAATCTGTGAGGTGGAAGACCATGGAATCTTCCAGAAACTTCTCCTGTGACACTTGCCTCTCTGCATTCGCCCAGGGATGAGTAAGAGATAATCAATCTCCAAGTGGAATCAAGAACTATCAGAGAGAGGACACTAATCAAATCTCAGAAGCTGACTCACCCCCCTTGCAAACATCTATATATGGATCCCTCATCCTAGAGATCCAGAGGCTGGAATTTTGTATCTTGTAAGGAAGTGCTGCTGGTTTCTTGGTGTAACATCATAGTGTTGGGTGATCTAAGCTTTTCATGAGGTGAAGAAGGGCTTTCTTGTTGAGAGGATGACGCTGGGTCAGAAGAATTGGTTGTAATCCTCTTTGCTATTCTTGATTATTAGTAAAGCTATTCGAGTTTTCCTCCACATTCTTGTATGATTGATGATATATGCATTTGTGTGGTCAATATATATCTGGTCCTATATTGTTTATGATAGTAGATCTCTGTTCTTGGATAGTGTTATGCTGCTTTGATTCTATAGGTACTCCTTGAAGCTGGGTAAACGAGGAAGCGAGTGGCAAAAATCTATCATAAGGGAGAGGAATCAAGTAAGGAACCAAGCGCAAGACAGAGGTTGGTCTCCTTCTTTCCCCCCTTATCTACTTCTCATAAAGGAAAACCAAAGTGGTTTTAGTTTGTTTGTTTCTAAGGTAGCTATCAGCCTTAGTGGGACTAGCAGCTCTGCATAGACACTAGATTTCCTAATAACAAGAGTCTGACGAATTTTGGGGCAATCCAGCCATTCCTTCACAACAAGAAGAGAATCCCCCAATTCCCACTACTCAAAGGGTTATTTCGACCATTTATTCATTACCTCCTCTAGGCAGTCTAGTCACTTCCTTTGATTGGAATCGACTAGCAAGATCTCACCTTCCTTATAATGTACCATTCCGGATCATAGTACAGGTTTACAAAATGATTATGTATGGCACTATCATAGATGAAGGGGCATCAGTGAGTATCCTTTCCTCAACTGCTTGGAAAGTGCTTGGTTCACCATGGCTTGTACCTATTACTCAGAATTTATCAGGCTCTAACAAAGCAACTAGTACACCATTAGGGATCCTTCCTAAGTTACAGATAACTTTTGGAAGGAAAATCATTCACTTGAACGTGATGGTAGTCCAAGGACCATTAGATTACAATCTACTCCTTGGGCGTGACTATGTTTATAACATGGAAGCTATTGTTTCAACACTATTTCGAGTGATGTGTTTCCCACATGAAGGAAAAATTATCACTATTGACCAGCTTTCATTTCCTGGTTCAAGCATGGCTCCAAGTCGATCATCATCCCTAAATGGTCCTTGTATATCAACAGTGTCTCTTCAACCTTCATTCTATCCACCTAATTACCACGAGTAGTCTGGTGAATGTAACGAAGCTTAGGGGGCATGCACCCTTGTCTACTTGGCAGATGAACCTAGCTAAAAAGATAGGTTTCCCTGTAGGTTATGTGATTGGTCTAAGACACCATTCACCTTTGTCTATTTGGCGGAAAAAGTCAAGGAAGTGTTTTGTCTACTCTATGGATGAAACCATCCTACCATAAGAATTTCCCTGTAAGTTAAGTGATTGGTCTGACACACCATTCACCTTTGTCTATTTGGCAGACAAAGCTAAGAAAGTGTTTTGTCTAACCGCTGAAAAAAGCCATCCTGCTTAACCACAGTGATTTCCATATGGTTACTAGAGACTCTCCTTTACATCATGCTGGACCTTTTTCAATTTCATTCTCTAGTTTTTTTAGCTTCTTAGCTTTTTATCTATTTAGCTTATTAGTTTAGGTGATTGGTTTGACCACCATTCACCTTCGTCCGTGCCACGGATGATGAAAAGGAAGTGTTTTGTCTAACCGCTGACAAAAAACCATCCTACCTAACCTCAGTAGTTCCTTAGCTTTTTAGTTTTGTCTTTTTAGTTTTGTCATTTCTAGTTCGCATAAAAAGAAAAAATAAAAATCGAGCATATGTTGTAGCTTGGTTCAAGCTCGTTAAAAAATAAACCTACCACCACGCATAGTTCCCCCACGGTTCAAGCTCGTTAAAAAATGAACCCACCGTAAATAACCTTTGTGATTGCCATGCTATCAGCCTTTTGAGCCTTGGTTGTGTTCCTCTCACCACCTCCATTCTTTTGGCCGATCATATGCTTCCACTTGGTTGTTTACCATTTTCAGGAACATCTATGACTAGTGGTCTTGTTAGCCAACCCCTTCCCAAAAATCACAATTTTTTAGAAGTTTCAGCTTACACGGAACCAGTTGCTACTCTAAACACCACTCGTTCCTAAAAAACGAGCCTTATTTAAACCCTTTTCAGACTCGTTTAATATGAAAATATTGTCGACCAATTAGCCTCTCCAGCTCGTTAAAGTGATTGGAAGTTCCATCCCTCCTATATATTTTAATCTTTTTTGGACCTGAGGGATTAGCTCACGAAAAAGTTTGGGTGCTTGTCCTTTTCGACTCATTAAAGTGATCGAAAAGTCATCCCCTTTGTATTATTTTAATCTTTTTCAAACTTAAGGGATTATCCTACCAAAAAGAACTACTGGAGTTTCCTTTTTGTCCCTTTTCAAACTCTCTAAACATGAAAAGGACTGAGTTATCCTTGTCATTAAACTCGTTAAAACAATAGCGACAAACTCGTCTAGACGAGACAGAGTTTCCTTTTCGTCCCTTTTCAAACTCTCTAAACATGAAAAATACCAAGTTATCCTTGTTGTTAAACTCGTTAAAACAATAGCGACAAACTTGTCCACCCAGATAAGAACGAATTTCATTGTCGCTAGACTCGTTAAAACATAGTGACAGGTTTGCCTGAAGGGAAAATTATAGAGCAAGAATATGTTATCCTCCTCAAGCTTGAAAAAAATAAAAAGGTACTAGTTAGCAATGACTGGGGAAAAGGGGAAGAAAACATGAAAACTTTATGGTAGAAGGTCACTCTTAAACATGACACTTTCACTCCATCACCATTATTGAGTCTGGTTGGGTTATTCCGTTCATCGGTCATCTCACCATTGGTCTTCCACACCATCCGTCTTTTGGGGTTAACGCTACCAATCCATCTCAGTGTCACCAATATGTTCAAGAGAAGTCATTCAGTCAAGAATTCACCATCCAGTTAGTGCCTCATCCACTGCAATACCTTCAACCTTCATTTTTCATGACCGTCATTCATGAACCTTCTATCGTCAAATTGTTTTCACCTCCAGAAAATCATTTGCTTCATTTCATGTCGTAGATGTGGGATACATCAAGGCCCTCCTACGATGAGTCACTTCTTGTCGACATCATCTCATTATCCAAGAAGTTGACTTAGAAACAACCCTTTCAGTACTTTGAAGCTTGAATGCCTCAATGGCAAGTTTCTCACTTCCGGCGATAGGTTGACATCAATGGCCTTCGACCGAAAGATTTTGTGTGGTGTTCGACATCGGATCATATATTCACACCATGTGAATTGTACTGTAGTACCTTGAGGGTCATTATCATTATCGGTGATTCCTCTCGCGTCTATTAACAACTTGCATTATTGGTTAGTAATCAGGCGATGTCTTTCCATGTTAGACTTCAAAACATCTTTTCACATGGATCGACTTGTACATCAGGTGAAGATTGAACGAGTTTGAAGACCTCGGATCTAGTTTCATCCATCTGGGTTGTGATATATTCAAGGATATAAAGATATCAAATGTACACAGAAGCTGCATAGATAGTCATCCAAACCAAGGATGATGACTCTACATATGAAGAATCACCAGTCTGCAACAACAGATGATTATCTATTCTATGTACATGAAATGAATTTATAAAGCTGAGCATGGGAATGCCCGCTTCAGTTAAATCATGAAAAGTATATTATGATGATGTATTGTACTATATCTTATATAGGTCATCTTCCAGTTTCGAAACCTCGGATCCTCATGATAAAGCATTTCACCCGACATCAAAGATTTACGACTTCATGCTTTAGGGGGCAACTATTATAGACATATTTGGGCACTTCAACCCCAATCTTATATGTCAATAAACTAGGTCTCTTTAACCCCTAAAAGAGTTGTTTCATACCCTAAAAGAACATGGTCATCTGATTACATCATTCCCCAAAAGTTCCACCTGAAAAAACATCCAGAATTGGCCTAAACTAGACCATACTGACTGCTCCACTATCAGGGTGCGATGCATACTGACTTTTAAACTAGCCAGGTGTTTGATCAATTTAGAGTGTCCTAAATTGCTATATTAATTGTCAATCTAGGAGTCGTAAACTATTGAAGTGTGGCGCACTATATGTGCAAGATAACCTATTTCTTACGTTTTGTCGTTTTTTATTTTTATTTTGTTTTATATTTGTTGATTTCCTAATGTGAAATGGGAATTCTAAAAGTTAAGTATGGATATAGATGTTCAAGGCAATTATGTCCTTTGAAATGATTTCCAAAACTTCAAACTTTAGAAGATCTTAGAGCATGCAATGATGAAATTAACTTCTAAAAGAGAATGAAAATGTGCCACTATTCTAATCAAACAAATAGTGAACTATTGATCATGAAACCATTATTCCTGTTGCTGTCTAAATACAAAAGAAACTATACTCAAAGAAATCCAAAAATTGCAAGTAAAGTAAAGCTAAAATCCAATTACGTCAATTCATATTTTGACCCCTCACCATTAGTCTCTCTATGGCTTTCGGAGGTAATCATAAACAACTTGAGCAATCTGATATCTAATTTGCAGAAAATAAAACTAATATCAAATTACACACTCATACTTCAATCCCTCACCATTATTCTCACTATGGCTTTCGGAGGTAACTGATAATGACATGAGAAATTCAATATCTAATTTGCAGAAAAATAAACTAATATCAAATTACACACTCACACTTCAATCCCTCACCATTAGTCTCGCTATGGCTTTCGGAGGCAACTGATAATTACATGAGCAATTCAATAACTAACTTGCAGAAAAATAAACTAATATCAAATTACACACTCATACTTCAATCCCTCACCATTAGTCTCGCTATGGCTTTCAGAGGTAACTGATAATGACATGAGCAATTCAATATCTAATCTAACTAATAAAGCCAATGAACAGAACTGAAATAAACAGAATAGTGCTGGAATTAAAAGCTAAGAAAAATAAATCAACAGAAAGACAAGACTGATTCCATGTCATTAGTCATTGTGGAAACTATATGAAAATGCCTAGGCTTCCTACTCTAATATGGAACAAATACACTGATCAGCGTTAACAGCAATGTAAAGCATGTAAAATCATGGAAAAAAATAAAACGTTAGCACCATAAGAAATGCAATATATACAAGTGAATAATTATGGCATAATGAATGTAAGGAAACATAGCATGAAACAATACAACAATAAACAAAACCTCGGCGTGTGCAGAGGCCCTCTGCACAACCTCGGGCAATAGCTATCAACCACGAATTGTGCTTATAAACAGATTCTTCTCATGTATTCAAAACGCAGTCATAACAACGAAACAGTGTCACTGCACAATGGGATTTCTTAACAGCAAAATTACATTACAAAGACTAACTATTATGCATATGGGAACGCATTATTTATAACAGAAGGATACATAACTAATTTCCTAGAAATTGTGCTGATAGAGGACACGTGAACGACAATATCCATGGATCTAGTATCATGGCTACCATGATGATTAAATCTATTGAGGGTGGCTGTTGGATTCGGCTTATGGAGCAGTCCACAGGTGTTGATATGTCCCCGGAGATCTAGGAACGGCCACACAATTCTTCACATGCTTAGAAATAGAGTTCCGTTATCGTAGGACTCTTCTGTTGACCATCGCTTGACCACCGTTGACTATGGCCTCCTCTGATGAATTCGACTGAGCCAATAGGACTCAGTCCATGTCCACATCATTTCCAACTTGCCCATGTGGCTTGATTTTCTGAAGACACCTACAATATAGATTTTAACAAAAAGGCTGTAGAAAATTGAACTGGCTGCGGAAAGTGACAAGATTTTGTAGCTTATGAGCAAAAATCTAGTTCAAACAACAAACAAAAGACATACTTAGAAAACCACTTTATGTGCTCTTTTAAACTCAATATGCAATGATGTTGATAGCTTATGAGGTTCAGGTGGATGGAAAAGGTTTAAGAAAATGTGCAGGAAAAGTGTGGTTTTGGGGCTCAACACCAAGTGTGATGCATACTGATGAGGCTTTCTATAGGGTGTGATGAGTGAGGATGGACAAATTTTTGGGACAGTTTGCTAAGTGGATGCTCATAGAATCTTCTAGAAACTTCCCCTCCGACACTTGCCTCGCTAAATTCACCCCAAAGATGAGTAAGAGATATAAACTTTAGTCATCTCCCCTCTTTTGGAACCAAATGTAACAAGTGGAATGACACTAATCAAATCCCAGAGATGACTCACACCCTTGCACACATCTATAAATGGATCCCTCATCTAAGAGATCTGGAGGCTGGAATATTGTGAATTACAAGGAAGTGCTGATAATTTGTATTGAGAAAGAGCATTGTATTGTGGTGTGATCTTGCTATTTCATGAGGTGAAGAGGGATTCATGCTGGGAGGATGATGCTGGATCAGACAACTGGGTTGTAATTCTCCCTTCTATATAATAAAGTTATTTAGGTTTTCTTCCATATAACCATGCAATTTTGAATGTTATTATTCATGAATGCCATTGTATGTTCATTATATTTCTGATTCTATAATGATTATGATATAATAGATCACGATGATTTGATGGTTCTTTGTTACTGTGTTCCTACAGGTACTCTCCAAGTGAGATGAGTACGAAGAGGAGTTGCAAGCTCTATCAAGGGGGAGAGAGATCAAGAAAGGAGTTAAGAGGAAGATCCAGGTTGGTTGCTTTGTCTTTCTCTCATCTATTATACATAGAAGAAATCACAAATTGCTTTAAACTGTTGTTTCTAGGGTAGCTACCAAACCTAGAGGGCTAGTCGATCGAAAAGACACTAGTTTTCCCAGAAACACCACTAACCCATACCTTCAAAATAGAAGAAAGAAATTCATCAACAAGAGTATCCTTAAATCCTCCACATCTATCCTTGCGAATAGGGGTACAATAAACTTTGGAAAAGTGACAATCAAATAGAGGAAAACTAGGTGTTGATCAGCTAATCAACAAGAATTAAGAAAACTTTGAACTCAATTAGCCACATAAAATGCAAAGCATTGGAAGAGATTTCCTTTAAAACATCAATTAAGTTGGAAAAAAATGGAAACTTACGCAACAATGACAAAAGCATCACCAAACTCAGCAACTCCTTCATAGGTAGCACTATCTCCAGTAGCACATATTGAAGCCTATTCAAAAGAAAATAACGATCGATACTTATAGTCTTGCTAGAAGATCCATGTGTTCAATATACTCAAAACAGTATTGAATCTCTTCTAATGTAAAGGAGATAAAATACACTTTTAATAATAAATTTATGGAAAAATCAAATTAACAACAGCCAAAAAAAAGGGTACAATGAATCTAGTTAAGGGGATTCAATTGTTAGGATTCATCATGACTCAAGAATGATAGTCTATAGCTAGCGGTTTCGGGCCCATGGTATTATGCCAATTATATTTGGATGGAAATAAACCTATAAATAGGCTTATTTGTCTCCATTTTAATGTGCCAAGGAATGATAAATTGTGGTTTGTTATACAAGAAAATGTCCTCCTCATCAGCTTAGAGGAGAAAGATACATTGGCTGAAGACTAGACCGAAATCACAGGCCTATTTTCAAGGGTAACACACCCCAGAAATAGATGAGAAGAGTTATAACGCTTTCCATCTATCAGCCAAGGGAATTAGTCCCTAGGTTAACATTATGTTTTGCCTAAAGGGCAGCGTTACTGAATATTTGTGAGATTACAGAGGTCAAAGCCCGAGTTGACTGACTGAAACTTCACTTTTCACTCTAATGTTAGCTCGAAAAGTAGGAAACATCTACCTTCGACCTAACTAAGGACATTGATATTCATAACAGAGTCTCATGGAAAGGGAAAGAGAAATAAAACGAGGAAATATCCTAGATTTCACCTCAATGGAACTCATGAAAGAATTGGCAAGGATGAGTCTCTCACCATCTATATATTGGAGGCTTGGTCATTATGAAAGAGGTTAAATAGTTGTCAAAACTTTGAAAGAGATTTATTATTGTTATGCTGCCAAGAAGTTGAGAGAGAGAGAGAGAGGAGCCAAAGGAATAGAGGAGGCTTGATCCAACCAAGATGGTTGTAACCATTCTTCTTCTATCTAATAATATAGATTTGTTTCTATGTTGTCTACTTGATGGTGTTGATGTCATGTTTCTTTACATGTTGGTTCGATTAAGTAATTAATAAGTAGCTTAGATGCATGTTAGCTTATATTATCATTTCTATTAATGTTTTTATTATCAAGGTTTCTATGTTTTAGGATTACACTTTGTCTTGTTTATGTGTCAGTTTTGATATGGGAGCTGGCGAAGAGGTCTTCCACTTTGCCACATTGAGTTCTCCAGTAGGACTATGCTAAGGACTGAGGTAATCCTTCTTCCTTTTCATTTCCTATCATGCATTAAAATGAATATATGTATGTTTCTTTATGACAGTTGCAACTAATCTTAAACAGTCTTCCTTGGATATTGGGAAGATCTAAGAGGGTATTTCATCCACAACCACCTGTGCATAAAATCATATAGCAAAATTGGTGACTCCGTTGTGGAATATACTTAGTTCCCAGTTTTTATCTTCCAAGTTCCCAAATATCTCTTTCTTTCTAGGCCTTCCTGTTCTTCTTGGTTCCCATTCTAACCATTCAGGATGCTTCACAGCCTCCTCAATTGTGCATATCCTTTTATCAAACCCTGAATGACTCTGTTTACAACCTCTACTTCTATAACACACCCTTGTTGTGCAAACCAGTGAGTTATAATGCTCCCAGACTTGTAGAAAGAGCATTAGTCTTTCCATTAATGATTTGTACCATCTTCTGAGGAGCATCAACTAACCATTATCTTGATAATCAATCTATTTTTTGAATTCTTGGGTTAGGACGTTGCTTATAGTCTATTTTATGGATCTGCAACTGTGCACTATATTTGGTTGCTTTCTTTTCTGATCAGTTGTCTTTTTAGGAAAATATCTTAAGTGCATTTTATTTTTTGAAAATAAATGAGACAATTTTCTTAATTTTTTTTTTTAGTTGGTTTGATTCTTCATATGTATATTGGGTTAGTTGTTAGAGATCATTGCATGTCTATAAGTTGTGCATGTGTTTACTACATTGGATGCATGGTACTGAATTTCTATATAGATAATTCTCTTCTTGTAGAAATAACTTATTCATCGAATTGAAATTGTAAAGCATATTTTATGCATGGTTTGGGTCAGAGTCTCATAAAACTCCATACGTCAACACCCCTTCCGAAGTCATTAATAAAGTACCTTGAAAATAAATCTTGTAATAAAATCAATCAATAAATATTTTGGGCATACACACGTATTAGTCTAGGCTAGGATCTTGGGATATGCAGTGGACAGTAGACTACCCAAGATCAAAAAACTGAGACTAGTGTCATTAAAGAGAGTAAAATCCTATTGCACTCATATCATCCGAGACCGCTCCCCTTAGAAAGGAGTTAAATGTAAGACAACATTGGAATGTGAGAGTAGATAGCATGCCTTTGATTACATTTGAATTAGGTATTATGTGTATCGGGGATATCGAAGTTGATTCAATCACTCAAGTATCCTACTCCCACAGCGTATTGTCTATGGCCACGTCCCCTTGGGTGGTGTCTGTGATTTGAGGTAACCTTAGTGGCTAGACTTTTTTAGGGACGAACATAAGGTGACAAGGGTGGGCTGTCTGGTACCTAAATAGATGAACCTTCTTTGTGTTTGGATTTTGGGAGAGTGCTTGTCTTCACAAGATTACTTTGCCTCTTAATTTGAGGTTCGGGCGGTGCTCAAGAGTAATCATAACTGTACATTTGGAAAACTCTCTCTTTTAGCCATTGTGATATTGGTTTTCATCTCCAACAGAGGGTGGTTATCAAATAGATTCATATCCTTTGACTCCTTTTTGATTGAATTTTAGAGTATTTTTTATTTTCATGTGTTGGTTTGTTATCTCTGAGACTATAATATATATCATTGTAAATTTTTCTCATAAAATATATCGGTCACCGTGGCTACATATGTACCTCATCGCCAATCTAGGTGACGTCAAGGTCTTCTTGTACTGACTCTAGAGGATCAACTAAGCCTTGGTGAACAAGATTCTCCATCTCTGGGAAATCAGTTTCCAGTGTCTACCACTAAATCACATAATAGCTCCCAGGACACTATACTATGTTAGGAATTTTTCAATGGAGTTTTACCTCCTTGTAATCCTCCCCTCACCGACCCTTTCGGACCAATGTTTATTTAGGTAGCACCTATACTTATAATGTCTTCAACAGTACCCACATCCAACATTCCCCTAGTGACTAATGGTTCATGGTCTTTGGTGGATAACCTTGGTCCACCATCACTTTCCCCACCAATAGTCAATAACATACAAGTGATTGGTTACCCTACTATCAAGGCTATGCGAAGTATGAGCAACCTAGTTACACCTACTATGAGTAGAACCCAATACCTTCTGGTTTCTACCCCTTTTGTGTTTACTCCAGGACCTTCCTTTATCGCTCCTAAGAGCATAGTTATCACGACTACCTTAAGTAATCCTTTTGGTTGGAACCCTTTGCTAAGTTCAAACCCCGAGGCTTAGATTCTTGGGAGAAATGTTCCCAATATGCACATACGGGCTAGGGGCATCACTATTCCCCCTCCTCCTCTAGGAAAACCTAGACCATCATTGATCAACTTGCCTCCCCCAAGTGGACACTATTCTAGTGGAATTCATGTACCTACGACAAATTATATGTCTAGAAGAATCCCTCAACTAGGTCCTTCTCCATCTATCTAGGCACCCCTGCCTCAATCTCATTTGAGCCAAGGGGGCACTTTTTATCCTAGGGGCAACTAGTGTTTTCCCCTAGCCTAATATCCCTTATGGACATCCATCATATATGATCATTCCACCATAACAAAGAGGATATTAACCAATAAGTCCTATGTATCATGCTGGAAACAACACGATGGACGGACCCCAGGGTCCTTCAAGTCATTCTTCATCACCCTAGTCAGACATGGGGATGCAAAATACTTTGCCCTTTTTGGAAACACTTGATATCCTTGCTCTGTATAAACTAACTAATAACCCCATCTACCATAACTTGATGTGGCCCCCAATACCGCACAAAATACCTACCGACATCTCGATGTTTGAAGGGAAATAAGGGGATTGTTTGGGTACACATGTCACCACCTACCATCTATGGTTCGTATCGAACTCAATGGTGGATGAAAGTATCCAGGTCCATCTCTTCCCAGACACCTTTACTGGCAATGCCACCAAGTGGTACAATGAGTTACCACACACGTCATTTAATACTTTGGCACCCTAACAATGGAATTTTAAAGCACTTTCAGCTTCCCATCCGCTACAAAACCAGAACAAAACTTCTTACTACGTTGTGCCAAGACACCTCCACCCACATCTCTAATCACATTCATGAATGGAGACGTAGGCAAAGGGTAGTCAAGACCCCCATTCCAAATTACTCGTTATAATATTGGTTCTGCAAATCTTTGCTTCCCCAAATTGCCAAGGGTGTTGCCTTAGGTGGTGTGATCACAGAAGACCGATACATTCATCGTGCCCAACACTTAGATCTAATTTTTTCAGAGTCTAGCACACTATACGATGCAATCCCCCATGCCCACCGAACTTCCAATTCTCTCACTACTCATCAACCTAGTGTTCACGCTGATGATCTTGTCAGCGCTACCTCCAGAGATGTTGTAAAACAACTTAGCAGGCACATTGCCCAGTTATCTATTAATACAGCTAGTTCTAGCTAATCGGTTGCTCTTCCAACCAAGATGATAAACTCTGTGTAGTCTACACAAAAACCCAGTGACAATAAAAAGAATAATAAGAAAAATACCTCTCCTTATGAAGAGAATCCTGCTACGTAGCCCAATCCCAAAGAGAAAGTTGCTGCAAAACCTGACATGGAAAGGAAAATAGTGTCAAGTTCCCTTGCAAAATTTTTGTGGAGGAGCACATGACACATAAATGTCCTCGTCTTCAAGAATGCACAAATATTCTTACTCAAGAGGACATTGGTCAGACCACTACGGTCCTAGGCAATCCTTTTCCTACTCAACAGTAGCAACATCTTATTTTGAACCCACTACAACCCCCACACGGGGGAAATGACAGTTCTATTATCACTCAGAAATTTCTCTAGAAGTTATTAGAAGAAAGAAAATGACCGAGGTAACCACAAACCAACTTTTGGGTATAGGCTCTAGCCAACCTAGGCTCAGACGGGGCTCTTTCTATATGATTTAGCTTTGTTTGATGGGATTTTAGGCTAGTTATGAATGTTCAGGGGAATTTGGATCGGTTTTCAAGATTGGATAGTGGAATCCTTAAAACAGATGGATAGAATGATGTATTTAGACCATTTGGCTATGGAGTCAATAAAAGGGCAGTAGAAATGGATCATCTCACTAAAGGGAATGTTCAAAGGGCAAGCTAGCAGAGTAAAGAGCAGGTCTTTGGAACAAGGGGGTGAAATGGTTTTAATCAAGGTGAGAGAGAAATTAAGAATTCTCAGACCAGGATATAAATGAGGAATAGGGGGTAATCAAAAGAAAAGGGAAATTAAGAATCCTTTGGTTTGGATTAGCAAGAAACAACCTAAACTAAGGAGCAACTAAGAATTCATTAACTTAGATATCAGTTGAAAACATTTATAAGCATAACAGTTAAAACAAAGTGTAATTAAACAAATTCTGAGATATTATTCTAGTTATAGTATTCAGATTCAGAAATACATTAAAGATTGTGGAAAAAATTTAAGAAAGATAACAATAACATGAGAAAATACTTGTCTGCACTTCACTTAACACATGAATCCTGTGAAATATCTTGTATTTATTCATCAATCCGGCTTGCTGGCTCCGTCAGTGATAAAATAGCTTTACAGTCTTTTGATCAAGAAGTCTATAGAAATGTGTAAGAATCCACCCTACATACTTCAAATTGTGAAGTATTTATACAAAAATTATTACAAAATATCTCAAACTAACTTGAGATTTAATCTAGGAAATACAAATATCTTCTTGTAAAAAGATAGAGACAGTTATTGAACTGCTTTTATGTTGTCCCATTTATTGTGGTGCTACTGGCCTTTATAGTTTAGTTTTATCCCTTTTATGTCGCTTTGCTGTTTGACCATATACGCTGGAAGATTCATTACTTTTGGCTTTCATCTGATACTCTTTGACACTGATACACTTTGACATGCTGACCTGTCTTTATCTTTTACTGTGTTTTTACTTTCACTGTACATTTTAACTTTTTAATGTGTATTTCAGCAGTAAATTATTTAGTTTTTTATATGTATCAACATATGGTAATGGATATTGATCAACTTTCTGTATGTTTGATATGTTTATCTTTTGATTGTATGCTCTGTCTGGTTCCTTTGTTTTAACAGTCAATGTCTCTGTGTGAATGATTTCTTTCTCTGTTCTTTGTATAATTGTTTTCTTCTTCTAAATGAAGGGTTTTTAAATAGATTTTCTTTTGAGTCTTGGAGTAAACAAGTTTTGTGACTAGTATCAAAATTATTTATCCAAGCTCTAGTCTTCTACTAATTACCTGCAAAATACAATAGTCATTAAGAAAACATAGGTTGGCAGGAAAGGTAATTGATGGCTTTAGTGCACAGGGATGTATGGGGAAGGAGTCATGGCAATGTTTTGAAAGTAATCGAAGGTCGAATTGTGTTGCAGAGGTTCAAGGTGGTGCTGGAAGGGTTTGCTACGTTTTACTGTGAAACATGGCAAAACGAATGAAAACAAGGGTTTTCAGGGTTTTAAAGGGCAGCTTTTTAAATTTGGCGCAAGATTAGTTAAGTGATGGTTTCTCAAGTTGAGTGGGGAGGCAGTTTCCCAAGTCATCGCACCGCTTTTGTGGTGAGGGTGGTATTGAGGAGGGGTCACCCGATCTACATTTGTGCTTGACACGTAGCATTTGGGGTTCGGGGGAAAACCGCTTTATTAGGCGAGTAATGACCGGCCATCGAGCGTGGCCGATATGGTTGTGGACTATTGGATGAGGGGGATAGTGATCAGATGACATTCAGGCAAGGGAGGTGCACGAGTGATAAGAGCATGGGCTTCGGGAGGGCCTAGAGCTTTAATCCTTGCCGGATTGGGATTATTTAAGACTTTAATCACAGGTTTAATTGATCGGGCAGGGTTTAATGACAGGATTTAACTTCAGGTAAAGGTCGGGCGTCAGGTGAGCCCGATATCGCTATGCACCGTTCGATTTTGGCGTAGATGATTGGACAGTAACTAGGTGGCAGACTTGCGTGGAGGAAATGAACGGGAGTTTGGGGGGGCCAAGGGCCCTAATCACAACGGTTTATGATTAACGTGGGGTTAATCATGAAGTTAGGGGATCGGGTGGAACTTAATGACAATATTAACTTAGGTTTACCAAGATTTGGAAAATTAAATGGTTTTTGTCGGGATATGGCATAAATTATATATTTTATATTAAAACTAAGGGTGGGAATATTTATATAGGGGATTTAATTAATATACAGGAAAAAAGTATATCGGGGAGGTAATACATTAGGTTAGCATGTTAATATGAAATGAATGTGCAGGAATGTAAAATACTAGGCATAGTGTAAAATATGATTTTTAAGCATGATTTGTTCATTGTGATGCCCCACATAATCATTTAACACTTCTACTTAGGATAAAACCTTTTTGTGGGTTTTTGAGTGAAAATGGGACTTAACATAGGATTTTTACTTTTTCCTAGGTAAATGAAGTTTAACCTTAGGAAAAGGGGTTTTGTTAGGCTAATGAGGGGAAATGAAGGGAGAAAAATTTTATGAAGGAAACTATAATACTTGAAGTCCATAAGTCATTAAGCCGAGGGTCCGGTCCCTCCAAAAGTCATAGAAATTCTCTAAGCCTTTATGACTTGAAGGATTTAAGTACTAGAACTTACTTATGAATGGGGAAATCAGTAAGTAAAGGCATGAAATGATTGAGGGGGAGTTAATTAAATCAAGTTGTAAACCATTGTTCTTGCTTTCTTTAATGCTCATGCACATTGAAGCATATAGTCAAGCATGATAAATGTGCTTTTATCCAATCAACTTTATACTTCAACAACCTTTGTTCTACTTACCCATTACTTACCCTAACATTTTTTCTTCATTTACTTGGGTTCATTTAGGCTAGCAAACCCTTATTCTACCTTTTCTTTTTTAAAATTTGCTATCTACTTCTAACCTTATATCACCCAAGGGCTCAGATTAAACTGATGAGCTCCTTTTATTTTCTCTACATATCTAATGATTTTCCAAGATTAAGCTCTTTGGTCAAGTTTTATTCTCTAACTATAAACATAAAATTCAAAGCATGAAATAACCAAGATTAAACAATTTGATTACCATGGGTTGTGGCATGAATAACAAGTTACACACAATCATTATTATGCATAAAATTAAATAGTAGTGGCATTTAGGCTTACACACTTTCATGGTCTCTTTTTGTTTTTGGGGTTCATATATTTTCATTTTTTGACCTTCTCTTTTTCTTTTTGTCCTTTGATTTTTCTTTTAGGACATACCCTATTTACAATTTTTAATCTTTTAAATAATATGGAAAACATTTGCAGAAAGCAAAGGTATGTACAATATTACAACGCTTAACCTTAGTCATTCAAAATTATGACTCCTATTGGTATAGGAACCTAACAGTGGTTCCACTTGGGGATGGCATTTTCTAGTGAAATGTCAAGAACTCTAAAGATTATTACCCTTTGAATTGTTTTTGATGTTACCTTGCAAAAGTTTCCTTTTGTGAATCTGCATTATTGATACTTATGACAGTAAATATTTTAAAGCTTAGGGCCTTCTCTTCGGACTTCAACTTCAAAGATCACCACCCAATCCAAACTAGACTTTGTAAATAAAGTATGGGAAATGAAAATTAGTAATTTGGTTCAAAGTAATATTTTAGCATTCAACCATTCACTGGCCCACCTTCTGTATCTGTTCCATTAACTTCCCTTAAGAAGAAGGCATTGTTTCCTCTATAAGCATAAACAACATAAGGACCTTTCCATAGGAAATCAAATTTCCCATGTTTTCCTTTGTCTTCCCTCCTTGAATCCCACTTGAGCACTTTGTCACCAATGTAGAAATATTCAGCCTTGGTTCTCTTATCAAAAAGAATTTTAATCTTTTCCTGCACAACTTGAGACCTGACATAGACCTCTTCTCTGGTTTATTGTAGATGAATAGTTTGGTTGATTCTTCTTTGGAAACTATTTGGTTCAACCTGCAATACTTGAAGTATCTTCATTACTGGCACTCCCAAAGAGGATGGAAAGACAGCTTCCATCCCATAAACTAGTTGATAGGGAGAAGTACTAATTGATTTCTTAGTAGTTAATTTGTGTGCCCATAAGGCATTGACTAGCTTTTTATTCCAAGTTTTCTTATTGTCATATAGTAACTTCTTGATGATGTTTACCAGGCTTTTGTTTGAGGATTCTACTAAGCCATTACCTTGAGGGTAATAGGCTGTGGAATGGACAAGGGAGATATGGTATTTATTGCATAAATCTATCATTCTTTTGGATTTAAAGGCTACTGCATTATCAGTAATTAGCTTAGTTGGACTTCCAAATCTTGATAGAATATTGGTTTCAAGGAAGGTTATGGTAATAGTATATATGACTTGCCATGACAGTATAACCTCTATCCATTTTGTGAATTAGTCTGTGGTTGTGAGGATCCATTTGTGTTGGGCAGAGGAGGGTGGGTGAATTTCACCAATGAAGTCTAAACCCCATTACTAAAAGGTATTTCTATAGAGATTAGCTTGAGGGGTAAAGGTAAGAGTTTTTTCTTCTCCTAAAAAATTTGACATTTGTGACAAGAGGTCACATATTTTTTGACATCAGCAAACAAGGTAGGCCAATAGAAACCAACTCTAAGGATTTTATCTGTAGTGGTCTTCCAGCAAAGGTTCCCTCCACAGTCACCTACATGAAACTATTGCAAAAATTTGTCAGATTCATCTTTTAATAAGAAAATAAGAAGAATAACTTCATGATCTCTCCAAAACAGAGCATTGTCTAATATACAAAATTTCAAGGATTTTGTCTTCAAAAACCTGCTTTTAGTCTTAGATAATTAAGGAGGAGCTTGTAAATTCAGTAAAACATAAATATTATCAACATACCAAGGAGATTTAATAAAGGCCTAGCTGATTAGTGGAGTCGCCATCTCCTCTTCATTATCTATTGCTGCAATAAAGTTTATATCCAAGGCTCGACAGTTTGATTCAGACATGAGCTTGGCTAAACCTTGGCCCTTGATTAACTTAGTAGGTTTGATTTCTATATCATACTCTAAAATAGTAGCAATCCACTTTCTCCTCCTTCCATCAGGACCATCCTGAGTTAGGATGTCTTTAACTACTAAATTAGTAATGTAGGCTACTATATGAGAATATAAGATGTATACCCTAAAGTCCTTAATAGCTTTGAATAAAGCCAAGGCTTGTTTTTCCATTATATTATATTTCATGGGGGCATCTCTCAGGGATTTGTTGAAGAAAGAAATGGGTTGTTCATAGCCCTGGTCATTTTTTTGCAATAGAACTATAGTGATTGTGTGCTCAGAAGCAAAGGAAAACAAGATGAAATCTCTATCAAATTTAGGATTGATTAACACAATTGTTTTAGTCAAGGCTAGTTTAATGTCTTCAAAGGATTTTTTAGCATCAACAGTCCATTTTATGGTGGAGACCCTTTTCAACATGTTGTTTCGTGATCTAATTAATTCTGCTAGATAAGATAAAATCTTCTAAGAAAATTAATTTTTCCTAAGAAAGCTTGTAACTCTTTAATGTTCCTAGGTTGTCTTATTTGCAGGATGGCTTCTATTCTCACGGGATCTATTCTTATACCATCTTTTGAAGTTATCTGACCTAACAACTTTCCTTCTTCTAATCCAACAAGGACATTTTAGGGTTTAAGGAGATTCCAAATTTCCCGCATTTAATTAAAACTTGCCTTAGATGATCCAAATGTTGATTGTTAGATTTTGAAAATACAATAATATCATCTAAATATATCACAAGGAAATCATGAATTTCTTTTTCAAAGGCTATATCCATAGCCCTCTGGAAAGTGGCTCCTGCATTCATTAGCCCAAAATGCATTTTTACATACATAAATGTGCCCCAAGGAGTAGTGAACGTAGTTTTCGGTTGGTCATCTAGATGAACCAAGATTTGATTGTAACCAAAAAACCCATCCAACAATGAGATTCTAGTTGATCCAACTACTCTCTGTAAAATGTGGTCCATTTTGGGAAGAGGGTAATTTTCTCTTAGTGATACTTTGTTGAGGTTTCTGAGATCCACACAGAGTCTGATCTCACCACTTTTCTTTCTAATTGGCACTAAGTTTGAGACCAAATCATAAAATATGATTGGTGCAATTATTTTGGCATCATACATCCTCTGAATTCCTTTTTCAATTGTAGGTAATCAAACAAGATTAATCCTTCTAAGCTTTCTGTTTGAAAGGCTTTTGATTTTCTTTAATAGGAATTGTATGCTGGATGATGTTGGTGTCATAGGATTTGAGGTCCTCATAACTCCAAGCAAAGACATCCTGAAATTCTTTCAGCAACTCAATATATTTCACTTTTTCAGTTGAGGGTAATGATTTTGAAAGTTTGATCAGTTTAGGATTTTCATCAGTCCCTATATTAAATTCCTCTATATCAGGCCTTAAAGGTTCCATTTAAGGTTTCCTAGGAACATCATTTGAATCAAATAAATCTTCCAGAGGGGTTAATCCCTTTGGTAAGAAATTATCCTTGAGATTAATTACTTCGGTTTCTTCACTGATTATTTCATCAATCTCAATTTTCTCTAATTTATCTACATCTAATTTGGTAAATTTAGTTGGGTTGAGTCTATCTATTTCATCACCTTCTACCTAATTTATTTCTACGATAGTTCCCCTATAAAAAATTAATCTAGGGTTCTTTGTCATATATACAACATCAATCTATTTTATAATTAGTTCAGAGTCTCCCATGACAGAAACTCTTTTAGCTCCTAGATTCCTAACTAACTTAAGACCTAAAATTAATGCTTCATATTCGGCCATATTGTTGGTACATTTAAAAATCCATCTATATGCATGGCCTTCTGAGTAATTATTTTCCAAATTATATATCCACACTCTTGCTCCTGCTCCTAACCTATTGACTGAGCCATCAAATTCTAGATGCCATAATATCTCATGATCTATATTTACACTATATGGTGCAACAAACTTGTCATCATTTATAGCAATTTGGCTGTCATGTTAATTGAATATTTTTGTAGTCTGATTAGATTCATTTTGTGTAAAAACTGAAATTTCTTTTGGTTTTGTATTAGTACTATCTAAAAAAATTTCTTGTGTTTGATCAACATTATATAAGATAAAAGAATCAATATCTGACTATATGGAGTAGATGGGAAAGTTTTGAGGCTGGTCTTGGTTACTTACCATATATTTCATTAAGGTTTCTCAGTATAGTTTCTTAGGTTGTTCAAAAACAGAGATTGTTGCATATGACATATCTAGTTGTAAGGATCCCTGAAGTTTGGCTCCCCATGATCTGGATAACAACATTCCATACTTTAGTGGGATGTCGGTAACTACAATATCCATAAGGATGATTTTGGCAAGATATTGGACTAAAGTGATACACATGTCTTTAATCATTCCTAGACACTTTACCTGACTGGAGTGAAATGAGAACAAGTCTTTGTAAGGTCTTGTAATGTCTAGGTTTAATTTCTCCATTACTGATTTGGGCATTAATTTGTGAGAGGCCCCAGAGTCCAACATTGCATTGTGTAGAATTTTGTCATGTATACTAAGGCTAATGTAAAACAGTGGAACTCCTGCTTCTAATGGTTTGCCATTAACATCTGGACCAAATATCAGTTTTGGTTGGTCATCAAACAAGTTGACTGAATCCTCATTTTTAGAAATGTTTAAGGTCTAGTTTATCTATGATTTATAAGTTTCATTCTTGATGAGTTCTGTTAAAGGGACTGAAATACTTAGCTTTGCAATCTCTGTTCCCAAATTGAATGGCAAATAGACCTTTTATGTTTGAAGGTTTTGAATTTTTGCAACAGGGATTTGACTAGGCTTATCTTCTTTTCCTTTATTGGGGATCTCCTTATGTTGATTTTCAAATTTGATGTTTTTGGCTTTGTCCACTGGTTCCTTAGGGGGAATTGAAGTGGATGGTTGATCAACAGAAGGTTGATCAGAGGTTATGTCTACAATTGTAGTGCTAGAAGGTTTTGTGTTTTCCCTAGGGAGAATTTGGAGGATTTTTGAAACAGGGGCTTCCTCTATTTTCTTGGGTTGACTTTGTACTGTTTTCTTGGTTTGGTCAGGGGCATAAACATTCTTTTTGATTCTTAGATTATATTGTTTATGTACTTCAAAGATGCTAGAATCATATCCTTGTTTGTAATCAAATGATTCCCCAAACTGTATTTTTAATTTTTGCAGCATATACAGTTCCTGCTCATCTTGGGTTAGAAAAATAGTGTCCTCATCATTTATTCCCATTAGTTTAATTTGTGTATCTTGTTCTGGATCATCTGGATGGGATGTCTCTGCATAGTTTTCTTGAAAAGGGGACCTAATTTTCTGATCTAGTCCATTTTTCCCAATGTTTTGGTTTTTTCTAAAATTTAGGTTTCTAACTGGATGTGCTTGTTGGTTATCCCATTGAGGTTTCCTCTCCATAATATCTATTCTATCCATTAGTCTTTCCATACTTTTGGCTAAACTATCTATTTTAATGTTAGATGGTGAAGTTTCATTCTTAGCAGTTCCTCTCCTTTCATTTTTAACTCTAGCCCTTTTAGCTAACAAATTAGTTTCTATACTAATAGCTACACTCTACATTTCTTATAATGTTGGGGGATCTCTTTCCCTAAGTTGGTATGCCATATCTATGTCAAAACCATCAGGGAACTTTATTAATTCTAAGTCAGGTGGGGGTCTAAGGTTAACTGGGATTGCGTTATATATATTATTTAATCTAGTGCAGTAATATTGAACAGTTTCATTAGGTCCTCTTCTAATATTCTCATATTCTGAAAGGATTTGTAAGGGATTATTTTTCTTTTCCCACCTATCAATAAAAAACCTTTGGAAATTTGCAAAGTCTACAATCTGGTTGGTAGGAAAGGGTTTAAACCACTTCTTGACATCACCAGTCAAAGTTTGGGCAAAAAATCTCATCTGGACATCAGCTTCATCTATTTCATGTAGTTCAAAATAGTCAGACATCTTGTTTACATGCTACTGGGCAATGTAATGCCTAGTAGCATCAAACAGGAAAATCTTACTCTGATAATATGCAGGCATAGCATGAAGTTGGGCAGGTAAAACAAGAGGAGCATATCTATTTGCCATTGCTGTAAGTTGGGAGGGGCTGAGATGTGGGGCTGAGGTACTTGGAGATGATGTAGCAGTGGATGAAGAACTAGGGCTAGTAGATGATGAATGAGTAATTATAGGTTGGTGAGAGAGTGAAGGTATAAATGGTGGTGAAGAATGGACTTTATAAGGTATTATTGTTGAAGTTGAAGGGAACAATGGTGAACTCAAGGTAGTGGAAAATTGTTCAAAAAGCTCAGGGGTCATCATAGTATTAGTGAATGATTGTCAAGATTTCAGAATTGTGGCTTGTATGGACCTAACCCAAGTTCAAAGGTGATTTATCCAAGCAAATCCCAGTACTACCTGCCCTTTCAGCAACATTCTACGGAGCGCGGACTAAGGTCTCACCCAAAGTAGTACAGGACGGTGCTAGAACCAGGTCTCCACACCCTTGGGATGTCTGATGAGCTTCTGGCAGTTCGTGGTTTGACCCTGCACACATGTCGTTACACGCACCGATTAGTCTCTCGCAACTTGTGATGTTGCCTGTGCGCAGCCTTACCCGGGGCGCAATCCTTATTATACCCAAGTTCCTTACTATTTACCCTATTATTACCTGATTACTTAACTTATTTGTGTAAGACTAGTGATAATTAACAGTATATCTAGCAATCATATAAGTGTGCACGATAAAAAAAAAAGTAAACATGTAAAGAAGACAATACACAAGCAAATGCACAGAAATTGGAATCAATTTCTCTTTATTATTCTTCCTTCAAGATTACAAACTCAACACCGCCTTGCGCACACAGCTATAGGGGTCTATGCACTCAGCTACAGACTCTACTAGGCCTCTGTGCACTCAACTACGAAGCCTCTTCCTACTACTACAACCCAATACACTTAGATTCTTACTCTATGCTCTATATTCGCTCTCCACTTCTTCTCCTCTTTTAGAACTTAGAGCCTCTCTCTACTTATACAATCCCATGGTCCGCAGACCATGGGTAGGTTGACATGACATTACATTAATTTACAATACTTAGGGTGGACAGCCCTATGACTCAATCCTATACTTCGCGCTCCACATCCGCAATTCACAGAATTTTACAATACATTTGACCAAAACTTGGGCTTTGTGCCCCAAAACATGTTGTGGGGGGATTCCATGCCCAACAGGCCCTAACACAATCATTGTGACTCGTCGTGAGTCACTCTGTTGGTGCAGCGATCGTGGCACAGAGCCCCTCCAACTGGTCCCGTACTACTTGGAGGTCCACAATGCATTATTCTACGGTTTGCTGGACCTGCCGCATGCACTCTTCCGATGCTTCTTTGTGAGGATCATATCTCTGCCTTAGCGCATAGAGCCCCTTCATCTGTGTGAGCTTGCCTTTGATATCTGTCGTAATCATGAAGGCCTCATCAATCCATGGCTGGACATGCGCTTTGAGAAGTGCCTCTTTCTATCTTGCAACATCCACCTGCTCTTTCGGTGCCCTTGCCTGCTACATCTTTGCGAGCCGTTGAGTGAGGATGACTCTTTGCACAGTTCCCTTTACATTGTCATACTGCTCCTATTGCTCACGCACCTCTATTTCCAGGTGCTATATGTTGGGGTCCTCCTACAAGGATGTGAGGACGGCAATGGCTTGGTCCAACATACCGGTACAGTCCTGCACTGCCCATCCAGTTTCTTCCAATCCTATTTGAATAGCGCTAACACAGTGCTCTCTAACTTCTAGAGGAGTGGAAGGCTACGCATTCCACCGTTGCTCGGCAATCTGGAGATTCAGCTCCAACTGGACACGCTTTGTTTCCTCGCACTCCACTTACCAGATAGTGGATCCGCATTTCTGTTGGTAGATCTGCGATGATGGAAAACTCTGGGACTCATGGGAACACTTCATCAACTATCTGTACTATCTGCTGGTTTTATGACACTAGTTCGTCACACTGCAGGCTAAGCTATTCGATGTTTATCTTTTGCTCACTCATCACCTGAATTGTGCGACCCTCCCTAGCATGGAGCTCTACTATTATGCCATCCTGTAGTTGGTACAGTGTGTCTCCCGGAAAGGCAGCCAAATTAAGGCCCAGTCCATTGATCCTGCCCCCCACGGCTCTATCGATCTCATTCTCTATTGTTAGAAACCCTTCCAATAGCACTATGGTGTTGGCTATCTTTGTGCATAGCAGCTACTTCGCTGCTGATGTGCCTAATGCACCATAGGTTCCTACAGTTCCTTCCTATGGGGGTCGCACCTGTAGTTCCTACAACTGCACCCTTAGGGGCCCCAACACAATCTGTTGCTTCAACATGGCTTCCTAGAGCGCTTCCTTGGTGACCTCGCAAACCATGTCACTGATGTTGTAAAGGTCGCCTTTTGTTAATGTCATCGGGTCGATGGCCAATTTGGAGGCCTTAACCTTTTCCATGGACCCGATCTCTCTGTGACGCATAGCCTTTTTAGTTGAGTGGAAGTTTTGCCCGAGTTCATGCCTTCTTCTACGAGGTCTGTGTCCTATACTTCCTGTCTTGTAGATAAGTCCTGGCCCTCCTCATCCTGTGTTTTTGTGGCCCCTGTTATTTGCGCTGCTGCTGCTACTTCAGCCACCTTTGCGTGCTCTGTGGCTGGCTTTGCTGCCTCACGGACTGCCCTCACCTCTAATGCCTCTTTTTCATTGCACCTATTCTCAGCCAACTTTGTGATGCGCAACTTGGTCTCATCCTTTCTTTTATGTGCGGCTATCCGATCTAGCTCCACCAAATCTGGGGCACACCACTCGGGAGGCCATGATTCTAATATTGTAAAAATTGCATCATTATTGGTGATGAAGGTGAGCTTGGTCCACTGCTATGCCAGATCCTTTCACGCCTTGATGTAAATGTTGTGCATGTTTTCCTTGAAGTCTGCAAAGCTCCGCAAACTATTATGCACTATGGGGGAAAGTGCGGTTGCCTATCATTCCACATTCGGATGCTCGCCTCCATGAGAACCCAGAAGATCTTTGTCTCGCAATCTACTTCATGTTCTTGGTAGCCCAGTGCGACATGTACTTTGTGGACTCTGGTAAGTCCTACTCAATGTTCAGGAACTAACTAACCTTCGGTAGTTCTCCCACTACCAGCAAAATGGACAAGAGCAACCACATGTAATGGAAGGTCTTGCCCTACTCCTAGGCTTCCTTGCAGTTGGTCAAGAATTCCTCATAGAGGAACTCGTCCTAGTTGAATTGGACCCCCTCTACGCATTGTTCGACCAAAGCAACTACCGGCATTGGCACCTTATCACTGCAAAATTTTCTCATTACCTTCCTAGCCAGGAGTTGCGTAGCTACGCGCACCCCTTTATCTTTAATGTTGCTGATTGTGTAACCCCTCCTTTTCTTCTCAATCTTATATTTTTTCTTCATGGCTTCCATGAGAGCCAAATGTCCACTTTTTTCTTCTATCACTACAGGGTCCTTTCCCTTATAGGGAAGCGGAGAAATTCTGTGGATAAGGTCCGCCGTGATGGGAATAGGCTCGTCCAACCATAAGTACCCATCGTGCACCAGGCAAAGCAGCTACCTGATGATGAAAATAGTGATTGGCGTGTAGTGAAAGTGTGGGATCCATGGCAGATAAAGCAATCTAGCCTTCTCCACACCACGCAGCCATTTTCGCGGCTCTAATGTTGTGACTGGCCCTTCCATGCTCTGCTTCATGAGGCTCTCCCTCTCTAAGTGCGGGAACTTCTCACTGGCCATGAGGTCCCAATACTCAAACTTCATTGTGGGCACGTGGCCCAAGTGCGATCCCTCAAACACAATTCCATCAGGGAGGAACGGGGTCTGGAGTGTCCTCTTGGTGGCATCAATGTCCTTTGGTATCTTAGTTTTCCCTTTCTGCGGAGGGACATACTCGGGCAATTTCACTGCAGAGCGTATCGGTTGGATATTCTCTTCCATGTCCTCTACTTCCTCTATCTCATTGACGATAGCCTATAGGTCCTTCTCCTCGTCATTTGTCTCAATGGTGATAGGCTTGCCCTTTTCTTCCATTTAGAGCTTTACGAACCACGGATTCCTCAGGGACATGCTGACTGGTCCCATTACCTACTTATCTTTCTTGGGTCTTAGCATCTGAGGTGATTTCATGATTTATGGCATGACCCCAGTATCTTCGGGAACATCATGTACCGTGGGGTTCTGTGCAACCTCGTTGAAGGTTCCTTCTGCAAAGCCCAAACCTCTCCTGGTAGCCGCCATCTTGTTTGAACTGTCTAAAGTCATTTGTGAGCTTCAGGGCTCGAATATCGCTCGATGCACAACACTCTATGCTCTGATTAACTGCTCAAATCTCAAGTGAACATGTGTTGTCTCGTGGCTAGCCCCTAGAGTTTTAGAGCGCCTTTTGAATTCAAATTCGACCGTTCCCCTCAATTCTGGGCCATCAATGCTTTCTTGGTGGCAGATTGTCCCAATTTCTTCCCTTAATTCGCGTCTTAAATGCTCGCCGCCCGCTCCCTTTTGCCTTAAACAAGACATCCCATCATGAACAGTGACACCAATCGTCACTTCCCAGCCTACCCGCACAGCAGCGCAACCCCCTGTGCATGGGCACGAACCTTGTGACATGCTAATTCTGTACACACCTCCGTTATTGCATAGCTCCCAAATAGACTCTTTTAGAGTCCCGCACTCTCTTTCAACTACCTAGAGTGCTGAAACTATGCTTCCTATGGCTAGTCAGGTCGTCACACCACCTGTGCGAGGTTTCAAATCACCTTCCAATATAGTCCATGAAAAATCCTCAAATGCCCTCACGACAGCCGGTGCCACGTGTTGGGTAGCAGAGGGCCCGTGTAATAATGTTGGAGCTCAAAGCCGACAATTTTGGGATAGGTATGGTAAGGACTTTGCAAAGTGCACGGAGCACGAAATGTAAATGAGTCCAGTCAAAGGGTTGTCCACCCAAAAATAATGCAAAATAGTAGGAAGTAATTCAGCTTGACCATGGTCTACAAACCATGGGAATGTATAAATAGAGTAAGGCTCTATGGATAGAAGTCAGTTTTTTTGGGGGATGTACTTTTGGATCTGAAATGTAATGGGTTTTTGAGGAGCGAAGTCTTGAAGCATTTGTAAGTCCAAGTCAAGGGTGTTGGTAGATAGATAGAGGCTCTGCAGCTATGTGCGCAAAGGCCTAGTAGAGTCTGCAGCTGTGTGCATGGACCCCTAGAGCTGAGTGCACAGGGCAGATCTGGATGTATTGCTGAAGGAAGTGAATAAAGATATGTTGATTCTGAAATTTTGTGTTAAATCTGAGTTCTTGCGGATCTGGCTAATTTTTGGTTGATATAATTTATGGTTGATCTATGCACGCATGCTTATGTTATGAGTTTATGTAAATATGTATCTTTTCTGGGTGTGCGAACTGGTTATTTCTGTTAAATGTTTGCTTAAATACCATAAAAAGAAGATCTAATCTATAAATAGTGCATTAATAAGTAGTAAGGATTTTCCGAGGTTCGGATCTACGTGAGGCAGAGTGACGTGAAGCCACAGAATGGTGTGCGAACCTTCCAAACCACATCAAGACATCCCAAGGGTGCAGAAACCTAGTTCTAGCACCCTCCCCTGCTACCTCAAGTGAGACCTCAGTCCGCGCTCCGCGGGATTTGTTTGGCTAAATAACTCTTCTGAACCTGGATCAGGCCCATATAAGAAAATGCATGCTTCCGTTGCTAGGACTGGGATCGGCCTAAGGGATGTCTGATGTCGGAACACTGGAATCCTACAAAGAAAGAGCTTAAATATTGGCTAGATCAGAAGCTTCACGAGTTCGTGGTTCAGGAAAACAGAAACCAACAGATATTGGAAGAAGGGTGGTTGGATCATTACATATACACAGATATCGAAAAAATCTTCTTCGTAACATTCCCGATAGAGTTGTATGAGTGGATCGCGAGGTTAGCCGGTAGTGTGGGAAGGTGCAGACTAGATCAACCTATTGTGTGGACTCATGAATTGGTGCGCAGGTTAGAAGCATCCGAAGATAAAATTGCACGCACAGTAGATCACTAGCTGGATCGGGTAATAGGAGGTTTTATTATTGAGTTCGCGATAGACACAACCGTGAGTTATAGTGAAGCAAAAAGGAACTTTCTCCAAGGATTGCGGGGTAGGTACATCAAATCATTGAATACTTGGATTAAGATGTTGTTGTGTGAAAAACAGATTATGTGCATTTATTGATGTTTGGCGTAACACGGACTGGAAGAGGCTACCGAGGAACCAAAGGATTAGAGAACAATTCGCTAATTCCTATTTCACAGGAAAGCAAGGAGGAGCTCATGAGGTTCTCCCCAAGAAGCACAGTCTGGTTGATTAAGCAGTGCTTTCCACTAATACCACCTCCGTCTACGCCATCACCTACTTCACCAACATCAAATCCATCTTCACCCACTCCACCACAACCTCCACTACCACCGAAGGTTGGGATGGCAAGTGTAGTCAAGTTACTGGTATTTAAGGGTACAGGAAATGAGGAACCAGGTCAGTTCTGGTTTGTGGTAAGGGCTATATGGGAAGCCCAAGGAATAACAGATGATAACATCAAAAAGGCTACCCTGGTGGGCGCACTACAGGACCATGCAATGACATGGTATATAAAGTACTCAAACGATCATCCGAATGCGGGAATAACGGCGATCTAGGATGCATTGAACAAAGAATTTGGTCAGCCAAAATCAGAGACACAGTCGGTCATTGGGTTCAAAGAGATAGCGATGCTACTGAGTGAAACCCCGTGGGATCTAGATCAGATGTTAAAAAGCACAATCCGCGAGGCCAACATGACATTGACGGATGTGCAACACTGTGCGCAGTTTGTGGCGTCCTTGACACCACATCTAAGCACGACACTATCACAACAAAAAATCTCAACCCAATCCAAATCATTAGAAACTGCGATGAGATTGCACGAAACCCCAATACAGGATACGAGGTTGGGAGTTCAGCAAATCCACATGCAATTACAAAACCTATACTTAGAGATGCGAAGTTTCAAACAAGGACAGGTGCCACGGTCAGAAGGGCACAAAGAAGTATGGTGTATCAAATGTAAGGGCCAGGGCCATGACAAGGAACACTGTCCGACCTTTGCCAACTATGTGGTGGCAAGGGGACCAATACCATTACAACTAGAGGTACAAGCAGGGCCAACCACGGCACCCACACTCTGGTGTGTGATATCCCAAGGAGGAAAGCATGCCATGGACAACTGTCATCTATTATAGAATATGAGACATCGCCCCCCCCCCGCCCCACCAGTGCTTATTTTGCAACTTTTGTACGACGGTGGACCACGATGAAAGAAACTGCTGAAGTTATGAGATGTTGATGTATCAAACACCTGCTTATAAGATGCAGATGGAGGTGCGGGGACAAGATCCTACCGCAACAATAGCGCGGGACAGATTCCAAGGACGCGAACGGGGCTGGGGGGGAATGGGACCCAGACGCAGACGAGGACAATTGATTTGTTATAATTGTGGAGGACCGGGGCAAGACGCGCGTGATTGCACGAACCCAACTAGAAACTATTGTCCATACTGTTACCAATTCGACCACGAAGCAGTCGATTGCCCCACGGTAATTGCTCAGATGTGGGAAAAAGGAGTGCTTCTAGCTACCCACACCAGAACGTCAAAATGATGAAAAATGAACCCCGCGTGGAAGACCCTAATGTGAATATGATGCTTAGAAGTGGTGCAACTATGGGAGAAGATAAATGGAAGTGACGAGAGGAGGATGCATGGGTTTGCAAGGCTCCCGCGAAACAACCAGAGTTTGACTTGGAAGACGCGAAGGAAAAATTTATGGCGGCCAAGAAAACCTTCGCGGAAGCTTCCACTTCGGTAGCACGGATCAAATAGAGTCAGAGAGGGATACTTCTATGCTAACTACCTTCTTAGAGACATTCATGAAGCTACTCCAGGATGCCAAAGTGATGAAGGGATTGGAAGAGTTAATAACTAGGTGCGCAGGATCAGACGAACCTCGAATGGTATGAAAGTTGGGCAAGCATGCATTGCGAACAGGGCGGGAAATGAAGTTGACTACCCAGATTGGGGACTATGAGATGGACCAGGTTGTTTTGGACTTGGGGTCAGATGCGAATGTCTTACCTAAACAAACCTGGGAGTGTATGGGCAGGTCCGCGCTATAATGGTCCCCTATCCAGCCGCAGATGGCGAACCAACATAAGATCTTGCCTATGGGAAAACTATAGGGAGTTACAGTAGACATTGACGGTGTAAGCACACTAAACGATTTTGAGGTCATAGAGATTGTGGATGACAATAACCCATATCCTACATTATTAGGGATAGACTAGGCAATGGATATGAATGGAGTCATCAACCTAAATAAACGAAAAATGATATTCGAGAAAAAATCTCTCCACGTAGTGGTTCCGCTCGACCCAACCGAAGGAGCACATTATACCGAGCCAGTTCACAATGAGGACAATGACAATGAACTGGATTTTATTTACTATATCACCTCGTAGGATTAGGACCGAGTGAATTCGACCGCGGATGGACGAATCTCATGGGACCGTGATAGTTCTTGCACATCGGATTCAGATGAAGAGATTGAGTGGTGGCAGAACCGATCGCATGAGGTAACAACACTAAATTGTAATATGATGGTTCGATTGCTACGTCATGAAACCATGGAAGCAAGGGACAGGCCAACGGATGAGGATTCCATGCAGGTGGTCGACTAGCACGAAACGAATATTCTGAGACAAAGGCCGCAGGATGACCCTGCGGAGACACTGTGCGCAATGATTGTCCACAAATGGAGCCCATGCCCAAATATTCGGTGAAAGTGGTGCAGATATCAGAAGCAGGTATGCGCAAGGGTTAGGGGGCAATCCCATTCACCAGCAACCCGTGACAAAGTCAGTAGGGGAATAGGGGGATGTTCGCTCAACATTCGCTCGAGAAAACGACCCACCAGGAACTTGCGGATACCACGGGTTCAATGGGCCTATATCAGACGGGAGGCACAGATGACAATGTCAAGAAGTAAACAGACAGGAACCCAAACTAAGTAGGGTAGCAACAGGCCTCGAGAAATTGATAACCTATGGGCACAACTCCAGAAGAAAACCACGTTAGTTGGGGAAGGAAGTAGAAAAATGAAAGGTAGCGACGCCCATGAAGGCCGCGCGAGTCTGCACAGAAGGAAATCAGGCCAAATCGGGTATCCCGTAGAATGCAAACGTGCCACGACCCTGCTATCATGGCTGCGCCTGCATGTACGGAAGGATACACCCCACATAGTGTGCATGAAGAGATAATAGCTACAAAAACACTCGGAAGGTGCTCGTAGCCCAGGCTAGCAGGGAAGTTCTAAAACTGCACCAGGGGTGTGATCACCTGACTAGTTGTAGGAAGAAAAGTCCCAGTGCCCCAAGCAGTTGAATGAGGGCACGGGACTATCAACGAGTTTGTGGGAGGAGGACGTAGCAAAAAGGTTCTCTATAGAGTCATGTGGGCCACAACATTGCGGCGGTGGCTGGGTGACGGTGTTGCCACACATAAAACTCAAGAATTGACCATTAACATCACTATTCCTGACAAGAAAGTTAATTTAAGTCAGGGAGGAGTGAGCAGTGCACAATTAAGATGAATGTTTCAAGCTAGATACAAAAAGATCTGCTGCCTAAAAAGTGTTAATAAGCTAGAAGTCCAGGGATGAGATTAATTCAAATTTGCATGTTCATCTAATAACCTTTGGACGGCACCAAGATATTTGAGATTGGAACCCGTAACGACTAGAAAACACTCGGCTACCAAGGTTTCCATGATTACCATGGCGAGAACCTGAGCGTGGTTCATGGAAGAACTATACTCAACCGAGGAGGCGCTAGATGAAGATTTTGCGGTCCCCGAAGTCCCAAAATCCCTACACACCGCAGTCTCAGAAAAATAAGTAACTGATGGGGCCAGTCAGGATATTACCAAGGTTAAATAAGCTATCAGGAGCTGAAAAGGGTAAAGCAATCACCACCGAACCGGAGGAGGACGATGAAGATTTGCAAGCTTTGATCGATCAAATTGACGCACACGATGAGGATGAAGAGGATGCCTTCCAAATTCCACCATGACCCCCATATATTCCCCCATGGATCGGCATGGTCAAGCTACCTAAGGATGTGGATGCTGCAAAAAATACGCTCCAAACCCCGCTTATTCCGGATGAGATAAGGTTTGATGGGCTGCCACTGGGTTGAGTCCCAAGTATCAAGTTCGAAAACTAGGACCTTGTCAACAGCGACAAGTTCCCCAAATTGGCCGAAGAAAAATTACTATCGGAGAAGTGGTTACTAGGTGTGGAGAAGGTGAGGTTACTCAATCTAAGGTGGATACCTTACTATCACCGTACAACCCTCACCATCTGTGTTATCTGGCAGTTACTATGTCTGGTACATGATGGGTTTCTCTGGTTGGAATAGCCGATTCCGATCACAGCTGACTTAGTACACCGAATTACCCACTTGCTAGTAAAAGGGAATGACCCCACAAACATAGCCGGTACAAGAAGCGATGCGGGTCGCACCAAAACAATGAAGGCTAAATATAAGTTGGAGAAGTAGAAGCAGCGGTATGCAATAGCAAGCATCAAAGACCAAGGGGTGCAAAATGATACCTAGTTACTAGCCAATAAACTAATGAGGAAATGTCATGTAGATGAGGTGCCAGCTCCTGTCATTGCGCTTGCGAAACAGTGTGCAACAGGGGTTCAGTTTAACTGGGCATAGTTCTTATGCAACGAGTTTTTGACAAACTGTCAAGAAGCATAAGACAAAGGTAAGACATTTTATTATGCATGGTTGCTACTATCAATCCTTTTGGTTGCAAGAGAACTACTGCAGGGTAGCTAGTTTCCAAACATTGAAGATAGCCTACCGAAAGTAGTGTGGTATGCTTCGCTCTGGGCTACAAAGGACGCAGCGAGGGATTCTAAAATAAGGGTTTTTTGGACTTTCATGGAGGGTACTCTCCAGAAACGGATCGCTCATAGACCACACATGTCTCCAACAATCTACAACACTTTGCAAAGAACGACTGAGTTCAAAGCGAACATGCATAATTTATATATCCCGGCACGAAAGGATCCGAAGTGAGCATGGGTCATGATTCCATTCATGGCAACAGACGATGATATTTATGTGGTGTTAGTAACATGGGCTCTAGAATGGCGTTCCCCCACCAAGGCTGTACTAGAAAAAATCACAGTGCAGTAGCGTTAAAAGGACCTCCAGTAGTGACTCACTAACTTGGCAGAAAAGGCCCATCAGGGACAACAGGAAACTTTGCAGAAGGAAGCACCCAAGGAAGTGCTAACCGAAGGAACCACAACAGATCAGGAAATGGCCTCAGACAAGAATATGCAACGGGAGAAGGAGATACAGGAATGCACGGACCATCTTACCAAATCAAACCCTGTCAAGCAACCACGCAACACGGAGTCACCGCACAAAGACAACCAAAGCTCTGGAAAAGGAGTTTCTTGACAACAACAAACCACCGAGTAATGTCCCTACCGATGCATTGATGGAACTGATCACCGAGTAGACAACTTTGTTGGGGGGGATCTGAGTGCAGTTGTAGGTGCTACAGGTGCAACCCCTGGGTAGGGCAACCCTACAATTAACTGAGGGCACAACCGCAGTCGACTCATGGTGCGTACCAATACAATGAACACCTTAGTGTTGCCAGCAGGTGTTGTCTTGGCCGAAGTAGAGAGGGATGTGAAACGTTGGGGATTGAATCTGGCTGCCCTTCCTAGAGAAACCTTATACCAACTACAAGATGGGGTAGCCACTGATCTTCATGCCCGGGAAAGCCACACCCTCCAAACAGTGATGGAGCACAAGGAAAATCTGGAGCAAGTTAGTCTCCAGTGAGATGATTTGATCTCACATACCCAGGAAGTGGAACAGGCCATGATGGCTGCTTGCAACAAGGTCCCGAAGTTAGCTATCCCAGCCGAACTCCCAACCACTGACAAGATTCATTGCATGGCCACAGGATTCCGTACGAACCAAGAGGAGGCCGCGAAGGCTCAATGGGAATTAAATCTCCAAATTGCAGAACTAAGACTGAAGGCACAGCCAGCCACACTGCCAGAAATCCAGGAGTAGTGCCACTGTGAAATTCAAGCAAGATTGGAAATGATAAAGTGCGTTGTACGAGATTGCTCGAGACTGTTAGATCAGTCCCTCCTTATGCTCACTGCCCTCCATGAAGACCCAACCATACAACAGGTAGAAACCAAGGCATAGGAGTTGCAGTAGGCTTATGAAACAGTCTAAGGTACTGTGCAGACAGTCGCTATCATGCAGGCATTGGCTAAAATGAAGGAGGCCTAGGCTCTCAAGACACAAGTTGACGCCGCGCGGAAAAAGGAGGCAGTGCTTAAGGAACACATCCAACCTTGGATTGATGAAGCATTCGCGGTCTCCACAGCCATAGAAGGAAAGATAACGCATATGCAGGCAGTATGTGATCCCATACAAGTAACTGCAAGTGATACGGATGCATCAACAACGCGCGTAGAACAGGTACAGAAGCTAGCGATCGAGTGTGTTACAAGCACAAGCAACACACAAAAATTGTTGAATGACCTCCGCGCGAAGATTACCGCACCAATCAAGTGACTCAGGAGGAGTCAAGATGATTGTGTTGGGGGATTGCTGGGTAGCAGAGGGCCCACGTAATAGTGTTAGGGCTCAAATCCCGCAATTTTGGGAAAGGTATGGTAAGGACTCTGCGAAGTGCGCGGAGCACGAATTGTAAATGAGTCTAGTCAAAGGGTTGTCTGCCCAAAAATAATGTAAAATAATAGGAAGTACGTTGGCTTGCCCATGGTCCGCAGACCATGGGAATGTATAAATGGAGCAAGGCTGTATGGATAGAAGTTAGTTTTTTTTGGGGATGTACTTTTGGTTTTGAAATGTAATGAGTTTTTTAGGAGAAAATTCTTAAAGCATCTGTAAGTCTGAGTCAAGGGTGTTGGTAGATAGATAGAGGCTTTGTAGCTGTGTGCACAGAGGCCTAGTAGAGTCCGCAACTATGTGCGTGGATCCCTGCAACTGAGTGCATAGGGCGATCTGGATGTATTGGTGAAGGAAGTGAATAAAGATAAGTTGATTCTGAAATTCTGTGTTAAATCTGATTTCTTGCAGATTTGGCTAATTTATGGTTGATATAACTGTTTGATCTATGTGCACATGCTTATGCTATGAGTTTATGTAAATCTGTATCTTTTATATATTCTCAAACTGGTTATTTCTATTAAATGTTTGCTTAAAGACCATAAAAAGAAGATCTAATCTATAAATAGCGAATTAATAAGTAGTAAGGATTTTCCTGGGTCTGGATCTATGCGAGGCAGAGTGGTGTGAAGCCACAGAACAGTGTGTGAACCTTCCAAACCACATCAAGACATCCCAAGGGTGTGGAAACCTAGTTCTAGCACCCTCTCCCACTACCTCGGGTGAGACCTCAATCCGCGCTCCGCAAGCTATTGGTGGAGGGGTTGGTAGCTGTGGGATTTGTTTGGCTAAATAACTCTTTCGAACCTGGGTCAGGCCCATATAAGCCAACACTACGCATTCTACCATATGTAGTGCGCTCCCCTGGTTACTGTGTTTGGTGAAGTGTGGTTGTAGCCATGGTAGCAGAGTCATAAATTCTCGGCAACAATATTCTAATCTAGTGGTATGATTATCCGCACCTTGCCTTGTCATCCTTGGTTTATTAACGAGACATGCTTACTTGATCTCACTTTCCAGCCTCTTGATCTCAACATCCATCAAAAATTTTCTTCCTCAATCGTATTCGAACTTTTTTGAGTTCGTGGAGTCGAAGGTTCCCTTGCCGAATGGCTTCCTGAATCTTTATGTGTTTGACCTCGTGTAGCTGTGTGATTTATTCGTCCTAGTCTTCGCAGAATGTTACAACTATGGGAGCCCTTATCGGTGGACTCCTCTTTGCATTCTCTTCAGAAGTTATGGTCTCTACTATGTTCCGCACCTTTTGAATCGTTTCCACGGTCGGGGTGTTGCACATGGACCTATAGCTCCATCGAACCACCGGTACGCGTACGTTCCAATCAGTGCATCTCGCCTGGTGAACACTGTTCAGTACTTCGCACACCCTATCGAATGCTTCTCTATGGATAATTGGTAGTGCGCATTTTCTTTCCTACTACTGCAATTTGTTCTGATTCCCTATTCTAGGAGTGGTGTACGCTTGTGCGGGTTGTACAACATATGTCCATACCCATTGAGAAAGGTGGGTTTGCAAGTTGTTCCGCCCCTACTGAATGGATCTCATTCTGAGCTAGGGTTTTCTAAAGCATATCCACATCATCCTTCTACATCCACGCCAGTCTTCAAAACTTCCTTGATGCATGCCCCACCATCATGCGGGCGTTGCATGCAGTGCCCACTTCAGTGCATCAAACCACTGTTTTTCTGGTACTACGCTTTCAAATTTGCTCAGGAATTCATCCACTGGTGTCAACCCATCATATGTTAGTAGATCCCTTGCTTTGTCATCATGCAGTGTAGTGATCTAGCCATCATGTTGCAATTAAGCATTGTTACTGCATGCAACCGATTCTACCCTCGCTTTATCTTTTCATCTGAATACGAAGTGTAGGAGATTTTGCACTCCCACGAAATCCTTCCATCTGTAGTGAAATTCACCCAATCCTCTTCTCATGCGGTTATCTTATAAATAAAATCGATATCATCATCACTATCATCATCGTGCACTGGTTTAGTGTATTCCTCTCCTTTGGATGGATGTAGCGGTACTACTACACGTAGTGACTTTTTCTCAAAGATCATTTTGTGCTTCTTCAGATTTATGACTCCATTCATATCAGTGGCCTAGTCTATTCCTAGTAGTGTGGGATAGGGATTACTGTCATCGACAATCTCTATCACTTTAAAATCCACCTGTGCACTCGCACATTCAATATCTATTGTTACCCTTTGCAATCTTCCCATGGGAAAGATCTTATGTTGGTTCGCCATTCATAACATAAGAGGAGAGCACTATAGCGTGGGTCTGCCATGCATTCCCATGTTTATTTTGGTAGTACATTTGCATCTGATCCCAAATCCAGGATTACCTGATCCATTTCATATTCATCGATTTTCGCAGTCAACCTCATTTCCCTTACTGTGTGCAATGCATGCTTTCCAAGTTTCTGGACCACGCACGATTCTCCTAACCTCGCGCAACTAGTGATAACTTCCTATAGTCCTTCTACTGCCTTGCTGTCAAGTAGTAGTTTCATGCATGTCTCCAGAAAGGCAGTGAGCATTGAAGGATCCATCCTGGTTCTAATTGATCCTTACTACCTGAAGTGGAGGCCTCCGTGAAGCTCTTCTTAGCTTCCATGAATGTCTCCTTTGCACGTTCTAAATCAAATTCGGGTTCCTTTATAGGAGCCTTGCGAACCCACACACTTTCTTCTGACTATTTCCCTTTATCGTCACTAGTGGTCACACAGCTCCTAAGCATCATGTTTACATTCAGGTCTCCTTCGTGCAATTCAAACCTTATCATCTGCAAATTTTGAGTCGGACGGGGCTGAAGTACCCCTTTTCGCGTGGCCTCGCTATCAATGTAGGGAAATCTTCTACCTCATGATCAAACTGAGTACAGTACAAACATAATGTCCTTGTCGAGTTTGTATAATCGCGATCATAGGGCTCTAGCCCTCCACAATTATAACAAATTAACTATCTGCAACTCCTTCCTGGTCCCATTTCCACCTCGACCTCAACCGTGCCCCTAAAATCCAGCGCACGTGATTCCTGCATTCAGGTTGAGGGCTCACATTTCTGCATGCACCCTGTAGGTAGGAGTTTGATCCATCATTAGTTCATAGCTTCTGCAGGTGCACTCATCATGGCCTACTGACCTGCAGAAATTAAAAAACAATTGTTGGGACGTCTGCATATACTTCTGCAATAGATGACAATTATCCGTAGTGTTTTTTCCTGTGCCGCGAACTCATGAATATTCTTGTCCAACCACTCTTCAATTTATTTCTTTGTTGGATTCCAGTGGCACAACATTAGCCATCCCTTATGTAGATCCTGGTCGCGGAAAAATAACCATTTTTTAGCTTGTATGGGCCTCACCCAAGTTCAAAGGTGATTTAGCCAAGCAAATCCTAGTACTACTGGCCCTTTCAACATCAGTCCATGGAGCGCGGACTCAGGTCTCACCTGTAGTAGTACAGGAGGGTGCTAGAACTAGGTTTCCGCACCCAGGGGATGTCTGATGAGCTTCTGGAAGTTTGTGGTTTGGCCCTGCGCACATGCTGATACGTGCACCTATTAGTCCCTCGCAACCTGTGATGTTTCCTGCGCACAGCCTTACCCAGGGCGTGATCCATATTATACCCAAGTTCCTTACTATTTACCCTGTTATTACATGATTACTTAACTTATTTCTATTAGAATAGTGATAATTAACAGTATATCCAACAATCATATAAGAACACGTGATAAACAAAATAATATAAATGTAAAGAAGACAATACACAAGCAGATGCATAGAAATTGGAATCAACTTCTCTTTGTTATTCTTCGTTCAAGATTACAGACTCGACACCGCCCTGCGCATTCAGCTGCGGACTCTACTAGGCCTCTATGGACTCATCTGCAGAGCCTCTTCCTACTACTACAACCCAATACACTTAGATTCTTACTCTATGCTCTATCTTTGCTCTCTACTTCTTCTCCTCTTTTACAACTTAGAGCCTCACTCTACTTATACAATCCCATGGCTTGTGAACCATGGGTAGGCCAACATGACATTACTTTACTTTGCAATACTTAGGGCAGACAACCCTATGACTCAATCCTATACTTTGCGCTCTGCACCCGGAATGCACGAAGTCTTACAATACACTTGACCAGAACTTGGGCTTTGAGCCCCAAAACATGCTGTGGGGGGATTCCATGCCCAACAAGAATTACTCATCAATTGATTTGTTGGCCTGTCGAATTTCAAGTTCTGCAATAAAATCAGGATGTAGAAGTGTTTCATCGATTGCATTTTCATATTTTGTTTTAAATAATGAAAGATCAAATGGCACATCAAAGGGAAGTTCTTCTAAAAATAACCACTCATCAGGACATGAATTAGCTTTAACTAATGGTAATTGGCTAACCAAACTTCTTTTTTTATATTTTCTTGAAATTAGATTGGGATTATCAACTACTAGGGTAAGGTTTGGATCTGGATTAACCCTAATAAAATGAGTCTTCCTAGAAGCCATAATTTCAAATTTTTTGATTGTTTTTGTGAGATTTTCTCAAAATAACTTCCAACAAATAACTTTAAGAGGCTCAGAATGTAGATTTAGAATTTTCTTAAAGATTTATTAGGACTGAGGATTCGATGGTCCCCAATATGGTCGCCACTATGTTATCACTCAGAAATTTCTCTAGAAGTTATTAGAAGAAAGAAACTGACCGCGGTAACCACAAACCAACTTTTGGGCATAGGCTCTATCCAACCTAGGCTCAAAGAGGGCTCTCTCTATATGATTTAGCTTTGTTTGATGGGATTTCAGGCTAGTTATGAATGTTCAGGGGAATTTGGATTGGTTTTCAAGATTGGATGGTGGAATCCTTAAAACAAATGGATAGAATGTTGTCTTTAGACCATTGGGTTATGGAGTCAACAGAAGGGTAGTAGAACTGGATCAACTCACTAAAGGGAATGTTCAAAGGGCAAGCTAGCAGAGTAAAGTGCAGGTCTTTGGAACAAGGGTGTGAAATGGTTTTAATCAGGGTGAGAGAGCAATTAAGAATTCTCAGACTGGGATATAAACAAGGAATAGGGGGTAATCAAAAGCAAATGGCAATTAAGAATCCTTTGGTCTATTTTAGCAAGAAACAACCTAAACTAAGGAGCAATTAGGAATTCCTCAACTTAGATATTAGTTGAAAACATCTATAAGCATAACTGTTAAAACATAGTGTAATTAAACAAATTATGAGATATTTTTCCAATTATAGCATTCAGATTCAGAAATACATTAAATATTGTGGAAAAAAATTAAGAAAGATAACAATAACATGATAAAATACTTGTCTGCACTTCGCTTAACACATGAATCCTGTGAAATATCTTGTCTTTATTCATCAATCCAGCTTGCTGGCTCAGTCAGTGATACAATAGCTTTACAGTCTTTTGATCAAGAAGTCTATAGAAATGTCTAAGAATCCACCCTACATACTTCGAATTGTGAAGTATTTATACAAAAATTATTACAAAATATCTCAGACTAACTCGAGATTTAATCTAGGAAATACAAATATCTTCTTGCAAGAAGATAGAGACAAATTTTATGTTGTCCCATTTATTGTGGTGCTGCTAGCCTTTATAGTTTGGTTTTAGCCCTTTTATGCTACCTTCTTGTTTGATCATTTATGCTTGAAGCTTCATTTACTTTCAGCTTTCATCTTATACTCTTTGACACTTATACACTTTGACATGTTGACCTGTCTTTATCTTTTACTATGTTTTTAATTTTACTGTACATTTTAACTTTCTACCGTGTATTTCAACAGTAAATTATTCAATTTTTTATATGTATTAGCATATGGTAATGGATATTGATCAATTTTTTGTATGTTTGATCTGTTTGTCTTTTGACTGTATGCTCTGTCTAGTTTGTTTGTTTTAACAGTCAATGTATATGTGTGAATGATTTCTCTCTTTTTTCTATGTATAACTAACTATTTTCTTCTTCTGAATGAAGGTTTTTTAAATAGATTTCCTTTCAAGTCTTGGAGTAAACAAGTTTTGTGACTAGTATCAAAATTGTTTATCCAAGCTCTAGTCTTCTGCTAATTACCTACAAAATACAACAGTCATTAAGAAAACATAGGCTGGCAGGAAAGGAAATTTATGGCTTTAGTGCACAGGGATGTTTGGGGAAGGAGTCATGGCAATGCTTTGGAAGTAATCGGAGGTTGAATTGTGTTGCAGAGGTTTAGTGTGGCACCGGAAGGGTTTGATAATTTTTACTGTGAAATGAGGAAAAAGGAATGAAAACAAGGGTTTTCAAGGTTTTAACGGGAAACTTTTTAAATTTGGTGTGGGATTAGTTAATTAAACAGTGATGGTTTGTTGGGTTGAGTGGGGAGGTAGTTTCCTAGGCCATCACACCGCATTTGTGGCGAAGGTGGTATTACGGAGGGTTCAACCAATCTACCTCCATGCCTAACACATAGCATTTGGGATTCGGGGGAAAACCGATTTATCAGGTGAGTAACGACTAGCCATTGAGTGCAGCCAATATGGCTGTGTACCGTCAGATGAGGGGGATGGTGACCAGATGACAGTTAGGTGAGGGAGGTGCATGGGTGATAAAAGCATGGGCCTCGGGGGGGCCCAGATCTTTAATCCTCGGTGGATTAGGATATTAAAGACTTTAATCATGGGTTTAATCGATCGGGCAGGTTTTAATGATGGGGTTTAACTTCAGGTAAAGGTCGAGCGTCAAGTGAGCTCGATATGGCTGTGCATCATTTGATTTGGGCACAGATGATCGTACGGTAGTTGGGTAGCAGACTAGCGTAGAGGAAATGAACGGGTGTTTGGGGAGGCCCAGGGGCCGTAATCATGACAGTTTGTGATTAACGTGGGGTTAATCATGAAGTTAGGGGATCGGGTGGAACTTAATGACGAGATTAACTTAGGTTTACCGAGATTTGGCAAATTAAGTGGGTTTTGTCGGGATATGTGGTAAATTATATAGTTTATATTAAAACTAAGGGTGGGAATATTTATATAGGGGATTTAATTAATATACGAGAAAAAAGTATATCGGGGAGGTAATACATTAGGTTAGCATGTTAATATGAAATGAATATGTGAGAATGTAAAATACACTAGGCATAGAATAAAATATGATTTTTAGGCGTGATTTGTTCATTGTGATGCCCCACATAATCATTTAATACTTCTACTTAGGATAAATCCTTTTTGTGGGTTTTTTAGTGAAAATGGGACTTAACATGGGATTTTTACTTTTTCCTAGGTAAATGAAATTTAACCTTACGAAAAGGGGTTTTTTTAGGCTAATGAGGGGAAATGAAGGGAGATGAATTTTATGAAGGGGATTATAACACTTGAAGTCCATAAGTCATTAAGCCGAGGGTTTGGTCCCTCCAAAATTTAGAGAAATGCTCTGAGCCTTTATGAGTTGAAGGATTTAAGTACTAGAACTTACTTATGAATGGGGAAACTATTAAGTAAATGGGTGAAATGGTTAAGGGGGAGTTAATTAAATCAATTTTTAAACCATTATTCCCACTTTCTTTACTACTCATGCACATTGAAGCATATAGTCAAGCATGATAAATGTGCTTTCATCCAATCAAATTTATACTTCAACAACCTTTCTTCTACTTACCCATTACTTACCCTAACATTTTTTCTTCATTTATCTGGGTGCATTTAGCCTAGAAAACCCTTATTCTACCTTTTCTTTTATAAAACAAGCTATCTACTTATAACCTTATATCATCCAAGGGCTCAAATTAAACTAATGAACTCCTTTTATTTTCTCTACCTATCTAATGATCTACCAAGATTAAGCTATTTGGTCAGGTTTTATTCTCTTAGAACTATAAACATAAAATTCAAAGCATGAAATAACCAAGATTAAACAGTTTGATTACCACGGATTGTGGCATGAATAACAAGCTACACACAATAATTATTATGCATTAAAGTAAATAGTAGTGGCATTTAGACTTGCACACTTTCATGGTCTCTTTTTGTTTTTGGGGTTCATATATTTTCATTTTTTCAACTTCTATTTTACTTTTTGTCCTTTGATTTTTCTTTTAGGACTTACCCTCTTTACATTTTTTAAACTTTTAAATAATATGGAAAACGTTTGCAAAAAGAAAAGGTATGTACAATATTACAAGGCTTAACCTTAGTCTTTTAAAATTATGACTCCTATTGGTATAGGAACCTAACAAGTTCAAACCATCCTTCCTCTAGTGAAGGATCGTCGACCATTTAGACATTTGAAATGGTTCATCTTCAAACACGAGGCAAAACTTATAGAACTCAAGTCGCTAATGCTCTAGATGTTGCCTCGAATTTAAATCCACCGTTGTCTAAGGATCTTCATATCAAAAGGCATATTGTTGATCTTGTGATTCACTCCCCTAAAGGGGCACTTCGCCGCATGACACACAATACCTTTGCACATGCTGCCCAAAACTACAATATTGTAGAAGATTTGGTGCAAGCACCATCAACCATGTCTGCACTCGAAGTATTGCAAACCTGTCTAACACAACAGAAATATTTTCTTTCAACCATTGGTGGAGTTAACCCTCGGGATTCCATGCTAGAAATTTTTGAAATGGAGAAATGTAAGCCTCTCATTTTCCACCAACTTGTATTTTAGGTGTAGGTTATTTCAAAAGGCAGAGGTATTCATAGAATGGCCATTGATGAAGGCACTTCAACCTGTGTCATGTCTAATTGATGTTGGCTTGCCTTGGGTTCTCCAACCATCACTCTACCATCGAAATCGCTTAAAGAATTTTATGGCCATAAATTCATCCCAAACGGATACCTTACCAGATACCCCATCACTCTGAGTGGGAAAACAGTAATGGTGGACATTGAAGTCGTAGATCATCATCTCGACTATAATTTTCTTTTGGGCTACAATTGGACTTATGCCATGACTGCCATTGTTTCTTTAGTCTTCTACCTCATCCTCTTTCCATTGTATGGGATAATATTCATAGTGGACTAGTTGTCCTTCTGTACCCCAAATTACTCGCAATTACCTAGCGGAACCATGCCCTTAGTGGGTGGCATACTTGACTCTTACGTCAGTGTTGGTACCGGTCTTCTGAAGTGTTCCTAACTATTGGGTTGATTTCCTCTCTTGTCGCCTGAGGTTATGCAGATGGTTTCTATGATCTCCACCATTCCTCATGACCCAACTGATCCCTCGATCCTCACAGCCCCTTTATACATTGACTCTTATGGAGAAGAAATGTCACTTTCACCAACAGAATTAGCTTATCAAGCCATTCAATTTGCACCTGTTTCTTCCACTGCTTTGGTTACTACCAATGGTACCACCTCCACTCCAATAATGGCTCCCTCTAATGATCTCCTCAATGAAGTCCTACCTTCGAACGAAGTTATTCGAGAGATCATTTTTTTAGAAGAGCGACCTTGGGAAATATCTCACCATCACACTTCAATATTTCATTTAGACGTGACGTTTGTAAAAATCTTTGCCTTTTGAGCCACCTGAGGTTGTTCCCTCTATTTATACGACTATCCAAAATTTGAATTCAAAAGGGAACATGGGAAATATTTTAAAAACGATGCTCATTGATATCTCAATCAAAACAACTATCGTGGACAAAATTGAGATTGGAGCCGATTGTAATCATGAGGAAATTGCAAGATTCACTTTCCTTTTCAAGGAATTTTGTGATGTATTCACTTGGTCCTATGGGAAAATGCCCAACATATATCATTCTATTGTCGAGCATGATATCAAGGTCTATGAAAATGCCAAACCTATCTGCCAAAGACTCCAGCTGGTCCACCCCTGTAAAACTGTAGCTATCAAGACTGAGGTGGAAAAATTATTATGTGCTAGTTTTATCGACCCCATTCCCTTGATGGAATGGGTTTCTAATCTGGTTCTTGTAGACAAAAAATAGGGTACCATACACATCTGTGTCGACTACCAAGATTTGAATACCACGTTTATAAAGGACAATTACCTGACCCCATTCATTGACTAGATCATCAATGATTGTACCAGTTTCGAATTCTTCTCCTTCATGAATGGTTTCTCAGGCTATAACTAGATTGCCATAAAACCTATGGATTAGAAAAAAATACCTTCATTTGTCCTTGGGGCATATTTGCGTATTCGAATCTCCCATTCGATTTGAAGAATGCAGGAGAAACCCTTGAGAGGGCCATGGACTATGCGTTTCATGATATCAGACACATTGTTCAAGCTTACTTGGATGACCATTCATCTCACTCCAAGGATCAAACCCGATACCTAGTTCATCATCGAGCAATCTTTCTTAGGTGTAGGTTCTATAGCATCCATCTTAATCCACATAAGTGTGTATTATTTTTCGATTCTCAACGCCTACATGGTTTCATTGTCTCCAAACACAGTATAAGGGCTGATACCGATAAGGTAAAGGAAATCACTCAATTTCCCTTACCACAATCCATCTTATAGCTCCAAATTTTGCAAGGAAGGAAAACTTCTCACGACGATTGTTGGGAAGCAGATCCTCATATAGTGGATTTTTGGGGCTTAAAGCTAAGTTTTGATCAATATAATGTGAATACCCCGCAAAATGTGGGCATGGAGCATGAGAGTCTAGGATTGTTTGCCCTAAAATATTGTAATTTAATATAGAATGTGTCGGCCTACCCATTGTCCGCAGACCATGGGAATGTATAAATAGAGCGAGGCTCTAAGGGTAGAGGTCAGTTTTTAGAGTTGATCTAAAGTCATATGGGTTTTTGAATATTTTCTCTGAGTCTATAATTTTGAGTCTTGGGTAGTAGTAGTAGAGAGAGGCTCTGCAGTTGTGTGCAAAGAGGCCTAGAAGAGTCTGCAGCTGTGCGTGCAGACCCCTGCATCTGAGTGCACAGGGCGAAGTTGGGATTGTAACGGAATAGAAGTTTAATAAAAGCTAAGTTGATTCTAAAACATTGTGCATCTATTCGTAGATCTGTATGTTTATGCTTCTATTATATGTTTATGCATCACCTTACACTTTATGATTGCGCACACTTTTTATGAATTTTGAATAATTGATAAGAATATTAGGCCCACAACATTAAGTCAGATCTATAATAATAACATAGTAACAATAAAGGATCTAGACAGTGCCTCTTCGCGCTCTTCACAGAGCTACGTGAAGGTCAGACAGCTGCACATAGCAATGCAAGCATGCAATATTGGTTCGCGAACCTCCTAGACTTCATCAAGACATCTCGAGGGTGCGGAAACCTGGTTCAAGCACCCTCCCATACTACCTTAGGTGAGACCTCAGTCCACGCTCCGCGGATTGTTGTCGAAAGGGCCGGTAGTTTCGGGATTTGTTTGGCTAAAACACTTTTGAACCTGGGTTAGGCCCCAACAAGCCAGCAAATGGTTCCTTGCCAACACTGGGATCTACCTAAGGGATGTCTGATGTTGGGACACTGGAACCCTATGAAGAAGGAAATTGAAGATTGGTCAGATCAGAAGCTTCACAAGTTCGTGACACAGGAAAATAGAACTCCGTAGCTATCAGAGAAGAAGTGGTTGCATCGCTACATATATATGGAAATCCACGAGATCTTCTTTGCGTCCTTCTCTTTAAAAATGTATGATTGGATCACGAGGTTAGTTGACAGCCAGGGAAGGTACAAGCTTGATCAACCGATCGTGTGGACTCTGGAATTAGTGTGCAAACTAGAGGCATCAGAAGATAAGCTCACGCAGGCCGTGGACCATTGGCTCGACTGAATAATAGGAGGGTTTATCACTGAGTTCACGATAGACACAACCATGAGTTATAGCGAAGCAGAACGACGGTTTCTCAAGGGACCGCTAGGTAGATACATCAAATTCCTGTATACTTGGATTAAGATGTTGTTATGTGAAATGCAGGTTATGCGAATACATTAATGATTGGAATGACGCAGAGCAGAAAGATCTACAAAGGGATCAAAGGGTTAGGGAATAGTCCTTTAATTTCACCTCCACGAGTGAGCGAGGAAGAGTTCACTTGAGTTTCCCCGAGAAGTGTGATCAGTTTGATAAGATAGCGTTTTCTGCAATTATCACCTCCACTTATGCCTTCACCTACTTCACCTATTTCACGTCCATCTTCACCCACCCCACCTCCACCACCCCCATAGTTTAGAATGGCAAGCACGATCAAGCTACCTGTATTCAGAGGAGTAGGGAATGAAGATCCGGACCAGTTTTGGTTCATGGTAAGAGCAATGTGGGAAGCACAAGGGGTCACGAATGACTACATTAAGGTGTTACAGGGAAAAGTGTCTACTCAGAACTACTTATCCCACTAAGGTGTGATAGCTACCTTAGAAACAAACAGAGTAAAGCTACTTTCGTTTTTCCTTTATAAAGTATAGATAGAGAGGAAAAAAGAAGACCAACCTCTGTCTTGCGCTAATCTCCTGGTTTGATTCCTCTCTTCCTTGATAGTCTTTCGCTACTTGTTCCCTTGCACGCCCAGCTTCACAGGGTACCTGTAAGATCACAGTAGCATAGCACTATACAAAGACATGGATCTACAATCATAAACAATCTAGGATCAGATGTAAATTGACCATACAAATGCAGCAAACATGAATGACACAAAATTATGGAGGAAAACTTGAATAGCTTTTATTGATAAACAAGAAAAAGCCAAGAGGAGTTACAACCAGTTGTTCTGACCCAGCATCAACCTTTCAGCAAGGAAGCCCCTCTTCACCTCATACAAAGCTTAGATCACCCAAGAATCTGATGTTTGTCTCAAGAAACAAACAACAATTCCTTACAATATGCAAAATTCCAGCCTCTGGATCTCTGGGATGAGGGATCCATATATAGATATTTGTAAGGGAGATGAGTTTGCTTATGATTTGATTAGTGTTTTCCCTCTGATAGTTCTTGCTTCCACTTGGATATTGATGATCTCTTACTCATCCTTGGTCGAATTCAGAGAGGCAAGTGTCACAGGAGAAGTTTCTGGAAGCTTCCATTGTCTCTCCACCTCGCGGAATGACACTGCCATTTGTCATTTCTCGCCCATCGCACCCCATAGAAGGGATTTTTGAAATGAAATGCACCCACACAGTGTACTTAGGTGAGATGCAACGCACTTGGCCTGTGGAGCAGCTAAAATGATCCTGTTTTGACAAATTCTGAGCAGTTTTTCATGGAGAACTTCTGGAAGAAGCTGTAATCAGTTGACCTTGTTCCTTTAGGGGTTAGAACAACACTTTTAGGGACTTAGGAGCCCTTGGTTTATGGACATTTTATTCTTAGGGTTGAAGTGCCCAAAAAGTGTCTATAACACTTGCCCCCTAAAGCATGAGGTCGTTAATCTTTTGATGTCGGGTGAAATGCTTTATTATGAGGATCCGAAGTTCTTTCAAGCTGGGAGGAGACCTGTAATAAGATACAATACAATACATTATCTTCATAATATTTTCATGATTTAGCTGAGGCGGGCATTCCCATTCTCAGCTTTATAAATTCATTTTCATGTACATAAGACAGACAATCATCTAAGTGTAGACTGATGATTCTGATAGAGCCATCATCCCTTTGATTGGATGATTATCTGTGCAGCAATGATATACATTTGATGTCTTTATTTCCCTGAATATATATCGCAGCCCAGATGGATGAAACTAGATCTGGGGTCTTCAATCTCATTCGATCTTCACTCGAAGTACAAGTCTATCCATGTGAGAGATGTTCTGGAGTCGAACATGGAAAGACATCGCTTGATTACCAGCCAATGATATAAGCTGTTAACAAGCGCGAGAGGAATCACCGATAATGATAATGACCCTCAAGGTGCTGCAGTACAATTCACGTGGTGTGAATAAAGGACTTGGCATCGAACACCACACAAAATATTTTGGTCGAAGGCCATTGATGTAAACCTGTTGCCGGAAGTGAGAAACTTGCCATTGAGACATGCAAGCTTCAAGGTACTGAATGGGGTGTTCCTAGATCAACTTCTTGGATAATGAGCTGATGTCGACAAGAAGTGATCCGTCATAGGAGGGCCTTAATGAATCCCACATCAATGACACGGAACGGAGCAAATGATTTTAATGGAGGTGAAAACGATCTGGTGATATAAGGTTCAGGGTGGCGGTCATGAAAGAATGGAGTATAAATGTATTGTAGTGGGTGAGACACAGGTGAATTCTCTGAATGACTTCTCTTGAACATATCGGCGACACTGACGTGATGGATTGGTAGCATTAACCTCGAATGTGGATGGTATGATGGGACCATGGTGATGTGACTGGTGAATGAAACAACCCAACCCGACTTGGATGCGGAGTGAAAGTGTCATGTTCAAGAGCGACTTGCTACCAACAAAGTTTCTTCAAGTTTTCTTCCCAATTTTCCCCAGTCATTGTTGACTAGTACCTCTTTATTTTTATCAAGCTTGAGGAGGATAACATATGCTTGTTCTATAATTTGCCCTTCGGGCAAACCCATCGCTATGTTTTAACGAGCCTAGCGATAGTGAAACTCGTTCTCGTCTATAGACAAGTTTGTCGCTATTAAAAATTTAACGAGTTTAACGACAAAGATAACTCGGTCCTTTTCAATTTTAGAGAGTCTGAAAAGGAACATAAAGGAAACTCCAAATTTCCTTTTTCGTCATCTAATCCCTTAAGTCCGAAAAAGTATGAAACAATACAAAAGGGATGAATTTTTTATACTTTTAACGAGCCGAACAAAACAAGCGCTCGATCTTTTTGTGTAATAATCCCTCAGGTCCAAAAAGATTAAAATTTAGAGGAGGGATAGCACTTCTGGTCCCTTTAACGAGATGGAGAGGCCAATGGGTCGGCAATCTTTTCATATTTTACGAGTCAATTGAAAAGAGCTTAAAGGAGACTCGTCTTTTGAGGAACGAGTGATAAAATGGGTAGCAACTGATTCCAGGTAAGGTTTGGAATTTTCCAATCACGGCAGTGTTACAAGGATGGTTAACATTATCACTCTTTGCAACTGTTCCTCAAAATGGGTAAACAATCAAATGGAGGTGAATGATCGGCCAATGCAAAAATGGAGGTGACGGTGCAAACACGACCAAGGCTTTAAAGGCTGAAGTATTACATTCACGATGGTTATTTACTGGAAATTGGTTCATTTTTTAATGAGCTTAAACTCTGGAGGAACATGTGCTCATTGCTTATGTTTATTTTTTAACGAGCATGAAGTCCGTGATAAAACTGCTCGATTAATCCAGTTGTGTGATAAGAATGTCTCATATATAAAAACGGCAACTTTTAGAGTTTTACCCCACGTCCTTTCTTTATGCAAGTTAGGAAACGACCAATCCTACGAGTTTAAAGGGTTAGAGGACCTACAAATTTAAAAAAAAAAATAGTCGTTGTTCGCTTGCATGCCCCCAGGTATAAAACAGAGTTTCAAGGTCAGCCCTTCTTCCTTCTGTTAAAACATTTGTTTTACCGGGAGAGGGCTACCTCTTATAGGTTACCAAAGATTGTTCTATTTACGGCGTAAACAAAACACTTCTTCGGCGATGTTTATCGAAATAAACAAAGGTGAGTGGCGATGCTTCCCAACCCACATAACTTTGACAAGAGAATCTTATTCTAGAATAACCCCCTCTTCCAATCACGGACGGGAGTACAGACTAGTCATATTTTCTCGCGGAAACCTACCCTATACCCGAAGTTTTCCTGCCGAAGCAGGCTAGGGTGCATGCCCCCTAGGTTTCAGTCATGTCCCCCGAATCACTCGTGCTCATTAGGCGGACGGACTGGAGGTTGAGACATTTCTTGCGTGAAAAGACTATTCAGGGATGGTATATGACTATTTGCTCTGTGTGATCTGGGAAATGAAAGCTAGTCTATGAAAAAAAAGATTCTGGGTTCGATCCCCAGCGAAGTCGCCATTCTGTTACATGGAAAAGTGTCTACTCAGAACTGCTTATCCCACTAAGGTGTGATAGCTACCTTAGAAACAAACAGAGTAAAGCTACTTTCGTTTTTCCTTTATAAAGTATAGATAGAGAGGAACAAAGAAGACCAACCTCTATCTTGCGCTAACCTCCTGGTTTGATTCCTCTCTTCCTTGATAGTCTTTCGCTACTTGTTCCCTTGCATGCCCAGCTTGACAGAGTACCTGTAACATCACAGTAGCGTAGCACTATACAAAGACATGGATCTATAATCATAAACAATCTAGGATCAGATGTAAATTGACCATACAAATGCAGCAAACATGAATGACACAAAAGTATGGAGGAAAACTTGAATAGCTTTTATTGATAAACAAGAAAAAGCCAAGAGGAGTTACAACCAGTTGTTCTGACCTAGCATCAACCTCTCAGTAAGGACGCCCCTCTTCACCTCATAAAAAGCTTAGATCACCCAACAATCTGATGTTTCTCTCAAGAAACCAACAACAATTCCTTACAATATGCAAAATTCTAGCCTCTATATCTCTGGGATGAGGGATCCATATATAGATATCTGTAAGGGAGATGAGTCAGCTTATGATTTGATTAGTGTCTTCCCTCTGATAGTTCTTGCTTCCACTTGGAGATTGATGATTTCTTACTCATCCTTGGTCGAATTCAGAGAGGCAAGTGTCACAGGAGAAGTTTTTGGAAGCTTCCATTGCCTCTCCACCTCACGGAATGACACTGCCATTTGTCATTTCTCGCCCATCGCACCACATAGAAGGGCTTTTTGAAATGCAACGCACCCACACAGTGTACTTAGGTGAGATGCAACACACTTGGCCTGTGGAGCAGCTAAAATGATCCTGTTTTGACCAATTCTGAGCAGTTTTTCATGGAGAACTTCTGGGAGAAGCTGTAATCAGTTGACCTTGTTCCTTTAGGGGTTAGAACAAGACTTTTAGGGACTTAGGAGCCCTTGGTTTATGGACATTTTATTCTTGGGGTTGCAGCGCCCAAAAATGTCTATAACAGAAGGCCACATTGGTGAGCATGTTACACGATCGTGCATTGACATGGTATATAAAGCACTCAAATGATCACCCTAATGCAGGAATAGCAGAGATCTAGAATACGTTGAACAGAGAATTTAGCCGGCCAAAACCAGAGGCACAGTCGATCATTGGATTTAAAGAGATCGTGATGCTTCCAGGTGAAACCCCTTGGGATTTGGATCAAAGACTGAAGAGGTTTGTAGCATCTTTGACACCACACCTAAAGACAGCACTTTCACAGCAAAAGATTTCGACCCAGGCAGAAGAATTTGAAATGGCAATGAGGCTGCATGAAAGACCGATACAGGATCCGACATTGGGAGTCCAACAGATCCATGCACAACTGCAGAACCTATGCTTGGAGATGCAGAGTTTGAAGCAGGATAGGGTGCCACAGCCAGAGGTGCATGAAGAATTGTGGCGCATAAAATGTAAAGGCTAGGGCCACGATAAGGATCATTGTCCAATATTCACGAACTACTTAGCAGGATGGGGACCAATGCCATTGAGACCGGAGGCACAGACAGGGCCAAGTGCAGCACCTACGCTCTAGTGCGCGATCTGTCAAGTGGGAGGAAAGCACATGACGGACAACTGTCATTTGTTGCAGAAATATACACAGACTCCCCAGTAGCTATTTTGAAATTTTTGTAGATCGGTGGGCCACGACGAGCGAACTTGTTGCAGGTGTGAGTTAATGATGGAGCGGACCCCAGCATATAGAATGCAGATGGAAATGTGAGGCCTTGACCCAACCACGAGGATGGCACGCGCTGGATTTCAAGGGTGAGGTCGACGACGAGGATGAATGGGGCCAAGAAGGGGCCGTGGACAATTAATCTGTTACAATTGTGGAGGACCAGGGCACTACGCCCACGATTGTACCAACCTGACAAGACTATCTTGTTCATACTATGTTCAATTTGATCATGAAGCAGTAGATTGTCCTATGTTGATCGCACAAATGCGAGAGAAAGGGGTACTTCAGCCCACTCCGACGCAGAATATCCAAATGATGAGGTCTGAACCGCATGAAGAAGACCCCAATGTGAACATGATGCTTAGAAGTGGCATGACCACAAGCGAAGACAAGGGGAAGCAACCAAAGGAAGATACATGGGTTCACAAGGCTCCTACAAAGGAACCTGATTTTGACTTGGAATGCGCAAAGGAGACGTTTATGGAAGCTACGAAGAGCTTCATGGAAGCCTCTACTCTAGGTAGTAAGGATCAACTAGAGACAAGAATGGATCCTTCTATGCTAACTACTTTTTTAAAGACATGCATGAAATTGTTGCACGATAATAAGGAAGTTAAAGGACTGCAAGAGTTGATAACTAGGTGTGCATGGTCAGGGGAACCGTGCGTAGTCCAAAAACTGGGAAAGCATGCATTGCGCATCGGGAGGGAAATGAGATTGACGATGCAAATTGGTGAATATGAGATGGATCAAGTAATCCTAGAACTAGGTTTAGACGCAAATGTGTTACCGAAGTAGATGTGGGAACAAATGGGCAGACCCACATTACAGTGGTCCCCCATTCAATTTCAAATGGTGAACTAATAGAAAATTTTACCCATGGGGAGATTGCAAGGGGTAACGATGGATATCGAAGGCATGAGCATGCAAACAGACTTTGAGGTAATAGAGATTGTTGATGACATCAACCCTTACCCCATATTGCTAGGAATAGACTGGGCCACAGATATGAATGGAGTCATCAACCTGAAGAAACAGAAGATGATTTTGGAGAAAAAGTCCCTTCGCGTAGTAGTTTCGCTAGATCTAGCTGAAGGAGCGCGCTATACGGAACCTGTGCGCGATGATGACAACGACGATGAGTTGGATTGCATTTACCAAATAACGACACAAGACTGGGATCGAGTAAACCCAACTGCAGATGGGAGAATCTCATGGGAGAGTGACAGCTCTTGTACTTTAGATTCAGATGAAGAAATACAACGCTGGCAGAACTGGTTTCACGAAGTGACAACGCTAAATTGCAACATGATGATTAGATCACTGCGGTGCATGACAACCGAAGCAAGGGAATTGCCAACATATGATTGTGAGACAAGCGTGGATGAATTCTTAGACAAATTTGAAAGGGCAGTGCTAAAATAGTAGTGGTACGGTACGCTAGAATGGGCATTGTGCGTGACACCCACGCGATGGTGGAATACACACCATAACAATATTGGAAACTAGCATGAATGTAGAAGACTGATGTCCTTACAATTCGGAAGTCACTAGCAATGAATGCGAGCCAGGCAGCCAGGACGAAGTAGTTTGCGTGCCCACCTATGTCAATGGGTGCAAACGTGTGTTGTGCAAGCACCTCCCAGACTAAGGATCGAAATTCATAACCTGACGCAGTAGCAAGGAAGGTGACATACTCTACAAACAGTCGATGACAGAGCATTCAAAAAGCTATGTGGAGTCATGAACAGAGTTCACCAGAATGAGCTGAACCGACTGGGACCTATGTGTACCAGTGATTCGATGGGCCTATAGGACCATAAACAACAGCTAGAGCATGGAAATGACCCTAAAATTGACAAGATGAGATGAAACCAGGAGGATAGAGAAGAATCCCCAGGCCACAGCTCCCGTAGTTGGGAAAGGACGTGAGGACCTGGGTAAAGGAATTAGGCAGTTACAAGAAGCCATTCGGCGAGGGTGCTTGAAACTTCATGAACTCGATGAAGAGGGGGCATGGCTAGGGAAGGAAAGCATGAAATTGGATGAAGAAATCAGTGAACTAGAAACCGAAGTCATGCAAGCGGGCCGCAAGAAACTAAGCATGATGGGACCAAGTATAGCTGGCCCTACTACTGCATTAGAAAGAGTTGCGACCCTGCTATCATGGCTGTGAATGCACCTTAATAAACATGGGAGCGTACCATACAAAGAAGAACGCGATGCACTATCGAACGCAAAGGTATTTGAAGGGTACCCACAGCCCAAGCAAGCAAGAAAATTGAAGCCTTGCACCGGGGGTGCGACCACCTAACTATCTGTAGGAAGCATAGTCTTAGCACTCCAAGCAGTTAAAAGAGGGCACGGGACTATAAACAAGTCTGCAGGAGAGCTACACAGGAAGGAGGTTCCGCATAGGGCCAGTATGTCACAGGGATTGTTGAGCCTCAAAACTTCCCTTTCCTTAGGAACTCCTGTCATTCCTTTTCTTTGTTTTTCCATGAAGAAAATGCATTCCTATCATCAATGACCAATATGTATTGCCTTAAGGAAGACATTTAATGATTACATGTTATTCTTTTATGTTTTGTTGTTTGAATAAGTTTTTGTCTTTTAGCTACGGAACATAGCCTATTCTGCAGCTAATTCCATGCTTTAGCAGGTTCTAGGTGTCAGAAGGAGAAAATAAATACATGGGCAGCTTGGAGATCATCATGACATAGGTCATGTCCTATTCACCTAGCCCAAGTCGACAAGGAAGATGGTACAAGACTCTGGTCAATGGAGAATTCAAACGTAGAGACCGAAGGCATCAGGACTCTATTTCATGGATAATCGACACGTTTCACAGTAATGGGAAGCATTATCCGAAACAACTTCCTGAAACCACGGACTCCAACAGCCATCATCTTAGATTTATGTCTCTAGTAGCCAAGGAAGAAAATTCTGTGTGCCTGTCTGCTACATGTTTTTCGCTGTAGCTTATTTTTCTCCACAAACAGTTGCATAATTTTCTTATAAATACCTGTGTAAAGAACTCAGAAGGAGTTCGAATTTCTGCATGTATTAAGCTCTGACTACTACTCTGTAATTTTGAAAATTCATTTCCTGTGTTTTTTTCTTAATATGAATACCGCAAGTTTTATGGATATGTGGAGGAGTTTCTTGGAGTTTGATTAAGTATGCATAACCTAATCAGTTGCAGAGGGCCCCTCCGCTGATTAAGGTCTTAATTCATATTGTTTTATCTTTTCTAGTTAATTGTTAATTCATCATTTCTTCCACAGTGTTCATAACCATTTTTCATACTAACCTTGTTTATAATGCAATCTTTTTCATTTTGTTACTAATGCAGAATAGCTTCTTTCAGTACAGAATAGCTTCTTTTTGCTTAATTTCTTTCTAGTTTTTATCAGTAGTTAGAAGTTGAAATTCAGTAGTGTAATGTAGTTTGTTTTATTTACTATTTCACTAGTCTTTAAGTTTTCAATTAGACTGATTAGTGCCATTACAGTTCTTGCCATTTTGTTACTAGTTTATTGACTCATGGTGTAGATGAATGTTTTCTAAAGAGCCCTTCTAGTTGATAACTCATCTTAAACTAAGTGGTTGAATACTTCATTCATGCAATGAGTCTTTTCTTTTGCATTTATCTTCTCTTAGAATAATGAAGTACATAATTCCTCAAAATGTCATCACAAGGAGGTTTTTCTCCCAAAATTGAGAGGCAGAGTAACTAAGCACTTCATTTAGTTTTGTTTCCATAGTAGATTAGTTGCAATTTCATTTTCAGTCTTAGTATTTTATTTAGTTTTGTTTCTATAATGGATTAGACATTAGTTGCAATTTCACTTTCAGTTTTAAGTATCTCATTTGGTTTTGTTCCTGTAATGAATTAGACAGTAGTTGCAATTTTACTTTTTAGTTTTTAGTTCATGATTTGGAAATAATGATAAGAGTAGAAATAGAAACTCTATTTTCATTTCTTGATTAAACTTTTCTTCCAAATCTTACTTAAGTTCTTTTAATTCTCATTTCTTTAGGTTCTTAGCAGTCTTTACAGAAGTTAGATTTAATATTTTTGTTAGATTGTAAATCATTAGGGATTAAAGGACCAAAAACCCCCAAAACAACATAAAACACAAAAACAATGAAGTAAGAAGGGCCATCTAACACAAACAGTGCACTACACTTCATCAGTTTATGATACTTGGATTGATAATTTATGTAGAGCAATTTAGGAAACTAAATTGACCAAACATTTTGGCGCCATTGCTGGGGAAGTGTAACTAGGTAGCCTTATCTCTTACATTAAAAAAAAAACAAAAAACAAAACAAAACAATGACATGCATAGAGAAAGAGACTCTAGGGGTAGATTTATAGCTAGGGGTAGAAGTTCAATTCCCGCAACTCCACCTACTCCACCAAGAGTAAGAAAAGACACACCTACATCCCAGACTCGTACTCCTAGCCATAGGATTCTTGGAATTCAAGGGGAAGAAACTCAATCAGAAGAATCTCCTACTTCATCTATCAAGACAGTCTTAGGAGAGAAAAATTTTGAATCTCCAACAGTAGGGATAACCTTTTTCACCTCCACAAGAGAGCCTATTGTAGTTGAAGAATTATGAATACCTGGTGAGGAAGAAAAAGTAGAAACTCTCTCCCATAATCCATTAATAGAATAACTAGTGGAGGAGGGAATAACCTTGCAAGTTGAACCCTATACTGACTCTAAAGAAACTATAATGGCAGAGGAAGAATAAGATGGATAATTCTCACTGTTTGGAGGAGGGGGTAGAGGGAGAGGTAGAGGAGATAATGGAGGAGGTAAAGGTAATAATGGAGGAGGCAGAGGAAGTAGGGAAGTAGATAACTCTTTTGGATTCCCTATAGTGGATGAAGAAACACATACCACAATGAAAAATATCTCACCATCTGTCCTCCCAAATTTCTATGGATTGAGAAGTGAGGACCCTGAAACATTTTTGTTTGAGTTTAAAGTCTTGTGCAGAACTTATGACTATCTAGAAGACTCTCAAAAACCTAAATTGTTTCCTTCAACATTGAAAGGGGATGCTTTGAAATGGTTCATGGGGTTAGTCACTTAATCCATTAGAAAATAGAATGACATGAAAAAGGAATTTTTGGATAAATACTTGGATTATTGCATGCGTACCAATCATAAAGATGAGGTGTTCAAAATGATGCAAAGAGAGGATGAAAACTTAGAAGATTTGATTGAGAGATTGAAATCTAATTCAAAAAGAGCAAAGATGAACAATTTAGATGAAGAAAACTTGAAAGCTCTTTTGTTAAAGGCTACTATAGATGAGTGGATAGATATCCTTAACGTGATGGGGAAGGGAGATATTTGTCAACTTCCATTGAGTGATATAGGAGAACTATGTGTTCATCTCTCAAGAGGGAAATCTAAAACAGGTAAAGGACCGAGAGATCCTTCTCTTGTTAGAGCAAACAAATCTGCAACTAGATCTGTAAGCAGGGTAGAAATTAGCAATATTCTTGATGAGTTTAAAACTGATATTCTAGGGAGCCTTAGTGAGCAACTAGATACCCTTAAAATTTAAAACAAGCAGAAAAGAGAGGCTGATGCTTTAGACATTTTTTGTCCAAAATGTAGAAAGAAACATGCTCTAAGGGAATGCCCTTTAGATTCAAAATTTGTAGAAACTTGTATGATTTGTTCAGAAAGTCATGAGACCAAGGGTTGTCCCTCAATCCCAGGTCTTAAGGTTGTCTTTCAAGAGGAAACAGTCCCAAATTCTGTAGAACCTCTTTATTTTGTTGCAAGAATACCTTGGCAGGGGCCACAAAATCAAGGATTTAACAATCCAATGTATCTTCAGCCCCCACCAAACTGGAATCCTTGGTAGCAACCTTGGCCTCAACCTCAATCTCAGTATCAATCTCAACCGTGGGCACAAGGGGTACAAAATCCTTATGGGATATTTTCTCAATATTATCAATATCCTCCTCCTTATCAAAATTATCCTCCCCCACATAATCAGCAACAAAATCAGCAACCACAACTTCAAAATCAGAACCCTCAACTTTCATTGCCATTTCCACAACAACCTCCACAACAAAGTCAAAATCCTCAACTCTTACTGCCATTTCAGCAGAAACCAAATCAGCTACCTGCCCAAGCATTACCAAACCCCAACAATAAAAAACCTCATAATGCATACATGGTAGAAGGACAACAATTTCCAACTTACATGATTACTCCTCTAGATCTTAAAGATGTTCAACTAAGATCTGGAAGGATATTAGAAAAATAAAGACCTTCTATAGTTATTCAAGAACAAGACACTTCTGAGGAAGATTCTCTAAAGGTCAATAAAAGTTTCGAGGAAACATCTCTCCAAGTCCAAAACATTGAAAAAGAAAAACAAAAAGAAATAGTGAACACAACTCCTATCATTGAGCAACCAGCATGTACTTCTACACCTCCTTTTCCTGAGAGACTACAAATTGATAGAGGGGTAGAAAAACAGATCTTGTTGCCCAATTATGATTTTCTAAATGAATTGAAGAATGTCTATATCAAAATTCTTTTTCTAGAAGCCATTAGAGAAATTCACATTCTAGCCAAAACAATAAAGGAGTTGAGCAGCAACAGGCCAGGAAGAAAAACAAAAGAAACAAAAAGAATTCACTTGGTAGGAACGATAGCAGACATAATGATAGGAAAAATTTCCATATAGAAGTATGTGGATCCAGGGAGTCCAATTGTCAAGACACATATAAATGGAATTGAAATTCCAAATACATTGATTGACTTAGGGGTAGCAATAAACATCATGAGTAGACAAACTATGGAGCAGCTTAAACTTCCTAATCTTCTTTACACACCTACCTTACTGCAACTTGTAGATAGATCAATAATCAAACCAGATGGTGTACTAGAAGATATTTCAGTCTCTTTAGATTCCTGGAATATCTTGTTGATTTCATGATATTAACTCCCAAGAATAATCTAGGAGGACACCCACTCATATTAGGAAGACCTTGGCTAGCCACAACTGATGCTTTTATTAGTTGTATATCTGGTGACATGTATATTTCTAATGGTAATTCAAAAAAGAAATTAACTTTGTATCCTCCAGCAAAAGAAATCATAGAAATAGATGACAAGGAATGGATTGATGATGAAGATGATAGTCAGCCTCTCTTCACTATGTCAGAAATTAGTGAAGATAGTCAAATTTTGAATACATTGGAAAATTTTGAAACATCTTCATAATATGATCATGCACAATTTCAAGAAAAATCTAATGTTGAATACTTTTCATCTAGGCAGATGTCTCTCTATTATGTCGAAGAGTTTGGTAGCTCTACAATTGAAATTTTTCCAGGTAGGACATTGAACATAAACAAAAACTTGGAGAAAATACAACAAGAAGATCTAACCAAAACATTACAAAAACATTATGCTGCAGTTGCATGGGAGTACACCGACATGAAAAGTATTGATCCTAAGACTTGTATCCATCATATCTATATTGAGTAAAACAATAGACCAATCAGAAAACCTCAGAGAAGAATGAATCCAAATCTTACGGAAATTGTAAAAGAAGAGCTCCAAAAATTACTCAATGTAAACTTCATTTACCCAATTTCAGATAGCCAATGGATTTCCTCTTTGGTAATTGTGCCTAAAAAGAATGGTAAATGGAGGGTGTGCATTGATTATTGAGAATTGAATATTGCAACCCCTAAAGATCACTTTCCTTTACCCTTTATAGATCAATTGTTAGATACATTAGCAGGTAAGAAGTATTTCTCATTCTTGGATGGTTTTAGTGGTTATAATCAAATTTAGGTAGCACCTGAGGATCAGGATAAAACCACATTTACTTGTCCATGGGGAACATTTTCCTACCGAGCACTTCATTTTGGGTTGTGTAATGCACCTGCAACATTCCAAAGAGTGGTACTAGGAATTTTTTTTGATCTAATACATGATTGTGTAGAGGTATATATGGATGATTTTACAGTCTATGGAAACACATTTGAAGAAGCTTTGGAAAATTTGGAAAAATTTCTTAAAATATGTAAAGAAACAAACCTTTCACTAAGCCATGAAATTTTTTTTATGATGTTTACAGAAGGTATTGTCTTAGGACATCACATTTCGGGAGATGGGATTAAAGTTGACAAATCTAAAGTTGAAGTCATCTCTAAGTTATCAATTCCAAATTTCCAAAGGATGTTAGAAGTTTTGTAGGATTTATAGGATACTATATAAGGTTTATAGCAAACTTCACTAAAATAGCATCTCCACTCTTCAAATTGCTTACAAAAGATTGTGAATTCAGTTGGAATCCTGATTTCCAACTAGCATTTGAAACCTTGAAAGAAAAAATTTCTGAAGCACCTATTTTAAGAGGTCCAAATTGCAAATTTCCTTTCCATATTTCCACAGATGCTTCAGATACAACTTTGGGAGCTATATTGGGACAAAAATATTTGATTCCTTGTGCCATTTACTATACAAGTAAGAATTTGACTCCCACTAAGTGGAATTATACTGTGACTAAAAAGGAATTTTTTGTTGTTGTTCATGCAATTAATAAGTTCAGACATATAACAGGCTATGAAACCTTTGTTCATACAGATCACTCTGCAATTAGATACTTGATGAATAAACCTATTACTAATGACAGAGTTACAAGATGGATTTTACTTTTGCAAGAATTCAACATTATTGTGCTAGATAGACCTGTAAAACAAAATAAAGTTGCTGATTTCTTGTCCAAGATTTAGAATATCAAAGAAGACTCTCCAGTTGAAGATAAGTTACATGATGAATATCTTTTTGCAGTAACTACTGAAACTCCTTGGTTTGCAGATGTTGCTAATTACTTGGTTATAGGGAAGTTACTTTCACATTTGCTTCCTAGAGAGAAAAGAAAGATTATTCAATAAAGTGCAAGATATTCATGGATCACTAATGAATTGTATAAAATAGGGCTAGATCTTATGATCAAAATGTGTGTCAGGGAAGATGAAATGCCTGATATTCTCAAAGCATGTCATTATGAGCCGTGTGTTGGACACTTTGCTGACAAGAGGATAGCCTATAAAATCCTTTATTTAGGATATTATTGGCCATCCATCTTCAAAGATGCTAAAGAATATGTCAGAAGATGTGACAGATGCCAAAGGGTAGGGAAACCTGCTCCCTCAAATGAAATGCCATTACAAACTCAGGTACTTATCGAACCCTTTGAAAAGTGGGTTTTAGAATTTATTGGACCAATTAATCCTCCATCTAAGCAAAAAAAGTATATATTGGTTTGCATTGATTATGTCACCAAATGGGTAGAAGCCAAAGCATTACCTTTTGCTAACGAAAAATCTGTAGTTAATTTTATTTTTGAGGACATCTTTACTCGTTTTGGTGTTCCAAGAGAAATTGTGACAGATAAGAGATCTCAATTCACATCCAACATGATGGAAAGCCTTACGGAGGAGTACAAGATCAAGCATAGAAAATCTACTCCCTATCATCCACAAGAAAATGGTCAAGTGGAATCCACAAATAAAGTGATTGAAGGAATCCTCCCCAAGACTGTGCATCTACATAGAAGATATTGGGGAAAAAGGCTTCCTAAAGCCTTATGGGCCTATAGAACCACATGGAGGAACACAACAGGACATACACCCTATGAACTTGTTTATGGGAAACAAGTCTTGTTCCCTATAGATTTCCAAATCAGAACTTTCAAGATGGCAGTCCAGTTGGGGATGGATTTATCAGAGGCTCAAAAGCATAGATTGGAGAAATTAAAGGAACTTGATGAAATCAGACCAGAGGTAGTTCAAAAAACTGGTATAGTCCAACAACAAAGGGCTAAATGGCATGATAAATACATCAAGGACAAGAGGTTTCAAGGAGGAGATTGGGCACTGTTATTTGATTCAAAGTTTAAGGATTTTCAAGAAAAGTTCCATACTCATTGGCTTGGGCCATATGAGATTGAAAAAGTATTCAGTAATGGAGTAGTGAGGATCATAACAATAGATGAAAGTCAAACTCCTCTTCTTGTGAATGGTCATAGATTGAAAATATATCAAAAACCAATTTCAAAGGAGGAGTTCATCAAGATCTTCCAGAACAATTCTGAAATGAAGTTAGTGAAGAAGAATCCTTCTTCTCCACCAACTTAGTCTTTGTTTTTCCTATCTAAAAAAAAATGAAAAAATTAAATAAATGAATTGTATAAGGTTGAAAACCAATCATTGATTGGCACGCTTATACAGAAAATATAGGGTGAAAATCATAAGTTTCTGACACTCTATATTTTCAATTTCATTTCTGAAAAAGTGGTGACAAAAGGCCATAGTCACTCTGCATTCTGTAAAACTCATTGTCTCATTTCATTTGACTCTGTTTTATTTTTATAGCTTCACTTCTTTCCATTGCCATATTTCACCAATAAATATTTCCTTTCCCAACATTTCTTTCATCTCTATTTTTCATTTATCATCATGTCTTATTTTCACTTACACAGTGATGAGCCCCAAAAATAGATAATTATTTGGGCTCATTCAACCTCCTAATTCGACTTAATCCACCATTCTCATCAGTTTATTGCATGTTTTTGATTATATCTATGCTAATAGAGTGAATTGGGTTAGTCATTATGCCAACAAGTCTAATGGGTGCTTTGTGTAACCTTTTTGGTCAATTTGGAGACAAAATTGAAGGTTTTGATGAGCACTTGGCAGCCAAATTAGTGGGAGAACAAGGGAGAGGATTTGTAGGAAGGTGTCCCCTTCATTTACAGACCCTTCCCTCGAATTCTCCACCATCAGCTCGGAGTTCAAGGGCCACCAAATCAATTAGCACAAGGGCAGCCAAGCAAGTCAAGTAGGACTGCTGTTAACTACAAGTTTTGGGCAGCCGAGTCCCTAAAGTTTAGGAGGACTGTTGGGGTCCTCAATTTGTATAAATAAGAAGGCTTAGGGCCTCATTTTCTTTAGCTAGTGGTTAGTAATTTTGTAGCCAATGGTTAGTCATTTTGTAGGCAGACGTTAGCTAGCCTGTAGTTCGATTTTTAGGCAGTAGATTAGCTTTGCTTTCAGCTCATTTTCAAGTTCTCCTTGTGGACAGTTTTGATGTAACTCTTCTTTTCTTGCTCAATAAAGATGAATCCAGCTTTGCACCAGCTCTAAATCTCTCTTAGGAGGCTATAGCTCTTGGGGTTGGGCCCATCTCAAGCGCCCAATACCTCCTTTGTTTACTTTCATGTGTCTTTGCTGCATTCTTAGAATAAAATCTGCTATTTAGATTTAAATGTTGTGTTGTTATTTAAGTTGCTCTTGGTGATTAAAAGGGTTCTTCATGTTCAGATTTACTTGATTGGTTAATCACAGGGAATATATTTAGAAAAAGGCTACCAAGTACTTTGGATCTCACCTCCCCCTCAGTGGAATCATGAGCTGGGACCAATGTGACTTTGCTGCCAACAAAAACACTGTCTTTTTGCTTCACCATGCAATTTGTAGTGTTGGATTTTTAGTTGTCGAACTTGATATCAGTTTTGATTGCATGATTCAGTTTATGATTGCTTAGTTGCATAGTTATTTCACGTATTTCATTTCGAATAAACTTCTATTCATTTCCTTTTGCTGTTAGGTCAGATTAGAGTAAAGTAACTAGGTCATAGGTTTTATAAGTGTTTGTTTGTTTAGTTTGAAAAACCACTTGCATAGTACCTATTACCCGTCCTTACCTGCACATAATCCATCCAACCTACCTATTTCATCCTTCACTTAGAACCCTTACCTTACATTTTCCTCATTCGCTTACTTTGCCATGATTCTCATCTTCATGTGCAACATCATTTCATCCCTCCTTGAACAAATCTCACCATCTGCACCACTCCTCGACTCCATCCTCCAAGTCTTGAACTCCCCTACACCCCTATTTCACCTCCATACTCATTCCTCCACCTTTTTCCCTCCATCCATTCTCCAAAATCCTATTTTTAGAACATCCTGTAGAAAATTATAAAACATCCTGTAGAAATCTCTGAACATCCTGTAGAACCCCTGCAGACTTCCCGTAGAAGCTCACAAATGAGGTTTCCTGATATCCAAACTTTTGGAAACTCTCTGGAAGGGTGTTAGGGACTCCTTAGATCCTCTCTGAACCTTTTCCAATCATTTCTCCTCCTTGATCCACCTCTGCACAGTAAACAAATAGTTAAAAGCGCATGCATGATAACTCTAACAACTTATTCAAAAATACAAAAAGATGGTTTCTTCAGATAGAGGTAGTCTAGGCACATGTATTTTACGTTCACAGAAGTAATGGCATCTTTTTCAGTAGTTTGCATGCTCTCCTTTGCGTCAGTAGGACTAGCTGGTAGAATTAGGGTTTGCTAGCGTTTGCGTTTCTTTTTGGCTTTCAGTTTTCTTTCCGCAAGTAGATTAGCTTCCTTTGAGTTAGCTTCCATCCATCAGTTAAAAATCTTCTTCTAAGAGCTCATGGAAGTTGGCTTAATCTCCTAGCGGACTTGTGCCAGCTAACCAAGTGACAGCTGCAGCAAGAGCTAGTACTTGTGCATACAGCACCGTCGCTTCCAAGTTTGTTACGAACTACCGGGTTGATAAAATTAAAGAAGGGAGTTCCAGGAGTTGCAGCATTATTGCTGCAATACTGGGGCCCACCACACAGGCATTTCCATTTCATTCATTCATAAGCCATATTTTACTCTCTGTTTCCATGTTTTGTAGTTGTTTCCACATTCTATAAATGATTTCGTTCCGTAGCTGACCCTGCTCTGCAACTAATCTGATTCTACAACAACAGTTTGTTTATCAGTCCAAGCACAAGTGTCGAGTTCATAATAAAATCTTGTATGTAGGTAATTGAATAAAAATCAACTTTGAAGACCAATCATGCATACAGCACTTGTGGAGCAAACATCAAAATATTAGCAAGTAGAAGGTAAAGGTTCCAAAGGTAAAATACAAAAATTTATTTCAAAAACATAAGCTTGTATAACATGTATGATCATATGTCACCTTAATTAATCATCATGTGATTTGACTGTCACGATGTCTCCGCCATATCTTCCACCTTCAATGACAAACGGTCCAATGATTCCTTCATAACTAATCTCTGCTTCAAACTCCATAATGTGTACTTAACCGGTCCTCCATAGATACATCGGTTAACGGTCAGGTTAATGATGTGACCTACCTATCTACAACTCTTGAAACCCTGACTATTTATTTATTATATGCCAACTCTTAAGTTTTTCTCTCATATTTATGCGGCCATTTTGTGTATACACTCATTCTGTTTCCATATCCACAGTCATTCCATATACACAGTCTTCCTATTTTCGTATACACAGTCTCCCTATTTTTGCATACACAGTCTTCTTATTTCCATATATGCAGTCATTCCATTTCTTAGACAATGAAAGTAATTTTGAAGGGTAACCAAGAACAAAGGATATGGGGATTATTGTTAGAACTGAGCCCGTAGGGGTAAAATACATGGAGGGGTATCTGCAGCTGAAGGGAATGTTACAGAAGGTAGGTTGGCTATGTTTTATTGAAAAATTTAATGGCTACCATAAGGAAATCACTAAATCCTTTGCCAGGTCATTTGATGGCATGGAAGTGGAAATAGGGGATATCAAATTTGCAGTTACTGAGTCCTTCATAGCAAAAGCAACAGAACTCCCAAGACTAGGAGAAAGGTGGTTTAAAAACAAACAGTTTCATGATGAATCTTGGAAGGTGATTCTTAAAAACCCATGTATGGATGTTACAATCTTTAGAAAAGGGATTCCAATTTCTACACTCAAAAACAAATGGAGTAGCATGTTGGTAATACTGCAAAAATTCATTATGTGTGAAGGAAGGTTTGGGTCTATGTATGTTTATCATATAAGATTGTTAATGAATTTTCTAGAGAATGGAACCCTCAATCTTCCATTTTTCCTTTTGAATAGTCTAAGAAGAATGGCAACAAATGTTCAAAAGAAAGTTGAATCAATAGAAACCACTCTATATTTCTTTAGGTTCTTAGCAGTGTTTACAGAAGTTACATTTAAGATTTTTGTTAGATTGTAAATCATTAGGGATTAAAGGACCAAAGACCCCCAAAACAACATAAAAACACAAAAAAAATGAAGTAAGAAGAGCCATCTAGCACAAACAATGCACTACACTTCATCAGTTTACGATACCCGGATTGATAATTTATGTAGAGAAATTTAGGACACTAAATTGACCAAACAGGGATCGCAGTCACGCATAAGGGGTTGCGCTGCTCCATAGATAGGGTGGGAGGTGACCGTCGATGTCACTATTGTGGAGCACCTGGAAGGTATGCTTTTGACTAGCAATCTAGTGGTTTTTCAATAATAATTGTAACCTTTTTTGCATGAGAAATTCGAAGAAGATAAAGGATTTTGATAAAATGTGCAAAAATAGACAAAGGAAGCTCAAGTGATAATAATTGATGTTTTCTATGCAGGAAGACATGCGAGCAAGGAGTTCCCGCCCAAAAGCGAGAAGCAGAGGAAAAATAACTGTTGTTCCTCCAGTAGGGAACCGGATGCGGACACGATCAAGCAAAATCGGAATTGAATAGTCCAGGAAAAGAATGCGGGATACCGGCTCGGCGAACGCAAGAAAGATTGAACGATTAGCGAATCCCTCAGGATCTTCGATCCTGAGGGATCGCTGCTTTACTTATCTCTGATTATCTAGATATCCCCGTCATTTCTTTTATATAATGGCACAGCATCATTAAGCAGGAAGAGGATTGTTTTTGTAATTTTACAGTTCCAGAACAAACTTTAATCATTGAGTCTCACTGAGACATGATTTTGTTATACTTTTGTGGTTGCGATTAATATAAAAGACTTGGTGTTTATTCCGTCTCTGCGTCTAGAGTAATCTAAGGCAGTGTACCATTGGCAGCTAAGGGCCCGGCTCCGAAGGACACTTTCTTTTGTATCATTATATGGTGATTTGTGTGTAGTTTGTTTATCTTTATTACTCAGCAGTCTGATGAATTCTTTATATGATACGCTATGCTCTGTTATGTTTAATGAATGAATGATTTCTCTATGTAAAGAATCTGCACTGTATAAGTGGATTTACACAGGGTCGGATTGTATCTTTATTCAGCCATTCCTGTAACAGAGTACTGGCATGAATGTTACTGTCAGTGGATTTATGTTAAACAATATTTGCGAGATTCGAGAGTAGCGTCATTCTGTTTAGAAACATAGTTGTATCATTCAATACTCTCAGATTGCTATATTAATGTAGATCATGTACATACGGGTGATGGTTGTTGTTTCATAAATCATTAAGGGTTGCTGTTCCATTTGATTATTGCTATTCCATTTGATTATTGTTGTTCCATTTGATTACTACTGTTCCATTTTACTGCTGTTCCATTTATTGTTGTCCCATTTCTATTTTGTTGTTCCGCTGATTTATTTACCTGCCTTTGTTGCTTTGGTGTGAGAGAAGGCCTAAGGCGGTAGTGAGCCTCAGCAAGACGCTGCTTAGCTCCCTGACCTATAAGTCCATGCTCTAAATTTCCCTTCTTTAATCAGTTTCTAAAGGGATGGGATATTGTTTCCGTACACTTGACTGATCAACTGTTTTGTGTGACTCCATCTTTTAGATTAGTTTAATTACAGCTTAGCATCTGTTTTCCTTTGATCTTCTCAACCCTGTACTACTAAGCATTACTCGGACAAATAGCCTCGGATTGAGCTACTTCTTGCAATAACAAAACGTTCCCGGATTGACTTATTAATGTGGAATAATTAGCGGCGTGAGAGACCCTAGTTACAGCTCTACATTTTGGCGCCGTTGCCGGGGAAGGAGTATAGCCATTTGCCCTTTACAGAGTAGTGCGCAAAGCTACTAGGGGGGAGTTGGATTCTAAAAACGGAAGGTAAGAACCTGCGTACGGAGCATGTAAAAGCCCTGCTCCACCGTCCGCTCTCTTAGCAGAATTGCTGGTTGAATAGGATTCAGTAGTTTTTAGAGTGCATGACTAAGCAGAAAAAGCTAGAAAAGAATATCAAACCTCCAGTCAAACCTGAAAAAGCCAAAGGACGGGTGACCCTTGGCCGAACAACCTTCATAGACGAAATCTATAAGAAAACTGAATCTCAGCCGTCAGTAGGCCTCAGAAAGACTCATTCTAAGCAGCCTACTAGTTCCGTTCAGGCTACAACATCACCATCTGGAGCCTACGCTGAGGTGCATAGTCGGACTGATGAACAGGACTTCCAAGAAATTGAAAATTCTGTGTCAGAACGGCTGCAAGAAGGGAATTTAAGTAATCTTTGTGAAGGAGAAGGGGAAACAGGGGAAATAGCGGAACCAAGGTCTCCTTCTAGGATAATCCAATTGTTAAACAGCCCAGACAGGGGGAGCGCGGCCAAAGTTAACCTTGAAGGCACCCCATTCCCTCAGACAGAAATCCCAGATAAGGGAAGTGTCATTAAAACAGTTCCTGCCAAGGCCGTCCCTTCTCAACCTAGGAACACCCTCCTAGAAATTCCGGAAGGATATTGGCACATCTTTGATCCAATGGCGCAGAATCAGCCAAATACTCAAACTTCTACATTGCAATATCCTATAGTAGATTCTGCTGCAAATGCACCCATGAAAGCAATACCTCTTCAACACATCCCGACGTTTCATGGACATAAATCAGAAGACCCCGATGCATTTTTATTTGAATTCGATGTGCTATGTAGAGGGTACGATTACACCACTAACCCCCAGAAATTAGAGCTGTTCCCCTCCACTTTAAAAGGAGCAGCTCTGAGATGGTTCATGGGTTTAGGTGGTGGGGTCATAAACAACTGGGAGCAAATGAAAGAATCCTTTCTTAAAAAATATCAGGATTATTGTAGGTCGAGAGAGCTAAAAGATGAAATTTTCCAAATGACGGCCAGACCAAATGAAACTTTGGAAGAATACGTAGAACGTTTCCAGTATAATTTACAGAGATCCCCCTATGCATCATTACCTCTGCCCGATAATGTGTTGAAAACTGCATTGATTAGAGGAATGAAAGAGCAGTGGATTGAAACATTGAATATCATGGGAAAAGGGGATATTTACCAAGAGAATTTTGCTGATATCATTAATTTATGCATCAGGAGTTCAAGAGGCAGCACAAGGATAAAATCAACAGAATATGATAGGTTTGTTAAAGACAACAAAATATCAACAGAAGGGGTAACACGTGTAGAACTAGGGAATTTATTAGAAAATTTTAAAACTGATATTCTGGGGACATTAACTACTCAGCTTGATATTGTGCAGGCTAAACAAAAGCAAATGGAGGCGGAGCAAAATCTGGCAATTTTCTGCCCCTGATGCAGAAGAAAACACAGCCACAAGGAATGTCTGCTAGATACAGTTCAAACATGTGCTATCTGTACGAACGACCACCTTACTGAGAGCTGCCCCTCACTTCCTGGATTGAAGGCAGTATACAAGGAAGCAGAAGAAGAATCAAAACCAGCATACTTTGTTAACCAACGTCGCCAATGGCAACCTAGGCAATCTGGTATGTTTTCTGACCCGACTTCTTCTTTTCAGCCTCCGCAATACAATGCTCAGCAATATGGTATGTGGCAAAACCAATCTACACCCCCAGTCCCGAATTGGTCATCACAGCCGTTTCCTTCTCCAAATCCATGGATGAATCAGACAAGCCAATTCGGATGGCCAAATTTTCCCTACACCCCACCATATTGGCAGAATAACTCATACCCTCCACAATGGATTCCCCCTACTTCACAAGGTTCACCCTGGCAAACAAATTGGCCAAGATCGACATATCAGTCAACAAGAACTATTCCACTCCCTCAACCGACTCTGCCAGCCTTACAACAAAACCCCCAGTCTAATTTAAGGCCGCAACTCCCAGCCCAACCCAATCCCAATCCTAATAATAGACCAGTCCAATCCCTCCAAATTATAGAAACATCAGAAACTGGACTTGACCTAAGGGAGTGCAATGACCTTCAGTTACGATCTGGACGTATTATAGAAACAGAGGGAGACAAAACAGTTCACATTGAAAATCAGTTACCAATAGAACAACCACCACAACAAGAGGGTGTAAATAAGGAACAGACCCATCAACAAACAAATACATCCTCTCCACCTTTCCCGGAACGATTAGTCATACCACGACCAATACAACATCCAGACTTTGACATTCTGGGAGAGTTACAAAACCTGTACATAAAAATTCCATTCCTCCAGGCCATTCAAGATATTCCTATATACGCAAAAACTATAAAAGAACTATGCATAAAAAAATCAAGGAGGAATACAACCACTAACCCAAGAGTCCAAGTCGTCGGCACCTTATCTGACTTATTATCAGGGAAAGAGACACCTATCAAATACGAAGATCTCGGAAATCCAATTGTGACTGTCCAAATCTATGGCCAAACCCTAACTAACGCTTTAGTTGATCTAGGAGCTACAATCAATATTTTGACAACCTCTACTTGCCAAAATCTTGGCATCACATCAGTAGAACCCACTTCTACTTTGCTAGAATTGGCAGATCGATCTGTAGTTCGACCAGAAGGCACTCTATACGATGTCATGGTTTCTGTAGACTCCTGGGAATATCCAACTGATTTCCTGATAATTAATCCAAAAACCCGACTGGATGGACATCCGCTAATATTAGGAAGACCTTGGCTTGCTACTGTCGATGCCTATATTGGTTGCCGGCAGGGAAACATGACTATAACTAAAGGACCAGATGTTAAAAATCTAGTTCTATATCCTCCAGCACAGCCAAGCCTGCCAATGATCAAAACCAATCAGTATCCTGTGTCATACCTCACTAACAATATCAGATCCCCATTGACTGTACAGAAGGCTTTAGATTTTAAAGATCAAATAGAAGATGATGCCATCAATAACTTCATTAGCCAAACTGAATCTAGATCTCACACACAGTGTTTTATGATAGAGGCAGCATTCGATAGTGAGCTAGAGGAAGACCCTTTGAAAGACGCACATGAACAAACAATACCAGTGACTGTTGTTGCTAATAGTAAAGTAGTGGAAATTGAACCTGGTAAGGCCTTAAATATCAACGCAAACCTTACACCAGACCAAGAAGCAAAACTTGTAAATCTGTTACGAAAATATCAAGGAGCATTTTCGTGGGATTACCCTGACATGAAAGGGATCGATCCCCAATTATGCACCCACCACATCTACATAGAAAAAGATGCAAAACCTGTTCGTCAGCCGAAAAGAAGACTTAACCCCCATCTAAAAGAGGTAGTAAAAGCCGAACTTCAGAAACTTCTAGATGTTAATTTTATTTATCCCATCTCCGACAGTAAGTGGGTCTCTCCCCTGGTGGTGGTACCCAAGAAAAATGGAAAATGGAGGATTTGCGTAGATTACAGGGAGTTAAATAAGGCCACGCAGAAGGATCACTTCCCTCTCCCATTTATAGATCAAGTATTGGACACTTTGGTAGGAAAGAAATTCTTTTCTTTCCTGGACGGCTTCAGCGGATATAACCAAATCCAAATTGCCCTTGAATACCAGGATAAAACTACCTTTACTTGCCCTTGGGGAACGTTTGCCTATCGAGTTTTGCCCTTCGGCCTATGTAATGCCCCTGCTACATTCCAAAGGGCTGTCCTTAGTATCTTCGTAGATCTGATAAATGACGGACTTGAAGTGTATATGGACGATTTTACACCATACGGAGATGATTTTGACCCAGCTCTAGATACCCTGGAAAAAGTCCTACAACGTTGTATCGCTACCAGACTTTGTCTGAGTCACGAAAAGTGTTACATGATGATGACAGAAGGGCTCATTCTAGGGCACTACATCTCAGCAGCTGGCATCCAGGTAGACCCGGCTAAAATCCAGATTCTTTTGCTTATTCCTACCCCCACTACTCAAACGGAGGTACGCAGTTTCCTTGGCTTTTCTGGGTATTACAGACGATTTATAGAACATTACTCACGTATTGCTGCACCTCTATATGCTTTAACTGGCAATGTTGATTTCTTGTGGACAGAAAAATGCGACCAGGCTTTTAAGGAACTGAAGAAGCTTCTATCAACAGCCCCAGTCCTTCGAGGACCCAACTGGAATTTGCCATTTCAAATCTCATCTGATGCCTCGGACACAGCAATTGGTGCAGTCCTAGGGCAAGAAGAGGATAAGAGACCATATGCTATCTACTATATTAGCAAAAATTTATCCTCTACCGAACTCAATTATACTGTTACTGAAAAGGAATTCCTGGCTGTAATACATGCTGTTAACAAATTTAGACATTATATCACAGGCTATCCCGTTGTGTTATATACAGATCATTCTGCTATCAAATATTTGGCAAATAAACCTATTACGAAAGCCAGAATAACCAGATGGTTGATCTTATTGCAGGAGTTCGACATCACAATCAAGGATCGACCTGGCAAGGAGAACCCTGTAGCTGATTTCCTCTCACGACTACCGAAAGCAATTGAAACAGAAACCGTGGAAGATCAATTTCTTGACGAACACCTGTTTGCTGTTGCTGTTCGAACACCCTGGTATGCTGATGTCACTAATTAACTCGCAGTCGGCAAGCTACCAAAACACTTAACCCCTCAGGAACGCAAGCAGATTGTTCAGAAGAGCACTCGGTTTTCGTGCATTGGAGGCCATTTGTTCCATACAGGGGCAGACATGCAAATCAGAAGGTGTATTAGAGAAGACGAAATCTTCGACATTCTAAAAGCTTGCCATGACGGGCCATGCGGGGGACATTTCGCTGAAAAAAGAACAGCACATAAAGTATTGCAGACTAGATACTATTGGCCTACAATTTTCAAGGATGCGAAAAAATTTGCACAAGCCTGTGACAGCTGCCAGCGAGCAGGAAGACCTGGCCAAGCCAATGAAATGCCTCTGAGACCACAATTGGTCATTGAGCCATTTGAACGATGGGCTCTGGACTTTGTTGGGCCCATCAATCCATCATCAAATCAGAGGACATACATTCTGGTGGCGACAGACTATGTTACTAAATGGGTCGAAGCCGAATCATTACCTAGGGCTACAGAAGACTCTATGATACAATTCTTGTTCCATTTGTTTGTACGTTATGGACTTCCGAGGGAACTAATCACCGATGGTGGACCACAATTTGTTGGAAATAAATTAGCTGCAACACTTAACAATTATCATGTCCAACATAAGATCACTACCCCATACCATCCGCAGGCAAATGGGCAAGTAGAGAGTAGTAATAAGGTAATAGAATCAATTTTAACAAAGACCATTGCATCGCATAGGTGTGATTGGGCCACTCGACTACCCAAGGCACTGTGGGCCTACAGAACCACATGGAAAAGTACTACAGGCTATTCACCTTATCAATTAGTGTTTGGGAAGCAGCCAATTTTCCCCATAGAATTCGAAATCCGAACACTACAAACTGCACAGGAAGTCGGCCTAGATCTGAGTGAGGCACAAATCAATCGATTACAGCAGATTAATGAATTGGATGAAATCAGGCTCTCTGCATTACAAAATACAGCATTAATTCAACAACAGCGAGCTAAATGGCATGATGCACTTATCAAGAATAAAGTCTTTCATGAAGGAGACTGGGCTCTGTTATACGACTCTCGGTTTCAGGACTTCCCGGGGAAACTCCAGAATCGATGGTTAGGACCATACGAAATCCAGAAGGTACACGACAATGGGACCCTTACCCTGATCACAATTGACGGTTCTGGATATGCATTCAAAGTAAACGGCCACCGAGTTCGCCTTTATCGAAAGCCACTCACTCGGGAATCCTTCTGTCAGTAGCTGTGACAAGATACTGATATGGAAATCTTAGGAGAGGAAGCGAAATCTTCCTCACCTATAGTTTAAGAAATTCATTTTTATAACTTGTACATAAACATCTTGTATATATGTTTCCTTGATTTTTTTTACTCCAAGAGTTTTTGCTGTTCCTTTGAAGGAACAACACTTGTGTGTTTTTGTTGTTCCTTTGTGAAAAGGAACAACACTTGTGTGTTTTTGCTGTTCCTTTGCGAAAAGGAACAGCACTTGTGCTTTTTGCTGTTCCTTTGCGAAAAGGAACAACACTTGTGTTTTTTTGTTGTTCCTTTGCGAAAAGGAACAGCACTTGTGTTTTTTGCTGTTCCTTTGCGAAAAGGAACAGCACTTGTGTTTTTTGCTATTCCTTTGCAAAAAGGAACAACACTTGTGTTTTTTTGCTGTTCCTTTGCAAAAAGGAACAACACTTGTGTTTTTTTGCTGTTCCTTTGCGAAAAGGAACAGCACTTGTGTGTTTTTGTTGTTCCTTTGTGAAAAGGAACAGCACTTGTGCTTTTTGCTGTTCCTTCGCGAAAAGGAACAACACTTGTGTTTTTGCTGTTCCTTTGCGAAAAGGAACAGCACTCGTGTGTTTCTGCTGTTCCTTTGCGAAAAGGAACAACACTTGTGTGTTTCTGTTGTTCCTTTGCGAAAAGGAACAGCACTTGTGTTTTTGCTGTTCCTTTGCGAAAAGGAACAGCACTCGTGTGTTTCTGTTGTTCCTTTGCGAAAAAGGAACAGCACTTGTGTGTTTTTGCTATTCCTTTGAGAAAAGGAACAGCACTTGAGTGTGTCTGTTGTTCCTTTTCAAAAGGAACAACATTTGAGTATCTTCGTTGTTCCCTTCTTAGAAGGGGACAGCATTTGCGATTTTCCGTTGTTCCTCTCAAAGAAATGGTATCCTACGAATGAATTCTTCTTTCAGGAATGCCATCGACATGTTTTTGCCCTTATGGAGGATGCTTTGCCTCCATGTTCTCTTCAATCTTGTAGACACAACAATGAACTTATGCGGTGAACATAAAACCATGATATACCGAAATCAGCACATCATAAATCGCTATCACTATGTAGCTAGTATGTATAAGAGGACAAGAGGAGGGACGTGAACTTTTTCATCTTCCCTGTCATTGTCATTTACCGGTACCATTGTCATTGGTGATCTTTATCATGACGATTCCCCTAAAAATATTTTTTCATCATTACTTAGGAGTAAGAACGAACGATTTATATCTATCTGTTGGGATCGTAAGACTTCTTCCACCATTCCCCGCTCTTAAGGAGTGCGGAACCACCCTTATGTGAAAATAAACAAGAAAGGTGCTCTGCAAAAGAAAACAAAAACAAAATATGAAAATTGTCAGATGCAGGATAGGGGGTCTCATTCAGAGCCGGCCTACCATGATCATAAGGGTGGAAGCGAAGTGGCATTCCCATAACGGCCACCACACCAGGGATATGGTCCAAAGGTAAATTAACAAGGAAATCTTGGAACAGGAGGTCTCATCGCGAGCCGGCCTGACCACGTTTCGCGCCTACCTTGTGAATGGCATTATGGCTATCTGGTCACCAAGCCAGCATAATGGCCTGCATTTTGACAAAGCACTCTTCAGAATATACACAAAGGATCATGGTTCCGGAGGGTGAAATAAACAACTCTGCCAAGGTTATGAACACCTGTTGGCAGCAGAGCTCTGTTAATGGCATAGAAGTCGTAATAATTACACCAACAGGTATGATATTAAAATTTTTCTGTCTCTTATCCTTTGCAAAGATCATATGTCACACCCGATGTATATATCGCATGAATATTTATTACCACCAATCATGGCAACAGAACTGACAGTGACCTCTGGAGACTTCGTACGCTTGACAGACGTCCCATCCCCCAGCTCCTCATTATATCACGCAGGCTCTTATGCAAAACGCGATCTACCTTTTTGCCTCGGTTTCGGCATTTTGTTGTTTTTCTAAAACATGGCATAATTTCATATGCTGTACTTTATGATTGGACATCCGAACTGGCTGCTGCTCCTCTCTTTGACGGCTGGGGACAGCCTATCAGATCGCGGGGGGGAAGGTAATCTCATTACTCCATGATTACGTGGCTGCACACCATTCGGGCGAGACAATGTATGAAGGAATGACATGGTTTAACGGTATGATGCTTCCATTCTACGAAAATTGCCATCCACGATCTTTTTTTTTTATTTTAATTGCATGCTCGGTGATCATCCTCTTTGCGTCGCAAACACCGCAAGCAGTTTCTGTTCCATTTCTGAGAAGAATCATGGGTGGAAAGATGGTCCGAAGTGAACATCACAAGCTGACAGTTTCCGCTGCTGCTCGCGAAATTCTGGAAAACGTAGGATGGTTGAATTACTTCAGCCGCCTGCAAGAATCAAATGAAGTCGTGGCGTTGGAATTCCTACAGAATTTGCAGGAAAGTTACTCCATAGTAGGAGGAAAGCGGATAGCGGTTACAGAGGATATTATCGCAGAAGTTTCAGGATTACCAGCTGCTGGACCCATATGGATGCCGAAGAAGGAAAGATTACAAAAAGCTATGGAAATTTTCCAGGACGAAGGCCAAAGCTTGACAGTCAAAGGGAAAGGAGTTCTGCCGCCAACACTAGGGGAACCCTGGAACGAGCTAGCGAAGACAGTACAAAGTTATATCACCTGCGAAGGGAGAAAAGACGTGGTAAGACCTCGTCACCTGAAACATTTAGCTGTTTTAAAAGGAAAATGTTCTGTAAATCTCCCCGCACTTTTAAATTCGCTACTACATGACGCGGCCCGAAACCTGAGAAAGGCCCAGCACATAGATGTAGTCGTTAGCCACCATGGGCTGATTCGGTTGATAGTGAGCCACAGTCTCACTCAACAGCAAAGCACTTGGGAGGAATTGATCGCAATAGTCGAAGGAGGATCGGCTGCACCACCCCCAAAACCTGAACAGTCCTCTAGCACGCCGGAACGATTAGAAAAACGCAAGAAGTCAGCAACAGAAAGACATGTTGCTTCAAAACGGAAACAACCATCCGATACACCAGAACGACCAGAGGAACCCAGAGAACCTGCTGGCACACCCGACCTACCTGAGAGACCAAGGAAGTCAGCTCGGCTAGCCCGGATACGAGGAAGGTTGGAAAGAATTCAGGAAGCAACGGCCCAGCCAATTGAAATTGCGGACGAACCTCCAGAACCATAAGGAGGACCTTCTGAAGGAAATGTGGAGCAATCAGGGCCTGGGACTGGCCAGCCGGAAGGGGAAGCAATGGCCACCGAGCAGAACAATCAAGAAAATGAGCACTCTGAGGAAGAAAGGGGTACCGAACAAGGCAATCAAGAAGAAGAAATAGCACAGCCAGGGGGTAGCCCGTTGCAGGACCCTATAGGTGAGGAGGAATTGGCAGCAGTTCTGGTCAATATGGGGGAATATGGCTAGCCCTCCAGCACAACAAGCGTCCCTGACAGTCCCGCAGAGGAAAAACTACCCGAGGAAACACATGCAGAAAAGGCAGGAGAAGAAAACCCGCCTGGTTATGATAATGAAATTGAAGACAACAATCAGGGACAGTCTGTCCCCAGGACGCTGGAAGATATCCCAAATGAAGAAGGAGCGGGCTTAAGGGTCAAACCCTCTGCCGAGGCAAAGGAGATTAAGAAATTAAGAAAGAAACAGCAGAGGTTGTTGGGCACTATAGCCAGTCTCCGGCAGCAAATTCGAATTCTGAAAGCCGATTTGAGAATACAAAGGACCTCAAGGAAAAGGAGGAGGGCCACTACAGCAAAAACCCCAAGGACAAGAACCCGTTTTGTTGGTCGAAACCCCATCAGGAGACCTACTGCCGAGGAGCAGTCTGCTGTTACAAATGTTAATGAGGAACAGGGTGTTGTTCCAAATAACATAGAGGAACAGACTGTTGTTCCATCTGACCCTGGAGAACAAGCTGACATTCCAATTAAGGGAGAAGAGCAGCAAGATGTTCCAATGGCAGGGGGACCTCAGCAACCTTTCATTCGTGTCAAGAAGGAGAAAGAAAATAAGGAGACCCAAACAGAGGCACCACCCTCAGGGGTTATTCGGGTTCTGAACTCTAGACAGCGCAATAAAAAGTTGCAGGCAAAATTCCTGGCCTCTACGGCTCAATGGAACAAGGATCCAAAAATGAGAAAATTGCACAGGATGATGAAGCAAGCCCAACAAGAAGCTGAACAACTAAGAGAGCAAGCAATCCCCTGGGAGAAATATGAAGAATTACAACAGCAACTTCGGAATATTAGTCAATCCGAAAGGCAAGCCTTTGAGGGATGGCAGAAGGAACAAGAAAAGGTTGCTAAGGTAACTCGTCGATTAGATAGTTTTGTTAAGCAGATGGACACTGTGTGTTCCTTATATAATGACGTTTTGACTTGTAGGGCCCCTGCTAAAAATTATGCTTTATTTTTGCTTGAAAGATATTTGAGATTGAAAATAAAAGCCGTTAGGGCAGGAGCACCTATCCACATCAACACTGTTAATGATTTTATAGACTGTTGCAAGCATTATGGGGTTAAGGTTCAAAGGTTATTGTGCGAGTTTTACTTGCACAACCTTGTGCTAGACCAGGAAACTGATTTAAATCCTGGCCCTTTTGTTGGCGATATACAATTCCAAGCCTTCATCTCATTTGGGGTTAATCAGGTAAAATGGATTAGAGCTTATAACGCCTTTCAGAGACAAGAAAATAGCCTAGACTTGTGGGTACGAGCTGAACCTAGAGACCCAGTGATGCTATGGAGAGAGCATAGGAGTCTTATAAGGATCCCAGGTGTCATTGAGATAATAGGACCCATGCACGAAGACTTGATCCGAAATGGTCTGGAATATTTCCTAACTATTAAAGATCTTGCCCTCGATGCTGCAAAATTTCGATACCGGACCTCTAGTCCAAGCATCCAGCTCAGGGAACCATTCAAATATGAGAATTTTGAGCTGGATACCAGCCGATTGAACCTTTATGGGGAACGGATTCTGCAAGCAGGGCCATCCTGGTTAGGGTATCGATTTCGCAGTCCAATTATTTGGCACCCTGCACCCGGATATCAGGCCTTGTATGAGATGCCTGCAGATTAAATAGATCAGTTCTTTGATAATCTAGTTGCTCATCACGGTTGTCAGCCTCCTCACGAGATCCCTTCTCCAGCCTATTCTCTCACCGCCTTGCATGTCAACTACAATGTTTTCATGAGGCCATGAAACAGGGTAAGCAGGGGGGTGTGTGGAGCACCTGGAAGGTATGCTTTTGACTAGAAATCTAGTGGTTTTTCAATAATAATTGTAACCTTTTTTGCATGAGAAATTCGAAGAAGATAAAGGATTTTGATAAAATGTGCAAAAATAGACAAAGGAAGCTCAAGTGCTAATAATTGACGTTTTCTATGCAGGAAGACATGCGAGCAAGGAGTTCCCGCCCAAAAGCGAGAAGCAGAGGAAAAATAACTGCTGTTCCTCCAGTAGGGAACCAGATGCGGACACGATCAAGCAAAATCGGAATTGAATAGTCCAGGAAAAGAATGTGGGATACCGGCTCGGCGAATGCAAGAAAGATTGAACGATTAGCGAATCCCTCAGGATCTTCGATCCTGAGGGATCGCTGCTTTACTTATCTCTGATTATCTAGATATCCCCGTCATTTCTTTTATATAATGGCACAGCATCATTAAGCAGGAAGAGGATTGTTTTTGTAATTTTACAGTTCCAGAACAAACTTTAATCATTGAATCTCACTGAGACCTGATTTTGTTATAATTTTGTGGATGCGATTAATATAAAAGACTTGGTGTTTATTCCGTCTCTGCGTCTGGAGTAATCTAAGGCAGTGTACCATTGGCAGCTAAGGGCCCGGCTCCGAAGGACACTTGCTTTTGTATCATTATATGGTGATTTGTGTGTAGTTTGTTTATCTTTATTACTCAGCAGTCTGATGAATTCTTTATATGATACGCTATGCTCTGTTATGTTTAATGAATGAATGATATCTCTATGTAAAGACTCTGCACTGTATAAGTGGATTTACACAGGGTCGGATTGTATCTTTATTCAGCCATTCCTGTAACAGAGTACTGGCATGAATGTTACTGTCAGTGGATTTATGTTAAACAATATTTGCGAGATTCGAGAGTAGCGTCATTCTGTTTAGAAACATAGTTGTATCATTCAATACTCTCAGATTGCTATATTAATGTAGATCATGTACATACGGGTGATGGTTTTTGTTTCATAAATCATTAAGGGTTGCTGTTCCATTTGATTATTGTTGTTCCATTTGATTATTGTTGTTCCATTTTATTACTGCTGTTCCATTTTACTGCTGTTCCATTTATTGTTGTCCCATTTCTATTTTGCTGTTCCGCTGATTTATTTACCTGCCTTTGTTGCTTTGGTGTGAGAGAAGGCCTAAGGCGGTAGTGAGCCTCAGCAAGACGCTGCTTAGCTCCCTGACCTATAAGTCCATGCTCTAAATTTCCCTTCTGTTACACTAAAAAATGTCACCTTGACTACTTACAGTTAGTATGGCTCAAATCAACAGTCATGCTACCCTCTTAGGCAAGTCTCATGCCTCTGTTATCCATCTCAAACTCAAAGAAGAGAGAAAGTCTTGTAAAAACTATGTTTATCTCTGGGGTCGCAGGTTCTCTCTAGCCTTACCTGCGGGGACGCTGACCATGTTCACAAAATCTGCGTCCATGGACGCTCTGTATGTTAAGGGACAGGTGCGTCCCTCTGTAAAAGGCAAAATGCGCGAGTTTTATCTTGAAAAAGTTACTTGTGGTTACTTCTAGAACATTCTAGAGGTCGGTTTGATGAAATGGATGCGCCTCCAGTTGGTTCATGTATCTCTATTAAGGGGGAACTTATCCCATCAATAAGGGAGCTATCCCACCCATAGAGGGGGATGATCCCATTGATAGTGGACCTGATTAACTTCCTCTTGACAGCACTATAAAAAGAGGCATTGAGCCAGAAGGAAGGAGGTTGGAGCTATACATTTTCTTTGGGTAAATGCTGCAGGATTTAGGTCTTCCATTAGAGCCTTTGTGAGGAGAGATTGTCTTCACTTGATTCTACTTGGGAGAGGGTGAGCTTTGTCAAAGTAGAGGAAAACCCTTGATGGACCCTGGGAGGAACTTGCACAACACCAAGGCCAGGTTGTAAGAGTTTCTTTGTTTCGTTATTAATACAAACTGGTTTATTTTTCTCAATAGCTTGTGTTAATGAGTTATTTCATGTGTTCCTTGGTCTGCATGTTGAATATATGTTTTATTATATGAAATGCAAGTGCTTGGTAATTGTTTGATTGTTTGTGGTTGCAGGAATTGACTTGAAGGAGGAGCTCATCCGGATCGTCAAGAACGGACTTCAACAACAGCGTTTTGGAATAAGGTAAGCCTAAACACTTGTAGTTTTCATGTTGTAAAAGGTGTATTTAGAGAAAGATCACTCCATTTTGTCTTGTTTGTCATTAGAATGTCTTAGACTTCTAGGAAGGTCAGTCGTGTCCGCACCCTTGACAGATTCCGTGTGACAAATTGGCGACTCCACTGGGGAATCCATTAATGAGAGAGTCTTTTCCTTTATATGAACTTTGCTTTGAGAAAATCATTTTTATTTTCTGGTTTTTGACTGTGAGAATTAGTATTTGGGTGGCTTAGCTTTAGATTTAGTTAGATTTGGTTTTTCTTCATTTTCCCAGAAGGACGCAGTCTCTGAGTACTGCACAGTGCGTCTTCCTGTAAAACTTAAGAAAATTCCATTTTTGCTTTAAATTGCTTTTAGATTTTGTTTTTCCTTAGTGTTTTCTGCCCAGATCCTTTAGTACCCTGTCAAGAATTTTCACCTGAACTTGTTTTGTGAGCTTTGAGTGTTTTAGTGGTTTTCAACGAAGTTTAGACCTAGGGTTTGATTTTGGAAAGGCTTTGTAGTGACTTTGATAGTAGAAAGTTGTCCAGCCTTAGATCTCTCTGGTTAGTCAACCTTCTTAGAAGTCGGGCCTGTCGTAAAGTCTCCTTTTGTGAGCAACTTGCCATTTGAGTTGTTTTGGGTCAAATTTCGAATTACTTGTTTATAAAGTATTGATTTCCATTTTACAAAAAGATTAGAGTTTTGTTTTGGCTAGTTTTTGATTCTGCAATAAGCTAGTCCTTGATTTGATTGTGATCAAGTAAAACACCTTAGAAATAATCATTGTTAGTTTTGGCCTCGTTAAGATTGCTTAGAGTAAATTTGCCTTTAGTTTGCTTATGAGTGCATTTTCATAGATTTTAAGAGTTGTTAAGATTGATTTTTGGTTATATTAGATTTATTTGCTTTATTAAAAGAAAAATACAAAAACATCTTCTTAAAAGTCTTGTTTCAAGTAGCTTTTTGTTTTCAAAAGAAGAAAAGAGTTTTTTCGTGCATGTAAAGAGAAGTTATGTTTTTATGCTTGGAAAAGAAAAACGAATTGTTTCTTTGATTGTCTTCAATTAAGAAGTTGCTTTTATAAAGATTGCATTCTCTCAACTTTTTAGTTAAGCAATTCATCGAAAAAGTAAAGTAGTGGATAAATCATTCTAGGTGCATTTTGTAGTGGTTTCGAGTCGAGTCAACACACCACTAGTTTCACTTCCATCACCTTTTGACTTAAGAAACAACCTTAAAAGTAACGCTTAAATTAAAATCAATCTAGTAATCTTTATTTTTCTAGGGCTCTGAAGCACCAACATAGCTTAGGCTAGGGTCTTGGAGTAGGTGAGTACTTAACTCTCCAAGACTACAAAACCAAACAGATAGTCTATCTTGAGTAGAACAAATCCAATTGTTTCAGTTACATTCTGGGAAAGCTCCTCTTAAAGGAGAAACACGAGCTCGTGTCCGAACCAGTGAGGGGATCATTCCTCCCTCGTTGGGAACGACGCCAGGCAGTACGTATTACAAACGGTAAACCTCGGATTAACCATTGTCGAGGAGCCAGGGGTCACTTATCGGTAAACCTTGGATTGTTGTCAAGGAGCCGGTAAGGGGATTGGAGCTTGCTACTCTGCCCTTGCGTGCTGTCGGAGTTTAGACTGTTCCCCCAGGTGTAATTGTTGTGATTGGTAACCTTAGTGGCCATAATATCTAGGATTCTACCCAAGGTGACGGTGGAGGGAAGGTCCCACTGTACCTGGAGCAGACGTCGGTTATACTCACTTGGATTTTCTGGGGGGTTCGCTTCACTTCGAGACGGTTAAAGTGGAGGAACTTGGTCCAGTCTATTCATTAAGCAGGTTGCCGGGGTAACTGTTCCACCCACTATTTCTGTACTGAATCCTGCGAGGTTGGGCCTAATCACCAACTAGCGTTTTTGGTCCGGAAGACTACTGTTTGTGTGTGGTTTGACGCTCTAGATTATTTAGGCGTGTGCTTCAAATTTGATTGGTTCTTTAGAAGACTTTAGGTGGTTTGATTTGAAATTTTTACTTTGTTTTCGTGTGTTGTAGTTAAAATCTTTAATTGTGGCGGAATTACCGAGAAGGTCCCGTCGAATTGCGGGCCAGTCTCCTGAATTGTTTCTGTGGCCGAATTGTTGAGAAGATCCGTAGAACTTAGGGTCCTCCTCTGAGACGACCCAGGTATTTAGAAGGGTTAAAGGTCCTTGTAACTCCTCCTAGTGGCAGTAGAGTAGGATCACCTGAAGAAGGAGAATCTTCCTTGGTAGTCCATCCAGATTACCAAAGTTTAGAAACAGGTTACAATCCCGAAGCTGTTACAGTTTCCGAGCTTGCTGGTAGTTTTTCATCTGCCAGTGAAACAGGCGAAGAACCTGAAATTTCAGAACCTGTTACTCCAACTCCTAGTGTTCCTGATTCACCAAGAATAGAAAGAATTATCACCGAAAATCTTCCTGTTGGATTAATTGCTATAGAAGAACTTGTTCCAGAGGAAGAAATAGGCGTTTCTGATTCTGAAGATCTAATTACCCTTGATCTAAGGGAGCGTGAATCCATCTTTTACAGTCCTCCTAGAAGTGAATCTTGGTACCTTGCATTAACCAATTTTTTAGACAACTCAGTAGGTTTTTCTACACCTCGTACTCCGGTTCCACCTAGAGGAATTCATTCTCCTGTAAATATGTCTGGTCAGTCATCTGTGTTTTCACAAAGTCCTGAATCATTTTTACATGGCGGTCCTTCTGTTCCTACTGGGTATCAATCACTTTCTGGTACCTTTGCGGGAGCATCTCCTCAACCATTGATCATGGGTTATTAGTTGGAAACAGTGGTAATGTACCATTGAGTATAGGTGAAGTTTATATGATGTCAGGTTCAACTCCCATTAACCAACCTCAAGGTGGCCAATTACCGCCTGGGGGGCAACCTTCGTTAATGCCTGGGGGGCAACCTCAAGGTACTTCATTCGTGACTGGGGGGCAACCTCAAGGGTATCAACCCCAAGGGTATCAACCCCAGCCTCAATATGTACCCCAAAGTCAACCTCAGTATCAGTATCAACCTCAAGGATGGCAACCTCAAGGATGGCAACCCCAAGGGTATCAACCCCAAGGGTATCAACCTCAAGGATACCAACCTCAAGGTCAAGGTCAACCCCAGTATTCGTATTTACCTCAAGGTTATCAACCTACGGGTCAATACCCTGGTCAAGGTTATCAACCACCTCAAGGGCAATCATATGGGACTGCACCTTACAGTTATCAACCCTATCCTCAATACGGCTATGGATCTCAGTATCCTCAACCTGTTACGAGTCAATACCCTGGAATGTTAACATGGGATCCGTCACAGGGTCAACAGATGTCGCAACCAAGTATACAGTCGGTACCTCAAGCAGGACAACCTGCAGTTCCTGGTCCACCCCAGCAACCGCAACCTGTCCAGTCAAGTGTTCAGACCCCTGTAACTTCTGTAGTTACTCAGCCGCCAATTGCACCTGGTACTCCACCTCACACGGCTGCAGCAACTACCGCTTCATCTACCATGCTTACTTCTGGAGTATCGGCAGCTCCGGTTTCTACTGTCCCTGTAACCACTCCTCAGACATCTGTACCGTTGTCTGGACCCACGGTTCAAACCACAGTCCAGATGCCTGCAGGCCAACCTGGTACAAGTACGGTTGTTACTACTCAACCTCAATTTGTTCAACCTCCGTACCAGGGACAGTATCAACCTGGGCAAGCTGCCCAACAACCGGTTTACCAGTATCAACCGTATCCTGGGTACACTTATCAACCACCTCAGCAACCCCAGTACGGTCCGGTTAATCCTGGTTTTCCAGGAGGATATAATATCCCAAATGCGACTCCTGTTCCTAGTTATCCTGGATATCCTCCTCCTGGGGCTGGTATTGTGACTCAGAGTTTTAGAGATCCTAACCGGCAGTTACCGTTTATTGCGACTTTAGATTTACCCGACTTGACGCGCCTAACGAACGATCCAATTCAATATCTTCCGTTCTGGCCGCCAATGCCAAATAAGTTGCCCAGCGATATACCCAAGTTCGAAGGTAAGTCTGGAGAGGATCCGTCTAATCACGTGATGACTTACCACCTCTGGTGTGCATCAAATTCCATCTCAGATGATTCCATCCGCTTACGTCTTTTCCAGCGTACACTCATTGGTCTCGCAGCCAAGTGGTACATTGAGTTACCACGGGCCTCTTTTTACAACTTTAGCCAGTTAGCTACCTCGTTCTTAACTCATTTTCAGTTACCAGTCAGATACGATAATGGTACAGAATTATTAACTTCGCTAAAACAATCGACATCCACGTACATTTCTGATCACATCCATGAGTGGAGACGTCGAAGAAGATTAGTGAAAGTTTTTATCCCGGACCAAATCTTAGCTGAATGGTTTGTCAAATCATTATTACCAAGAATTACTGAAGATGTAGCTAAGGCCGGAGTAGTTACTGAGGAGCAAGTCATTGCTCAGGCACAATACCTTGACTTAGTTTACACTCAGTCGGGTACGTTACACGAGAAAATTCCGGATCTTCCAAAGTCAAACCAAATCGCTGCTGCTCCTTCGGGATCTCATGCCGCTGATGGTATGATCGGTATCGTGACTACGAAGAGTAAGAAGAAGTCTTCCAAGGCCTCCAATACTCCAATTATCACTTTGCCTGATTCTCCGACAGGAGAGTCTTCTCCTCCTGAACTTACCGCCGACATTCACGCTGTAGAGTCATCTACGGCCAAATCAAAAAACGGTGGAAAGAAGAAAGGAAAGAAGAAGGCTAAAGCAGACAAGGCTCCAAAGGAGAAAACGGAAAAGTCGGAAACCAATGACGAAAAGCGCAAACCTCGATATCCTTGTCTTATTTGTGAAGAAGATCATTTTACGAGAGACTGCCCTCATCGGGCCGAGGTAGTGAAAATAGTCAAAGGTTCTCCCACTCCTGCTGTGTTAAAAAATCCATTTCCAGAGCAGGAGAATAAGATGATAGGTTCTTCTTCGAATGCCAGTGAAGAACCCATTTTGATGATGTCTCATGTCAGGATTGCGACTCGATCGCAAGATTATGGTAGTAAGGCTCCTGTTGATGGTAAGGAAGCAGAATCTTCTCACTCTAACCCATCAACCTCAGCTCCTGGTTCCGATCCACTACAGATCGAAAAACCTAACCCAGACTTAGTGATTAAGCCGCCCGCCAAGGGTGTACTTCGAAGGTCTGCTTTCAATCCACATGCGAGAGCAGCCCAGAATTACAACATTGTTGAAGACTTAGCTGTTTCACCTTCAGCAATGTCGGCACTCGAAGTGCTGCAATCATGTCCAGCGCAACGAAAATTGCTTTTGTCGGCTATTGGAGCTGTCGATGTTCAGGACCCGAACCTAATGATCTTTGATCTAGAAAGTAGTACACCGCGTCTCCCCCATCAAATGGCTTTCCAAATTCCAGTGATAGTCAAAAACAGGCCTATTCATCGGACTGTGATTGATGAGGGAGCTTCTACGTGTATTATGTCGATTCAATGTTGGAGATCGCTTGTTCTCCTTCGTTGAACCAATCCCCCACCATCCTTAAGGCCTTTGATGGCCGTGGGTTCCGTCCGTTTGGTATTCTACAAGAATTGCCTATAGGGGTCGAAGGTAAAACCGTTAGTCTGGATGTGGAAGTGGTTGATGCCCCTCTAGACTACAACCTTCTTTTGGGTCGAAGTTGGTCATATGCTATGACAGCGGTCGTTTCATCGGTCTTCAGAGTCATTAAGTTTCCACATAACGGTAAGATCGTGACTATTGATCAGCTGACATACTTTTCATCCGACCCAACCTCTTCAGAAACTATCCAGCATGTTGGTAAAACGACAATCCCTTATAGGGACATTGGTGTAGGTTTAGTTAAGGATTCCGGTTTACTGGGAACTTTTCCTCTCCCTCCACTCAATGCAGACCCTTCGTTCGCAACAATTCATATGATCACGTCAGAAAACATTATTTATGATGATCCTTGGTATGTCCCTCTGACTCTGAGCTAGACTCACTCGGTGATGTTATGCCGTTGAGTCCGTATGAGATTGCTTATGAAGCTCTTATGTCTTTTACCGACTTTCATTCAAACCGACCAAATGAATGTGGTCAGTGAAGAGTCACTTTTCACCTCACCCTTAGAACGGATAACGTTTCCCGAAGAAGTGTCATCTGACGAACAACTTCGCGAAATCCTAAGTGTAGATGATCTACCATGGGAAGATCTCCATCACAGATCTTCGTTTTTACCTAAGGATGATGCATTTGAAAATGATTTTTCATCTATCTTTACCGCTGAATATGTCAAAGACGCTCAGGATCCAACGAAACATTCTGATTCAGAGCTGAATTTAGGGAATATTTCTCGTACTATTCCCATTGATATTTCAGTGAAGCCCGGAATCGAGGAGAACATTCATATAGGTGCCGCATGTACTGAAGAAGAAATCCAAACTTACAAGGCCCTATTCCAAGAATTCCGCGACGTGTTTGCCTGGTCTTACGAGGAAATGCCGGGAATTGATCCTGCCATTGTTGTTCATGAAATCAAAACCTACCCGGATGCTAAACCCATTCGGCAACGGTTGCGTCAGATTCACCCTCGAAAAGCGGCTGCGATTAAAGCAGAAGTCGAAAAGCTGTTGAAAGCAGGTTTCATTTATCCGATCCCGTTAACGGATTGGGTATCGAATATTGTTCCCGTCAATAAAAAACAAGGAACAATAAGAATCTGTATCGACTATAGGGATATCAATCGAGCTTGTCCAAAAGACAACTATCCTACGCCTTATATCGATCAAATTATTGATGATTGTGCCGGAAGTGAGATGTTTTCCTTCATGGATGGTTTCTCAGGCTATAATCAAATCAATATTCTACCTGCCGATCAACCAAAAACGGCATTCATTTGTCCATGGGGGACATTTGCTTATTGCAAATTACCTTTTGGACTTAAGAATGCCGGGGCCACTTTTCAACGGGCAATGTCTTATGCATTTCATGACATCAAGCACATTGTGCAACCCTATCTCGATGATTTGCCTGCTCATTCTTTACAACGAGCTGATCACCTTGTCCACCTACGAGCAATCTTTATGAGGTGTAGGCATTATCGAATTCGGTTGAATCCCCACAAGTGTGTTTTCTGTATAGAAACAGGTCGATTGCTGGGATTTGTTGTTTCAAAAGCCGGCATTCGCGTCGATCCCTCGAAAGTCGAGGCTATCATCAAATTGCCTCCTCCTTCGAGTTTGCGCCAACTCCAAAGTTTGCAAGGGAAAGCGAACTTTTTACGCCGATTCATCCCAAACTACGCCGAGGTCACTAAAGGTTTTACACGGTTGTTGAAACAGAACGCACAATTCTTTTGGGACGAGATTGCCCAACAATCTTTTGATGCACTGAAACACGCGTTGACCCATGCACCGTTATTGCATCCTCCCAACTACAACCAGGACTACTTCTTATACCTCGCAGCTTCGCATTCCACCATTGGAATGGTGTTAGTTCAAGAAGATGAATTCAAAGCAGAGCATGTGATATATTATCTTAGTAGAACCTTAAATCCCACTGAGTTAAAATATTCGCATGTGGAGAAATTGGCCCTGGCAGCCGTTCAAGCTGTCCAGCGTTTTCGTCACTACATTCTTCTCCGCAAAACTACAGTTATTTCGGATTGCAACCCTATGATTTATATTTTGACAAAACAACTGCTAGGGGGCAAGTACTCTAAATGGATTGTTATCCTGCAAGAGTTCGACTTGGAGTTCGAGAAGTCCAAGTCTAAGAAATCTTTAGTTTTTGCGGAATTGATGTGTGATTTCCCGAGTGCTGACACAGAGACTGTGGCAGAGGAGTCCATTGTGGACGAATCTTTGTTTCTTATTAGCACTTTAGATCCGTGGTATGGGGATATAATCATCTATCTCCAAACCCAAACCTTTCGGCCTGAAGCTTCCAAGGAAGACCGTCGAAAAATTCGGTTTCGATCCCAGCAATACAGAATTATTGGAGATACACTTTATCGCCGGGGGCAGACTTAGTTTTTCGACGTTGTTTAACTCACGAAGAGGCTGAGAGAGTTTTGAATGATTGTCACTCTGGAGCATGTGGCGGTCATATGTCTGGGTATGCCACAGCTCAGAAGGTGTTGCGCGCTGGCTATTTCTGGCCGTCTATGTTTAAAGATTGTATCCTTGCTGTCAGAACATGCCACAACTGTCAAGTGTTTGATCGAAAGATGCGCGCTCCACCTGCTCCTCTCCACCCTATAATTGCCGCTGGTCCATTCGCCAAATGGGGCATTGACTTTATTACTTGTAACCCTCACTCGGCCGGGGGGCATGCGTATATCATCCTCGCGGTTGATTATTTTACAAAATGGGCCGAGGCGATGCCTACATTCGACGCAAGCGGCAAGACAGCTGCAGTTTTCGTATTCAATCATATCATAACTAGGTTTGGTGTCCCACAAGCAATCATTACTGACCATGGGAGCCATTTTCGAAACGTCATGATGACTGAGCTTACAAGCCAGCTTGGTTTGCGCCACGATAGCTCTACTCCTTATTATCCGCAAGCCAACGGTTTGGTTGAGTCAATCAACAAAGTTCTAGTCATCATGATTCGACGGATCATTGGTATCCATCGAACGAATTGGCATAACATGTTATTTTCGGCGCTATGGGCATATCGAACTTCAGTGAAAAATTCAACAGGTTTCACCCCTTTCCAGCTAGTTTATGGCTTAGAAGCTGTGTTACCTATTGAATGCGAAATCCCATCACTTCAAATGGCTGTCGAATTACTTCCAGCTACTTCCGAAGAGGAGAAACGGTTATTATACTTGGCTAAATTAGATGAGACTCGACGTGACGCTACTTTAGCTATCGAGACTCACGCGAAACGAATGAAAGCTCAGTACGATAAAAATGTAACCCCTCGAAGTTTTTCGGAAGGAGACCTAGTACTATTATATGATCAAGCTAACGATAAGCTAGGTGCCGGAAAATTCGTTCCCATGTGGCATGGGCCCTACATTGTAAAGCGAAAGCTAGCAAAAGGGGCTTATGAGTTAGTTGATTTTGATGGGGACTCTTTGGGTAAACCCAGAAATGGACTTTACCTAAAGAGGTATTATGCTTAAAATGATGGGTATGGAGAAATTTTTAGATAGGTTAGATTTTCTTTCTAGCTAGCAAGTGTGTTAGTTTAGTCAGTGTGCTTAGCTTAGCAAGTGTGGTTTTTCGTCATTATTCTGGCTTATCTTGGTTTTACTCTTGATATTGTAGATGTCGACGCCTCTCCAAACATACATTGGATTTGCTGATGGTGCTTGTCGTAATACACGGAATATCTCTTCCGCAGCTTGGGTTATCTATTCGCCCTCTGACGAGTTAGTTTCTATGCATGGGGTAAGCCTCGGTCAAACAACGAATAACATTGCAGAATACAGTGCAGTGGTTGAATTATTATCCGAATCTATTTCATTTGGAATTCGACGTTTGATAGTGAGGTTAGATTCTGAACTTGTTGTATTACAGCTTAATAGAGTTTATGCCATTAGAAATCCTGTGTTATTAAGGTTGTTTTTGAGAGTGCGTCTCTTGGAACGTGAATTTGATTACATTGAATATCAACATATTCCAAGGTCTTTGAATACATTAGCAGATGCAATTGCTTCTCGAATGTTGGACAGACATTTACAATAATCATGCAAGTAAATTTAAAAACATTTCATCACATATGTTAAACAAGATAAGCCGGTAATAGTGATATATATAGATAGAAGTGTGTCAAAAAATATATACATCGTCTTCGATCATAGGTTTAAAACACCTTATGATCGGCAAAATGATAGTACAAAAAGTCAAAAATGTCACATGTGACTACAAAAGTGACTAGTCAATCACTGGTGGTGCTCTCTGTACGACACCACTGCGCGCGCTACCTTACGCAAAAATCTCCTAAACGGTCCAGGGACCGCGACTACGAAGCGCTGAAGCCTGATAGGAATGTCGTCCATAGTAGTCTCAGGTATATCTGCCGTGAGACGCTCTAGATCATGCTCCAACTCAGCTAGTACTTCTGCTGTCGCATCCTGTGGGGCCGGTACCGGTGCAGCTGGATGTAGTCTATCATAAGGCCGGAGGTTGGCTGGACGCTGTGGACCAACATCTGCATTTTGAAAGATTTACTATTAGTTTTGAGACGATATATATAAAAAATACAAAAAATACATAACTAGAAAACTTGTGAAAATAAAAGTACCTCTGTCGTCCCATTGTTCTCCCTGTGGAAGAACCATGTCCGGATCACCTCTGAAATCCATTCCGGCATACGGAAAGTCCTGTATCACAAAAAGCTGGCCCTCTAACCAGTCAAAATAACTATCTGAGAATCGAACTACTGTCGCGCCCTCGTCAGGATGCCGGGCCATCACCGCAACCCATCGTATCAGCTTTGGCTGCTGGGGACCCAAGATATCAACAGTGAGTTGCTGAGGGATCAGCATTGGAATTCTCTCCAAGGCAAAGCTCACGACTATAGGCCCATATCCAAAAGTCTTTAGTCGTCCGTTCTTTGCCTTGGTCAGTTGGCTCTTCATATGAGCCGACACAGCTTCACACCAGTTGAAATGGTGCCTTGGTAACAGTCAATTGCCATCCGCATTTGGGATCCGGAAGCAATGTGTAAAGCGGCCGCGCCGCAAATTCTGGTAACCGTGAACGCTATGACTTTGAGTTCCGGTAGAGTGATGTGTTTTATCTCTATGCCTTTTGAATGGTGAGCCCCAGGTGTGCACCAATTCTCGCGGAGACTATCAAGGGATTGGCCACCCGGCCTAGTCCCCGCAAGACTGAGTTGCTCACCTCTGTTTGGCAAGCCAGTGAGAAAGTATACATCCGAGGGCTCTATCTCGAGCTGGTGCCCTCCTATGTAAAAGCATTGTTCTTGTACGTTCCATCGCTCAACCAGCCATTCCAAGAATCTTACCTGGCCCCTCATGCCCGGTATGGTCCAATATTTGTATAATCCGCATGCTCTTAGGGCATCCAGGGAAGGTTGATGATTTATTGCAGCTTCATCTTCCTCTACATGCTCTCTTTCTCTCCAGTCTAACATGATTAATGCCCTGCATATCAAAAATAGCAATTAGAAATTAATTTGGGAATTTTTGGTGGTTTTTTGAGAGAGTTGGGGTTTTGAAATGCGCGTTTCTCGGAGGACGCACCCCGGCTTTGTAGCACAGGGCGCCCGGACGCAGCTGGCCTGAAGGCGGGCTGCGTCTTCCGACCGTTTTCCCGTATGAGAAAAAGTCGGGGGACGCAGGTCACCCGAAGGGCACCTGCGTCCGCCGAGAGGCGCATTCCAAAACCAAAACCCCCCAAAAAAATGAAACTAAAACCTAAAAATTGATTCTAAACGGATAGAAATGCAGAGTAGGATGTGTAAAATACCTGGATGAGACGGCGTTCGATTCCAACGGTCAGATTTTCCGCAGCGACCACGGGAAGTTTCTTGTCAAAAGCTCCTTTTTCAACCTCAACAGTGAAACGGTAAAAATGACATGGTAAAAGGTCTTTTTATAGGTTTTTTGGATGAATTAGTTCATTTTTTACCATGAAAAGATGTTTTTGAATGTATTTTTGCCTATTTTAAACAGGTATGAGTAATGTGTCGCTTTTGTGCAGGACAAAGGGATTTCGAGGGAAATTGTAATTTTTCACAAACAAAATTTCAGAGTCATCTTTTAAGCCCTTTTCTGACTCCTAAAACATGAAAAGATCGCCGAGTGTTTCTTTTTCACTCGTTAAAACGGAATTAAAAGACGGTCCCCTTTTAGCTCTTTTCTGACCGCAAAATCAGGAAAAGATTGCCGGGTTTTTGTCGTTTCGAACTCGATAAGGAAATAAAACGACGTGTCCTTGATCGCTTTTTACTTTTCAGGTTAACGACACTATTATGAAAGTACTCCTTGGTCGCAAGATCAAGCGGTTCCCCCAGGTATTATTTTATACTTTTTCGGGCTTGAGGGACACAAATATACGAAAAAGTTCAACGTGGAGTCTCCTTTAGTTTTTTCAGACTCTCTAAAATTGAAAAACGCCGAGTTTCTCCTATACTGGGCTCGTTAAACTTTTACAGTAGAGGACCTGTTCAATTACAAACAGGAACGAACCACTCCTTCCTAGGGTTCGAATTTAAACTAGGTTGGACTCGTCCGAAGGATGAGCTTATAATCAAGCATATGTTATCCTCCTCAAGCTTGTTAAAAATAAAGAGGTACTTGCCAGAAATGGTGGGGAAAAAAGAGAAGAATGAACCTATTTGTCACCTTTTGTCTCAGAAGAAACTTTATTACCGCTCTTGAACACGACACTTTTCATTCACCTGGGTTGGGAAATCTTTTACCTCACAGTTGACCAAATCACTTTGAAAGTCTTTAACCGGTTCAGGGGTTAACTTTGAGTTATACGTCACCAAGCCATCTGTTGTGTCGTTATGTGTTCAAGAGGTCTGCAAGAAAAACTTTCATCTGCAAAATACTTGTCATCCATTTGACCATCCCTGAGTCAGTCCTTACAGCAACATTTCTTCAACTTGAACAATGATTTCGTGTTGCGGGCTTGCCTGCAACGGGTCGCTTTCTATCGACATCGACACATTATCTAGAAAGATGACTTAGGAATCGACAGTACCTTGAAGTCTGCATGCATCAATGGCAGGTTTCTCGCCTTTGACGTCAGTTTACATCATTGACTTTCGATCAAAGGATTCCGTGAAGTGTTCGACATCAAAACATCTATTCACATTTCACGGGTTGTGCTTGGTACTTTGAGAACCATTGACATTACTGGTGGTTTCTCTCACGCTTGTTAACAGTTTACATCATTGACTGGTAATCAAGTGGTTTCTACCATGTTCGACATCGAATCATTTAATCACATGGCTAGAATCGTACCAATTCGGGAAGTAGAAGTGAAGACCCTGGATCTAGTTTCTACCATCCAGGCTGCGAGGAGTTTTGTATTCATTATCTATGTAGACTAATCATAAACAGATGGCTGCGTCCATACTGTGTCTACAAAAGTCTATAAAAATGATGTACTGCAAGATCATTCCTGTATCAGAATAGTTAGTCCATTAGTTAAAGTTTTGAATCTGAGTATGGGAATGCCTACCTCAGTGATGATATAATCTTATCCATGTATTTTGTGTTGAAAATTGCAGGTTCCAACCAGGCCATCCACAAGACAATCCTTGAAATGATAAAGCGCTTCACCCTTCCTAGAATTACAAAACCCTACTCTATTCCAGGCTTCGCACTTTAGGGGGCAATCTGTTACACTAAAAAATGTCACCTTGACTACTTACAGTTAGTATGGCTCAAATCAACAGTCATGCTACCCTCTTAGGCAAGTCTCATGCCTCTGTTATCCATCTCAAACTCAAAGAAGAGAGAAAGTCTTGTAAAAACTATGTTTATCTCTGGGGTCGCAGGTTCTCTCTAGCCTTACCTGCGGGGACGCTGACCATGTTCACAAAATCTGCGTCCATGGACGCTCTGTATGTTAAGGGACAGGTGCGTCCCTCTGTAAAAGGCAAAATGCGCGAGTTTTATCTTGAAAAAGTTACTTGTGGTTACTTCTAGAACATTCTAGAGGTCGGTTTGATGAAATGGATGCGCCTCCAGTTGGTTCATGTATCTCTATTAAGGGGGAACTTATCCCATCAATAAGGGAGCTATCCCACCCAAAGAGGGGGATGATCCCATTGATAGTGGACCTGAATAACCTCTTTACAGCACTATAAATAAAGGCATTGAGCCAGAAGGAGAAGGAGGTTGGAGCTATACATTTTCTTTGGGTAAATGCTGCAGGATTTAGGTCTTCCATTAGAGCCTTTGTGAGGAGAGATTGTCTTCACTTGATTCTACTTGGGAGAGGGTGAGCTTTGTCAAAGTAGAGGAAAACCCTTGATGGACCCTGGGAGGAACTTGCACAACACCAAGGCCAGGTTGTAAGAGTTTCTTTGTTTCGTTATTAATACAAACTGGTTTATTTTTCTCAATAGCTTGTGTTAATGAGTTATTTCATGTGTTCCTTGGTCTGCATGTTGAATATATGTTTTATTATATGAAATGCAAGTGCTTGGTAATTGTTTGATTGTTTGTGGTTGCAGGAATTGACTTGAAGGAGGAGCTCATCCGGATCGTCAAGAACGGACTTCAACAACAGCGTTTTGGAATAAGGTAAGCCTAAACACTTGTAGTTTTCATGTTGTAAAAGGTGTATTTAGAGAAAGATCACTCCATTTTGTCTTGTTTGTCATTAGAATGTCTTAGACTTCTAGGAAGGTCAGTCGTGTCCGCACCCTTGACAGATTCCGTGTGACACCTTCTTTAATCAGTTTCTAAAGGGATTGGATATTGTTTCCGTACCCTTGACTGATCAACTGTTTTGTGTGACTCCATCTTTTAGATTAGTTTAATTACAGCTTAGCATCTGTTTTCCTTTGATCTTCTCAACCCTGTACTACTAAGCATTACTCGGACAAATAGCCTCGGATTGAGCTACTTCTTGCAATAACAAAACGTTCCCGGATTGACTTATTAATGTGGAATAATTAGCGGTGTGAGAGACCCTAGTTACATCTCTACAACTATTCATGGCAAGAGGTCTAATTTAAGGTAGAAAGGAGTGGGAGGGGGGCCATTAAGACAGGAATTAAGAGCTAGATTCAGGATGATTTGCCACCATGAAGGTATTAATGACTCAGAAGTGGAGGGAATGGGAAAATTCAAATTCAAATGCTACTATAAAATCCCTTGGGGTAGCCTTGAGGAAACACTTGGTTGTTTGAGATTTGAGCCAGTACAAAGCATTGAGCACCAAGCTACCTTGCCACCCATGAGTACGCAACTGAACGAATCTAGTATAGAAATAATGATGGCTACAAGAACCAGAGTGTGATTCGCGGAAGTAACCCCAGAGCCCCATGTGACCTAGGAGGAGCCTAGAGAGGCAGCAGTTGCACCAGAGGTTCCCAAGTCCCCACGCACGCTGCGACCGCAGAAAAACAAGCAGCCAATGGGGCCAGTGTGGGTATCACCATGGAACCCACGAGTTAGTAAATTGTTAATGACAAAGAAGGGCAAAGATGTCACCATTGAAACAAAGGAAGAGGAGGAAGATTTGCAAGCCCTGATCACCCAAATTGAGGCACAGGACGATGAGATTGAGAATTTTCCCAAGTACCTTCAGCGATAAAGTTACCCCCCTACATACCCCCATGGAAAGGGACAACCAAGATACCGAAGGATCTGGAGACCACGAAGAGTGCACTCCAGACCCCCCTTCTTCCTGATGAAATAAGGTTTGACAGTCTGCCGCTGGGATGGGTACCTCATATAAAGTTCGAAGGTTGGGACCTCGTGGACAACGAGAAGTTCCCACAGCTGGCTGCGGAGCAATTATTGCAGTAGAAATGGTTACGCGATGTGGAGAATGCTAGGTTACTACATCTGCGGTTGATACCCCACTACCACCGCGCACCCATCACAATTTTTGTCATCCGACAACTACTGTGTCTAGTACATGATGGGTATCTCTGGTTGGAGGAGGCGATTCTAATCACGGCCAATTTAATCCACCAGATTTCTTAGTTGCCCATCAAAGGAAACAATCCCGCAACCATAGCAAGAAAGAGCAGTGACTTGGCCCTTGCAGAAGCTATGAAGGCCAAATATAAGCTAGAGAAGACAAAGTGAGGGTATGTAATAGCAAGCATCAAGGACAAAGGGGTGTGCATCGCCACCCAGCTACTGGTCAGCAAGCTCATGTGGAAATGCCACACAGATGAGGTGCCAACATCTGTAATTGTATTGGCGGAGTAGTGTGCAGAGGGGGTCCAATTTAATTGGGCGCAATTTCTCTGCGATGAATTTTTGACAAATTATAGGGAGGCCTAGGAGAAGAGTAAGACCTTCCACTACACGTGGTTTCTCTTATCCATCCTGTTGGTTGCAGGTGAGCTGTTGGGGGATAGCTAGTTTCCCACCATTGAGAAGAACCTACCTGAAGCCGCAAGGTACACTTCACTCTGGGTGACGAAAGACGCGGCGAGGGTTCACGAGACTAAGGTGTTTTGGGTATTCATGGAGGCAAGCATCCGAACATGGATTAACCGCAGGTCATGATTGTCCCCAACAGTATATAAAAATTTGCAAAGCGCGGCAGAATTCTACGTTCATAAGGATTCTGGGTTCATAAGGATCCAGCCCGAGCATGGGTAAAGCTGCTAATTGTTACGACAAATGATGCAATCTTCAACGTGATCGCATCATGGTCTCCGCAGTGGTGCGCCCTTGACTTGGCAAAACTAGAAAAGATAGTAGCATAGCAGCGGGAGAGGGAGACCAAGCTGCGCATCGTGAAGCTGGCAAAGAGAAAATGCTAGGAATAGGAAGCAGCCACGTAGCGGAAGGAAATTGAGGCAGCAGCGACAGTGAAGACGATAGAAACCACCACTGCGCCTAACGAAGAGACTAAGGAAGGTCAAGAAATTTCCATGGAGTAGGACATACAGGGGATGGTTGAGACACAAGAACACCCAGACCTTACAACAAAATCAGCCCAACTCAAGAGGTCGCACATCCAGGAGAAGCCAACCGCACGCAAAAAGACAAAGATGAGAGAGACTGTGGAGGGAGACCTTTTTGACAGTAGCGATCCAGTTCGCGATGTCACTAAGGATGCTCTGGAGGTGTTGATGACTAAGTAGACAACTGTGTTGGGAGTGCTCAGAGTGTAGTTGCAGGCATTACAGGTGCGACCCCCAGGGATGATGACATCGCACCTTGCAGAAGGTGCAGCGGAAGCTGAGCAGATGTTTTGTGACCACACAACAAACACTTAGGTGTTACCAGAAGGTACCATCTTAACAGAAGCCAAAGATGGCATGAGGGGCTAGGGGTTGAATTTAGCCACCCTTCCTAGAGAAATTTTATACCAGCTACAAGATGGGGTAACTGCTGAGCTTCGCACCAGGGAGGGCCACGCTCTCCAAGTCTTGAGCAAGCAGAAGGTAAATTTAGACTAGCTCAGCCTACAGTGTGACAACTTGGTAACCCAAAACCAGGGATTAGAACAGAAAGTTGAGGAGGCCTGTAGTAGCATTCCGAAGTTGGCCATGCCGGAGGCACTCCCCACCATGGAAAAGATTCACCAACTGGCAGCTGGAGCCTGCAAGACCTAGGAGGAGGCCACAAAGGTTCAGTTGGATCTGAACTTGCAGATCATGGAGCTGCGACTAATGGCGTAACCCTCTACTCCCCCCGAAGTCATAGAGTAGCACCAATGCACCATTCAATCAGGGTTGACAGAGATAGAGCACGCTGTACAGGACTACACAGGATTATTGGACTAGTCCCTCTTCACGTTCACTTCACTATAGGAGGACCCAATGCTATAGTAGTTAGAGACAGAAGCATAGGAATTGTAGCAGGCCTATGATAATGTCCAGGGGATTGTGTAGACAGTCGCCCTTACTCAACGCTTGCCCAATATGAGGGAGGCCTGGGATCTGAAAGAACAAGTGGACATCACATGCCAGAAAGAAGCAGGGCTTAAAGCATGCATCCAACCTTGGCTTGACGAAGCATTCACAGTCACTACCATGATCGAGGGGAAGCTAGCCCATATGCAAGACACATATGCGCAAAGTCAAGAGGGTGCCTCTAACAATGATGCATTAGAGAGTCGCACACAATTGATACAGCAGACAGTGGAGGAATGTGTGGCAGACATTTGCGAAGTGCAGAAGTTGCTAGATGGACTCCGAGAAAAGATCGGCACACTAGCTGAGTGACTTGGGACAAGTCACGTTGATTGTGTTGGGGGCCTATTGAGCAGTGGATCCCCCTATAGCGTATTTTTGGGGCTTAAAGCCGAGTTTTGGTCAATATAATATGAAGGCCCCGAAAATGCAGGCGCGGAGCGTGAGAGTCTAGGGTTGCCTATCCTAAAATATTGTAATTTAATATAGAATGTATCGGCCTACCGATGGTCCGCGGACCATAGGAATGTATAAATAGAGCGAGGATCTAAGGGTAGAGGTTAGTTTTTAGAGCTGATCTAAAGTGATATGGGTTTTTGAATATTCGCTCTGCAGCTGTGTGCGTAGAGGCCTGGAAGAGTTGTAGCTATGTGTGCGGACCCCTACAGCTGAGTGCACAGGGTGGAGTTGGGATTGTAATAGAACAGAAGTTTAATAAAAGCTAATTTGATTCTGAAATATTGTGCATCTATTCATAGATCTGTATGTTTATGATTCTGTTATATGTTTATGCATCTCCTTACAGTTTATGATTGTACGCACTTGTTATGAATGTTGAATGATTGATAAGAATATTGGGCCCACAAAATTAAGTCAAATCTATAATAATAACACAGTAAGGATAAAGGATCTATACATCGCCTCTTCACGCTCTTCACAGAGCTACGCGAAGGACAGACAGTTGCGCGAAGCAGCGCAAGTGCACAGGATCGGTTCGTGAACCTCCCAGACTTCATCAAGACATCCCTAGGGTGCAGAAACCTGGTTCCAGCACCCTCCCATACTACCTCAGGTGAGACCTCAGTCTGCTCTCCACAGACTGTTGTTGAAAGGGCCTGTAGTTTCAGGATTTGTTTGGCTAAAACACTTCTGAACCTGGCTCAGGCCCCAACAAGCTAACAATGATTCATCTTGAATTGGTCAAACTAACGAAAGTTTTTATGCACCTACTAAAGAAAGGAGTATTATACTTGTGGGACGATCAAGCCCAACGATCATTTGATTCCTTGAAACAAGCACTCATATCTACCCCACTACTTATTTGTCTCAACTATTCATGTGACTTTCTCTTATACCTTCCAACCTCGTCATCCTCCATTGGTATGGTGTTGGTATAAACCCTAGATGATCTCAGTGAGCATGTGATCTATTATCTCTCGAAAGGCTTGGATGGACCCGAACTCCAATATTCACATGTGGAAAATCTATCCTTGGCAGTCGTCTTTGCTATCAATCGCTTCCGACATTACATACTACTGCTAGATACTAATGTCATCACCTTGGAGAATCCCATGAGACACATTCTGTCTCATTAAGTCATCGAAGGAAAATATTCCAAATGGATTTTTATCCTCCAACAAATAGATTTGATTTTCGCCATTGTCAAGGCTAAAAATCCTTAGTCTTCACTAAATTATTGCCAGACCTTCCAATAGTCGATCTAGATGAGGTAGCCCATGATCCTATTCCAAATGAGTCTATCTATCTGGTTGACTCAATTTATCCTTGGTATGGAGAAATTCTTATCTACCTCCAAACACAACGGTTATGCCTAACTCTCTTGTCAGATGATCATCATCACATCTGCCACCAAGCCAAGAACTATTTAGTGTTGAATGATACTTTATATCTTCGTGGTGCTGACATAGTTCATCGACATTGTCTCACACATGCTGAGGCAAAACACGTTCTAAATGACTGCCATGTTGGGGCATGTGGCTCTGGCATGGCTACCGACCAGAAAATATTGCGCACAAGATACTACTGGCCAACCTTATTTAAACACTATATTACTATAGTCCAGGAGTGTCCTCCTTTTCTAATATTTACCAAGAAAATGTGAGCACCCCTGGCCCCCCTTCACCCGGTTATCTCCGAAAACCCCTTTCCTAAATGGGGCATTGAATTCATCACATGCAACCCCACTTCCTCTGATGTAAACAACTTCATTATTGTTGTTGTGGAATACTTTGTGAAATGGGTGGAAGCCATTCCTACTTTTCGAGCTGATGGAGAAACCACTATGTTATTCCTATTCAATTAGGTAATTTGTCATTTTGGCGTGCCCCATACAATTGTTACAGACCATTGTTCCCACTTTCAAAACCATATGATGTCTGACTTAACATTGTTGCTAGATTCTAGGCAAGAACATTCTTCCTCCTACTACCCATAGGCTAATGGACAAGAGGAAGCCGTTAATGGCGTCCTAAAAACCATGATCTATTGGCTAGTAGGATATCATAAAACCTGATGGTACTGCATGTTATATCCTTCTCTTTGGGCATACCGAATGTCAGTTAAAACTGCTCTAGGATTTACACCATTTCAACTTTCTTACAGCCTAGTATATGATGATGAACCACACTTGTTGGTTCGAAATGCGTCGGCCAAAAATTCTCTCATGTGATTTCTGCCGAAAGACTTTGTTTAATTCACTAAGGATCATAGAAGCTTCAATACAGGAATTTTTCCTATTGAGTGCTATATTCCCTCCCTAAAATTAGGTTTTGAACTCCTGCCTGACACCACGACTGAAGAAGAGCGCTTATTATCACTCAATCAACTAGATGAGACTCTTCAAGATGTCGCACTGGCTCTCAAAGCCCATAAGCATAGAGTCAAAGCCCAATACAAAAAAAATTTCAAGCCTCATTCTTACCAAGATGGCAACCTCATTTTACTTTACGATCGAAAGCATGATCTCTTGGGGGCAGGTATGCTTCAACCATTATGGGTCGGTCCATAAGTTGTTACTAAGGTCCTTTCAAAAGGAGCCTATGAACTTTAGGACTATGATGGAATTACACTTTCAAAGCCTCGCAACAGGATCTATTTGAAAAATTATTATGCCTAGTGTTCTTCTAGGCATTTTTCGTTGTAATTTTATGTATATAAGTTTTGTTTCTTTTGGTGTGTTTGGATTTATTTATTTTTTGGCTCTTTATGGATATTTGTCTCATACATGTCTCTCATTGCACATATGTCTTCATCACCCTTACCATACGTCAAATACATGGATGGTTCCAGTTTTCACACCAAGGAAAATTTTAGGGGCTAATATTCGCCCATGGGCTAATTTTCTATACTTTTTCCAAGAAAAAGATTTGCTAATTTCCATTTTTCTGTAAAAATGATTCACCCAAATTTTATAGAATGAAATTATATTACCCTAAAAATCACCAAAAAATTATATATAGACTATATAAAAATATTATAAATTTGAATATTTTTGCAAAAATATCTCCAGACATTTTATAGATTTCATATTATGGACTAGTGGGATTCACCAAGGTTTCTAAACTTTAAGATAAATTTCGATCCTTAAAATTTTCCCTGTTTCACACATTGCACATTACAGCAGTTGCTTCGGTCCTTTACACACCTGATTCAAAACTACTTAGTTCCAAGGGAGTTTTTCTTGGTGGTGCCACCAACAATATTACTGAGTATAGGTCCGTGATCAAACTCCTTACTGAAGCCTCATCTCGAGACATCTCCAATCTGGTGGTCAGGTTAGACTCTCATCTAGTTGTTATGAAATTGACTAATCACTATCACATTCACAATCCAACCTTGTTGTTTAAAATAGCAACAAGAAATGTTAAAAATAGAATCCATAAATTCCAGTTTAATTTGTCCTTGAATTAAACTGAGAATTAAAACTGAATTCTATTCTCATAGAAACTTGTAAATATTTAATTAAGTTTAATTAACTTAATGATCTTAGAAATTTCATGTTGGAAGTCTTTCTGAAGTCATGTATATGTTCTCCCTAAATTTTAGGTGACCACTATGAGTTTAATTGTGAGTTGTAATTAGATAACTCAATTGACTGAGTTATGTTCAGTTAAATTAGTTCCAAACTATTTGTGGAACTAATAGAGAGTTAACGGTCAGTTGGTGCACTAAAGAATTCACTAATGCTACTCCAATTAACTGAATATTCCCTGATTAGAAACTCATGCAAGTCGATTCTAAGAAAGTCCCAATTGAGACTAGAGTGCAAGGACAATGTATTATCAGTTGCATGATTTACTAAGTTGTATAGATCATGCATGAAATCAGAAACTGAACCTAGTGTGCATTGCACAGTTTTGGATGCACTGGATTCCCATTAATATCGGCTATTTAGCCATAGGAATTGTGCAAGGAAATAAGGGCTTGGAGGGTATTAGAAGAGGATAAGGTTTGGCTTGAGCTGGCTTGTGGACTAGGAGATCGATCATACTAAGTGTTGGGATTGTTCTTGTGAGAATAGGCATTGTATTTACGATCTTGGATTTCTGATTTAGTACAATACAAATAGTGGGGTTTTTGAGTTGTGGCTTTCCCTAGATACTTATTGTGTTATGTGCCATTGATTTATCTTAATCTTGTTCACATTGTTTTCATCGATCTATTGGCTTCCACTGGTTGAAAGTAGAAGTAGATTCTTGTCTTGTGCTTTAGTACATTGCATGAGCTTATGAATCTATAAAGATTTTCTACTTGGTATGGTAGCTAAGAACAATATACTAGAGAATATTTCGAAGTTTTTGTTGGCTTGACGGTCTAACCCAGGTTTGGAGTTATTTAGCCAAACAAATCCCTACACTATTGGCCCTTTCGGCATCAGCCCGCGGAGCGCAAACTGAAGTCTCACCTGAAGCAGTATGGGGGGATGCTAGAACCAAGTTTCCGCACCCTTGAGATGTCTGTGGTGCAATTTAGTCCAACTATGCCTACCTTTGCACAGGTTACTTTGTGCACTATTCTAACCTTCAATACCTTCATGATCTGTTATAATTGTCTTTCGTGAAGCCCTAACTAGGGGCTAAGATGCTTTCACCCTGCTATGGTAGTGACCTGCGCTATTTCCCCAAATTACATTGCAAATATTACTTATCTTCTTACAGATGTTAGTTAACTTCATGTAGGCAGATATTCTATCTTGCGGTCACTTAATCAACACAATCATATATATTTGTGCATCATATAAACAGTAGAAGTGCAATTTATACCTAATATATTCAATGCATAAAACAGGAAATAAATACGCATAATTGATATGAAACTTCTCTTTAATAATACTTCCAACTGTTACAGACTCAACTTACCCTACAGACTCAGTTGTAGGGGTCCACGCACTCAGCTCCGAACTACTAGGCCTCTACGCACACAGCTGCAGAGTCTTCTCCTACTCTATGACCTAAAACTAGACTTTACTCCACAGATATGACTCAACTCTTCATCCTTCTCCTCATGTCTTAACTACTTAGAGCCTCGCTCTATTTATACAATCTCATGGTCTATGGATCATGGGTAGATCTCTACAGCCAATATTATATTAACAAAATTGATGGTTGGCAACCCTATGACTCTTTTACATGCTACGTGCTTTGCGCCCACAAAATGCGGAGTCTTTACATTGGAGTTACAATTTTTTACCAAAAGCTGGGCGCTAAGCCCCAAAACGTCCCTTGAGAGATCACGCGCCCAAGAGGTCCCCAACACAAACATTGTGACTTTCCTGGAGTCACTCTGTTAGTGTGGAGATCTTTGTGCGAAGACCTCCCAATTCTACCTGGATTGCTGCAAGATCAGTAGTGCACTGAGCGGCTGCTAGTTGTACTTCCTCGACACGTTGTTCAGAGACCACTCTAGCTGAACTGTTGTCCTGAACATTTTCACATGTTGCTTGCAGCTGCGCGATATGTTCTTTAATGGAGGTTGTAGTCATCAATCCACAACTATTAGCGCGCCTTCGGAAATGCTTCCTTATGTCGAGCAACATCTACCTATTCCTTGAGTGTTTTCGCCTACTACATCCTAGTGAGCCTCTGTGTAAGGGAAATAGTCTGCATGGTCCCTTTTACTTTGTCATATTTATGTTAAGCTCATGCACCTATGTCTCTAGGCACTGTATGTTCGGGTCCACCTGCAGGGTAGTGAGAACCTTGAATGACTACTTGAACAACTTTGTGAAATCTGTCATTGCATTGTTAACCTCTGCTATTTCTGTTGTAATCATGATGGCACACTGTCCCTTAACCTCTAGTAGAGTTGAAGGTTGTGCCTTCAATTGTGGTTCAGTTATCTGAAGGTTCAGCTCCAGCTGAACCTGGGCCATTTCTTCCTTTGCCTTGCGCACCCTTGCTGCTAATTTCCAAACGCGCACCTCCACTGGTTCTTCTACTTGGATGGCCAACTCCGGGACCATCTGGCAGGCTTCCTCCACCACCTACATGATTTGTTTGTTTTGTGCCACTAACTCGTCACGCTACAGCCTCAGATGTTCAATGTTGATGCACTGCTCTCTAATTACCTGGAGCGCGTGACCCTCCTTGGCTTTTCATTCTACAGTGATTCCATCCTGTGAAACATAAAGTGTCCCTTAAGGTAGCGTAGCCACATTTAACCTGATTCCCTTAAACCCGCTGACCATAATCCTATTAGTCTCATTTTCTGTAACGAGTGCTCCATTTGGCAGCACTATGGTGTTGGTCATCCCGGCGCGAAGCATTTCCTCGGCCGCGAACGTGCCTACTGAAAGGCTGGTTGACACAGTGCCAACCTGTGTAATGTGCACCTGCAAATCTTGTATAAGTACCCGGAGGGCCCCTAACACCATCTAGTGTTCATCCTCGAACCGCTAGAGGGCCTTTGCGGTGAAATCCCTCACTATCTCGCCAATGTTGTTTAGATCCCCCTCAGTGAGGGTGATCGGGTCGAAAGAAGTCTTTGAAGCCTTTGACTTCTTTTACGACCCTACCTGCTGTCTTGGGTGTGGACATTTCAGCTGGGTGGATGCTGTCTATGGGTCTGTGCCACCTTGATATGTATCTCTCTCCGACTCAGGCGAAGGTGACTTATGTACATCTCGCCCTTCCTCCGCTGCCTTTTGTTGCTCTTTCGCCAACTTCACAGTGTCTCGCGCCTCATGGGCCTTAGCTATTGCTGCTTCATTTCTGCGCTTTTCTGCCAACTGTGTCATCCGCAGTTTCACCTCTTCCTTTTTTTGTTGTGCGACAAGCTTTTCTGCTTCCAACGCAGAGCTGACTAGAGTGCACCACTCCGGCATCCACGACTCAAGGAACGTGAAGATGACATCATCTATTGCCGGATATGGTATCTTGTGCCACGTATTCATGGGGTCCTTCTGCGCCCTAATGTAAACGTGGTGGAAATCTACCTTGAACTTCGTGAAGCTCTGCAAACTATTGTAAACCATGGGCGATAACCGCGTCTTGTGATTAATACCCATTCTGATGTTCATCTCCATGAACACCGAGAAGATTTTGTTGTCCCTTATCCTTTTTGCATCCCTAGTTTCCCATAGCAAAGCGTACTTTGGTGCCTCTAGAAGGTCCTGCGTGATCATTGGGAACTGGATTCTTCAGGAAATTCCCATGCCACTAGTACTATGGACAATAGAAGCCACGCATAGTGAAAAACATTTCCCTATTCCCGTGCCTCGCGGCAGTTCTCAAGGAACTCTCCGCATAAGTAGTTTTCCCAGTTGAACTGGACCCCTTCTTTACATTGCACTACTAGTGCAACCACCAGCACGGGCACCTCATCCGCGCAACACTTCTGCATAACCTTTCCTACCAATATTTTTGTCGCGACTTTCACCGCAAGGTTGTTGATGCTGGAAATGCGAGCAGGTCAAAAAGACGGGGTGGTACGGGGGAAAAAAGAAACAAATTGGCCTTGTGACGGGCCTAGTGATGCGATGTGATGCACCCGGATACTGGAGGACTAAGAACTTACGTAGAAGCTCAAAGCCTGATCTCTGGTAAGGTTCTATGGTAAGGGAATGCTCACCCTCATCTCTACCCACTGTTGATTCGGATGGGGTTCGGTCGTCTTCGCTTTAGTTCGAGCGAATCCTCCTCCCCATCCTCTCACAGCAAGCCTACCCACTTCGTGGAAATGAAAAGAAAGACAAGTAAGTAAGTAAGTATTTCAATTCATATTTCAAGCATGAAAATCATTCTATCTGGTATTGAAATGAAAATAAGTCAAACATTTATTCGCAAATTTGTAGGATGCGCAAGCAGGCCCGACCACAAGGGAGAGGAAAGTGGGCGTCATGGATCGTTGAACTGCATACCCTCTCTTCTTTTTCTCCAACTTAAACTTCTTCTTCATGGCCTCCGCGATGGCTAAGTCATCACTCTTTCCCTTCGAGATGTTCGCTAGATCCTCCCCTTTGCAAGGGAGCTGGGTAATTCTATGAATCAAATGGTCTATGATGGGGATGGGCTCCTCTAGCCACAAGCACCCATCATGCACCAAGTAGAGCAGCTGCATGATGACAAAAATGGTCACTGGGGCATGATGGTAATGCGGCACCCAGAGCAAGTTTAACAGTCCTACCTTCTCCACACCTCTCAGCCATTTACGTGGCTCCAACTCTATGATTCCATTCGGCGCATCTTTCTTCTAGCGCATTAGCTGCACGATTGCCAAATGTGGGAACTTCTCATGGTCGCGAGATTCTAGTCTTCAAATTTCAGTATAGGAACTCACCCTAGGTGTGCTCCTTAAAAAATAATGTCGTCAGGGAGAAGTAGAGTCTGTAGAGAGATCTTGCTCTGATCTATATCTTTGCGCACCTTTGCTTTACCCTTCCATGGAGGAACACATGCGTGTAGCCTGGTAAGAGGGTATTGGCTTGAGGGGACCTGACCCAGGTTCAGAGTTAATTAGCCAAACAAATCCCTACACTAGTGGCCCTTTCGGCAATAGCCGGCAGAGCGCAAACTGAGATCTCACCTGAAGTAGTATGGGGGGATGCTGGAACCAGGTTTCTTCACCCTTGATATGTCTGAGGGGTCGATTTAGTCCAACTGTGAATGGCTTCACGTAGGTCACTTCGCATACTAACCTGACTTGCGAGGCCTTTGCAATCTATTATAATCACTTTCGGGCAGCCCTAGCCAGGGGCTGAGGAGTTTTCGTGTTGCTAAGGAAACAATCTGCGCTATTTCCCCAAGTTACACCATGGATCTTACTTATCTTCTTATAGCTGTTAGTTAACTTTGTGTAAATATATACTTTATCTTATATTCACTTAATCAACACAATCATATATGTTCGCGCATCATATAAACAACATAAATGTAATTTATACCCAATACATTCAATGCAGAAAATAGTAAATAAATACACAAGAATGGTATAAAATTTCTCTTTATTAATGCCTCAATAAGTCACAGACTCAACCTACCCCATGCACTCAGCTGCATGGGTCCGCACACTCAGCTGTGGACTATTAGGCCTCTATGCACTCAGCTGCAGAGCCTTCTCCTACTCTACGACCCAACGACTCGACTCTACACTTAGATAAGACTCAATTCTTCATCATTTATCTTTCCCTTTCTATTTCTAATTTACAACATAGAGCCTCACTCTATTTATACAACCCATGGTCCGTGGACCATGGGTAGATTTCTAAAGTTAACATTACATTACAAAAATAAGAGCAGACAACCCTATGACTCATTTACAAGTTCACGCTTCACGCCCATAAAACGCGAAGTCTTTACATCAGATTTAGCCAAAATATGGGCTTTAAGTCCCAAAACTTCCCTTGGGGGATCCCGAACCCAATAGGGCCCCAACACAAATATCATGACTCGCCCTCAAGTCACTCTATCGATGTGGAGATCTTTGTGTGGAGACCTCCCAACTCTGCCCAGACCACTGCAAGGTCAGCAACACACTGAGCGACTGCTTGTTGTACCTCTTGGATGCGTTGTTCAAAGATTGCTATAGCTGAACTGCTTCCTTGCATCTACTCCTGCATTCCCTGCATCTGCGTGAGATTGGCTTCAGTCGAGGTTGTAATGACAAATGCCTCATCGATCCAAGGTTGTATGTATGCCTTCAAAACCACTTCCTTAATAATATACAGTCCCATCCCATGCAGCAAACTGAGGAACTCTTGGTGGTGGTCCCCAAGTCTGTCAATGTAATTGCGCTCATCTAGTTCTATCACCATAGTTTTTTATCAAGAAAGTCCCTCTTTATTTCTTCCTCAAGCTTCTGGACTTCTACTTTTGCTACGACGCTTTTTGCCCTCAACCAAGCTCTTTCATTCATGAGTTTTTGGAGCATAAGGTCACCCTACTAGATCTCTTCATCAAGTCCCAAACATTCTTCTTCGATTTCTTCCAACTATGTGATCCCTTCTTCCAAGGCTCCTGTTGAGCTAATTTATGTTCCTAAACTAACACAATTATTTATTATCAATCCGGGTTGTTTATTCTTTGAGGAAAATTCACTATTTGTGAAGATCTAATATAACCAAACCTTGAAAGATAAATGATTAAAATCTAAAGAGAATATATCTTATAACTCTAATTCAATCAGCTCAAAAGAGAAAACATTGAAAGGGTTCTTGAACTCAAGAAGTCCACTTCCACCTCAGTTATTACTTAATGAATTAGAGATTGTAACTAAAAACTCAAGATGCATAAATTATACATGAAAGAAGCTCTTAACTTAAGAGACACTTAAAGTTTTCCATCATAACTTATTCATCTCAAGATATAAATCTAAATGGAAACAAACTATTTGCATGTAAACAAAAGAGACTAGTTCTGATTCACCATTTCATAGAGGGAATGCCCAACTTGAACACTTGTTTTCCAACTCAATTAGATGATGAATAAACCATTAACAAATAAAATCAATCACTATGCATAACCATAAGGCAATCTGAAATAAGACTTTGAAAAACTAAAGCTACAATCAACCAGATTTGCAATGAAATAAAACTAGTTTAACTTGGAAGTGTACTTAGCTTGGAGTGGGGGCCCACCACCCTTGCCTTGCACACTTTTGAAGATGATATCAGAAGATTTATATCAGTCACACATCCATGTATTGAGCAGCAAAAATGAGAGTAGCACAAGTCTTCAAATTAAGTCTTCAAACCAAAAATATTACAGCATAAAAGTATCATAAGTCAATGTCTTGAGCCATCAAAGTTGTGGCTCTTAAATAAGGAGTTTCATGAAAAAACTGATCTACATTCACTCTAACAAACTTATCTACTCTAAGACACCTATCCAAGTCGAATCCACTCCCCTCATCCCAAGAAATATGACTAATATCATGGAATCTCAAAACTGCCCTATTTAGATGGGATTTCTGGATGACTAGTCATGATTGACTAGCTCCAAATAGGCATAATAAAGCTCGTTCTGTTGGAACCAAGCATAGGTGGCTTGGTCCTAGTTCCAAGCTTTCCATTCATGTATCCCATTCGTGCTGAAGTGGCCTGCATCCATATCAACCATGAAGTGATTACGAGAATTTCTGAAATTGCCAAAATTGCACTTAAAATCAAACTTTTATAAAAACTTTAGAAATTGACAAATTAAAGCTAAATACCTAATTAGACATCAAATATTCATTAAAATGGAATGGATGGAGTGAAAATGAAGGATAAATAGATGGTTAGGTAAGTTTCTCAAAGCAAAATAAGATCAAAACTGAGGCCCAACATCTCTCCCATGCTTATGATCAAGCATGTCCCCATGCTTGCTTGCTTCTCTTGGACCTTCTGCCCTCTGAAGTGGATGTTGTACCTGTTGCTGTTTCCCTGTTCAAACAATCAAATTCTGATTCCTGCTTTACCTTCAACATTGCTGCTTTAACCTTTTGTTTTTCATATTTGGCTTGCCACATATTTTTGTCTTTTAACCATTTGAATGCTTGCTTGGAAAGTAATTCATTTCTCCTTTTCAACCTACTTATTTCTTCTTGTAACTTTTCATTTGTTTTGATCAGCTTTGCATTGTCCTTTTTATGTGTCTTATTCTCTTTTTTTAATTGCTTTTCCACAATTTTTCTTATTTCTATCTGATCAGTTAAGTCTTGGATTTTGGCCAAATTAATTTCCTTTTCAAAGTCCTGGGTGGTTTTCATTAATGATTCTCCTGCATCATTATCATATGTGGAATCCCTGTCAAGAATTTCTTGTGCAATATCATGTTCTTCTGGTTTTCTAGGAGAATATTCCTCTACTTCTTTTTCCAAGTCAATAGAATTCTTATTCCTAGGAATAAACATGACAGATGTTTCAGTCTCATGCATGGCCATATTTCTAGCTCTTGTTCTTGGATATAAGGGAGAAGTCATCAAGCTTCTGTTTTCCTGTTCTACTTTGTCCTGTACCCCAATAATCTGTTCAGTAAAATGATTTTTATTTATGAATTCTTTCCATTCTAGGCCCTTTGATCTCACCTGGTGTTCCACTAAGATTTTGATTAACCCCTGATGATATATTTGTGCTGCCTTTCGCCTATGCTCCTATTTCACTGTTTCAATCATTTTCACAAGACTTTTGTATAGGAAATATGGTAGATTAATCCTATCATCCCCTTTGATATGCTGTAGTAATCTAACATGATATAAGTGAGCAATGTTGTATCCACGATCACAAGTCAAGAATTTTTGAATGACCAAGACCAGTTCCCCCCATGGTTCATTAAACCACTCCCTGGGTATCCCTTTCGTCCTATCAAATGTCCCCTTCTGGTTTTTCTCAAGGAAGAAAGTCCACGCTTTCTCCTTGAAGTGTAAACCTTTATGATACTTCTCCCCTATCATTGGCAACTCTAAGGCTTTGGACAAGTACTCTTGAGTTATTGGGACAATGATTTCTCCTACTTGAGTTTGGTCTTGGCTGAAATTATTGATGAAATCTTTAGTTATCTGCTCAGAATGGCCATTAAACTTCTGTAGAAATCCTATCATCCCTGACTGATACAGTTTTTCTACAGTTTCTTTTCCCCAGCTTTCTATTTGAAATCTTGGTTCTACCCGGTTTGTCATGATTTCTGTGAACCAATCAATATAATCCTCTGCTGTTACTAACTTCATTTTAACAAAAATTATGACTATTGTTTTTAAATGAAATTCTAGAAGCAACGAGGCTTACCTTCCCCCTCTGACTCAACTTTAATCTGTTTGACTCTACCTTCTTTAACCTCTGTTGTCTTTCCTCTGCACAAGCACTGTTTCAATTCCCTGTTTAAGGCAAACAACCCTGAATATCTTCTATCAATACACTGCTCTTTGTTTGTTTTTGAAAATCAAATACACATGTAGCAATAACCATGTTTACTCAGCTCAAAATAACATGAGTTACTGTGTATTTAAACAAAAATTTTGAAAAAAAATTGGCTCTCGGCCTCACAACAGATCCTCAAAACACTCTCGGCCTAATCCCATTTTACCATTTTTCAAAAAAAATGACTGTGTAATGCAGCAAATTGCTCTCGGCCTTTCAACAAATACTCAAGAAACTTGACTGTGTAATGTAGCAAATACTGCACATGGATTTAATTGACAGAGTTATAAGCTTACATGCGCTCGGCCTCATTATGCTTACTGCTTATAAACAATGTCAAAACTTTTTTTAAAAACGCATACTACAAAAACTCTCAGCCTAAAGTGTTATGAAACCAGCTCACAAAAAGATAGAAAAGAGAGATCCACGCCTTAGAATTCAGCCTCTTCGAGGGGGCAACCTCCTTTACATTACATAAATGGACAATTCTTGGATGATACAAATGAAAATACCTCCTTTCTATATATAGGAGTCTAAGTGGTCCCAATACAATCAAAGCCTACATAACAATAATATTGTAGGGCACAACAATAACAATAGTGGGCTTCTATGTGGCACAATAGTAACAATATGGGCACTACATGGGTACATCAATATAAATAAGGGGTATAACTACAATAGTAATGGGGTAATCACTAGTATTATAGGGACCCAACATGCCCCTCTCCTTAAAAAAAGTGTTGTCCTCAACGCTTGAGTAGTTCAGGATACTTCTGCATAAAATTCTCATCCTCCCATGTGGAATCTTCAGCGGATAAGTTCTTCCACTTGATAAGGTACTATGAAATTGATCGATTTCGTAGCTGTCGAGTTCTTGTTTCTATAACTGCTTCCGGTTCCAATATAATTTTTCCTTCTTCGTCAAGTTCTGGCAATATTGTTTGAACTGGGAGCTTGTCACCTATAACCTTCTTTAAGCATGAAACATGGAAAACTGGGTGCAATCGAGAAGCTGCAGGAAGCTCCAATTTGTATGCCATAGTACCAATCTTTTGCAACACCTTGTACGAACCATAATACTTTGGTGATAATTTATTATCCTTCTTAGCTTGCTTGAGGGACATTTGCTTATATGGTTGTAGCCGTAGGAATACCCAATCACCTACATCAAAACTTCTTTCACTGCGATGTTGATCTGCCTGTTGTTTCATTCTATTATGTGCCAACACGAGGTTATCCTTTAAGAGTTGGAGGACTTGTTGTTGATGTTCGATGTGATGTTCCACTGCCTGAACCTTAGAATTTTCTCTTAAATATGATGTGATGGATGGTGGTTGATACCCATAAAGTGCCATAAATGGGGTCATTTTTGTTGTTGTATGAAAGGAAGTGTTATACCACCATTCAGCCAGAGGCAACCATTTGACCCATTGTGTCTGTTTATCAGATACAAAGCAACGAAGATATCCTTCCAAACATTTGTTTACTATCTCAGTTTGCCCATCAGATTGAGGATGATAAGATGAGCTATGAGCTAACTGAGTACCAAGACAAGAAAATAATTCTGTCCAAAAATTTCCAGTGAAAATGGGATCTCTGTCACTTACAATAATCTTTGGGTTTCCATGTAGCTTTTGAATTGTTTCCATAAATGCAGTAGAAACTGTACTGGCTTTAAATGGATGTGATAATGCACAAAAGTGTGCATACTTGGTAAGTCTGTCAACTACCACCATGATGACACTCTTTCCCTCAGACTTGGGTAAACCTGTGATAAAATCCATTGAAACCTCCTCCCAACGTTGGCTTGGAATGGATAAAGGTTGTAATAGACCCGGTGTCTTAATTGTTTCAACTTTATTTTGCTGGCAAACCAAACATTCTGCCACAAACTTTTGAATATCTGATTTAAGGCCATCCCAAAAAAATTCCTTCTTAACCCTGTGGTAAGTTTTTAAAAATCCTGAGTGCCCTCCTAAGGGAGAAGTGTGCAATTCCATAAGAATCTTTTGTTTTAGCTGGGAATTCTTACAGAGGTATAAGCGATCTTTGTACCATAACGAATCATTTTTCCAGCTAAATGTATCAGACGTACTGGAATCTTGTTGTAGCTTTCGAATAAGTGCCCACACTTCTTCGTCATTCTTCCATTCCTCCCTTGCTTCATTTATCCAATCTGGTTGGATAATAGAAATGGCGCACAACAATGCTTCCACATCCTCATCCTTTCTTGAGAGTGCATCTGCCACCACATTTTGCTTCCCTTTTTGTAGATGATTTCAAAGTCATAACCCAACATCTTTGTGACCCACTTTTGTTGCTCTTCAGAGGATAATCTTTGTTCTAAAAAGTATTTAAGGCTATCATGATCTGTTTTTACCTTGAAGTGTCTTCCCATTAGGTAGGGTCGCCATTTCTTAAGTGCATGGAGTATTGCCAACATTTCCTTCTCATAAATAGCTTTTCTTAAAAACTTTCCCTTGATTGGACGACTTTCAAAAGCAATGGGTCTTTCATCTTGCATTAGAACAGCACCAATTCCATTTCCTGAAGCATCACATTCCACAATAAAGGTTTTTGTGAAGTCCGGTGTAGCTAAGACCGGTGCTTGGCACATTGCCTCTTTAAGATGTTCAAAGGCCTTTGTTGCTTCCGGAGTCCATGAAAATGCATCTTTCTTCAATAATGTTGTTAGAGGTGCTGCTATTCTCCCATAATTCTTAACAAACTTGCGATAATACCCTGTCAACCCAAGAAATCCTCGCAAATGCTTTATGGATGTGGGGATTTTCCATTCCTTAATGGCTTTAATTTTGCTAGGGTCTACCTTAACTCCTTCATGAGATACAATATGACCCAAATATTCCACCTCCTGGACTCCAAAGAAACATTTGGATCTTTTTGCATATAATTGTTTCTCCTCCAATAGTTGTAGCACCCTGTCAACATGTTCAACATGATCCTTCCAAGACTTGTTGTAGATTAGTATATCATCAAAAAATACTAACACAAATTTTCTAAGGAATGGTTTGAAAATTGAATTCATCAAACCTTGAAATGTTGAAGGTGCATTGGTAAGGCCAAAAGGCATGACCAAAAATTCATAATGACCCTCATGAGTTCTAAATTTCGTTTTCGGAATGTCTTCAATCTTCATTCTGATTTGATGATATCCTGAACGAAGATCCAACTTGGTGAAGTAAATTGATCCATGCAATTCATCCAGTAATTCATCAATGACAGGAATGGGGAACTTATCTTTAATAGTGAGCTTGTTGAGCTCCCTATAATCCGGACACATGCGCCATGATCCATCCTTCTTGTGCACCAATACTACTGGAGCAGAGAAAGAACTTTGACTCGGTTGAATTATACCAGCCTCTAGCATTTCTGCAACCATACGTTCAATTTCACTTTTTTGGACATAGGGATATCTGTACGGCCTGATGTTTGGAGGAACACTTCCTGGAATCAGATGAATAGCATGATCATGATCACGCATAGGTGGGAGACCTTTGGGAGTCTCAAATACCTTGGAATGATTGTCCAGGACTTTTTGGAGATCTGGAGAAATAGATGATTCTAATGTGGAAACATCTAGCGAACATAATTGTGCAATTACACCCTTTGCTCCTTTTTTAGAAGCTTTGTCATACCATTAGAGCTGATTATCTTTCCTGGTTTCCCTGCAATACCCCTTAATTCAACTTCCTTTCCTTCCACAGAAAATTTCATGAAAAGTTCTTGAAAATTAAAAGCTATTGTACCCAAGGATTGTAGCCATTGGACTCCTAGTACAACATCAGCACCTCCCATTGGAATGGAAAGCATTGGGCTAGTCAATACATATTCTCCCATGGATAGCTTGATATTATGGCACTTTCCAGAGCAATTTATTGTTCCTCCATTTGCAATCATCACTTGACACTCTGGTGTTGGATATAGGAAGCAATTCAATTCTTTTGCTACCCTACAATGAATAAAATTGTGGGTGCTTCCTGAATCAATCAACACTATTACCTTTTTCTTCTTGATTTGTCCTTCTATCTTGATGGTTTGAGGAGTGGTAATTCCCGCCAATGCATTACAAGATATGGTCGGATTTATTTGTTCTTCATCTAGGCTTTGTTCCTGGAATATATCCTCTTCTTTTGACCTTTCTTGCTCCTTTTCTTCTTCCTCTTCACAATCTATGTAGAATAATTTCTTCTCAGCACACTTATGACCTTTTGTGTATTTGCTATCACAATTGTAACAAAGCCCTTTTGCTCTTTTTTCTTCCAATTTTTGTGGTGTCAACCTTGTAGGTTGTGGAAGACTATGGGCAACAACACTTCCATCTTTATAGTTGTGAATGGTATGCTTCCTAGTTGCCATAATTTTGCTTTCCATTTTTCTTGCTAACCTGAATGCCTTCTCTAATGAATCAGGTTCCCAAAGGCGCACATCATGTTGGATATTATCCTTTAAAGACCCTATGAACACATCAATCCTATGCTCCTCTGGAATATCTTTTACCCTTATGTTCAATTTTTGGAACTCCTCAATGTGCTCCATTATTGAACCCTTTTGTTTGAGACTTATCAATTGGCTAAAAAAAGTGTTGCTTTTTGTATCCTCATAATGTGCTATCAATTCTTCCGTAAAAATTGCCCAAGTGATAAATTGTTTACGAGAACAAAGCCATTGATACCATACAAACTGATTTGGTTCCAAATATAAAGTTGCCATACGTACCTTTTGTGTGTTTTGCACATTATTGAGATCGAAGAATTGCTCCATCTGTAATATCCATGTGGCGGGATCCTTGCCATCAAACTTCCTCATATCGATTTTTGGAACATGGTGTGTCTTCGATCCAACATTAGTGTCTATGGTATCATGATTAACATTTCTTTTGTTCTCATCATGAGTTTCCTTTACTACCTTTTCACCATTAGTGACACTTTCTTGTAGCAACTTCTTCAATTCTTCCATATCTGTCTTCAAATCTATCTTCAAATCTGCCATGTCTCTCTTCAAATCTGTCTTCAAATCTATCTTCAAATCTGCCATGTCTCTCTTCAAATCTGTCTTTGAATCATCCATCTTAGCTTCCATGCCCTTTATCTTAGATTCCACGCCACTTATCTTAGCTTCTGTTAGCTTTTGTGAGCGTGACATTTGTTGCACTTGTTCTTGTAATTTTGATATATCATGTAGCATTTCTTCTTCTTCTTCATGAGTCATGCTAGAGCTTTCAGGTTCCTTACTAGGTGTTTGCATTTTCTTTCCTCGGGGCATCAGTTACCGATAATAATTCTTTACTATGCCCTTTGAATTCCATTAAACCAAGCTTACACAAAAATTAAAAAAAAAACTACACACCTTTTTTTCACTTTATAGAAGCCTGATATTGAATCTGATGTATCTCTGTAATTTCGAATCATCCAGTTCTGAAATTGCTACCTGCAGTATCCTTCTCTGTCCTCTTTCCAATGCCACAAGTCTGAGCCAAATTGGATTCTCCAAGGAAGAGTTATGTAAAATCTCCCACAGTGACTTGCTTTTAGACTGGTTCAGTAGAGCGAACTTGTACGACGTGCCACGAGTCACTGTTTCAACCTTTGAATCTAAAACACACATACAAGAAACTACAGTCCGTCCTCTTTTTGTACCTTTTTACAAAATTTCAATCCGATCCTCAGAGAGAGAGTTATGACGATTTTCCCCAGGTCATCTGTTTTGAATGTAATTCAGGAGTCTGCAAAAAGGCCAACTTCCTTAGATCATATCTCCGAAAATATCGCGCGAAAATCTCTGAAATTAGGACCCAAGGTTTAGCGCCAATTCTTCTCAAATGGGTTTTTTTTGTGACTTCTGAAACGTCACAGAAAAAAAGTTATAGCGAAAATGCCACGATGACCTGTTTGGAGCAGCGAAACCCTAGAATCCAAAGCTCTGATACCAAATGTTATGAAACCAGCTCACAAAAAGATAGAAAAGAGAGATCCACGCCTTAGAATTCAGCCTCTTCGAGGGGGAAACCTCCTTTACATTACATAAATGAACAATTCTTGGATGATACAAATGAAAATACCTCCTTTCTATATATAGGAGTCTAAGTGGTCCCAATACAATCAAAGCCTACATAACAATAATATTGTATGGCACAACAATAACAATAGTGGGCTTCTATGTGGCACAATAGTAACAATATGGGCACTACATGGGTACATCAATATAAATAAGGGGTATAACTACAATAGTAATGGGGTAATCACTAGTATTATAGGGACCCAACATAAAGACACAAAACAATGCAAATTTTGGCATTCTGGCAAGTCTTACAGTCAACATAGCATGTATGCAATCAATCCTCTGTTTTAATGTAAATGGCATAAATACATTAAAATCTCAATACACAGGCGCGCATTAAGGCATGAATGCATTTCATTAGTTTGAAATCTACACAATCTACAACATTCCTCTGTTTCACATTCAACAATCCAACCTTTCTTGGCATATAATAATGCGTTTCTCGGTTTGGCAGCCCATAACACATACAACAATGCTCAACAATCTGATTTCATTTGGCGGTCAACAACACATATGACAAACATTCTCTGATTTAATACGTTCCTCTGTTCTGGTCAAACCACATATTAACATGCATAGAACACTTAACAGAGACCAGCGCGCAGCAAAAGGAAGGTTAAATGCAACAATGGTTTAAACAATCAGCGCTCATATATAAACAACCTTCGGCACTTCGGCATTCAAACTAACTCTCCGCGTTTGATGCATTATATTCCATATTCAATTCGAATTCTTATAACGTGTTATGCATGCAGTATTTAACTTTAAATGCTGGACGGTTGACCACTGTTTCTACACCATGATTGACGCATAAAAATCCGTTTAATCTATCCATAAGCGCTGTTATCTTGGAGTTATCACGGTTTTAGTGTTACCTAACTGTCACTGGGCGCGTGGGATGCAAACAAGCACTTCAAATCCCTCTTTCTTCGGTCAGTCAAACTGGTGGCAAAGCAACAAAATCTGTGAGTTAATGGCGAGGACTCATACATATCTACAGTCGCCGAGCGAAATAAACTCCAGTCTTACTTGCTTGCAAAACTCGGCTTCCTCCACTCATTTGACTCAGATTTCGTCTTTAAAATCACCTCAATACACTCCTTTCTCCTTTTACTATGCTGCGGCTTCAAACACGATTTTCTGAGCTATGGCAATGAGGATTTGTGATTTGAACAGCGCAGGGGAGGTTGGTTTATGACCGTTTCACTACTGTACCCTGCGTTTCATTCATTGGTGTTGTTATGCGTGGTTACATGGCCGTCCTCATTGACTCAGTCGCCCGACTGAGTCATGAGGATGGCCGTATTATTGTTCCATACGCATATCTTCCGCCGCTCCATCGTCCAATAACCATAAACTGCCATGACACCGTGTCAAACCGTACCTGCGTGTTGGCCTGCGTGGTGTTTATGGGTTGTCGTTTTGTTCATTGCTGCGACCCTCGTTGATTATGGCCACCATCGTGCGCCTTCATTGCAATGACATTTGCATATATCATTTCATTACTTGGCCGCAGCACTGCTGTTTGATTATTATCATATGGCTGGTGCATAAATGTGCCAAATACATACCTTATACTCCCATATGATATGCGCCCAAACTTTAATCTTTGCACTTTAAATATCATAGGTTTGCGTTGGAAATTTATATGCCATGATGTTTGTTTGAATACCATGTTTCTCCGCTATCATTCTCTAATGCTTACGGCCTTCTCCTTATATCATTCCTTTGTAACCCATGAACTTCATTATCATAACCCGCGGCCCTTCATAACTATGTTATATGCTTTTGGATATGCGCATTTGATTTATGTATATTCCTTATACCTCCATGTTATATGCGCATTACCTTATACCTTAATGTATTTGATATATGCGTATATCATATTCTCTTTGCAACATATATACCTTATACCATTAATTTATGCGCATTTGGAAAATAACTTTAGCGCTCATATAAACTTATGATATATATGTTCAATGCCTTTGACTTATATAGCGCATACTTTTTATAACATAGTTTTATAATTTTAAAATGACCATTGGGGTCATGTTTAAAATTATAATCATTCTAATGCTCTGAGTTTATGTGCAGGTGAAAAGAGTTGTCCTAGCTTGATCTTTTTTGCGTTTAAGGAAAATACCTAGGGTTATAAGAAGATGTATAGGAAATGTATGTGAATGAAATGGAATATGTATTGGGAATTTGGGGTATATATTGGGAATGAATATTAATGAATATTCGCAGATACTAACTTCAATTAGATCAAAACTAAAAGTTTCTAAAAAAAATTGAATTTCAAGCACAAAATGGCTATGAATATACTCCCTTGAATACTGTTTGTACAGGTGGAATGTTGAATGTTGTTTGTACAGGTGGAATGGAATCCAAAATGTTGTGGATAGATGAAAAGTAGACTTTTATTACTGCTCCTTGTTCACTATGCTCCATGTCTTTGAATTTTTCAGGTCCCTTTTAATAATGTTTTCCTTTCAGGTCCCTCTGCAATGCTTCTGGTATATTGTGTCGGCTTTGATCTGGTTTCTGCAACAATGCTTCAGGTCCCTTGCAATACTATTTCATCTCAGGTCCCTCTGCAATGCTTCTGGAATGATTTGATCTGCTGCAACTAATGTTTGCTTCAGGTCCCTTCTGTAATAATGTTTCAACTCAGGTCCCTTCAGGTTCTGCTGCAACGAATTTGCTTCAGGTCCAAAGTGGACAACACAATCCCTTAGCTGTGGCAGCTAAAAGCTTGCTACAAGACTCTCCCTTGCTGAAAGTTTGACTTGTCCTCAAGTCAATTGTGGAAAGGTCCTGCATTGAAATTGTGTGAGAATAGTAAAACAAGAATAGAGAATTCATAGAGTCCAGGTTTCCCTGGTTTTCCCCTATGAATTCATGTTTGCATGGTGCCAGTTGTCTGGTTTTCACCAGCAAACAAATTATTTTTTTATGTTTTGTTTTTTTTTCATATATCTTTTTTCCTTTTTTTTTTTTTTTGTTTTTTTTTTTATATTTTTTTTATAACAATTTTTTTATTCTTTTTTCGAACTGGAAGATGGCAGAGCCATAATTTCCAGTCCTGTTTCTTCTACCAGTTGTTTCATGAATGTCTCTTTACTAATAGGCTGATGATAAACTTTCAGCCTATGACCATTTACAACAAATGAGGTGGGGTCCTGGTCAATGGTCTTTATCTTTACTGCTCCATTGTCAAAGATTTCCTCAATTTCATATGGCCCTAGCCAGTGTGTTGTAAACTTCGCTTTGAAATCCTTGAATTTGGAGTCAAATAATAAGGCCCAGTCTCCCTTATGAAATGTCTTTGTTTTAATGTATCTATCATGCCATTTCATTCTCTGTTGCTGTACTAATGCTGTCTGTTCAATTGCTTGTTGACGATGTTCATCCAATTGGTTAAGTTCCATGATCCTCTGTTGTTGTGCTTCAGTCAGGTCCATGCCCAATTCTGCTGCTAGTCTATAGGTTTGTATCTGAAATTCAATAGGCAATAAGGCTTCTTTCCCATAGACCAACTGGTATGGACTAAAACCAGTTGTATTTTTCCATGTGATTCTGTAGGCCCATAATGCATCCTTTAACTTTTCAGACCAGTCTTTTCTATTCAGCTGCACCGTCTTGGTCATGATATTTTCTAAGACCTTGTTTGTGGATTCTACCTGACCATTTGCTTGAGGGTGATATGGAGTAGACTTCCTATGTTTTATCTTATATTTCTCTGTCAGATCCCGCACTAACTTTGATGTAAACTGCGTTCCTTGATCTGTCACTATTTGTCTTGGTACTCCATATCTTACAAAAATTTCTTCAAAGAGGAAGGTAACCACTGTGTCCTCTGTCGCTCTGCTCACTGTTTTGGCTTCCACCCATTTGGTTACATAGTCCGTGCACACTAGGATGTACCTTTTTCCATTTGATGGTGGATTAATGGGTCCAACAAAATAAAGTGCCCACTGCTCAAATGGCTCAATGAGGACCTGCGGTTTGAGCGACATTTCATCTGACATGATGGGTCTCCCTATTCTTTGGCAACTGTCACATTGCTTGACATATGCCTTCGAATCCTTGAAGACAGATGGCCAGTAATAGCCCAGTTGCAGCACTTTATATGCTGTTCGTTTGTCTGCAAAATGACCACCACATGGTTCGTCATGACATGCCCTGAGAATATCTAGTATTTCATCTTCATGCACACACTTTCTAATCATTAGATCTGAACCAGTATAAAACAAATCACCATTCACCCAGCTATACCTAGAACTTTCTCTAACAATTTTCTTTCTTTGCTTGCTAGTGAATTGAGTTGGAAATTTTCCAGATGACAAATAATTGGCAATATCTGCAAACCAAGGTGTTTTAACTGTTATGGCAAACAGATGTTCATCAGGGAAATTGTCTATAACTGGATTTGGGTCTTCAGGTGATTGGATGCGGGACAGAAAGTCAGCCACCTGGTTTTCTTTACCTGGCCGGTCTTGGATTGTAATGTTAAATTCTTGCAATAACAGGAGCCATCTTGTAATTCGTCCATTAGTGATGGGTTTGTTCATCAAGTATTTTATTGCTGAATGATCTGTGTGAATAAAAATTTGATATCCTGTTATGTAATGCCTGAATTTGTTTACTGCATGTATGACAGCTAACATTTCCTTTTCGGTGACTGTATAGTTTGTTTCTGCAGGTGTCAAATTCTTACTGATAAAGTATATTGCATAGTTGAACAAATTTTCTTTCTGACCCAAAGAGGCACCTATTGCAGTATCTGATGCGTCAGTGGAAATATGAAATGGCAAAGACCAATTTGGCCCTCGAAGTATGGGTGCCACTGACAGCTTATCTTTTAAAATTTGAAAAGCATTCTGACAGCTATTCGTCCATTGGAATTCAACATCTTTTGCTAATAGTTTAAACAGGGGTTGAGCTATTTTGCTAAAGTTTTCTATGAATCGTCTGTAATAGCCCGCATAGCCCAAGAAACTTCTGACCTCCTTTTGAGTTGTAGGTGGCATCAAGTTAACTAGGACTTGAATTTTGGCTGGATCCACCTTAATTCCGGAACCGGAAATATGGTGTCCCAGAACTATACCCTCTGTTAACATCATATAGCATTTTTCATTACTTAATGACAGATTTGTTTCAATACATCTCTTCAAGACTTTCTCAAGATTGTTAAGACAATCATCATATGTGTTTCCATACACTGTGAAGTCATCCATATAAACTTCTACACATTCATGGACTAGATCAGCAAATATCGCAAGCACTGCTCTTTGAAAAGTTGCAGGTGCATTGCATAAACCAAATGGCAAAACATTATATGCATAGGTTCCCCATGGGCAAGTAAATGTAGTTTTGTCTTGGTCTTCTGTTGCTATTCTAATCTGATTGTACCCACTAAACCCATCCAAGAAAGAGAAGTATTTCTTTCCAGCCAAAGAATCTAGCACCTGGTCAATGAATGGTAGAGGAAAATGATCTTTCAATGTAGCCTTGTTTAATTCTCGATAATCTATACATACCCTCCATTTTCCATTTTTCTTTGGTACAACAACCAATGGTGAAACCCATTGACTATCTGAAATAGGATAGATGAATCCAACATTTAACAGTTTTTGCAGTTCTTCTTTCACTATTTCTTTCATCATTGGATTCATTCTTCTTTGAGGTTGTCTAACAGGTTTAAGTTTATCATCTGTATAGATGTGGTGGATACATGTGCTAGGATGGATTCCTTGCATATCAGTGTAATCCCAGGCAAATGCTTTTGAGTACTTTTGTAGTAATGCAATTACCTGTTGTTCTTGCTTTGTTTGTAGCTGGTTTCCAATATTTAAATGTTTCCCAGGATGTACCTCAATTGTTTTGATTGTTGGGTTGCTAATTGTGTTTACAGGAAAGATGTCTCCCAAAGAATTCTGCAAAGTTCGAATAGTACATGTTTCCTGAAAACATTGATTCAGAAGTTCATTTGCAGCTTCATATTGAACTTTCCTAAGCTGCTCTGAAATACTTGGTTCTGAGATAAAAAGGTCCATCAAATCTTCATTCTCCTCCTCTTCTCTAAAATCAAAGAATTGATTGATACTTAAAACTGCTTTTGTCTGTTGCTTTTCCTGGGTTTCAAGTATTGATTCTAAAGAAGTGGTTTGTGCAGGTGAATAGAGAGTGATATGTTTCCTTTCATCTCCATGTGAGATTATCATACTTCCAGATCTGCATCCTATGAAGGCATCAGCAGTGGCTAACCATGGTCTGCCTAATATCAGAGGATGTCCTCCCAAGTTTGTCTTTGGTTGCAAGATCAAGAAGTCAACAGGATATTCCCATGAATCCAAGGAGACTATGATATCTTCTAACATTCCTTCAGGAACAACTTTAGATCTATCTGCTAATTCCAAGACTGTTGAGGTTGATCTAATGTTGTTTAATTGCAAAGTTTTCATTGTCTCCATTGTCATTACGTTTATAGTTGCTCCCAAGTCTAATAATGTGTTAGGTACAGAGAAATTATTTATTGATATGGTAACCATTGGGATACCAGGATCAATATATTTTTCTATTACAATTTGAGTAGACATGAGACTTGCTAATTTACCAATGAGTTGGATTGTTGCAGGATCCTTTTTCTTTCTTTCTTTCCTAATGCACAATTCCTTTATTGTTTTTGCATATATTGGTATTTCTTTAATGGCTTTTAATAAAGGAATCTTAACATATGCATTTTTTAACTCATCTATGATATCAAATTCAGGAAGGGTTATTTGATTTTGAGTTTGTTTTTCTACCAACCTTTCAGGATAAGGTGGTGTTTGTGTTGTAATATTTGTTCCTTTCTGATTTTGTACCTTAGTTTGTGCTGTTTCAGATGATTCTCATTGTTCAATTGGTTCTTCTATAATTGGAGGAGAATCCTTCTTAAGTACTTTTCCAGACCTCAAATGGACATCATCAAGAGGAAGAATTGAATATGCAGGATAATATGCTGCTTCCTCTACAGTATATGCAGATTTGTCCACTTTGTTATTCGGATTGGCCACCGGTTGGGATGGTAATTGCGTTGGTCTGGGTTGATTTGAAGGTAACTGTAACTGTTGTGGTTGTGTTAACAATGGTGGTGGATTCTGCTGTTGGAATGGATATGCAGAATTTTGTAATGGCATGGATGGAGGATATGGTGGGTATGAAAATGGCTGTTGGTACTGTTGCTGGTAATGTTGTTGATACTGTTGAGACTGTTGAGGTTGTTGGTTTCCATAACCATATCCCCTCCAACCTTGTGCAGGTTGTTGTGGATATTGTTGTGGAGGCCAAGCTTGCCATGGCATTGGAGGGGTCCAAGGATTATAAGATGGATAAGCATAATTTTGCTGAGGGATTTGTGGCTGATTTGGTTGAGGCATTCTAGGTGGCCATGGTCTTCTTGGTGCAACATAATAGAAACCTTCTGCTCCTGGCATTTCTTCCATTGAATTAGTTTGTAAGTCTTTCAATGTTACACAATTTTCCGTGGAGTGATTGCCTGTACAAAGACCACACACTTGAATGCTATCTAAAGGACAGTCTCTCAAAGGATGTTTCTTTTTACATTTTGAACAAAATATTGCTAAGGCTTGTTCTTGTTCTTCTTTATTCTTGTTTGCCTTTAACACATCTACTTGTGTCCCTAATGTACTCAAAAGATCTGTTTTGAAATTTTCCAATAGACTTCCTATTTCAGCTCTTGTTATCCCTCCTGCAGCTGACTTTGCTGCTTTAGAACTTGCTTCCCTTCTTCCGGTTTTTGATCTTCCTCTAGAATATTTCTGACATAACTCGAAAATTTCATCAAATGGAAGATTTGAAATATCTCCTTTACCCATTACATTTAAAATGTCAAGGTACTCATCTATTATGCCTTTGAGGAAGATTGTGCGAACAGTTTCTTGATTTAGGGAATGTTGTTTAGACTTCTGAAGATTATATGCAAACCGTTCTAAATATTCTTCTAGATTTTCATCTTCTTGTTGTGTCATTCTAAACACATCTTCCTTTGAATCTCTAGATCTACAATAAGGCTGATATTTCTTAAGGAAGAATGTTCGCATATCATCCCAGGAGGCTATTGTTTGTTCTCCTAAACCCATAAACCATTTTAATGCTGCTGCCTTTAATGTTGCAGGGAAAAGACGGAGCTTATGAACATCATCAGTATAACCATATGTTCTACATAAGATATCGAATTCAAACATGAATGAATTAGGATCTTCTGTAGACATTCCATAGAAGTTTGGCAACACAGAAGGTGGAATGTTTTTCATTTTTACTTCTTCTCCTAGTATTGCACTTGTATCTATTATTGGGAAACCAAAAGTAGATTCTTGGTCAAGTCCATCTTCTTGTCTTTTCCTGTCATTTTCTAACTTCCTATCATTTTCATGTTTCCTTTCTTCCTCTCTCTTCCTTCTCCATTCTCTCTCTTGTCTTTCATTTTCAGCTCTTTGTTCTTCAGGAGTAAGATGAATGGATCCATGTCCCTCTTCTTCTGCCATTGGTTGAGTTGTTTCAATTTCAGGTGGAGGTTCAAGTTGTGGGAAGATAGGAGGATCGATGGATGGAAAAACAATTTGTTTTCCTTTTTCTTTTGGTTTTCCGGAAGTGGAGAATTTTTGCTTTGTTTCCCAAGCTGACAAAGTTTGCCTTTCAATCAAGGTTAATCTTTGGCCACTTCTTTGTTTTTCTATCAGCTCTTCAATGATTGGATTACCAGTAACAGGTGTATGTGATGATCCTATCTCTACTTGTGGGGGGTTTTTGATAAATCTACCTTGAGGATCTCTAACTCTAGGCATAAAGAAACATAATTAAAGAAATGAAATATAACTAATGTTTTTGTGTATTTTGGATTTTATCTCTCTATTGACTATGCCGATATTTGCCTCCCCGGCAACGGCGCCAAAATGTTGAGCTAATTTATGTTCCTAAACTAACACAATTATTTATTATCAATCCGGGTTGTTTATTCTTTGAGGAAAATTCACTATTTGTGAAGATCTAATATAACCAAACATTGAAAGATAAATGATTAAAAGCTAAAGAGAATATATCTTATAACTCTAATTCAATCAGCTCAAAAGAGAAAACATTGAAAGGGTTCTTGAACTCAAGAAGTCCACTTCCACCTCAGTTATTACTTAATGAATTAGAGATTGTAACTAAAAACTCAAGATGCATAAATTATACATGAAAGAAGCTCTTAACTTAAGAGACACTTAAAGTTTTCCATCATAACTTATTCATCTCAAGATATAAATCTAAATGGAAACAAACTATTTGCATGTAAACAAAAGAGACTAGTTCTGATTCACCATTTCATAGAGGGAATTCCCAACTTGAACACTTGTTTTCCAATTCAATTAGATGATGAATAAACCATTAACAAATAAAATCAATCACTATGCATAACCATAAGGCAATCTGAAATAAGACTTTGAAAAACTAAAGCTACAATCAACCAGATTTGCAATGAAATAAAACTAGTTTAACTTGGAAGTGTACTTAGCTTGGAGTGGGGGCCCTCCACCCTTGCCTTGCACACTTTTGAAGATGATATCAGAAGCTTTATATCAGTCACACATACATGTATTGAGCAGCAAAAATGAGAGTAGCACAAGTCTTCAAATTAAGTCTTCAAACCAAAAATATTACAGCATAAAAGTATCATAAGTCAATGTCTTGAGCCATCAAAGTTGTGGCTCTTAAATAAGGAGTTTCATGAACAAACTGATCTACATTCACTCTAACAAAATTATCTACTCTAAGCCACCTATCCAAGTCGAATCCACTCCCCTCATCCCAAGAAATATGACTAATATCATGGAATCTCAAAACTGCCCTATTTAGATGGGATTTCTGGATGACTAGTCATGATTGACTAGCTCCAAATAGGCATAATAAAGCTCGTTCTGTTGGAACCAAGAATAGGTGGCTTGGTCCTAGTTCCCAAGATTTCCATTCATGTATCCCATTCGTGCTGAAGTGGCCTGCATCCATATCAACCATGAAGTGATTACGGGAATTTCTGAAATTGCCAAAATTGCACTTAAAATCAAACTTTTATAAAAACTTTAGAAATTGACAAATTAAAGCTAAATACCTGATTAGACATCAAATATTCATTAAAATGGAATGGATGGAGTGAAAATGAAGGATAAATAGATGGTTAGGTAAGTTTCTCAAAGCAAAATAAGATCAAAACTGAGGCCCAACAGCTCCGTGATCTGTCATATCCATGGGCGCTGCTATGCACTGACTAGGCATGATATACTCCATTGGCATTATGGCGTTTGTTCCATAGGCTACCCTAGGAGGTGTCTGTCCCATCAGTTTCTTGCATGTTGTCCTATAAGCCCATAAAACTGTTGGTATAGTAGGTCCCAATCATGTCATTACGCACTACATACCTTGTTTAGTGCTTGGCACACCTTGTTAAATGATTCCGCATGGATAACCTTATGCGCGATAATTCTTTCCACATTTTGGCATTGCAATTTGAGGATCCATTGGCACATTTTCCCCCTCAACACATGCTTATTGACCATATCTCCCAACGCAAAGTTCATGTGCATCCATGTAGGTTGTTTGCCATATGCCTATACCCACCTGGAAAGATGTGAGCGCGGACCATCCCATCCATAGTATTTATCATCCAATCACACTTTAGGCTTCCCAAACCATGTGCGCACCATCCTCCTACATGTGTGCCAATATTCAAAGCCTCCCTTGTGCGTACCCTACCACCTCGTGAGCATAATGCGCAGTACCCAATTCAAGGCCCGGAAACGTTGCTTTTCTGACACCTCTCTTCCAAACTTATCTAGGAAAGTATCTACCTCACTTAACCCATCATAAGTAGGAAGATCCCTTCTATCGATATGCAGCACAATGATCTTGTCATCATATTACAGTTCAGCATGCTTACCTCGTGTAACCGGTTCTGCCATCGCTCTATCTCTTCATCAAAATCTGACGTAGAGGAGCTTTTGCACTCCAATGAGATCCATCCATCCATGGTGGGATTTCCCCAATCTTGCTCTCACGCAGTTATTTTATATATGTAGTCCAAATCATCATCACTTTCAGAGTCACACACTGGCTCTGTATACCGTGATCCTTCTGTAGGGTCCAAAGGTATAACTATGTGCAGAGGCTTCTCTCCAAAAATCATATTGTGCTTCTTCAAATTAATCACCCCATTCATGTCAGTGGCCCAATCAATTCCTAAGAGCGCGGAGTATGGATTGTTGTCATCAACAATCTCTATTACTTGAAAGTCTTCTAGTGCGATCGCTCCCTCAATATCCACAGTGATTTCCTGCAATCACCCCATAGGTATTATCTTCTACGGGTTCACCATTCGCAGCTCAATAGGAGACCATTGCAGTGTAGGCCTCTCGATGCGCTCCCATGTCTGCTTTGGAAAAATTTTCGCATCTGATCCTAAATCCAAAATTACTTGGTCCATCTCATATTCTCCAATCTACGCGATTAACCTCATTTCTCTTCCCGTCCTCACCGTATGCTTTCCAATATTCCCAACTACATGCAATTCTCCTGGCGCAGTCCTAGCGCATCTGTTAATAAGTTATTGTAGTCCCTTTACAGCCTTACTATCGCATAGTAGCTTCATGCATGTTTCCAGTAATGTCGTAAGTATCGACCAATCCATTTTCAAATCTTTTCTATCTTTGCTTCCTGAAGTGGAGGCATCAACGAAGCTCTTCTTAGCTTCCATGAAGGTTTCCTTAGCACTCTCCAAATCAAACTCTACTTCTTTCGTTGGAGCCTTGTGAGCTCAAGTACTATCTTCGGGTTGTTCTACTTTATCATCTCCCATCGTGATTCTACTTTGGAGCATAATTTTCACATTTGGATCTTCCTCACACGACTCAAACATCATCATCTGCAGTTTTTGAGTCAGGGGAGGTGGTAGCACTCCCTTGTCACGTATCCTAGCTATCAGCGTAGGACAATATTCCGTCTCATGATCAAACAAGGTACAATACAGACATGGTGGACGCGTTGGGTTCATACAATCACAGGCATAATGTCCTAGCCCTCCGCAATTGTAGCATATCAGCTATCTGTGACCTCTTCCACATCCTCCTCCACCTCGGCCTCGTCCACACCCCTCAAAATCCGGTTTGCGGCACTCTTGCATTCGAGTCTAGGGGCCACAATTTGGCCTGAACCCTGTAGGTGGGAGTTCTATCCATCATTAACTCATAGCTTCTACAAGTGCACTCATCGTGTCCTACTAACCTATAAAAGTTATAGAACAATTGCTGCGAATTTTGAGTATACTTCTATAACAAGTGGTAGTTTTTTGTAGTGTGTTTCCCTCCGATTTGAAAAAGCGCACACCACAAAGCAGGCAACGCACTAGGTCTTTCTTGTGCTTCTAACCTTAACGACATCAGTCGCACTCTGGTGAGGTAATTCGTGAACACTAGGTAGTGGTTCTTATCATGACCCTAGCCCTTGCATTTTACGCACCACACCTCCTCGTGCACTTCTGGGCAAGCTGTCCTGTCCTGTTTGAGACTCTGCATCTCAAGGCATAAGTTTTTCAACTGTGCATGGATCTGTTGAACTCCCAAGTCAGGATCCTGCATTAGGGCCTCATGTAGCCTCATCGCAATCTCTAAGGCCTCTACCTGAGTGTTATCAGGAAAACTAGTGTCTATACAGAGCTGCTAGTCCCACTAAGGCTGGTAGCTACCCTAGAAACAAACACACTAAAAACTACTTTTGTTTTCCTTTATGAGAAATAGATAAGAGAAGAATAAGGAGACCAACCTCTATCTTGCGCTTGGTTCCTTGCTCGATTCCTCTCTCTTCTGGTAGGTCTTTGCCACTCGCTTCCTTGTCTACCCAGCTTCAAAGATTACCTGTAGAATCAAAGCAGCATAACACTATCCAAGAACATAGATCTATTATCATAAACAATATAGGATCAGATGTACATTGACCACACAAATGCATAAATCATCAATCATACAAGAATGTGGAGGAAAACTTGAATAGCTTTATTGATAATCAAGAAAGAGCAAAGAGGATTACAACCAATTGTTCTGACCTAGCATCATCCTCTCAGCAAGAAAGCCCTTCTTCACCTCATGAAAAGCTTAGATCACCCAATACTATGATATTGCACCCAGAAACCAATAGCACTTCCTTACAAGATACAAAATTCCAGCCTCTGGATCTCTGGGATGAGGGATCCATATATAGATGTTTGCAAGGGAGGTGAGTCAACGTTTGAGATTTGATTAGTGTCTTCTTTCTGATATTTCTTGATTCCACATGGAGATTGATGATCTCTTACTCATCCCTGGTTGAATTCAGAGAGGCAAGTGTCACAGGAGAGGTTTCTGCAAGATTCCATGCTCCTCCACCTTGCAGATTGACCCTGCCATTTGTCCCTTCTCGCCCATCGCACCCCATAGAAGGGTTTTTTGACATGCATTGCACCTACTGTGTGTATTCAGGTGGGATGCAACACACTTTACCTATGGAGCAGGTGAAATGGTCTGGTTTTGACCAGTTCTGAGTAGTTTTTCATGGAGAACTTCTGGGAGATGCTCAGTTGACCTTGTTCTTTTAGGGGTTGGAACAACACCTTTAGGGACTTAGGAGCCCTTCGTTTATTGACATTTATGCTTGGGGTTGCAGTGCCCAAAAATGTCTATAACAGTTGCCCCCTAAAGCATGAGGTCCTTAATCTTTTGATGTCAGGTGAAATGCTTTATCATGAGGATCCGAAGTTTTTTCGAGCTGGAAGGCGACTTGTAATAAGATACCATACAATAAATTATCTTCATATTATTTTCATGATCTAGCTGAGGCGGACATTCCCATGCTCAGCCTTATAAATTCATTTTCATGTACATAGGACAGACAATCATCTGAATGTAGACTGATGATTCTGGTAGAGCCATCACCCCTTAGATTGGATGATTATCTGTGCAGAAATGATGTACATTTGATGTCTTTATTTTCCTGAATATATATCACAGCCCGGATGGATGAAACTAGATCTGAGGTCTTCAATCTTGTTCGGTCTTCACTCAAAGTACAAGTCGATCCATGTGAGAGATGTTCTGGAGTCGAACATGGAAAGACATCGCCTGATTACCAGCCAATGATGTAAGTTGTTAACAGGTGCGAGAGGAATCACCGATAATGATAATGACCCTCAAGGTACTACAGTACAATTCACGTGGTGTGAATAAGGTACTTGGCGTCGAACACCACGCAATATCTTTTGGTCAAAGGCCATTGATGTAAACCTGTTGCCGGAAGTGAGAAACTTGCCATTGAGGCATGCAAACTTCAAAGTACTGAAAGGGTTGTTCCTAGATCGACTTCTTGGATAATGAGCTCATGTCGACAAGAAGCGATCTGTCATAGGAGGGCCTTAGTGAATCCCACATCAATAACACAGAACGGAGCAAATGATTTTAATGGAGGTGAAAACAATCTGGTGATATACGGTTCAGGGTGGCGTCATGAAAGAATGGAGCGAAAATGTATTATAGTGGGTGAGACACAGGTGGATTCTCTGAGCGACTTCTCTTGAACATATCGGCGACACTGACATGATGGATTGGTAGCATTAACCCAAAATGTGGATGGTGTGATGGAACCATGGTGATGTGACTAGTGAATGGAACAACCCAACTCGACTTGGATGCGGAGTGAAAGTGTCATGTTCAAGAGCGACTTGCTACCAACAAAGTTTCTTCAAGTTTTCTTCCCAATTTTTCCCCAGTCATTGCTGACCAATACCTCTTTATTTTTTTCAAGCTTGAGGGGATAACATATGCTTGTTCTATAATTTTCCCTTTGCGCAAACCAATCGCTACGTTTTAACGAGCCTAGCGATAGTGAAACTCGTTCTTGTCTGTTACGGACAAGTTTGTCGCTATTAGGTTTTAACGAGTTTAACGACAAAGATAACTCGGTCCTTTTCAATTTTAGAGAGTCTGAAAAGGGACGTAAAGGAAACTCCAAAAATCATTTTTCGTCATCTAATCCCTTAAGTCCGAAAAAGTATAAAATAATACAAAAGGGATGAATTTCCGGTAATTTTAACGAGCCGAACAAAACAAGCGCTCGATCTTTTTGTGTAATAATCCCTCAGGTCCAAAAAGATTAAAATCTAAAGGAGGGATTGCACTTCTGGTCATTTTAACGCGCTGGAGAGGCCAATGGCTCGGCAATCTTTTCATATTTTATGAGTCAGTTGAAAAGAGCTTAAAGGAGACTCGTTTTTTGAGGAACGAGTGATAGATTCGGGTAGCAGCTGATTCCAGGTAAGGTTTGGAATTTTCCAATCACGACAGTGTCACAAGGATGGCTAACAAGATCACTCTTCGCAGCTATTCCTCAAAAGGGGTAAACAATCAAGTGGAGTTGAATGATCGGCCAATACAGAGTGGAGGTGATGATGAGAACATGACCAAGGCTTCAAAGGCTGAAGTAATATATTCACGATGGTTATTTACCAGAAATTGGTTCATTTTTTAATGAGCTTAAACGCTGGGGGAAACACTTGCTCATTTCTTATGTTTATTTTTTAACGAGCTTGAATTCCGCGTTAAAACTGCTTGATTAATCCAGTCGCATAATAAGGATGTCTCATATATAAAATTGGCATTATTTCAAAGCTTTGCCCCGCATCCTTTCTTTATGCAAGTTAGGAAACGACCCATCCTACAAGTTTAAAGGGTTAGAGGACCTATATATTTAAAAAATAAATGGTCGCTCTTTGCTTGCACACCAAAAGGTTTGCATGCCCCCAGGTATAGCGAAGTAGAGTTTCCAGGTTACCCCTCAATTTGCAAACAAAACATTTGTTTTATCGGGAAAGGCCTACCTTTCCAGGTTACCCCTCAATTTGCAGACAAAACATTTGTTTTATCGGGAAAGGCATACCTCAACAGAGGTATCTTATTCCGGTATAATCCCATTTTCCAAAATGGCCAGGTGTGTCAGGCCAGTCATATACTCTCCGCAGAAACCCACCCTATACCCAAGGTTTTCCTGTCGAAACAGGCCAAGGTGCATGCCCCCTGGGTTTTAGTCATGCCCTCCGAATCACTCGCGCTCATCAAGAGAACGGACTAGGGATTGACGAAACATTCCTTGCGCGAAAAGACCACTCAGGGTTGGTATATGACTATTTGCTATGTGTGAACTGGGAAATGAAAGCTGGTCTACGAGCTTGACCACTCTTCCTTTGTGCAGAAAACACATTACTCTAAAGAGTGAGGAGACAATGGCTCCCATGCAATAAATATAGTCTCGTCCAAGGAGTAGATTATAATCCAGGGGTCCTTGGACTACTATTACGTTCATGTGAACGGTTTTCCTTCTCAATGTTATCGGCACATCAGGAAGGATCCCTAATGGTCGACTGGTTCCTTTGTCAAAGCCTGTTAGATTTCTCATCTCAGGCAAAAGCGATGGCGAACCAAGCGCTTTCCAAGTAGTTGAGGAAAGGATACTCACAGAAGCCCCTTCATCTATGATGGTACCGGCCATAACCATTCTATATACTTGAGCAATGATTCGGAATGGTACACTAGCCGGTAAACGGGGTCTGCCTAGTAGATTCCAGTCAAAGGAAACAACTAGGTTGCTTGGAGGTGGGACCGAATAGACGGCCGGGTACGACTCTGACGAACTTCCTTCCTGCGGTAAAGGAACGGGTAGCCTGCCCCCATGTTCATCGGAGTCTGTGCTTACGAAATAATTTGAATGGTGTCGTTCTTGTTCTCTTCAGTGACTGTATCATCTAAAGATGGACCTTCTGAAGGCAAGACCGGGTCAACTGCCGCCTCGACCTTTTGACTTTCGTCTGGTATGGATTCAGATGGTTTATCTTCAATGATAGACGCTTCGGCCGACCACAAGGGCGTGTCAGCCGGATATTCAACTAGTGACGGACTTGGCAAGAGTTTCTTGTATCCAGGCGGAGCCGTAACGGTGAAATCGGATGGTCATCCAAAACTCTTTTAGCTTCGTCTAAGAAGGGAAAACAGTGGACGGCGTGATCGCCTTCACACAATTTACAAGGAAATTTATATTTTCCTTTTTGTCCAGGGGCTTCACTTTCACTAGTTGACGATGTATGCACAACATGATCGTCAGAGGTTGATGACACCAGATTGTGCAAACGAGGAGACCAGTCCCTCAAGATCCGAGGGATGCAAGGACAATCTCGATGATAATGGTCTCCTCTGCAAATGACACATGGCGATTTAGGCCTGGTTGGTGTAGTGTGTGGATTTTCGCTAGACGACAATTGGTTGCCCCTTTTCGCCTTTGGCTCCTTCTTCTTCTTCTCTTTCTTATTCTTCTCTTTCTTCTTCTCAGTTACTTGATTTTGGGCTTTACCAGCTTCAGCAAGCGAAGAGGAAGGAGGAGAGGAAGAATTGGATGAAGTAGACGGTTGGGGGGTAACTCTAAAATCGTTTAGTTGCTGACTTTACTGTTCAGGAATCACGGTATTATGAACGACACAAGTTGAGAAGAGCCATACGGGTAAGCCAATTGTCAATCCTGGAAGAGACAATGTGGCCATATGGGGTGCACCAACATCTCCCCAAGAGGAGAAGGGACTAGGATTTCCTCCAAGGGGAACTCCTTGGTTGGTGGACTCCATTTTTCTCAACTTAAGATCAACGTAGGAAAGGTGATGATTATTCCATTTAAAATAAATTTTAGACACTTTGACACAACTTGTTTCTTCAATTTTTAAGAGTCGAGAAAAAACAAAAGATGACTCTAGTCGCCTTCGATTTTTAATGAGCCGGAAGTGACAAGTGCTCAGATGGACCTTTTCCGTTAAGGAGTCTGAAAAGGAACGAAAGGGACTGCTCTCAAAATCTAGACAGAGGGATTACCAAACCAATCGCAAAACTACAAAATACTTTTTACAGTATGGCAGTCAATCTTCCCGAATGCTATGTTCAGTGCATTGCAATCGATAGGGCGGCAGACACGGCTTCCTATGGATAAAGGATAAAGCCTATTGTGGTCTCCCAAAATATACTCGACGGTACGTAGGAGCACAAGTTCGTACTGGCACTTATCGTCTCAAAGTGGAGGAATCACCCTACCAACAGTGAAAACAACAGTTACCAGGATTTATGACGCCGGAATACGTCTCTAGCCTAGACTTCTAGATGTTGTGCGTTAGGTTCCAAAGAATTTTTAGATTCATTAAATTTATTTTATGGTTGATCTTGCTTAAGAAATTTTCCTTTCAGGTTCACCGTGTGATGTAGATGTACAATTCCTAAAATGCAATCTAAGATGATAAACAGTCATTTAATCTTCTTTTTGCAATGAAAATCCTAGCTACTAAGGAAAGAGAGATGGCATTCCTTCAACAAAGAGCAGAGAGCACACACTATATGCATTGTCCTAAATCAAGCCAACAAACAGTCTAAATGAAAATGCACATGCATGTATTTTTTTTCAGCCTTCTTAATGTGTGAATGATAAAAAGAAAGCTAAGTGCAAATCTGAATTATTTTCCAAAGCGACAATTACTAACAAGTTTCTTTTCAAAACAAAATGAGGACAATGACAACACTTTGCTATTTGGAATTGAAAACTTGCTTTCGACACTTGAAAAACTACTAACTCAAATCAAATACAAGAGTAACAGTGTAATCGACTACCAAGAACAATCAGATTCTCTTCTATGACTAAAAACGACACTTGCGACACTTTCAAATCAAGAAACGACTGTACAATTACGCTACTTCTTTGTAAAGGAGAATTGAAAATGACCCAAAAATACATAAAAACATTTATAGTTCTTTGCACAATGGAGGCGGAATAACAGCAAGGAAGGGGGTTTCAAATAGAGGTGTACTGACTACAGGCGGCAAAACTCCTGAATAGAGCTGAAAAGAGTGAACACAGAAACCAAAATTTAGGAACGAGGCCTTGTCTGATCAGCGCACCTGTAACATAATGAAACTGAAATGCAACGCACCTACTACACTCGGGAAGTGCGATGCATTTGAAGTTCACAGAAAAAATAGTGCGCTAGACCAGGGACGAGACTTTGGTTGGGTTCCGGGTCACAGTTTGCAGTTCAGTTCAGGGATTTAGGCCGAGCAAGTGGTAATCAGTAAATCAATCACAACGGTAGATCTAAGGAGGTTAATAGAGCCACCACGAGGGAAATTAGAGAGCTTGTAAATCAATCGTTTAATTCATAAACAAAACCTAGAGATAGACTGAAGCAACTTTGATCTACTTTGCACTTGCATAGCAAATGCAGTTCGAAGGCTAGCTAGCTTGACTTCAGGCTCTGTCTGTAAGTTTATAAAGTAAACAAATGTAGATGAACAAATAATCTATTCGCTCCCCAGCGGAGTCGCCATTTTGTTATCGGGAAAACTAGTGTCTATACAGAGCTGCTAGTCCCACTAAGGCTGGTACCTACCTTAGAAACAAACACACTGAAAACTACTTTCGTTTTCCTTTATGAGAAATAGATAAGAGAAGAATAAGGAGACCAACCTTTGTCTTGCGCTTGGTTCCTTGCTCGATTCCTCTCTCTTCTGGTAGGTCTTTGCCACTCGCTTCCTTGTCTACCCAGCTTCAAAGATTACCTGTAGAATCAAAGCAGCATAACACTATCCAAGAACATAGATCTATTATCATAAACAATATCGGATCAGATGTACATTGACCACACAAATGCATAAATCATCAATCATACAAGAATGTGGAGGAAAATTTGAATAGCTTTATTGATAATCAAGAAAGAGAAAAGAGAATTACAACCAATTGTTCTGACCCAGCATCATCCTCTCAGCAAGAAAGCCCTTCTTCACCTCATGAAAAGCTTAGATCACCCAATACTATGATATTGCACCCAGAAACCAACAGCACTTCCTTACAAGATACAAAATTTCAGCCTCTGGATCTCTGGGATGAGGGATCCATATATAGATGTCTGCAAGGGAGGTGAGTCAGCTTTTGAGATTTGATTAGTGTCTTCTTTCTGATAGTTCTTGATTCCACTTGGAGATTGATGATCTCTTACTCATCCCTGGTCGAATTCAGAGAGGCAAGTGTCACAAGAGAGGTTTTTGCAAGATTCCATGCTCCTCCACCTTGCGGATTGACCCTGCCATTTATCCCTTCTCGCCCATTGCACCCCATAGAAGGGTTTTTTGACATGCATCATACCTACTGTGTGTATTTAGGTGGGATGCAATGCACTTTTCCTATGGAGCAAGTGAAATGGTCCAGTTTTGACCAGTTCTGAGTAGTTTTTCATGGAGAACTTCTGGGAGATGCTAAGTTGACCTTGTTCTTTTAGGGGTTGGAACAACACCTTTAGGGACTTAGGAGCCCTTGGTTTATGGACATTTATGCTTGGGGTTGCATGCCCAAACATGTCTATAACATTGAGTTGTTAACTTCTGATGTGATAGCGTGCTCCTTAAATGTGGTGTTAACGATGCTACAAAACATTCTTGTTGTCCATCAATCATTCATATTAGCTTCACGAATTGTACACTTCAACCTTTGATCTAGCTCCTAAGGAGTCTCACCTGGTAGCATTGTGACCTTTTGGAATCCAATGATTGACTGCACTTCTGACTTTGGCTTGCTAAATTCCTTGTTTAGCACTCCTTAGATATCCACAATTCTCTCATTTGGATTATCATTGGAGTGCTTAATATACTAGGTCAACGCGCGGTCCTGCAGGGCACTAACCAATGTCACATTCTTTATATTGTCATCTGTAACTCCCTATGCTTCCCATACAACTCTTATCACGAACCAAAACTGGTCTGGATCCTCATTTCCTACTCCCTCGAACACAGGAAACTTTATCGTGCTTGCCATATTGACTCGCGGTGGTGGCGGAGGTGCTACGGGTGAAGATGGAGGTGATGGTTGTGAAGCTGGTAGCAGTGTGGGTGGGGGTGGTATGTGGAATTCTTTGGCTTATCAGATGGATAGGACTTTGCAAAGAGAGCTTAGTGAGCTCTTTCTCATCCCCTCGCAGAGGTGAAATCAAAGGGCTATTCTATGGTCCCTTCCTTTGTTTCTGTAGGTTTTTCCGCTTCGCGTAGCTCTGAACATCAAGTTAATTACATAATCCTCTTTTCGCACAATAGAATTTTAATCCAAGTATTCAGAGACTTTACGTACTTACCTCATGGTCCTTTGAGAAAGCATCACTTTGCCTCGCTATAGTTGACTGAAGTATCTACCGCGAAACCAGTAATGAACCCTCCTACAATCCGATTGAGCCAGTGATCAACAGTGAACATGATCTGATCCTCTGACGCTTCTAATCTGCACACCAACTCTGGGGTCCACACAATAGGACCATCAAGCTTCCAACTTCCTTGGCTATCTGCTAGCTTCGCGATCCACTCATACATCTCAGTAGGGAAAGATGCGAAAAATATCTCGTCGATTTCTGTGTACAAATAGCAATATAACCACTCTTCTTTTGTCAGTCACACATTCTTGTTCTCCTGCACCGCGAACTCGTAAATCCTCCTGTCCACCTAACCTTTAATTTACTTCTTAGTTGAATTCCAATGATATGACATCAGACATCTCTATGCAAATTCCAGTCCCGGCAACGGAACCATTTGTTAGCTTGAGGGGGCCTGACCCAGTTTCAGAGTTAATTAGCCAAACAAATCCCTGCACTATTGGCCCTTTCACTAACAGCTTGCAGAGTGCAGACTGAGGTCTCACCTAAAGCAGTATTGGGGGATGCTGGAACCAGGTTTCTTCACCCTTAAGATGTCTAAAGGGTTGATTTAATCCAACCATGAATGGCTTCATGCAGGTCACTTCGCGTACTACCCTGACCTGCAAGGCCTTCGTGATCTGTTATAATCACCTTCACGCAGCCCTAACCAGGGGCTGAGGAGCTTTCACACTTCTAAGGTAGTGATCTGTGCTATTACCCCAATTTACACCACATATCTTACTTATCTTCTTATAATTGTTAGTTAACTTCGCGTAAACAGAGACTTTATCTTATATTCACTTAATCAACACAATCATATATATTCGCGCATCATATAAACAATGGAAATGTAATTTATACCCAATACATTAAATGCAGAAAATAGTAAATAAATACACATGAATGGTATAAACTTCTCTTTATTAATGCTTCAATCAGTCATAGACTCAACTTGCCCTGCGCACTCAGCTGCAGACTACTAGGCCTCTGCACACTCAGCTGCAGAGCCTTCTCCTACTCTACAACCCAACGACACGATTCTACACTTATATAAGACTCAATTATTCATCATTTCTCTTTCCCTTTCTATTGCTAACTTACAACTTAGAGCCTCGCTCTATTTATACAATCCCATGGTCTGCAAACCATGGGTAGATTTCTAAAGCCGACATTACATTAGAAAAATGAGGGTAGACAACCCTATTACTCATTTACAAGTTCACGCTCCGCGCCCACAAAACGCAAAGTCTTTACATCGGATTTAGTCAAAATCTAGGATTTAAGCCCCAAAATGTCCCTTGGGGGATCCCGCACCCAACAGAGGTTCTGCACCCTGGGTTTCAACCTCCGTTTCTACATCCTCCTCCTCTACCAGGATTTCTTCAAATTCTTCCTCTTCATTAACCTCCAAATTGATAGCCTTCCCCTTTTCTTCCATGGTAAGCTTAGTCCTTAATGGATTCCTAGGGGATACGCACACTGGTACCATATTCTGCTTGTCTTTCTTGGGTCTCGGCATGCACATCGATTTATGGATTTCTGTGACTACCTCGACACTTTATGGGCTTCTACTTCTATAATGGCTTGTGCGGCTTCCTCAGTAGTCAATATTCTAGTATCCATGGCTTCCTCAGGTGCTGCCATAGTGCGGTTCCACAATTCTCTTAACGACTTGGCTAATTTCTCAAGCAAGGAATTCACCTTTAGAATATCGAACAAGTGTGGGTTCATGAATGTCTGGGCACACAACAACTTTGTTCTCAAATTGCAAAGTGTTTTTTGCTGGACAACCCTTCGTAATTTATAGTGCCTTTTGAATTTGAATTCGACCGTTTCCCCCACATTCGGTCCATTAATGATCGATTGGTGGCAGATTTTCAAGAATCTATCCCATAATGTTTGCCTTAAATGCGTGCTGCCCACTCCATTTGGTCTCAAACCAAACATCACATCGTGAATAGTGACTGTAACGGTCACTTTCCAACTGACTCATGTGGTAGCATAGCTACCCTCACGCTATTGTGGACCCTGTGACACTTCACTACTATGTGTAGATCTAACATCTCACAGCTCCTGAGCAGAGTAGTTTATAGTCCCGTGCCTCCTTTCAGCTATCTGGAGCGCTAAGACTATGCTTTCTTCAGCTAGTCATATGGTTGGGCCACCTGTGTATGGCTTCAAATGACTTCCATTTACTTTTCCTGTGAAAATTTCTCCATTTAACTTTACCAACTACACCGTGCCACCATCTGTGATCTCCTTAATAACATACAGTCCCAGCTAAAGCATTTTGAGCTTCCTTGGGAATTTATCTAACTTACTATCGTATAACAACACCAAATCATTCACCTTAAAGGTGTGTAGCTTAATATGTCGATTGTTCCAAGACTTTTCACGCTACTTTTGTACCTGCTGGTCGAAGCCAGCCAAAAACCATTCTTCTTCGAGCTCCTCTAACTGTGCGAGCATCTCCTCTAGGGCTCCGCGGTCCGTCATACCTGTGAGTGCTACTATGCATAGACTAGGTGTTATAGACATTTTTGTGCCTTGCAGCTCCAAGCATGAAATGTCCATAAACCAAGGGCTCCTAAGTCCCTAAAAGTGTTGTTCCAACCCCTAAAGGAACAAGGTCAACAAATTACAGCTTCTCCCAGAAGTTCTCCACCAGAAACTGCTCAGAATCAGTCAAATCAGGATCATTTCAGCTGCTCCACTGCCTAGCTGCGTTGCATAGAACCTAAATACACTAGCTGGGTGCATTGCAACGCACCTAAATGCACTACCATGGTGCGTTGAGCGGGAAATGACAAATGGCAGTGCCATTTCGCGAGGTGGAAATACAATGGAAGCTTCCAGAATCTTCTCCATTGACACTTGCCTCACTGAATTCGACCAAGGATGAGTAAGAGGCTCTCAGTCTCCAAGTGGAAGCAAGAACTGACAAAGAGAAGACACTAGTCAAATCATAAGCTGACTCATCCTCCTTCCAACATCTATATATGGATTCCTCACCCCAGAGATCCAGAGGTTGGAATTTTGTACATTGCAAAGAATTGCTGTTGGTTTTGAGATAGATATCAGAGTATTGGGTGATTTATGTTTTGTTGGAGGTGAGGAGGGGCTTCTTTGTTGGGAGGTTGATGCTGGATCAGGAATCATCGGTTGTAACTCCTCCTGGATCTTCTTGTTATATCAATAAAACTATTTGAGTTTCTCCTACATGCTTGTGTATCATTGATGCTTGTTACATGTGTATGTTTAGCTTAAATCTGATCCTAAGCTTTTTATGAATATAGATCCATGTCTTTGTGTAGTTTTCTTCTTCTGTGATCTTACAGGAACTTGGTGAAGCTAGGCAAGTAAGGAAGCAGGTAGCTGGAAGCTGTCAAAGAAGAGAGGGATTGGATCAAAGGATTAGCGCAAGACACAGGTCGGTTCTTTCTATCCCCCTCTATCTTTAATTCATAAAGGAAGTACAAAAGTAGTTTTCTCTGTTTGTTTCTAAGGTAACTGTCACACCTTAGTGGGATAGAGTCGTTCTAAATAGACACTTATCCCGGTAACAAAATGGCGACTCCACTGGGGACGATTGTCTAATTAGTTTGTTTGTGTATCTTTTGTTGTTTGTTTCATAAACTTACAAGTAGCATTCGAACTGCATTTGCCATAACAAATGCAAAGTAGACATCTGCTACTTCAATCCATTCACTGGATCTGTTTATGATTTGAACAGCTGATTCGCAAATGATCTGATTGCCCTTTGTGATAGCTCTTAGACCCTCCTTAGATCTACCCTGTGATTGTGCATTACTGATTGCTTTTACTCGGCCAAAAACCAAAGACTAAACTGTAAACTGTGACCCAGAACCCGGATAGAATTCTCGTTTATGCCCTAGTGCAGGTACTGTGAAGAGTTCTTGCATTTCAGCGCAGTTCCCGAGAGGGAAACCTGCGCTGCAATCCAGTTTCTCTGTGTTACAGGTGCGCTGATCAGACTAGCCTTGTGCAGCTGAGGTTCTTGTGCTTCATTCTTTCCAGTTTTGTCTCTGATTTTTACAGCCTGTGATCAGTATATGTGTCTGTTTAAAAACCCCTTTTCCTTGCTGTAATTCCGCCTCCTTTGTACAAAAGAACTGTAGATGTTTTTGTGTGTTTGTTGCGTCATTTACAGTTTTCCATTGCAAAAGTAGAATAGTCGTATTGTCGTCCTGTGATTTAGATCTGTCGCAAGTGTCGATTTCGATCATAGGAGGAAGTTCGATTGCTGTTGATAGTTGACTATACTTTTACTTTTGCCTTTGGTCTGAATTTGTGATTTTCTAGTGTCAAAAAACAAGTATTTATTTCAAAATCGTAAAGCGTCGTAATCGTCTTTATCTTTTGATTTCGAAAAGAAACTTGTTTGTGTTTGTCGCTTGAAAGCAAATTCAGATTTGTACATCAACTTTATTTTTAGCATCAATATTAAGAAAATCGAAAACAAATACATGCACATGTGCATTTGCATATTGACAGTCTGTTTGGCTTGATTTAGGAAAGTGCGTTTACGGTGTGCTCTTTGCTCTTTGTGAAAAGATTGTGTCTTTCTTTTCCCCTAGTAGCTAGGATTTTCATTGCTGAAAAGAGATAAAAGTTTTCTTATCATCTTTAGATTGCATTTTAGGAATTACATCTACATCTCGTGGTGAACCCAAAAGGCAAACTTCATATGAAAGATCAACTTAAAATAAATTCAATTAATCTAACAACGCTTTGGAACTTAACGCACAATATTTAGAGGTCTAGGCTAGAGACGTATTCCAGCGTCGTAAAGCCTGGTAACTGTTGTCCTCACTGATGGTTGGGTGATTCCTCCACTTTGAGACAATAAGTGCCAGTACGGACTTGTGCTCCCACGTACCGTCGAGTATATATTGGGAGACCCCTATAGGCTTAAATCCTTTATCCATAGGAAGCCGTGTCTGCCGCCCTATCGATCGCAATGCACTGAACACAGCATTCGGGAAGATTGACTGCCGTACCGTAAAAAGTATTCTGCAGTTTTGCGATTGGTTTGGTACTCCCTCTACCTAGATCTCCAGAGCAGTCCCTTTCATTCCTTTTTAGACTCTTTAACAGAAAAGGTCCATCTGAGCACTTGTCACTTCAGGCTCATTAAAAATCGAAGGAGACTAGAGTCATCTTTTGTTTTTTCTCGACTCTTTAAAACTGAAAAAACAAGTTGTGTCAAAGCGTCTAAAAATTTATTTTAAACGGAATATTCATTACCCCTTTCCTACGTTGATCTTGGGCTGAGAAAATGGAGTCTACCAACCAAGGAATTCCCCTTGGAGGAAATCCTAGTCCCTTCTCCTCTTGGGGAGATGTTGGTGCACCCCATATGGCCACATTGTCGCTTCCAGGATTGACAATTGGTTTGCCTGTATGGCTCTTCTCAACCTCTGTCGTTCAGAACACCACTATTCCTGAACAATCAAATAAGCAATTAGACGAGTCTAGAGTTGCCCACCAACCTTCTACTTCATCTAATTCTTCCTCTCTTCCTTCCTATTCGCTTGATGGGGCTGGTAAAGCCAAAAGTCAAGTTCCTAAGGAGAAGAAGGAAAAGAAGAAGAAAGAGAAGAAGAAGAAGGAGCCAAAGGCGAATGGGGGAAAACGAGTGTCGTCTAACGAAAATCCACACACTACATCGACCAGGCCTAAATTGCCATGTGTCATTTGCAACGGAGACCACTTTCACAGAGATTATCCTTGCATCCCTCGGATATTAAGGGACTGGTCTCCTAGATTGCACAACCCGGTGTCGTCAACCTCTGATGATCATGTTGAAAGCACACCGTTGACTAGTGAAAGTGAAGTCCCAGGACAAAAAAGAAAATATAGATTTCCTTGTAAACTGTGTGAAGGCGATCATGCCGTCCACCGTTGTCCCTTCTTAGATGAAGCTAAAAGAGTTTTGGATGATCGTCCAGTTTCACCGTTACGACTTCCTCCTGGATATAAAAAACTCTTACCGAGTCCGTCACTAGTTGAAAATCCGGCTGGCCCGCTCAAGTGGTCGGCTGCAGCGCCTATCATTGAAGATAAACCATCTGGATCCATACCAGACGAAAGTCAAAAGGTCGAGGCGGCAGTTGACCCGGTCTTGCCTTCAGAGGTTTCATCTTCAGATGATACACTCACTGAGGAGAACAAGGATGACACCGTCCAAATTCTCTTCATAAGCACAGACTCCAACGAACATGGGGGCAATATACCCGTTCCTTTACCGCAGGAAGGATGTTCGTCAAAGTCGTACCCGGCTATCTATTCGGTCCCACCTCCGAGCAACCTAGTTGTTTCCTTCGACTAGAATCAACTAGGCAGACCCCGTTTACCAGCTAGCATACCATTCCGAATTATCGTCCAAATATATAGAATGGTTATGGCTGGTACCATCATAGATGAGGGGGCTTCTGTGAGTATCCTTTCCTCGACTGCTTGGAAAGCGCTTGGTTCGCCATCGCTTTTGCTTGAGATGACAAATCTGACAGGCTTTGATAAAGGAACCAGTCGACCTTTAGGGATCCTTCCCGATGTGCCCATAACATTGAGAGGGAAAACCGTTCGCCTGAACGTAATGGTAGTTCAAAGACCCCTAGATTACAATCTACTCCTTGGACGAGACTATATTTATTGCATGGGAGCGATTGTCTCCTCACTCTTTAGAGTAATGTGTTTTCCGCACAAAGGAAGAGTGGTCAAGCCCGTGGACCAGCTTTCATTCCCCGGATCATACAGAGCAAATAGTCATATACCATCCCTAAATGGTCTTTTCACACAAGAAATGTCTCAATCTCCAGTCTGTCCTCCCGATGAGCGCGAGTAATCCGGAGGGATATGACTGAAACCCAGGGGGCATGCATCCTGGTCTGCTTCGGCAGGAAAACTTCGGGAATAGGGTAGGTTTCTGCGGGAGAATATGACTAGTCTGTACCCCGTCCGTGATTGGAAGAGGGGTTATTCTAGAACAAGATTCTCTTGTCAAAGTTATGTGAGTTGGCGAGTGCCGCCAGTCACCTTTGTTTATCTCGGTAGACATCGCCGAAGAAGTGTTTTGTTTGCGCCGCGAATAGAACAATCTCTGGGTAACCTGTAAGAGGTAGGCCTCTCTCGTCAAAACAAGTGTTTTGCCAGAGAGAAGTAGAGGTAACCTTGAAACTCTGTTTTATACCTGGGGGCATGCAAACCTTTTGGAGTGCAAGCAAAGAGCGACTATTTATTTTTTAAAATTTTTAGGACCTCTAACCCTTTAAACTCGTAGGATTGGTCGTCTCCTAACTTGCATAAAGAAAGGATGTGGGGCAAAACTCTAAAAATTGCCATTTTTATGTGAGACATTCTTATCATATGACTGGATTAATCGAGGAGTGTTTACCGCGAGGTTCAAGCTCATTAAAAAATAAACCCGGACCGAGCAAACGTTTCCACCCGCATTTAAGCTCGTTAAAAAATGAACTATTCCCCGGTAAATAACCACCGTGAATGTAGTACTTCAGCCATTAAAGCCTTGGTCGTGTTTGCACCGTCACCTCCACTTTTCCATTGGCCGATCATTCACCTCCATTTGATTGTTTACCCATTTTGAGGAACAGATGCGAAGAGTGATTTCACTAGCCATCCTTGTGACATTGTCGTGATTGGAAAATTCCAAACCTTACCTGGAATCAGCGGCTACCCATTTTATCACTCGTTCCTCAAAAGACGAGTCTCCTTTAACCTCTTTTCAACTGACTCGTAAAATATGAAAAGATTGTCGAGTCCTTGGCCTTCCAGCTCGTTAAAGGGACAGGAAGTGCTATCCCTCCTCTAGATTTTAATCTTTTTGGACCTGAGGGATTATTGCACAAAAAGATCGAGCGCTTGTTTTCTTCGGCTCGTTAAAACTATCGAAAATTCATCCCTTCTGTATTGTTTTATAGTTTTTCAGACTTAAGGGATTAGATGATGAAAAAGGAATTTTGGATTTACCTTTACGTACCTTTTCAGACTCTCTAAAAATGAAAAGGACCGAGTTATCTTTGTCGTTAAACTCATTAAAAAGATTAATAGCGACAAACTTGTCTTTAGACGAGAACGAGTTTCACTATCCCCAGGCTCGTTAAAACATAGCGACGGGTTTGCCCGAAGGGAAAATTATAGAACATGCATATGTTATCCTCCTCAAGCTTGACAAAAATAAAGAGGTACTGGTCAGCAATGACTGGGGAAAAATTGGGAAGAAAACTCAAAGAATCTTTATTGGTAGCAAGTCGCTCTTGAACATGACACTTCCACTCCGTGTCCGAGTCGGGTTCGGTTGTTTCATTCACTGGTCACATCGCCATGGTCACGCCATACCATCCACATTTGGGGTTAATGCTACCAATCCATCACATAAGTGTCGCCAACATGTTCAAGAGAAGTCATCCAGAGAAGTCACCTGTGTCCCATACACTACCATACATTATGCTCCATACTTTCTTGACCGCCATCCTGAACCATATACCATCAGATTGTTTTCACCTCCATCAAAATCATTTGCTCCATTCCGTGTCATTGATGTGGGATTCATTAAGGCCCTCCTCTGACGGATCACTTCTTGTCGACATCAGCTCATTATCCAAGAAGTTGATCTAGGAACACCCCATTCAGTACTTTGAAGCTTGCATGCCTTAATGGAAAGTTTCTCACTTCCGGCGACAGGTTTACTTCAATGGCCTTCGACCGAAAGATTTTGTGTGGTGTTCGACGCCAAGTCCTTTATTCACACCACGTGAATTGTACTATAGTGCCTTGAGGATCATTATCATTATCATTATCGGTGATTCCTCTCGCGCTTGTTAACAGTTTACATCATTGACTGGTAATCAAGCGATGTCTTTCCATGTTCGACTTCAAAACATTTCTCACATGGATCGACTTGTACTTCGAGTGAAGATCGGACGAGATTGAAGACCCCGGATCTAGTTTCATCCATCCGGGCTGCGATATATATTCAGGAAGATAAAGACATTAAAATGTACAGCATTGCAGCATAGATAATCATCCTACCAAAAGGATGATGGCTCTATCAGAATGATCAGTCTACACTCAGACGATTGTCTGTCCTATGTACATGAAAATGAATTTATAAAGCTGAGCATGGGAATGCCCGCCTCAGCTAGATCATGAAAAATAGTATGAAGATAATGTATTGTATTGTATCTTATTACAGGTCTCCTCCCAGCATTGAAAGAACTTCGGATCCTCATAATAAAGCATTTCACTCGATTAATGGCCTCATACTTTAGGGGGCAACTGTTATAGACATTTTTGTGCCTTGCAGCTCCAAGCATGAAATGTCCATAAACCAAGGGCTCCTAAGTCCCTAAAAGTGTTGTTCCAACCCCTAAAGGAACAAGGTCAACAAATTACAGCTTCTCCCAGAAGTTCTCCACCAGAAACTGCTCAGAATCAGTCAAATCAGGATCATTTCAGCTACTCCACTGCCTAGCTGCGTTGCATAGCACCTAAATACACTAGATGGGTGCGTTGCAATGCACCTAAATGCACTACCAGGGTGCATTGAGCGGGAAATGACAAATGGCAGTGCCATTCCGCGAGGTGGAAAGACAATGGAAGCTTCCAGAATCTTCTCCAATGACACTTGCCTCACTGAATTCGACCAAGGATGAGTAAGAGGCTCTCAGTCTCCAAGTGGAAGCAAGAACTGACAGAGAGAAGACACTGGTCAAATCATAAGCTGACTCATCCTCCTTGCATACATCTATATATGGATCCCTCACCCCAGAGATCCAGAGGCTGGAATTTTGTACATTGCAAAGAATTGTTGTTGGTTTTGAGATAGATATCAGAGTATTGGGTGATTTATGTTTTGTTGGAGGTGAAGAGGGGCTTCTTTGCTGGGAGGTTGATGCTGGATCAGGAATCATCGGTTGTAACTCCTCCTGGATCTTCTTGGTATATCAATAAAACTATTTGAGTTTCTCGTACATGCTTGTGTATCATTGATGCTTGTTACATTTGTATGTTTAGCTTAAATCTGATCCTAAGCTTTTTATGAATATAGATCCATGTCTTTGTGTAGTTTGCGTCTTCTGTGATCTTACAGGAACTTGGTGAAGCTAGGCAAGTAAGGAAGCAGGTAGCTGGAAGCTGTCAAAGAAGAGAGGGATTGGATCAAAGGATTAGCGCAAGACACAGGTCGGTTCTTTCTATCCCCCTCTATATTTAATTCATAAAGGAAGTACAAAAGTAGTTTTCTCTGTTTGTTTCTAAGGTAACTGTCACACCTTAGTGGGATAGAGTCGTTCTAAATAGACACTTATCCCGGTAACACTAGGCACGATGTATTCCATAGGAATTACGTCTTCCACTCCATAGACAAGCCTAAAAGTTGTTTGTGCCATCAGTTTCTTGCATGCCATCCTATAAGCCCATAATACTACGGGTACGTGCAGGTCCCAATCACTTCACTGTGTATTGCATACCTTGTTCAACACGTTGCATACCTTGTTAAATGCTCCTACATGGAGAACCTTCTGCACGATTGTTCTTCCTACATAATGTCTTCCCAACATAAAGAGCCATTTTCACATTGGTCCCCCCAACACATAGTTATTGATCATACATTTCATCGTGGAATTCATGTGCATCCATGTAGGTTGTTTTCCACATGCCTGTGCCCACCTAGTTGGATGTGCGCGCAGATCATCCCGTCCATTGTACTTGTCTGTCAATCACACCCTAGGCTTCACAAATCGTGTGTGCATCATTCTCCTACATTTGTGCTAGTCATCAAAGCTTCCTTTGTGCATACCCCACCATCCCGCGGGTGTAGCGCGCAGCGCCCAGTCCAAGGCCTGGAAGCATTGCTTTTTCAACACCTCTCTTTCAAGCTTATCCAAGAAGGTATCTACCTCACTTAAACCATCATAAGTAGGTAGATCTCTTTCTTTTGTCGATACGCAACGCAGTGACCTTGTCATCATATTACAATTAAGAATAGTTACTTTGTGTAATCGATTTTTCCATCGCTCTATCTCCTCATCAGAATCCAAGGTACAGGAGCTCTCACGCTCCGATGAAATCTACCCATCCGTGGTGGTATTTACCTAGTCTTTCTCTCACGCTATTATCTTGTAGATGAAATCTAAGTCATCATCACTTTCATAGTTGCACACTGGCTCCGTATAGCACGATCCTTCAACAAGGTCCAGGGTATAATTACGCATAGTGACTTCTTCTCAAAAATCATCTTGCGCTTCTTTAGATTAATCACCCCGTTCATGTCAGTGGCCTAATCAATTCCTAAGAGTGCGGGGTAATGATTGTTATCATCAACAATCTCTATCACTTCAAAGTCTACCAGCATGCTCGCTCCCTCAATATCCACGGTTATTCCCTGAAATTGCCCCATGGGTATTATCTTTTGTTTGTTCTCCATTCGCAGCTGAATTGGAGACCACTGTAGTGTAGGTCACCCCATTTGTTCCCATGTCTGCTTCGGCAAAACATTTGCATTTGATCCTAAATCTAGGATAACTTGATCCATCTCATATTCTTCGATCTGCGTGGTTAGTCTCATTTCTCTTCCCATCCTTGTATTATGCTTTCTAATCTTGCGGACTACATACGGTTCTCCTGACACGGTCCCAGCACATTTGTTAATGCGTTCTTGTAATCCTTTTACAACCTTACTATCACGCAGTAGCTTCATACATGTTTCCAGGATCATTGTGAGCATAGATGGGTCCATCTCCATCTCCGATCTATATTTGCTTCCTGAAGTGGAGGCATCAACAAAACCTTTCTTAGTTTCCATGAAGGTTTTCTGAGTGCACTCTAAATCAAACTCTGGTTCTTTCGCCATAGTTTTGCGAACCCAAGTACTAGCTTTTGGCTATTTTCCTTTGTCATCTCCCATCAGGATTCCACTTCAAAGCACAATGTTCACATTTGGATCTTCCTTACGCAGCTCAAACCCCATCATCTGTAGGTTCTAATTCGAGGGAGGAAGTAGCGCTCCTTTGTCTCGTATCCTAGATGTAAGAGTAGGAATATCTTTTATCTCATAATCAAACAAGGTGCAATACAAACACGATGACATTGTGTTTGTGCAATCGCGGGCATAATGTCTTGGCCCTTCAGAATTGTAGCATATCAACTATCCACGACCTCTTCAGGGTCCTCCTTCACCTCGACCTTGTCCACCCCCCTGAAATCCTATTCACACCATTCCCACATTCTGGTCTAGGGGCTATGTTTCAGCCTGAACTCTGTAGGTGGGAGTTCTATCCATCATTAGCTCATAGCTTCTACAAGTGCGCTCATCGTGTGCCACCGACCTACAAAAGTTGTAGAACAACTGTTGCAAATTTTGCATATACTTCTGTAACAAGTGGTAGTTGTCCATGGCATGTTTTCTAGTATTTGACAAATCACACACAACAAAGCAAGCGGTGCACTAGGTCCTTCTTGCACTTCCAGCCTTAAAGACATCGATCCTCCTCCTGCGAGGTAGCTTGTGAAAATTGATCAGTGGTCCTTGTCATGACCCTGACCCTTGCATTTTACGCACCACACCTCTTCGCGCACTTCGGGTCAAGTTGTCCTATCCTATTTCAGACTTTGTGTCTCAAGGCATAAATTCTTTATCTGCACATGGACCAAGTTGGGATCCTGCATCGAGGTCTCTAAGGCCTATGCCTGAGTCATTAGATTTTGCTGCAATAACGCACTCCTTAAATGTGGCATTAGCGAAGCTACAAACCATTTGCGATGGTGTCCATTCGTCAGATTCATATTAGCTTCACGAATTGTACATTTCAGCCTCTCATCTAGCTCCCAAGGAGTCTCACTGGGTAGCATCATGATCTCTTTAAATCTAATGATCGATTGTGCTTCATACTTTGGCCTGCTAAATTATTTATTTAGCATTGTTTGGATATATGTGATTACTTCATTTGGGTTATCATTGGAGTGCTTAATATACCGGGTCAGCGCGCAATCCTGCAGGGCACTAGCCAGTGTTGGTTTCTTTATATTGTCATCTTTAACTCCTTGCACTTCCCATATGGATCTTACAACGAACCAGAATTGGTCTGGATCCTCATTTCCCAATCCCTTGAACACATGCAACTTCACTATGCTTGCAATATTGAATCGCGGTGGCAATGGAGGTGGTAAGGGTGAAGATGGAGGTGATGGCAGTGAAGCTTGTGGCAGTGTGGGTGGAGGTGGTATTCACGGGATTATTTTCCTTATCAGATGTATCTCACTTCGTGGAGAGACCTTCGCAAGCTCTTACTCATCCCCTCGTGGAGGTGAAATCAAGTAGCTATTTTCTGGTCTCTTATTTCCTTCATTATTGTAAGTTTTTCCACTCCACGTAGCCTCGAACATCAAGGTAACTGCGTAACCCTCTTTTCGCACAGTAACATTTTAATCCAAATATTCAAAGACCTTACTACTTACCTCGCGGTCCTTTGAGAAAGCGTTGCTCTACCTCGCTATAACTGACTAAGGTGTTGACCGCGAACTCAGTAATGAATCCTCCTATAATCTGATCAAGCCAATGATCAAAGGCATGCACGATCTTATCCTCCGATGCTTCCAACCTTCACACTAACTCTGGGTTCCAGACAACAGGACCCTCAAGTTTCCACCTTCCTTGGCTATCGGCTAGCTTCACGATCCACTCATATAGCTCAGTAGGGAAGGACACGAGGAATATTTTGTGGATCTCTATGTATAGGTAGTGGTCTAACCACTCTTCTTTTGACAGTGGCAGGTTCCTATTTTCCTACACTACGAACTCGTGAATTCTTCTATCCAACCAGCCTTCAATTTCCTTCTTAGTTGGATTCCATTGATACGACATCAGACATCTCTATGCAGATTCCGATCCTGGAAACAGAACCATCTGTTGGCTTGAGGGGGCCTGACCCAGGTTTAAAGTTATTTAGCCGAAAAAATCCCTACACTACTGGCCCTTTCGACATCAGCCTGCAGAGCACGGACTAAAGTCTCACCCGAAGCAGTATGGGGGGATGCTAGAACCAAGTTTCTGCACCCTTGAGATGTCTGTTGTGTTGATTTAGTCCAACCATGCCTACCTTCGCATAGGTTACTTCACGCACTGTTCTAACCTTCAATACCTTCGCGATCTGTTACAATCATCTTTCACACAGCCCTAATCAGGGGTTGAGATGCTTTTGCACTGCTATGGAAGCGACCTACGCTATTTCCCTAATTTACACTACGAATCTTACTTATGTTCCTACATATGTTAGTTAACTTCGTGTAGGTAGATATTCTATCTTACATTCATGTAATCAACAGAGTCATATATATTCGCACATCATATAAATAGTAGAAGTGCAATTTATACCCAATATATTCAATGCATAAAACAAGAAATAAATACACATAATTGATATGAAACTTCTCTTTATTAATACTTCCAACTGATACAGACTCAACTCACCCTGTGCACTCAGCTGTAGAGGTCCACGCACTCAGCTGCAGACTACTATGCCTCTGCGTACTCAACTGAGAGCCTTCTCCTACTTTATGACCCAAAACTAAACTTTACTCCATAGATATGACTCAACTCTTCATCCTTCTCGTGGTGTCTTAACTACTTAGAGCCTTGCTCTATTTATATAATCCCATGGTCTACAGACCAGAATAGATCTCTATAGCCGACATTATATTAACAAAATTGAGGGCAGACAACCCTATGACCATTTTATAAGATATGTGCTCCGCGCCCAAAAAATTTGGAGTCTTTACATTGGAGTTATAATCTTTGACCAAAATCTGGGCTTTAAGCCCCAAAACGTCCCTTGGGGGATCCTGCGCCCAATAGTTTTTGAGTTCAGAGTTACAAGTGAAATTCGAATTTGCATTTCATACTTCAGGATCAACAAATGTGTCCTACGGTTTACAGCTTGAGTATGCCTTGGATGGAAGCTTGAATTATATAGCTTGGAAGGATAGGATGGAGGCCATGTTGGAGGATAATGGCTTGAAGGAATTCATTGATCAGGACATTCCTAAGCCACCAACATCGGATGCTCAAAATCTAGCCGAATGGAAGAAGTGTGTGGCAAGGGTGATGCAGATAATCCTTGAGGGAGTTCGATACAACATTGTCTCGAGTCTCCATGGGAAGGAAACTCCACATGCTATGTGGAAAGCATTGAAGAAATTGTATCAAAACAACAGTGACCAAAGGAAATTGGCACTGAAGGAAAAACTTCGAAAAATCAAAATGGAGAAAGTTGAGACTATTCCAAAATACTTGACCAAGTTCACTCAATGTCGTGATGAACTTGTAAGTTTTGGAATGATGGTTGTCGAAGATGATATGTTGATTCGTTCTCTTCTAGGACTCCCAAAGAGTTGACATAGTTATCAGGACTTTGTCAATGGTTGGGAGAGGCTGCCAGATTTGGAACGAATGTGGTCAGATTTGATATAGGAGGATATCAGGAGGAACACCATAGATGGGACCTCTTCCAAGGAAGTGGAATAGGATTTATCCTTAGCGAGTATGGAAAAGAAGGCCAAGGGAAATAATTCCCAAGGTGGGGAGGGTGGAAAGAAGATGGACTTGACAAAAGTAAAGTTTTTTCACTGTCATGAGCATGGGCACTATACCAAGAACTACCCACAGAAGAAAGAAAGCAAGAAGGAGTCGATAGTACTGACAGCAGGTGAAGCTCTAACTTCACAATTCGAACTTGATTTCACTCTCATTGCATGCATGGTAAACACTATCATGGGAGGCGTGTGGTATCTTGACAGTGGTGCCTCATTCCATATGATGGGGAATAGAGAACTCTTTAGTGATTTTGAGGAGAAAGACCTCAAGTAGAGCATAGAGTTTGGAGATGACGAAAGGTATAGAGCTACCAAGATCGACACAGTTACCTTTCAGAGGGAGTCTAGCTCCCCTCTTAGGATCACAGATGTGATGTATGTTCCGGGACTAGAGACAAACCTTGTTTCAATCACAGTATGGGAAGACCGTGGATATGATGTGGTTTTTAGTAAGGGAAATGTTTTCCTTAGACACATCACCACGGGACAGGTGAAACAGATTGGTTCACAGGTCAAGAACTTGTATGCTCTTGAGGATGAATGCAAAGCCTTGAGGAGAAAGGCAAAGGTTAGAGAATTGGTGGTTGAGAGGGATAGTAAATTACCTCTCAACATGTATCCCTAGAAGAAGAAATCTTAGAAGCAACTTCAAGAAGTTGTGGAGAAGCCACAACTAGAGAAGCTGAGACAAGACCAAGTGGAGGCATCCACTCATGCAGAGACCTACATTAGGGGGGAATTTCAAGCCAATTGCGTAGAGGGAGTACAAGCAACCATACCTCCAAGTGTGAGGTGGGGAGATGTGAAGTGCTAGTGCCCAAGAGGGATGAAATTGGGTAGGGTCCTTTGAGAATTTTTATCTCATGGATCGTACCTTGCTACGAGAGCCCAAAGTACATAGTAGCAAGAGGAATTAGTGGTTATTGATACAGTCAAAGATTAGAGTGATAGAGGCTAGAGAAGTTAGATACTAAAGAGTACAAAGAAGGGTTGACAAAAGTGCAGAAAGGCAGAGTCAATAGATGCGCAAAGTTTTTAGTTGATAGAGGCAACATCAGTTAGAGACTTTGATGATAGATGCATCATACTAATTCAGGTTGGATGATTTTTTTTTTCTAGAGTTGTTGGAGAAATAACAATAGAGAGAAGTGTTGCATGCAGAACATTCCAAAGGTTCAAGATCGGGATTAAGTTGAATTCCCTTGTTGTTGAGAGGGAGTGTTGAATTCTAAAGTGGTATCTACCCTGCCACGGGTTAATTATGTGGCAACTGGTCCCATGTTTTCAGTTACCGATGTAAGTGAGCCTCTCATTGTTTGCTCATCTTCCTTTGATTTAGATCCGGTAATTGACATGGAAAACTCTATGGGATTATTTGAACACGATGTTCTTATCCCTTTTGAGTCCCTTGACATGTGTTCCTTCCAGAGAAGTGTTCTTCCTTCTGATGAAGACCTTTTGGAAGCCATGATCAAGGAGTGTCCATTGACATGTCTTTCTTCCAGTCGGAAGCCATGATCAGTGTGTCCGAGGATAGTTTTTTCCTTTATCAATCTCGTTAAAAAATGAAATAGGACCACGAGGATAGTTTGTTCCCATCTCAACCTCGTTAAAAAATGAAACTGGATGTTGTGAGGAAAGTTCCTTTTACTGTGTCAACCTCGTTAAAAAATGAATCAGTGTGTGCGAGGATAGTTCCTTTTCCTGTGCCAACCTCGTTAAAAAATGAAACAGGTCTCCACGAGGATAGTTTTTTTTCCTGTATCAACCTCGTTAAAAAATGAAATAGGCTGTAACGAGGAAAGTTCCTTTTACTGTGTCAACCTCATTAAAAAATGAATCAGTGTGTGTGAGGATTGTTCCTGTTACTGAGTCAACCTCGTTAAAAAATGAATCAGGTATGAGGATAGTTCTTTTCTTGTGTCAACCTCCTTAAAATGAAACAACTCCCTTTTCAAGTTAAATATTGAAAGTAAACCTTCATTTCATCCAACCGGTTGAATGCAATGAAGCCTGGGGGGCATGTACCTCGCTTTGCATCATTATGCTGGGGGCATGCGAACTTTTTGAGCATAGTTCCTTGTCTTGTGTCAAGCTCGTTAAAAAGTGAAACAAGGGTAGGTTAAGTAGGTAGATTGTAGAGCGTAGTCATGAGCATAGTTCCTTGTCTTGTGTCAAGCTCATTAAAAAATGAATCAAGGATTTTAGAGCACAGTTCCTTGTCTTGTGTCAAGCTCGTTAAAAAATGAATCACGGTTTTTTAGGTATAGTTCTTTGTTAGGTAGATTGTACAGAGTAGTTATGAGCATAGTTCCTTATCTTGTGTCAAGCTCATTTAAAAAATGAAACAAGGGTTTTGAGGATAGTTCTTTTCCTGTGTCAACCTCACTAAAAAATGAAACAACTCCCTCTAGTCTTTCCAAGATCTTGAAAGTAAAGTTTCATTCCATCCACCTCATTGAATGCAATGAAGCTTGGGGGGCATGTACCTCGATTTGCGTCATTATGCTGCGGGCATGCGAACTTATAACAAGCATAGTTTTTCGTTTCAAGCTTGCGTAAACATGAAACCGGATCCGAGCATAGTTCTTTTCCTGTGTCAAGCTCGTTAAAAAATGAAACAAATCCTCCTCTAGTTGAGTCGAGAGTTTGACTAGACCTCATAGATGTTAGGTTGTATTTTTAGGTTAGTTATTTTAGTTCTTTGCATAATTTTCTTACAGTTTTAGGTCGAGTCTTTCAAATGATCTCGTACATGAACCTTCATTCCATCCAGCTTGTACTTAGTTGAATGAAATGAAGCTAGGGGGGCATGCGCTCTAGCAGTTATGCTTAGGGGGCATGAAGCATAGTTTTTATCTGTTTCAAGCTTTTGTAAAAATGAAACCTATCTCGAGTCACTTTCAGTTATTTTCAAGACTCGTTAAACTCATGAAAATACCGAGATTATTTTGCTATCTTTCATTCTCGTAAAACAAATGAAAATGCCGAGTTCTTTCCATCTTTTCCTGCTCGTAAATTAAATTGAAAGTCGGCCATATGAGTACATTTTTATCCCTTTTTCGAACTCGTTAAAACTTACAAAAAAGTGAAACCTCAGAGTCATCTTTTAAGCCCTTTTTTGACTCCTAAAACATGAAAAGATTGCCGAGCATTTCTTTTACACTCGTTAAAACGGAATTAAAAGACGGTCCCCTTATAGCTCTTTTCTGACCGTAAAATCAGGAAAAGATTGTCGGGTTTTTGTCGTTTCAAACTCGATACGGAAATAAAACGACGTGTCCTTGATCGCTTTTTACTTTTCAGGTCAGAGACACTAATCATGAAAGTACTCCTTGGTCGCAAGATCAAGCGGTTCCCCCAGGTATTATTTTATACTTTTTCGGGCTTGAGGGACACAAATCTACGAAAAAGTTCAACTTGGAGTCTTCTTAAGTTTTTCAGACTCTCTAAAATTGAAAAACGCCGAGTTTCTCCTATACTGGGCTCATTAAACATTTCACAGTAAAGGACCTGTTCAATTACAAACGGGAACGAACCACTCCTTCCTAGGGTTCGAATCAAAACTAGGTTGGACTCATCCGAAGGATGAGCTTATAATCAAGCATATGTTATCCTCCTCAAAGCTTGTTAAAAATAAAGAGGTACTTGCCAGAAATGGTGGGGGAAAAGAGAGAAGAATGAGCCTATTTGTTACCTTTTGTCTCAGAAGAAACTTTATTACCACTCTTGAACACGACACCTTTCATTCACCTGGGTTGGGAAATCCTTTACCTCACAGTTGATCAAACCACTTTGAAAAGTCTTCAGCCGGGTTCCGGGGATTAACTTTGAGTTATTCAGCACCAAGCCATCTGTCGTGTCGTTATGTGTTCAAGAGGTCTGCAAGAAAAACTTTCATCTGCAAAATACTTGTCATCCATTTGACGATCCCTGAGTCAGTCCTTACAGCAACATTTCTTCAACTTGAACAATGATTTCGTGTTGTGGGCTTGCCTGCAACGGGTCGCTTTCTATCGACATCAGCACATTATCTAGAGAGATGACTTAGAAATCGTCAGTACCTTGAAGTCTGCATGCATCAATGGCAGGTTTCTCGCCTTTGACGTCAGTTTACATCATTGACTTTCGATCGAAGGATTCCGTGAAATGTTCGACATCAACTCATTCATTCACATCTCATGGATTGTACTGGGTACTTTGAGAACCATTGACATTACTGGTGGTCTCTCTCACGCTTGTTAACAGTTTACATCATCGACTGGTAATCAAGTGGTTTCTACCATGTTCGACATCAACTCATTTATTCGCATGGCTAGAATCGTACCAATTTGAGAAGTAGAAATGAAGACCCTGGATCTAGTTTCCACCATCCAGGCTGCGAGGAGTTTTGTATTCATTATCTAAGTAGGCTAATCATAAACAGATGGCTGTGCCCATACTGTGTCTACAAAAGTCTATGATTATGATGTACTGCAAGATCATTCCTGTATCAGAGTAGTTAGTCTGTTAGTTAAAGTTTTAATCTGAGTATGGGAATGCCTACCTCAGTGATGATATAATCTTATACATGTATTTTGTGTTGAAAATTGCAGGTTCTGACCAGGCTCTCCACGAGATAATCCTTGAAATGATAAAGCGCTTCACCCTTCCTAGATAATACAAAACCCTAATCTATTACAGACTTCGCACTTTAGGGGGCAATCTGTTACACTAAAAAATGTCACCATGACTATTTACAGTTAGTATGGCTTAATCAACAGTCATGCTATCCTCTTAGGCAAGTCTTATGCCTCTGCTCTCCATGTCAAACTCCAAAAGAGAGAAAGTCTTTTATAAATGTATTTATCTCTGGGGACGCAGGTTCTCTCAACCTTACCTGCGGGGACGCACCCAATGTTCACAAAAGCTGCATCTTTGGACGCTCTGTATGTAAAGGGGCAGGTGCGTCCCCCTGTAAAGGTTAAAATGCGCAAGTTTCATCTTTAAAAAGTCACTTGTGGTCATTTCTAGAGCATTCTAGAAGGTTGTTCGACGTGTATTGAGCGCCTCCAGATGGTTCATGCACTCCTACCAAAGAGGAACTTATCCCATCAATAAGGGAGCTATCCCATCCAAAGAGGGGATTATCCCATTGATGGTGGACCTGATTAACTTCCTCTTGAGCACTATAAATACAGGCATTGGGCTAGAAGGAGAGGAGGTTGGAAGCTATACATTTCTAAGGGTAAATGCTGCAGGAATTAGGACTCCCATTTAGAAGCTTGTGAGGAAAGATTGTCATCTTTGCTTGTTCTATTTGGAAGTGGGTGAGCTTTGTCAAAGTAAAGGAGAACTCTTGATGGACCCTGGGAGGGACTTGCACAACACCAAGGCTCAGGTTGTATTTGTTCCTTTTGTTACCTATTAATGCAAATGAGTCCATTCTTCTCAATAACTTGTTATTTATGAGTTGTTTCATGTACTCCTTGGTCTATGTGTTAAATATGTTTTATTCTATGAGATTATCAAGTGCTATTTAATCGTTTGATTGTTAGTGTATGCAGGTTTCAAAGTGAAGGAGGAGCTCATCTGGATCAGTGGAGCTGGACTGCTACAACAGCATTGGATTACAGGTAGGATCTAAACACTTGATTTCCCATATAGTAAATGCATGTTTAGAGAAGGATTGCTCTTGTTTGTCTTGTTTGTCACTAGAGAGTCTTAGGCTCCTAGGGAGTTTGGTTGTGTCCGCACAATCGACTCTTTCCGCCTGACAAATTGGCGATTCCACTGGGGACTCCATTGATGTGAAAGTCTTTTCCTTTGTATGAACTTTGCTCTGAGAAAATTGGTTTATTTTTCTGGTTTTTGGCTTTGTGACTTTGTTTTTGGGTGGGTTAGCTTAGTGTTAGATTCAATTTAGTTTTTCTTGAATTTTCCAGTAGGACGCACCCTCTGAGTATTGCACAGTGCGTCCCTGTACGCACTGTCGCTGTGTGCACAGAGCGGGCCCGCACCTGTCTTAACGGGTTGCCTGTGTCCCCTGCTAAAATTTAAGAAAGTTCCATTTTTGGCATTTTTTCTCTTAGATTTTGCTTTTTCTTAGTTTTTACTGCCCAGATCCATTAGTCTCTTGTCAAAGATCTTCACCTAAGCTTGTTTCATTGGCATTCCTGCTTTAAGCTTTCATCAATTGGGTGTTTTGAGTCTCTTTTTGAGAAATTCTTAATTTGATTTCCTTTGGTCATTACTTTTGATTTCCTTTGGTCATAGGGGGGGCTAAATTGTGTATGAGTGTTAATCGCCTTTGAGTGTTTTTATTTTTGATCTTTGGAACTCTCACCCAATTTTCTCAATTTGCACTTGATTGGTTCTTAGATCACATTAGAATCATCTTGTGTTTGAGAATTCTCTTGCATAGATCACATTTGCATAATTAGAATTCTAATTTTCAGAATATGAATGAAAAATGTGCATAGATTACATTTGGCTGGCTAACGCATTCCTCCAGATCCCACAAGGCATACTAATGTCGTTCCCTTTCATTAGCAGGGCATTTAATTTCGCCCCTAGCTTGAGTGACCCAAAAACTGACTGAAACATGTATTGAAATGCAAGATAAGGATTAGGCGGTCTACCTAGAACTGACGATGCTTTGAATGGTAGCCTGGATTTCTCGCAATCACTCAAGAAATTTTTGATCCTTTTTCTCTCTAAAGCACTCTCACATAACTCAAAATAGTGAAAATGAAGGCATGTAACCCTTCTTATAGTCACTTTGGAGGTATGACTCACTATAGCTAGTCATTAAAATTGAAGTTTGTCATTCCTATATTTAGAACATGCGCCATATTGATATGTTGCCAAATTTTACTTATGCTCTAATGATATTTTAGTGTTTTTATGCAGATTTGACCAAGTTTGACTGCAGATGAGCACTTTCAATTTTGGGACCTTTTCTCGCTCTTGAAATGAAAAATCCCCGAGTTAACTTCTTCATGGTCATAAAACTCCTACGAAGAATATATGAGCACTTTCTTTTTTGGGACCTTTTCTCACTCTTGAACTGAAAAAATCCCTGAGTTATCTTCTTGAGAATCATAAAACTCCTATAAAGAATACCTGAGAAGTTCTTTTATCTCTTTTCCCTTTCTCTTTAAACTAAAAAAAATATATCAAGTTTTCTTCATCTAACTCATTAAAATTTTATGAAGATCTATTGAGTTTTTCTTCGTCTGACTCATCAAAATTTCACAAAGAATATCGAGTTTACTTTGTCCCCTTGTACTCGTAACAAAATGAGGTAGACATCTACTGAGCATAGGTTTATCACTTTATTCAGACTCAATAGACTAAATTATAGAAAAGGAATTATTCGAGTATACTATTGAATATTTGTCGCACCCGGTTATCAACCATGACAAAGGGACCCCCCAGAGTTTCTCTTTAAGCTCTTTTCAGACTCTCTAAATATGAAAAGACCATTGGTTTTACCCATCTGAACTTGTTAAACTTAATAAGATGGGGAAAATTGGACAACATAGTGACTGAATATCTGTATTCAAAAGGATTTTTTGGTAGAGTTTTATTCCTTGAACATGACACTCCCTCAGCAAACCTATTTTTGTCAGCCTCTCACTGAGCCTTACCATCCTATGAGTTTAGCCTTCATACTCTGATGTTCCTACATCCATGTATCCTAACACTCTTTGGTGTTCATGAGTCTAAGCTGCCCGGTAAACCTTTGTGTCATGCCTTCTATTGTTCAATGGATCTACCTATCATCTACTTCTTGTATCAACCATCCATCATATACTTCAAAAATTTCCTGCATTTGTTTGACCCATTTCTCAAAATTTATCTCCAAAACAAATCATTCTTGTCCCGTTTCATGTCAACTAGTGTAAGACACCTCATTGCCTTCCTTTTAACATATCTCTTCCTATCAAACTCAAAACTTTATGTAGGAAGGAGATCCAAAAACATATCAATACCCTGGAACTTGCAGTGATAAGAGGCAAGCTACCTTGCGCTTAATTGGGGATTTTAATCATTGGCTCCCAGTTGAATGATTCTACGAGTGTTCAACTAAAACATCCTTCTCACACTCTCTAGATTTTACTGTGCATCTTGGAGACCATCATCCTTACCGGTGGCCTTCCTCGCATCTGTTAACAATTTTTTTCATTGACTGGTAATCAGGTGATTTCTCACATGTTCAACTTCAACTCCTTTATTCACATGTGGAGAAATATGATATTCAAATAAGAAGTGACCAAGACCTTGGGTAGAGGCTTGCATCACTCAACCTTGTTTCCTCTCCCAAGCTGCATATATTGTTTTTGGAGACAACTCATCAGGTTAATCATATTATGACACAGTTCTACATTGTGCTTATCGATGGACATGATCATCATATCTCTTTTTGGGAAATTACTCTGACACAGCTATTGAGCATGGGAATTCTTGACTCAAGACATGATATTATATTTTTTTACATATGTTGTTTGTTTCAGGTCTCCCACAATCTCAAAGCTCTAATCCCCTCTCTCTTCTCCTACAATATTTATAAAATATTTTGTCCATAATCTTCATCTCTAAACTCACACTTTAGGGGGCATCTGTTATATAGAAAAATGACATCCTCATCATCTCAAAGGAGAAATACACATTGGATAAACACCATACCAAAATTACAGGCCTATTTGCTAGGGTAACATACCCTAGAAAGAGACAATAGTTATAGCAATCTCCATCTATTATCCAAGGGCATTAGTCCCTAGGCTAACACTTTTTTTTCCCTAAATGTTAGTGTTACTAAGTATTTGTGATATTCGAAATGTCAAAGCATGAGTTGAATGACTAACACTCTGCTTTTCACTCAAATGTTAGCTCAAAAAGTAGGAAACATCTACCTCCAACCTAACTAAGGACATTGCTATTCCTAATCAAGTCTCATGGAAAGGGAAAGAGCAATAAAGTGAGGAAGCATCCTAGCCTTTGCCTCAATGGAATTCATGAAAGAATTGGCAAGGATGAGTCTCTCACCATATATATATTGGAGCTTTGGTCATTGTGAAAGAGGTTGAATGGTTGTCGAAACTTTACAAGGGATTTAGTATTGTTATGCTGCCAAGAAGTTGAGAGAGAGAGAGAGAGGAGCTGAAGGACTAGCATATGCTTGATCCAGCCAATATGTTTGTAATCATTATTATTCTATCTAATAATATAGATATGTTATTGTGTTGTCTACTTGATGTTACTAATGTCATGTTTCTTTACATGTTGATTCAATTCCCTAGTTAATAAGTATATTAGATGCATGCTGGCTTATATTTTCATTTATATTAATGTTTTGATTATCAAAGTTTCTATGTTGTAGGATTAGGCTTTGTCTTGTTTATGTGTAGGTTATGATCTAGGAGCTAGTGGAGAGGTCCTCCACTTTTCCATATTGAGTTCTCCAGCAATCCTACATCAAAGACTAAGGTACGCATTCTTCCCTTTCTTTGCCTATCATGCATTAATATGAATATATGTATTTTTCCTTGTGACAGATTCAGCTAATCTTAAATAGTCTGCCTTAGATCCTGGGAAGATCCGAGAGGGTATTTCATCCACAACCACCCATGCATAAAATCCTATAGCAATGGCTCCCTGACCATGAGTTGTAAGGGGCCAAGGGTTAAGAAAGTGTGGACTCCCCGCCCATTGTAAGGGGCCAAGGGTTTACCATCTTGGCCAAGCTTTCATGGAATTCCATTACCTGGGTTTTCCCCAGAGTTTGGGTTTTCCTAATTTATTTCTTGGGGTTGTTAGTGTTTGTGATTGCTTCTATATTATGTTGTTGTTAGTGTGTGTTATTTCTCCTATATTTTTTTGATGATTATGTTTATTTACCTTTCCATTTATACATGAAACCAATTAAGTTGAATCTGACACAAGCATCCATTAACCCCCATACAATATAACCTCAAGCATTCCCAATCCATTAACACATTCAAACATATAATATCAAATTTCTCATTTGAAAACAGTATTAACTACCATAACCATTGCACGGAAAACTATGAACAATAATTTTCACCCAATATCTCCACAAAACACAAGACTCACAGCCCCTACCCGAACCCCCACTTGGACTAAATTCGAAAAAGAAAACAAAAATAGGAAGCTTTATATGTCATCATAGAGTAGGTTTCACCATATTTTTTATTTCAAAGAATTCTCCATAGGTATCCATTTGTATGGATTGCTTTAACTTTGCTTCTAGTGTTACAATTTCCTTTAGGCTTTGACACAACATAAAATCATGTAGGTTGGGGCTACCCAGTCTTCAGGGAATGAAGAGAGTCATGTTTTTTTCCTTTCACTCCCCTCCTTTCTAGTAATTTTTTGGAATTATTTTGGGAGTTGCCAAACATGGTCCACTAGACTAGAATCATAGATAATCCTAAAATTTTACTGTAACACTTAATAATTCCCAGAAAACCATAGCCTAAAATTTTACCCAATAACCAAAATAAAAATGAAAAAGAGCAGAAGGATCTAGTTACATTTTTGAAAAGACAAAACACTTGTATTAAGTTAAGTTCTATTATAATTTATAAAACCTATGCGGCGAAACCCATCAAAGTTCAAATAACAATAATCTTGTAATTAAATTTAAAAGCAATGAAAGCTCTTCATATTTTGGTTATGAATACAATGGGCTGAAACCTTGGCTCTCATCCATCATCGCTGAAGATTTTGACCCTGATGTTTGCTACATCCCCCTAACACTCTTAGATAGTTGATCTTCCAATACATTGGTCCTTGATTGAAATGGCTCTGTCTATTATTAATATTTTGGTTGTCATCTGTGACGATGTCCTCCAGGTCTATGATTTTCCATCTGTGAATTTTACATCATTATCCTATAGGAGTTTCAGTTAAATTTTCCATTTAAACTCAATGTTCTTTAAAACCTTAACTTCGTGATTTCAGTCCTCTTTGTTCAACTCCATTCATTGTCAATCCCTTACATTCTCTATATGTTTTATCCACCTTTTATAACCTTAAGTCACATCGCATGATACAATATCTTCCTTGTGCTGTATCATGGAAGTGATGCCACCATGGCTTTGTGAGCTAACAAGTTTGAAGGAATTGTACGTTTAAAATGACTAGAGGTGTCACGATTCCCATACATCCACATGTATTGCACGTTCTCTTAATTTCCTCCAACATGGAGTGGTATGAATTCTCACTTAAATTTTCTTTATTCCCAAATGGCATCCTTAGTTACATATCTGGTTCCTCATTTTTTGAACCATCTTGTTACATAGGAAAACTTTATATTAGGAATATTTAGAACACGACACCTAATTTTGCTACAAGATATCCTTAATACTTGTATCTTTGATACCCCATTTATTTGAAACCTGATTACCGGAGGGTAGATTCTCTTTCAATATTGAGTGTATCACTGCCTTATTCAGTACTTAAGTTAATCCTTGAATTGGAGCCTAAAATTCAACTTTTGTTTGATATTACAATGGAGAAATAAAAAATAAAAATATCTTTGTGATTCATTATTACCCCATCAAGATGCTCTACTTGGACCCTAGTTTCCCCATCAAGATTTAATATGAACTGAATCTCAAGAGGTACTTCTCAAGGCAAGGAGTTTAGTTTGGTGGAAAATTGTATCAAGTTGTGGATGTATGTCTATGCGTGCTCTTGTTTTGACTAAGTTGAATTTTCTTTTCTTTGTTGATAGACCTTGTTGTTTTTCTTTTTGTATCTTGTTTTTAATTTATGTATACTATGTCTAATTTTCACACGACTGGGAATATTTGTAACACTACAAAAGATGATTGAATGGTAAGATAATCTTCTTCACATTCTATGGATTATTACTTATATTTTTGTGTGCTTGTTCTACCATTTGGTGATAATTTTTTACTTGTCACTTTGGAGAGGGAAAGTTCTAATCTGTATATGCTAAGTCTCTAAAGTTATGGGATTAATAATCTATGTACTTGAACAAGAACATAACAGTGTAGCCATTTTTTGTGTACTTATTATCATTGTTTCATAGTTCCATGCATTACACAAAATCTACAAATAGATGGTTTCTCTTTAAACAAGAAATCTCACGAATTTTCCTTCTTGAGTAGTCTAGCATGAACAACTTTGTAAAATAATACTACGTTGTGTCACATGTTTCTTTTTCATTTTAACTCTTAGTTTCATTGTGAGCAGACATTATTGGGCCCCTCCCCAAGTTTTCCAATCACTATCTATCTTTAGAGACTACATTATAATCTAGAGCATATTAGATTGGTTGCCTCTAGAATATTCATAATTATGCTTCTATCTGTATCAAATAGATTTCTCTGTTCTTCATTCATTTTAGTTATTCGATAGATAGCTGAAGCAGAGTAAAATTTTTGAACACTGAATGGTTAAAAATTTTAGTTTAGATATATTTGTCTGCATAAACTATTTGCATGTAAATTTACTGATAAAATTGTGATTATTGAAGCACTAAATTTTTGAGATATGTAGATCCACTATAATTCTAACACTCGTTTCAAGGAATAGTTGTTGCATGAGTTTGATAACTATTTAACTATATTAACTTGGACTGGATTGTGTCGTGCATGAGTTACACTTATTTCTTCTTGTTGGACACCTAATCCTCTAAGGTTTGGTGTGGAAGCTGAACAGCCAAAAGGAGTCCAAGAGACCACTTGAAATATGAATCCAAGGGTCACACCATGTACTATAAATGTATATCATTTGTTAATAATAAATGTACTCTCATGTTTATCTTTCCTATGTTGTTGCTGCCATGTGTGTGTTTAACATGGTATCAGAGCGGGCAATATCCCACCCTGCTCATATTTGAGCCACTTGTTTTATGGCCTTTCTGTGCAGGTCATTTCTGCCATCAGTTCTGCATTTCATGAATATTTTCTCAGCTAAATTCTAGCTGCAACCTCTGTCATTTCTCCATTGCTCCATTCTTTTCCAGTTATCGAATATGATTAATTCATTCTCTGTATTGTAATGCCTAGTATCTGCATTGTTTACAGTCTTGAAATTAAAAAAAAAGATAGCCTACCGAGTTAACACTTCACATAACACTCCTCATCATGTGCATTGAATGCCATTTCTTCTGCTAATGCTTTGATAATCCTCTCCATTTTAGAAGTGCTCTTCTTTCTTGGAAATTTCCTGGGCTGGTTGTTAGGGTTTAACGATTTTGGCACTGAAGGATTATTCTTCAATTTGCTAGCTTTGCCTTCTATTAAACATACAACATTGCAACCCTTATCTGCGCTCTTTGTCATCAACATAGGGTTTTCTCTGGCTCAGGCTGGTGAAAAATCTCTCATTGATGAGTAAAATAGACAAACTTTCCTCGGAAATATCATAGCTTTATTCTGAGAAACTGTCAAAAGCTCCAGTTCCATTAACTGTTGAGAGGGGGGGATTTGAAGCATTCATTGTGGAAGATATATTTTTCATTCCACTTCCTTGTAGAGCTTGAGATGTTTGGCGAGAAGCATGTTCCTTTGGTGTTTGATGAAATAGGACTTCCTGAGTTTTCCTCTTTTTTCTAGGAGAAGGAGATGAATAACCTACAGGTGTAGTTGTTCCAGACATAGAAGCATTTGATACAGGCTGAGGGTAATCTAAGCTTCTGGTACTATCACTTTGATAGAGAGCCTTTATTTTTGCACTATTTTCGTAATCCTTGTAATCAATGCATTTGCAATTTTCAGAGCATAAAATATTTCTTTGGAAACATTCATAATACTTCTTCAAGCACAGGAGTTGGACTGCTTGCAATCTTAGGCCGAAATGCATTAGGATTACGCTCACATATCACACCAATAGCTTCTCTTCTCACAGTTTCATGATCAACATTGTTATAACAATTCACACAATTACATCCATCACAGTATATCCCAGATGCGAAGCATTCACAATACAATTTCAGGCAGCGGCAATTTTTACAATTGCACTATCTTGATTTCTTTGGAGTTCCTTCCTTTGAATCAGTGATTGGTCTTGAGAACAACCCTCTTGGAGATCCTTGCTTTATAGATGAAGGCTGTTGCGAAGTACACTGCGCTATGTCCGAAGAAGTGGAGGAATCTCCATACATGGACGTGGAGGTGAAATCAAGTTGTCTAGCAGATTTCCTTGAAGGGAGGTACCCCTTCTGCTCCTGTTTAATGCCTCCTCCAGGGGGGATACCACCCCTCCTCCAGCTCTTCCTCCTCCTTGCTGAGGAAACATCGACTACTGGCGACCGATCTGTCAATTGAGTCGTCTCCAGTACATAGTTAAAATCTCTGGCGAATGCTTATCTTCCTGACAAAAATCATCAACTGCCTTTGAAATCGATGCGACGGATTTCTGAATGAGGAAGCCAAATTGACAAACATCAAAGAAGGGGCCAGAAACAACGTTGAGAAGCATTGTTCCCTTTCTCTTTTTATCGGGCTTTATATATTAATCTATTTGTCTCTTAAAATCCTATGATTGGGCTAGATGGGGAAAGGATTGGTGTAGCCAATATCTTGTGTGGTGAAATTCTTATTTATGGTCATCATGTTTAGTTTGGCATAAGAGTTATAGCATGTGGGGTTTTTGACATTTGAACTAATTTGGAGATTGGAGACTATTGAGAGCTTCTTTGTCTTGGCATTATATTAGAGTTTGGAGTGCGTTGAGGTCCTCATTGTTTTACTAATTTTTTAGGTTAATTTGTTGAAAAATGGCTCTAATTGGTGAAGTATTAGAGTTCTCAAAAACTCTAATACATTCCTCTGATCATGATAAAGTAAGAATCAACAAAGTTTCTCTTGTTTACATTAGAACTTGTTTACAAAATGCACAAGACAATATTGAATTTCTGCAGCTTGAATCTCAACTACAGCAAGAAGAATTACATCAATGGAGTCATCATTCTAAACTTGTTTCTATTTAGAAGATTGAAACAGACTCCCATAAACAGCAAGACAATAATGTTACAATTGATTCAGATCCAGTGCCCAATAAAGCAGCAGTTGTACATGGAGATGCAGAAATTCAATTTGCATTTCCCAAGCCCATCATCAGACCTTGGGAAGAGCTTGTCCACAACAAGAATAGAACTAGTCTTGGATATGACAAGGACATGTCCTTTCATATTCCAGACTACTCCAAACCAATCCAATTTCAAAGTGCTGGATTTCTTCAGGACATTTCATCTTCACCTGCTCCTCATGACAGTTCACCTTCAACTGTTTCGGATTCTGCCCCTCTTCCATAGCAACAGATTATGAAATGCGAACACTGTGACCGAGTTGGACATCTAAAAGATCATTGTTTTTATCTTCATCCATGTAAGCATTGTCATAAAACCAGTCATTCTTCAAACAGATGCTTCAAAAACAAACCTCGCAAGAACAAAGATTCATCTTGGATGGATAGCTTCTTGGCAATGGGCATCAACAACTGAGATGATATTCCAGTCACATGTCAGAACTTGTTCTAGAGAATTGAACAGTCTTGCAGTTGAGTTTTCTCCATCATCTCACCTTGTATCTGACAGCGGGGGAAATGATGGTCATCTACAAGCTTCAAAGCCACATCAAGCGAGCCTGAGCCATAACCTACCACACCAGATTCAGAGTTGAAGCCAGAGACAAAGATGCCCCTGAGCATGCCTTCCATCGGTGATACCTCTCCAAAGAATTGAGGACACTTCCTCTAGCAGAAGACTTCAGCTTCTTGCCGTTTTCGAAAGAGTTCTAGGAATTGCATTAAGCATTCCAGAGTTGGTGGTAATCCTTAAACCATCATAGGTTAAGACCTCCCTTTTCAGGTTGAGCTTCTCCCTTTTATGTGGGGTGAGACCTCCCTTTCATGGTTGAAGGTTTCCCTCTTCAAAACATCAGGAGCACTTCCTCTAGTATAAGACATGAGCTTCATGCCAAACTTGGAAGAGTTCTGGGAACTGCACTAAGCATTCGAGTGTTGGTGGTCATCCTTAAACCATCTCCCTTTATACCAACATTTCAGAGAGCACATTCAGCCTAGTGTTGCCATGCATTTTTGCACATTTTGTATTACAGCTCTCTTCTTTGGACTCATACATAACCCTTTGGATTAAGGGGGGGAATGTTGGAAACCTAATCCTCTAAGGGTTGGTGTGGAAGCTGAATAGCCAAAAGGATTCCAAGAGACCACTTGGAATATGAATCCAAGGGTCACACCTATACTATAAATGTATATCATTTGTTAATAATAAATGTACTCTCCTGTTTATCTTTTCTATGTTGTTGCTGCCATGTGTGTGTTTAACACTTCTTACTAGTTTTTTCCCTTCAATAAATGTACTTCCTTCACTATAAGTTTGGTGATTATAAGCTCCACTCTGGCTTGTTGTTGAGAAAATAAATTTTACTTGCATTTTGGTGTGGTTGATGATTGTTTAGAATCATGATTGCTAGAAGTTGAGACCATTTTGTGGATCTATCTCAGCTTCTAGTGGAAATTAGACAAGGAGTGTTTGGATTGGACTCAAGGAGTTAACATGAAGTAAAGAGTTACCAACAACTTTGATATGAAAATAGATCAGTCCTAATTTTATATTCTAATGATTTCTTCGAGCAATGATTATAAAAATTGGGAACGACTTAGAATCCATCTTTAAAATGCTAAAGTTTTCAGTCTTACCCATTGCAAAGGTGTTTTTGATGTGTTTCCTTGGGCTCGTCATGGCTACAAAGTACGTCAATATTTTAACTCCCAAAAGTTTCAAGTTTCTCAAAGGGTAATGTTCCTCTTTATTTTTGATACGCATCGCATGTTGTAGCATTTTCATTTTCAGGAGGGGAAACAAAAAAACTATCACAATTACACATAATTACATTGGTGCCTAGCAAATGATTTTACCAAGACATTTATTTCATATTCTCACTAGATTACCTATCAAATACCACCTCCAAAAAGATTCTAACAATTTGAACATGAACCATTGGTTCCCTAAGGGTGTAGACAGATTGAAAAAGTCGAATTAGACACCTGAGCTATGTCACGAGATCAAAACCCAAGGTGGTAGGGTGGGTACATCCCCATAATGTGGCTATGGGTTGCTGGTAAGGGCCATAACAAAAAATATTCCTTTAGCCTTTAATAACCATGTCGGGATATGATACTTAGGTGTCTTTGCTTCAAGCATTCTTGGATGAAATGGACAAATTCCTTGCATTCGCCCTTTCTTCATCTACCATCACCTTAACTAATGTGTTAGCTCAAAATTTCTATTCAAAGCTTCATCTTGTTTAATTGATTGGGGTATCATTGAGGGACATGTAGAAATACAAGCCCCTTTGTGTCTAGCAAGAATCTTAAAAACTCTTGAAAGTGGTCTCCTCTATGCACTATGTTTCAAACTAGATCAATTACTGCACTATACATATTTTAGATTTCTTCTAGTGTTGTTTTCAAAATACGCTAGGAAAATAGAGGTAGCCAATAATATTTGTCCTCCACCCAAAACAATGATAGCTGTGATACCTATGAAATTCATTATGGTTGGTGGTGAAAAGTATTCTTCTTTCCTTAAATGAGAGATCCCTGATTTAATATGACTAGAGGTGCTAGTATTCCCATATGTCCATGTGTCACATGTTCTCTTATTTTCTTCCAACATGGAGTGGTTTGAATTCTCACTTAAATTTTCTTTAGTCCCAAATGATCTCTTTAGTTTCCTATCTAGTTCCTCATCTTATTGAACCATATTATTACATAGGAAAACCTTATTACAAGAATATTTTCAACACGGCACCTAATTTCATTTAAGAGATCCTGAATACTCCAATATCTGATACCCCATTTATCTGAAACCTGATAACTGGAGGGGGGAGTCTCTTTCAATATTGAGTGTATCATTGCCTTATTCAACACTTAAGTTAGTCTCTGAACTAGAGACTCAAATTCAACTGTTGTTTGATAAGCTGATGGAGAAAGCAAAAATGATACTACCTATTGATTCATTACTACCCCATCATTCCCAAATCTATCTGCTTGGATCTTAGTTTCCTCGTCAAGATTTAATACGAACCCATTAGTAAGAGTCAATACACAATCCGAGCTTGAAATCAAGCTTGTAGGAAGTTGATCTACATAATTCATTTGTAGTGAAACATAGAATTTGGTACATACTTTAAATTATGGTTAAGTTTCCCGGAGACAGACTTGGACTCTTGGGGTCACCTCTAGAGCAAGATTTAATATTAGAATGTATATATGATCTTGAGCTAAATACAATAATTTTCACTCCCCTATTAAAATATCATGTTGACATACACGGGTTCCAAGTGTCCACTCTCTAAGGGAACTGATGTATTTTTATTTTGTAACATGCCACATGAGTCTTTTTCCTACATTGACCATCATTGGCATGCATTCAAACATTTTATGTAATCCAAAGTAAAAAATGTGTTTTTGAGGCATACTGTGTACCTATTTTGTCTCCTTCAATGATTAGAAATTTAGCGGTTGCATCTATTAATGCTCTTTTTATTTTCCTTTTTGTTGTATTATAGGTCTAAAAAATTTGGTGCATTATAGGTTTTTTTGTATGAGAGTGGGTTCCAAGTGCCCACTCTCTAAGAGAACTAATGTATTTTTCTTTTTCAACATGCCACATGATTATTTTGCATGCATTGACCATCACGGGTACCCATTGAAATATTATACATACTCCCAAGTAAAAAATGTGTTATTGGTGTTCCACATTCCCCTTAGTCCTACTATTGGTGTTTCTTTGCACCTCTCGATGCAATTGCTAGTTATCATTGAGAGGTGGAGAGTGCTTTCCTTGTATCTATGCAATTGCATCTTTGGATACTCATGCTTGGTGTGGATTTGAAAGTGTTTTCATGCCCCTTGGATATTTTTTTGGTGTAACGAATATTGGCCAAAATTTGTGCTTAAAATTTTAACATTTGTTTAGTGGCTACATTTTAGAATCATTGTTATTGATCGTCGTATTTTGACATCTTGAATTTATTAATAATGAGAAGCACTCCCAATTCGTTTTCTAGGCTCCATATCTAGAAGGATTCAAGCATGTAGCTCATTATTCATAATTGCATCATATATACTCACTATTTTTTACTTTTTGACATGCAAATTAGTGTTTTAGTGTCTAAATTTTATGTTGTCACAATAGATTTAAATGATTCACAAGGTGAGAAATCAAACTTTGGTGTGATTGCATATTTTAAGTTTGATAATTATAGGTCATTTATAGGCTATAAATATCTTCAACTTTTCACTTCTAATTGAGTATTAAACTAAGCATATCGAGTATCTTATAGGTAACTATTTTTCCCTCTAGCCACTTTTCATAACTTCCATAACCATTGGAGCTTGGATCCTATTTTTCTTGTTTAGTAAAAGGTTTTCCAAGACATTACAAATTTTTATAATTTATTGAAAGTTGTAGAATTTACAATTTATAAAGTTTGAAGGTCTAAATTTTTAAAGTATAATTATTTAAAGGGTGATAGCTCAACGGAAGAGCACCTAGTAACTTTACAAGTAGGAGGTTGGTGATTCAATTCCATCGTGCCCTGAAACTCATATGGAATTACAACAATCAATTTTTGATGACGAAGGCTCTTTTGACCATCACTAATGAGCTTATCGTGACATTTTTCGATCCTCACCAAAATATGAAATGGTGATGGTCAATGAATGACAACATATATATGCATCAATAGTGACTACCATGAAAGGTCCATCACCATAAATTTCCATTGTTCATATGAAATGGTGATGGTCAATATCTGTCATTATAGTCATTATTCGTGACGAACCTTGACTTTCAACCAAACACCTATACTTTTGGCAATGTGGCCTTTTGTGACGTTCAGTTTTGGGTGACAAAGGATCTTTTGATGGTCACCATTGAGTTTATGGTGACACTTTTTGACCCTCACCAAAATGTGAAATAGCGATAGTCAATGAATGTCGCCATATATATGCGTCAATAGTGATGACCATGAAAGGTCCATCATTATAAATCATTTTCCATGACAGACTTTGAATGCCACCACAACATTTATACTTTTGGCAACGAAATCTAAAGTCCATCATGATTTCTCATATGAAATGGTGACAGTCACTATCCATCACTGTAAATAATTATTGGTGATGGACCTTGAATGTCACCACAACACCTATACTTTTTGCGACACCACCTTTGGTGACATTCAATTTTTGGTGACAGAGTCTCTTTTGACTATCACCAATGAGGTTATGGTGACATTTTTCAACCCTCACCAATGTCCTTTTCTATTGTAGTGAATAATATTGTAATGTTGAGCATCCCAGGCAGAGGGATTACATGTATACTTATGGAAGACACCCTTGGGGGCGCGATAAAATGGTTTTAAAGGATTATCTAACATGAGAGGTCCAGTGGAAGGAGGTGGAGCAGGTGAGTCCTTAGGTGAAGAACTCGACTCAAGAACATCATGGGACTTAGCTTTCGTGGTCACATTCACATCTTCTTTGCACATAAATATGAATGAACTGTGGGTAATACAAGAAAATGACCCCTTGTTTCCTGCCTGCAGAGGTGGAGGAGGCTAGGAAACCATTTGTTGTTGAGGTTATGTAGGAAATGGATGAGTTAAAACAATAGGCTATTGGGTAAACTGTGGTGGTGCAAGGAGCCTATGAACTTCATCCATTCGAGGGAATTCATGAGTAAGGTATTCACCTTGAAAATTTTTACAAGGGAGTTTAATCTTTCAACGATGCTCACTGGTGCCCCCTCCCTAATTCTGAGGAGCTCATTGAGATTATTGAGTAGTTTTATTCTTTTTTTTATTCTTCTTGTTATTCATTTTACCACTAGGTAGTTGATTGTTCTTAGCTGTTGTGGACTTCACCATCAGAACATAAGCGGAATTATAAGAATAGGGTGCTTTAGTAGATTCATATGAACTTGCTGGGGCTTGAGATGTAATGATCAAGTGCCCAAGCTAGGTAGTAAGTTGGCTCATAGAATTGGAAATAGACCCAATCACACCATCCCCATGTGGGTCCAAAGTAGGTTTTGGTGGGTCAATGAAAGGCCTAGGAGCATTAGGAAGAACCTCATATAGCATGTCTGACTACGAATAAATTAAATCAAGTTGTTGGGCAGCTAAAATAGCTTTCTCTTAAATAACAACTTGGAACATTGACATCCTTGAAAACTTGAGATCTTAGAGATCAAATGAACCATTTACACAAGATCTCATCAGAAAGTGTGGTTCTAACCAACCTCTTTTAATGACACCACTCTTGAATATGGTCAAAAATTAGTGTCACATCATCATGCTTAAAGTTTGAATAGAGGTCAAAATCAAAATCATACCGTGTGGGCAGTTGGAAGTGTGTTAAGAAATCTGAGCTAAAGAAGAAATGTCATTGTAGGATGTTGTATCCAATTCAATGCACCATTTTACAAAATCCTCAGTTAACTTAAGTTGGAAAATGTGAATCTTAATTCAATTTTCTACGAGAGAGTTGGATGAAAACCACACATGATACGTAGTGATTTGAGTGGATGGATTATCTCCAAGCTTTCCTTCGAATTTGGGAATATTAGAGGGAAACTTGGTGATTATAGGTGGAAACTAGGGATCATGTTTGATGGGTTAGTCAACTTAGACAAATATAGTAGCTCAAGAGAAGATAAAAAAAATGTGAAGTTGGCTAACCAAATTGTAGGAAAGATAATCCCTTGACCAAACTTGCGAGCCCCCATATAGGGATTATTATGCATGGACTGTTGGTGAAGGTATGGGTTCACCCCGACATATGACTACTGCAGGATAGAGTAACTCGTGAAAGGATTCCCCCCTCACTCTCCCAAGGGTATGTGCCCCCATAGAGCAAATGATACCTAAGAGGATGACTTCTCACAGGGTTGTAACTAGAAGGATAATATGGACTAGCTTGTGTATTGGGACCTACATAAGGAGAATAACCGTGGTGGGTGATGGCACTAGCAACAGAGTTGCCTCTAGGTAAACAAGCCCCTCTATAAAAAGTACTAGTATGTGGTGTCCCTCCAAACAACAAACTATATGAAGATTATGACATGCTAGAAGAAACATTGCCCCCAGGCTAATTAGGGATAACTGATGATCCCACCCACACATTTCTAGAAGTAACTACACCTAAATGAGGAACAAGAATCATTGGTTGAGAAAAGCTAGGTGAAAGGACTCCTGACCCTATCAGCCGACTAGGAGGAATAACCATGGCCGACATAGAAGATGGAGAAAGCATGGAAATATTTGGGAAATTTGTGGGAGCTATAGAGGAAACTGGTGGGGTGCTCCAAGAAGATGTTAGAGGTGTATTTGGAGGAGTATGTATGGCCCCACTAAGAGGTGGCAATGATGACATGGAAGTTGACATTGTTGATGGAGAAGTTAAAGAATTCTCAAACTACGCCATAGGACAAACGACAGAAAATGGTAAAAGGGTATAAGAAGGTGTGGAACCATCATGGCTTATCCATAACAACTTAGGTCCTAAAGGATCGGTCAAGGGTGGATTAGCAGGTGTAAAAAATCATTTGCCAAAGTTTCGATAGAGATGAGGTCACTACCATAATGACTAGGTACAGAATCTAAAATTATGTTTTGATCTAAGTCTTCAGCACCGAAAGACACTATTTGTTCAAAATTGACAAGTCCGCCTCGTTCAGGAGGAAAACTGTGAAGACAACTTGACTGACAACAAATAAATTCAGCCAGGGTGAAAAATTATAAATTAACAAAAATATGTAAGTGCAAACACCCTGAGGCCAAAATTGTTTACTCAGCCAAACAACACACACTAGAAATTTCCTAAAATATAGTCACACACAAACCAAAATACAAAGAAGTTGGTGAAGGAATAGTTATACTAGCGACCTACTTGCAAGCCCTTTTAGCTGTGAACTCGGTCCAAGTTCCCTCACAAGCTGAGGAACACCCAATGAGAGGACTAAGAGAGCATGGTTAATATCTATCCTAGGTATAAATAAGATGACCTTGACCCTGCACCTATGTATGATCCCTAAGAGATAGACCACCAAGGGGACATTCGCTGCACAAATCCACATGCAAGGGCAGGACACTTAACTCAAAGAGCTAAGACTGAAACCCCCTTGATAGCCTCCCAAGTGGTCCCCAAGTGCTATAGAAAATGCTAATAACATGATTTGTATGCATGGAACTTCCACTATGTCGTGCCACCCGAAACTAGCCGAAATGGGACATGTCACCCTAACTAGCTCAAGTGTGACCTCACGCTTAACCCGATTGTTAGAAGAGCTTCCTAGAAGGCACTATTGCAAGTGGATTTATCTTGTTACCACAAGTTTCTAAGTTTTTTTTGTAGTCTTGAAGCAATTAACTCACACACCTATCTCTAGGAACCTAGCCTAAGCTAGTGTTGGTGTTCTACCAGTAAAAGAAAAAAAAGACAGTCTAATTTCTTTTATTATCACATTAATTTTAAGTGGTTGTTTTTTACAAAGTTGAGATGCGACGTGAAACTTAGACATTGTGAATGACTCTTGTTAGTCACCCTGATGCAACTATATGCAAATTTTTGTTTTCACTTCGATGAAAGCTAACTATAGGAGGGTAAGAGTTTTTCACAACAAACTAGTGCCCATTATAATGAACCTCTCAGTAAATTCTTAAATGCAAATACCCAAATTTTATAAATATGTTGACCCAAGAATGAAACCAAAAAAGGAAGAAATAACTAAAAGGAGGCCAAAGAAAAATCCCCAAGCTGGAATTCCAAGCACTTCAAAAGCAACAAATCCAGGAAAACAAAACCAAAGAAGTAAATACATTCAATCAATCGAAAAGAAAGATAAAAGTGAAAAAGGAAGGTAATGTCAACAAGCTAGGGTTGTAGCACATTGGCTTAACAAAGTCCAGTGTTCTACAAACGTCAAAACCATACCCTAGAGGCAGGAAGGCCTAAACAAGATCAATTGAAAGTGATAGAAGTAATGGAAACAGACTCACAAGAACATTTCTAGATGACAACTGCGCAACCAATCACAATGCCACCAATTTTGACACAAGCAAACAAGAGAAGAAAGATATCACTCGAAAACAAGTGACAAAATCACACAAAGGCCAAATGGATTTGAAAGTGAAACATGAAAAATGTCTTAACAGACACTGAAAGAAGCCAAACAGATCTAAAAATCAGATCTAGAGGCAAAAGCCAAGCCTCAACCTAAAGTACCTAAAAAGTGTTCAAGAAGACCTTGAAAGACAAGCGTGATGGAAGACCTCAAATAAACTAATCAAATATGGATCAAATTAGACTTAAACAGTGGCTGATTGGCAACAAAAAACCATAGATCTAATAGATCTCCAATAAACTGAAAAAAAATCAAGGAATCAATGCTCAAAATAAGACAAAAACTTGTTTCAAACAACGAAAATCCAAGGCAATGAAATGAGACACTAGAAAATAGATCTGTGTCAAAACCAGCAAGTAGACAGAAACAGAGAACAAAAAATTCAAAGGGTAAATCTCATTTTTTTAGAGCTGGAAGGCCTGATGCTCGGATCTAAGGGAAGGGGAGTGATCCATCACTCAGATGCAAGGGAAATAGAGAAACTAGAAAGCTACAACTGCTTGAATGTAGTGTTGTACAATAATCTGGGTTAAAAATCTAAAAATTCCAAAAAACTCGCGCTCAAATAGAGAAAAATATTTAATATTCAGGCATTTAAGCCTTGAAAACAATAGCAAAGAGTCAAAAAAATTCATCGAAGCTCAGAAAATCAAAATAGGGGAGAAACCATAAAAAAAATGAATACAAAATGGACAAGAAAAACAATGCTCTGATTATAAGCACTAATTATATTGCATTTAATTATGCAAGGAGCTATTGCTGAGAAATCCTCTGTTTGAAAGGATTACCAAAATCTAAATCTAAAGCATAAAATGAGTAAAGTATATCTCTTTGTGTTTAGACTATCCCTCTCAAATTGTCCATTATAAATAGGATGAAGAGAGCTCCTAAGAGGATGAATATGGATTCTCCGGACAACGAGAAGTTATGGAAACTTCTTCATGATAAGCCTTAGCTAGCTCAAATAATTGATGTGTTGAACTAATCTCCTAGGAACCATGAGACTCTAGAAGGATTCCTTAGTCATAGGCACAAAAAAAAGGGAAAACACTACAGTCGCTCCCATATGGTGGTCATACGAGTGAGTGAAATGTTTCAGTCTCTTTCACCAGGTCATCATCTATACGAATGAGTGTCATGACTAGAAAATAAGGTTTGAGGCTTAAGTAAAAGGTCAATCAACATAATTTCTCAAAGTCAATAGCCTAAGGGAAAAAAATAGGTTGATAACACTATTGTTTGATATATTATGAGTAACATGGATCTCTATTTGTTTAAGACTATGGACTGTCTTCCTAGTAAAGTACTAAAATTCGTACAATGTATGATTAATTGTTAAACATAATAGCATTTGTTTGGACTCATTTTTTAGTCTCATCTGATGTTATTATATTTTAGTTTACATATATGTGTTAAATATGGTTTATCTTGGTTCGGTGCCTACTATTAGGCATACTAATACATCTATTGATCATTCTTTTTCCTTATATAATTTTCATAATTTTCATTGATTAGATAAGGTTCTTAACTCGGTGAAATGGGTGTTTGTTGGCATTATGGCTAAAGTGTTGTCCTTGATGGCAACTCATACAGGTGATGGATCACTGTACAACAGGTCAGTAGCAGAGATTGATGATTAGCCCACAAATAATGAAGAAAACAAGAGGTACGCAGGTACACCGTACAAAAGCTGCGGACCCGCAGGCATGTCATAGATAAAGTGCATACATACCCGCAGGTACACCATGTAAAAGTTGCGGACCCCAGTTCACTCACTTCAAGGCAGAGAAGCGCGCTCACGTGGGGTTTCTTATGTTTGGCCTGTGGTATTTAGCCCGCAGTTCTTGATTCTATGGTTTTGGCCCGTGGTATAGGATCTAATTTAGCCCCGGTTTGGATCCCTTGTATTGGTTATCTATGGTATTGATCCATGATTTTAGGAAGAGCCTGCCTATATAAAGCAAAGGAGATCATTTGGCTAGACACTTGTGAAAGAAGAAGATCTTAAGAGAAGCTAGATCTGAAATTCTAGTGATGGGTTTGTGAGAGATAGTTGAATCTAAATCAAGGAGAAACATGAGGGTTACAAGTCGGATCTACTAATGGGTTGAGATCCCTTCGGCGCATGATCAGATCTGTAGATCTGATAGTCTGGGTTATCCTTGAAGTCTGAAAATTTTCTATACCCGCAGGACCGCAAGTGCAGTGAAAGAAAAGTGCGGAGATACACAGGCGCAGAAGCGTTGCAGGTGCGCAGATACGCAGGCGCAGAAGCGCTACAGGTGCGCAAATACGCAGGCCCAGAAGCGCTGCAGATGCGGAGGTACGCAGGAAGTCTGTGAGGCACAGTGCGTGGGTGCGTAGGAAAGCAGTTGGAAACAGTGCGAATGTACGCAGGTGTTCTATGGCTGAAGCTGCGGACTTTTCATGAAATCTATTTAGCTGCCCCTGTTTATTATTGTTGTGTTCTGGGTTTTGAAGTGATGTCTGGTTTCTGGTATTATGTTCTGATAACAGCAGTGATTGATTGAATGATTATGATTAGATTCAGTATTGATAGATGAATGGATCAGGTTCATAATGACTTATCCTTATATGATCTGGTGGACTAGATCTGGTTGATAACTCTCATTGTATATATATTGATCTGGTGATTGGATGATTCAGAAGGTTGTTTGATTATGAGCTTCAATGGTGTTGTTGGGTCCAGTATGAAAATTGGATGAAATGTGGCCTTTCAAATTATGTGTTGTGCTTCAGTGTATCCAGTCTGAAAATTGATGAAACGTGGTACCTGGAGGAGAGAAGATTGTAGGCCAGCACCTATGTACTAGTATCTAAGCTAGTACAAGAGCTAAAAAAAATCTTTGGAGCATTGTAGCAGGTAGCAGCATGCGTACTAGTAAATGGATCGGCTAGTACAAGAGCAAAGGGGGTTGTAGCTCTCGTACTGGTATAAGACTGCACTAGTTCAAAATATTGTAAAAGGATTTTCTTATTAAGAAGAAGATTGAGATGACTTGCAGCAGGTGGTTTTCTCCCGCATTGGGTTTCCACCTTATATCATGGTGTTCATGTGTGTGCCTTATGTGTGATGATCTACTCTATGTTACTGCATCTGTTAACTGATAATATGGTTGATAATGTTCTAATGCACTCATCAATTAACTTAATCATAAGAAGTTGTGGAAGTAGAATATATGAATCAGAGTTTGGAAATGAAAAGTTTTATTGACTTGATAATACTGATTCACCCCCCCCTCTCAGTATTATTTCCAACAATTGGTATCAGAGCAGGTCCTTTGGTAGAAGCTTGATCGCTTGAAGGAGATCCGTGGAACAATGGGAAAGAAGCTTAAGAAGAAAGCAACTAAGAAGAAGAAGACATCTCAGAAGAACTATGATAGTGGGAGAATCGATTGGGGATTAGGTATAAGAAGCTCTTCAGATTCAGAATCATTTCAGAATGAAGATGAACTATCAGGTATGAATTTGCTATCCTCTGATGTTCTAGATATCTTTCCTTTTGGAAAAGATGAAAGTGATAGTGAGACTACTGAATTTGCTCTTATGGGTGAGCAAGAAAGATATCAAATTGAGGCAGAATTTAAAAGTCTTACAGACAAAATTAGAACTCAGCAAGATCTGTTGGACAAAAGGAACTGTGCTTTTGAAAGGGTAACTGCCGAACTAAAAGCTCATCAAGAGAGAGGAAGCAAGGTAAGGAAGCTATTTAAGGACAAATATCAAAAGTTGTTGGATGAAGTAACATCACTAAGAAATGAAGTCATTGAAAAGAACACAACAATCAAGGAGCTCAGAGATCGATCTAGTTATTATGAAAATCTTGAAGCCACGATCCGCTCACTAAAGGAAGATCTTGAAGAATCAAAGAAGCAGAATAAAGATCTAGTCCAAGATATTGAAAAACAGGGAAACGAAGTTATTAGCTTAAAATCTTAGCTAGAATGTGCCTTCAGAATTCGTCAAATGCAACAGGATCTGAATGAAGAACAAGAAAAGGAGATTCTCAAGCCAAAGCATCAGTTGGAAGAAGAAAGGAAAGCTGAAGAAGACATGAAGAAGCAATATCTAGAAAAAGAAGAACAACTTCAGGTTGAGGTAAATAACTTGAAAGGTAAATTAGAAGAAAAGGATAAGCTTTTACGATTTCAAGATAGTTCTAAAGTTTTGGATGATATTCTTAGTAGTCAAAGGTCTCCTGCTATAAAGACTGGTCTTGGTTTCCATGAATCTGTTGAAGGTGAATCTAGTTCACAAGGTGAGGCAAGGAACTCTAAAGAGAAATCTAAAGTGATCAACGAAGAAATGAAAGATCAATCTCATCATCAACGAAGGAAAGAGATTTCTCAAAGAAAATCCTTTACTCCTCCTATGAATAACGTTGAATGTTATGTATGTCATAATCTTGGACATGTTGCAGCTAGATGTAGAAGAAGAAGGGTTCAAGACCATTATGCAGAAAGATCATCACATTCAAGGTACTTTAATGGATACTGCTTTGCTTGCAATATGTATGGTCATAAAGCTGCTGACTGTTACAGGAGGAATATGAAACATGTAAGATGTTATGCATGTAACAAGCTTGGACATATAGCTAAGGAATTCAGGAACAAAGTGTGGGCACCATATCAAAAGGAGAAAATGTCATCATCACGCTTGAAGATATGGAAGAAAAAGTAAGTACAGTCAAAAAAAGGCGGCACAGCACAATGTACAGACATACCAGAATCAGAGGGAGATGAAAGTACAAAACTTCAGTCTCCTGAATCTCATATGCAAACTCCATAAAGGGAAGTCGCGTATATATGCGAGTTGGATACTGCACAATCACGTATATGATTGTTTGAAGAAAGGCAGTAGGGAAAGTGAAGTTGGAAGTGAATCTATGAAGTGTGATCTCTCGAGCACAAGATCAGATCTGGGAATCTGACTGTCAGTAGCACAGAGGAGGACTGTTAATTGGGTTCTAATCAGAGGTAAGCAGACCATTCACTATGAAAGTGCGAGGGTACGCAGCGCAGCAATGGTCCTGGTGCGTAGGTACGCGGCGACATAGGAGGTCAAGCTGCGAAGGTACAGTATAAGTGCGCGGCGTAACAAAAGGGCACATGCGGACAGACGCGGCGAGACAGAAGAAGCAGTGCGAAGCAAGATCGGAGGTACGCGGCACGATAGAAGGAAAACCTGCAGAGGTACATAGAAGTACGCGGCGCAATAGAAGCAAAGAATGCGTGGCCACAGTAGAGGTACACGACGCAATTGATGGCACAGGTGCATGGGTACGCGTTGTAGTAGAAGGTTGTCTGCGTGAATACGCAAAATCACAGAAAGTGAAGTGCGGGGATACACAGAGGCGCGGAAGGTGACGTGAGGAGCCACGCAGGCCATATAATGAGAAACTACGGATCTGTCTTGAGGCATTTATTGGCTGACTTTTCTTACTGATAAGATCTGACAGATGGCACAAGTTTAGGGGGAGCATATGCTCTTAATGCATTGTTGGCATTATGGTTAATAGTCCTTGGTGATGATGCTTATATAGATAAATGATTCATCTTGCTATGAGTTGTTCACATGGTTCTTGGATCAGATTTGTGGTTGATTCTATAATGGTGCTTACATGGTAACTTTCATGAGGATAAGGAGAAGCACTTAGCTTAAATTCACATATTCTTGATGATGAGTCACTCATATGTTGTTGTTGACATATGCATAAAGATCATATATTACAGTCATGATGCATGATTCCTTTCATTCTTGGCACAAATGGATGAGGATTGTTGGCTGGATACAGGGATGATTATTCAAAGTTGCATTGTTGGAGACATTATGATGATGAGCTCTTACCTATATGATGATAGGTTGTTTCGTACATATGTTGATTGATGCAGATATTCCCAAATGATGATCATGATGGCTATGGTGTTTCTCACATAGAATGTGAAATTCTGTTGATGCGGACATACCTTGATGATTCATGCACTAATTGTTGTTGACAGATACTATGGAGCAGATCATACAGTGTTGTTGCTGATGTTTATCTTAGGTGATTGGTCTCTGTTATAAATGTCATATCACGACTCATGATGTAATAGTATGTCTCTATCTATTGTAGTCATCTCTTCAGGTCATGTAACAACCTATGTTGGTTTCCCCACTATGCCTGGGATGAAGATGTAATGTATTTAGTTCCTGATGTATCCCCACTTGGTTGGGTGATGGATGTATATATTGAGTCTTTTGGTGATAAGAAGGTCATTTATGATATATAGAGTCATGTTCTTCTTGTAGAACATCTTTTTGCAGACCTTGCTTACAGTCAGGGGGAGCTTGAGCATGAACAACACTATATAGCAGAGCAGATATTTCAGCTTGTTCTCAGAAAGAGCATTATCAGATTGGTGCACCATGGCATATACAAAGGGGGAGCTCATTCAGAGACTTCAGCAGATCTGGTTTATAGTCAAGGGGAGCATGTTCTTAGGGGGAGAAAAACCCTTTGCCCTTGATGTCAAAGGGGGAGAGTGATTTGGTGATGTTTCCATCAAGTCCAAAGGGGGATATTGTTGGCATTATGATGCATGTGTTGTACTTGATGGCAACCCTCTCATAGAAGATCATCTCACGTGTATACATTCAGATGAATCCACAGAAGAGATATCAGATATGACAGAATACATGGATGTAGGACAGTTCAAAGGGATCAGATGACAATTCACAAGTAAGCTTTGCCATCAAGTCCAAAGGGGGAGATTGTTGGCATTATGGCTAAAGTGTTGTCCTTGATGGCAACTCGTACAGGTGATGGATCACTGTACAACAGGTCAGTAGCAGAGATTGATGATTAGCCCACAAATAATGAAGAAAACAAGAGGTACACAGGTACACCGTACAAAAGCTGCGGACCCGCAGGCATGTCATAGATAAAGTGCGTACATACCCGCAGGTACACCATGTAAAAGGTGCGGACCCCAGTTCACTCACTTCAAGGCAGAGAAGCGCGCTCACGTGGGGTTTCTTATGTTTGGCCCGTGGTATTTAGCCCGCCGTTCTTGATTCTATGGTTTTGGCCCGTGGTATAGGATCTAATTTAGCCCCGGTTTGGATCCCTTGTATTGGTTATCTATGGTATTGATCCATGATTTTAGGAAGAGCCTGCCTATATAAAGCAAAGGAGATCATTTGGCTAGACACTTGTGAAAGAAGAAGATCTTAAGAGAAGCTAGATCTGAAATTCTAGTGATGGGTTTGTGAGAGATAGCTGAATCTAAATCAAGGAGAAACATGAGGGTTACAAGTCGGATCTACTAATGGGTTGAGATCCCTTCAGCGCATGATCAGATCTGTAGATCTGATAGTCTGGGTTATCCTTGAAGTCTGAAAATTGTCTATACCCGCAGGACCGCAAGTGCAGTGAAAGAAAAGTGCGGAGATACGCAGGCGCAGAAGCGTTGCAGGTGCGCAGATACGCAGGCGCAGAAGCGCTGCAGGTGCGCAGATACGCAGGCCCAGAAGCGCTGCAGATGCGGAGGTACGCAGGAAGTCCGTGAGGCACAGTGCGTGGGTGCGCAGGAAAGCAGTTGGAAACAGTGCTGATGTACGCAGGTGTTCTATGGGTGAAGCTGCAGACTTTTCATGAAATCTATTTAGCTGCCCCTGTTTATTATTGTTGTGTTCTAGGTTTTGAAGTGATGTCTGGTTTCTGGTATTATGTTCTGATAACAGCAGTGATTGATTGAATGATTATGATTAGATTCAGTATTGATAGATGAATGGATCAAGTTCATAATGACTTATCCTTATATGATCTGGTGGACTAGATCTGGTTGATAACTCTCATTGTATATATATTGATCTGGTGATTGGATGATTCAGAAGGTTGTTTGATTATGAGCTTCAATGTTGTTGTTGGGTCCAGTATGAAAATTGGATGAAATGTGGCCTTTCAGATTATGTGTTGTGATTCAGTGTATCCAGTCTGAAAATTGATGAAACGTGGTACCTGGAGGAGAGAAGATTGTAGGCCAGCACCTACGTACTAGTATCTAAGCTAGTACAAGAGCTAAAGGAAATCTTTGGAGCATTGTAGCAAGTAGCAGCCTGCGTACTAGTAAATGGATCGGCTAGTACAAGAGCAAAGGGGGTTGTAGCTCCCGTATTGGTATAAGACTGCACCATTTCAAAATATTGTAAAAGGATTTTCTTATTAAGAAGAAGATTGAGATGACTTGCAGCAGGTGGTTTTCTCCCGCATTGGGTTTCCACCTTATATCATGGTGTTCATGTGTGTGCCTTATGTGTGATGATCTACTCTATGTTACTGCATCTGTTAACTGATAATATGGTTGATAATGTTCTAATGCACTCATCAATTAACTTAATCATAAGAAGTTGTGGAAGTAGAATATATGAATCAGAGTTTGGAAATGAAAAAGTTTTATTGACTTGATAATACTGATTCACCCCCCCCTCTCAGTATTATTTCCAACAGTGTTCTAGGAAATTCCCTACTTTTAAGGAAAACTCTGACCAATTCCCTTGAATTTCTTATATTTCATAAGTAAAATTATTGCAAGAGTTCATATTTGTATCCAGGCCATATGTGCTTCTAGATCCTTGTCGCTTGCGTGCATCTAGATATGCTTGAGCACAACTAGAAATAGGAAATGAGAAGATACACTTGAGTATAGCATATATCTCCAAGAGTATGAGAATCCCGTTACATAAACCTCATGCATTTTTGGAAATGTGTCGTATTTGAAATAATCTAGATAAGAAGGAAAGTAGGTGGTGATATCTGGTGAGGACCCCACTAGGGTGGATTGAAAGGTTAAACCAATTGGAAATGTTGGATCTGGGTGATCAGGGAGGTTGTGAATAATGAAGATATTTGTGGAGCATGATATTGAAGATGAAGGATAAGTTATATGGATTCCTTTGAAGGACTGGATATGGTTTGGAATGGAAAGAAAGCATGCTCTTTGTGGGAGTTATGGGATCTACAAGAAAAGGTAAGTGGAGGACGTTGTGTTGGATGAAGTAACTGCATGTATGATTATGTGCTCCATAATAATGTCATGCGAAGGAAGAGATCTAAGATCTAAGTGATTGAAGGGTATAGGGGATATTACACTATGGAACCTAGATTTCCTTAGCTAGATTACATAAAAAGATTGATCCCAATGGGGCTTGTGAGTTGGGATGAGATGGAAAATTCCATACAGACTTAACAATGACTATGTAGGTGCCACAATGGATCCATGAGTGATGTGGACTACTCAAGGTGACATGGAAGATACATGTGGTTTCCATGTGGTAGTGTCCTACTAATGTGGCAAGAGTTAATTGGTCAAGATCTAAAATGGAATACCTTTCAATCTGAAAGATAGATTGATATCAAATTTATATTGCTGGAAATCTCTCAATGAGCCTAACGCAATGATGGAAATTGTTTTGAGATTCAATAAAGTTCCAAAAATAGGATTTTTGTAATCCCATCTTCACCATGGACCATAAGGGTCAAACTAATTTATAAGTAACACCTACCATGACCCAAAATAACAGAAGGGATGGGAGGGGGTGTTATGTAGTGGCATTAGAGCATGGTTGAAAACTTGGACAATATGGTCTCAAGAACAGATGGAATGAAAAACTAAGGTTCAGTAGACCTGAAGAGGCTCACACTTAGATGATTAGAATTTATTTTATTAAGCTGTTATATATTATATATATATATATATATATATATATATATATATATATATATATATATATATATATATATATATATATATATATATATATATATTGAAAAATTTGTAGTTGTCATGGGATGCTAGACTTGGTAAAATGTTGATATCAAGCCTGGTGATGATATGATTATAAACATGTCGATGTGTCCTTTTTAATTCTTGGAATATAACACTAACCTGTGCTTTAAATGTGCGAATAGAGAAAAAAGTAAAAGTCTCCATAATAGTATGCTTAGTGTTGACATGGCAAGGCAATAAATCAATATTTTTATGTTGATATAACTAACAACTATGTGTGTGTGAGAGAGCATATAAGAAAACCCAATTGCATCAAGAAATAAAATGATGAATAAAAATAAGCAACATCACAACATGGAACAATTCCACTATGATCGATAAGGGAAAAGTTCCCCTAACAGAATATAAACCTTCAAGAGCTTGACATATAATATGAAGCATTGCAAAGTAGAAAATGAAAGACTCATTAGAAAGAAAAAGGAATAGGAAAAGCTAAACAAGATATTTATACAACACCTATCATACATGAAATGATTGTTACAACATGCATCAACCTCTAGAGATATAGAAGAATGACAGGTTGATAATACCAAAAAGAAACCTTGTAAGACTAGAGAGAAAAGGAATCTATTTACATGTTGGAACTATGGCGAGGGACATCTAAGGAGAGGCTTCCCTAACAAACATCAAAGGAAGAAAATTTTATGCAAACTCCAAACACCTGAACCAACAACCAATAATGTAAAAAAATATGTGGGAGAAACCCCACAAACTCTTTCGAATACTAAAAAGCTCCTTCTTGAACTATTTAGAGGGATACTGAAATTTTGAGGTTGTTGTAAACCTTGGGAAGGAATCTAAATAAAGTTTTGTGCATATGATGGAAATTGGCACACTAAACACTAGAACTCAAGAGATTGAAATTTTTGTGAACTAATGAATTATGTGTAGAGAGGGGTTATTTGGAGTTGTATGAAAAGACTCTATGGATTAGTTTATCTGCCACTGAGTGAGTCCCTTAGTGGTGAAATTACTCAGTGAGATAGACTTGACAATGGAGTCATACGAAAAGATTTTGTCCATAAATGCTTACAGGTATGCCTGTCTCAGTGAAACATGTATGCCCTAGTGGTAGATGATGATTCTATCTTGGATAAAATTTCCCCACACTCACTAGGATGTGAGCATGAGGGATATTGTTCGATAAAGACAAAGCTAAAGACTACATGGAGCTATGGAGAATATACACCACTGATTGTTTTTTTGGTTTAATAAACCACTTAGTGCTTGCAAATCCAAGGACGAAAAGAATAACTATAGAGATAAATATCAATTATCAGTTTAACGAAATTTTTGTTTAGGATATGATTTAATATGTTTTTAAATTTTTATGATAATCTCAAAAGAATCATGTGCCTACGATGTAGGTGAACTATTGTATTGTTTAACATAAATATATGAGGATGAATACAAAGAAAGTAGTATCAACATGATAATATTAGAGTGTGCAACAACAACATATTGGAGCTGAATACCTTTAAGACTAAACCTTTGTGGTGACATTGGAACCTCGTGATACAAATTGATTTCCATGAGGTATGCCATGAAAAATGTGTTGTGTTATTAAATAAAGATAGACAGATGCCTTGGTTGTTAAGTCTCTTCCTGTGTAAGGAAGCATTTCCAAGGGATGGAACACTTGAGGGACCAACGAAGTAGAGAATGGGATGCCTAAAATTGGAAGGTGTGTGACTACATGGAAGAGGATAATTGAGTGCACTAGTTTTTAAATAATCATGAGCATATTTGTGGAGGTCAAAGATGCATTAGGTGTGTCCCTAGAAGAAATGAGATGAATTTTCTCCCTAAAGGAGCCCTAAGCATAGTGAATGGCATGGTTGTACATGAAAATTTAGGACATGGGAGATGTCGCCAATGTAATGATTGCAAATATAAATCTCATTATTGTATTTTTGTGTTTCATTTATAGAACACTAAGGATGATCTGGATTTAAACAGGAGCGCAACAAATTACAGAAATAACCATAAACACAGAGATGCAATGGGAATAATACTTCATTTCATGACATGTAAAATACTAAAATATGCTTACAAATAGAAATGGAAATAAACCAGCTAGGGCAATGGTAGCTTATCTCTGAGAAGAAGTGTGGTGGTTACATGCCTCTAAACTGTGTTAAAATGAGGCTCGAAGGCCTATTGATTGTTTAGAAATAATGGAAAACCCCAAAGATCCAAAAACCTAACCCTAGGAGATGAAACGTCAAACCATGGACGCCGTTTGGGTAAATTGGTACATCAACTTCCTGAGGTCGTAACTTTGGCATACGATCTTCATTTGATGTGAAAAATACCTCGTTAGAAATATCTATCTGAGGAATAAAACTTTTAAGTGACCAACATTAGTCAATTACCCATGTTGCTCATAGTTTTCCCAAAAAACTTCATTTAGAGCCTCAAAACGGCTCTGGAAGTTTAGGACCCGAAAAACTACCAAAAATAGTAAATTGTGCTACAATTAAGGAAACTGAAAAACTAAAAGAGACAATTGTGGGGGTCCAAGTGGGATAGGTGGGTGGCCACCAACATCCACCTAGATCATTCCTCACCCCTTAGGAAGCAATGGTCCCCATTGCATTGAGTTCCTCCATGAGATGAGGAAACTTGTGTTGAACTCAGTCCCTAGTGAGCTGTTCTGTAACCGATGTTGTGTCCAGTAATGGTGGGAATCATGGTCGATGATGGTCCACATTGAAAAATCGGTGCAAGCGAAGGAATGGGGGAATGTTGTGCTCCAAATCATTGTTTCCCACAGCCTTGGTAATGGTGTAAGGTCAGAGCTTCTAATGGGCTCTTCTAAGGCATTCTTTTTGCAGATGCAACCAGACTTTGTTGCCCACTTGAAACTTGTGTGGCACCCCTATGGGTGAGGAGAAGTTTTTCCTGTGTTATTTCATGACCATATCCCTCTACTACTACTGTTGTGTTGAGGAACCCTTTGCGGGGGTCATGGATGTGGCAACAATCTTCCCCTTAATTTGGGAGTGAACCAGAACGAAAATGAATTTCCTAGTCTGGGGGATGAGCTTGTTGCCTTTCCTAGCAGTGATCAAAGAGGTGGTGATAGGTGGGGCTACCTCCAGTATCCTGTATAATTAATTATCCAAAGAAATAATAGCAGTGTGAGGCCTTGACTCATACACAGCATGTCACCCCCCTAAGTATGGTCGGCCTAATGGTACATCACAAACATCAAGAGGTGCAACATCACACAATACGTCATTTATGAATGGCTTGATGCTGTAGGGAAGGCAGCACTGCTGGCGGACTTGGAGATCTTGTCCTTGGTGAAGCCACTCGATACTATATGGTTGTAGGTGTGGTGTAGTGGGTAGGCCCAACCGCTTCACGACCTCTACTGAAATTAGGTTCTTTTGGCTCCCACTCTCAACAATGAATCGCAGCGATGAACCCTTCACCCACATCTGTGAGTGGAAAATACGCTCCCCCTCCTCTGGATCTTCGAGCTCATTCTTCTAGATCTTAGCAGTGGCAATAATGGCATTGGGCTCCCCGTCAATGATCTTCTTCCCTTTGCCATTCCCCTTGTCAGGCTCTAACTCAGGGTCAGAACATGCATCTGACTCTGAAGGCTTACACTCATCCACCAGTGACTTCTTGGTCCGACACTCACTTGCGTTATGAGTGGGGCTCTTATGGAACTCACACCACTTTCCTGTGTCCTTTTTTGGCTTCGTGGTGTTGTTATTTTATTTCGGCTTTGACGGTTTGTCTCGGTTCACCCTGCCTTGGCTTTGTCCTTCGTTCTTCGGATTCGTAGATCCAAAGTCTCGCTTCTTTTGTTTAAACTTCTACTCGATTTTTACAGCGTATCGGTACATCGTGCCAAGTGAGGAGATTTTCAGGAACTCCATCTCATCCTAGATGTATCTGTGTCGGAAGCCACGGTATCTGAGTACCAAATGTAGCTCAGATTCCTTGATAACCAACTGTGTGCAAAGGGTATGAAAAATGTTTGTGAACTACGGCACATCTTGGTCTCTTCCCTGCCGTAATGTGGTCCACTTTATGTATTTGTCCTCATAGCTTTTGACAGGTTAGTACTGCTCCTTGATGGAATCCTAGAATCAATTCCAAGTGGCTGCGACTGAAAATAGTGAGGCCGTACTTTCATCCTTCTGCTCGCAGTAGGTTTCCCACGAGTCCTTGACGTGGGGGGTTGCTTTGAGAAGAGCAAAAATAATCTTTTCCCAACTAGAAAATTCATGAACAGAAAAATACCCTTCTAGCAGATTTAACCATTTATCTATAGCATCTGCATCTATCTCACCCTCGAATATGTGGATTTCAAAATTAACTTGTACCTTAAAGGGTGTGGCGTTTCCAAAGTAGCTGTTGGAAGCCAATGCATCACCCCAGGGTAACCGCTGAAGGATCTGGTCAAAGTTTTCCATCATTGCATTCCTTTGTTGCTCGAGGGCTTCTTTGAGAAAGATTTTGATAGGATCTCCTGCCCCCTCGTCTTTCATGTCTTTCGCCATGGGAGGCCGTCAGAATTCTGCAAAGGTTCGACCAGTTCAAGCCCAAACTCCTTATATCCCGACCTTGTTCGGGACATGCAAAAAAAAAAACAGAGAAGGAGAAGACCGCTCTGATACAACTGATCTGAATTTAAACAGGAATGCAACAAATTACAAAAATAACCATAAATAAAGAGATGCAGAGGGAATAATACTTCATTTCATTACTCTAAAATACTAAAATATGCTTACAAACAGAAATCAAAATAAACCAGCTAGGGCGATGGTAGCTTATCTCTGAGAAGAGATGTAGCAGCTACATGCCTCTAAACTATGTTACAATCAGGCTCAAAGGCCTATTTATTGTTGAGAAATAATGGAAAACCATAAAGATCCAAAAACCTAACCCTAGGAGAAGAAACACCAAACTGTGGGCCCCGTTTGGGTAAATTGGTACATCAACTTCCCGGGTCATAACTTTGGCATCCGATCTCCGTTTGATGTGCACAATACCTCATTAGAAATATCTATCCGAGGATTACAAATTTTGAGTGAGAAACATCAGTCCACAACCCATGTTGCCCCCAATTTTACCAAAAAGTGTCGCTTAGGGCCTCAAAATGGCTCTGAAAGTTCAGGACACGAAAAACTACCAAAAATAGTAAATTGTGCTACAATTAAGGAAACTAAAAAAATGAAAGAGATAGTTGTGGGGGTCCAAGTGGGATAGGTGGGTGGCCACCAACATCCACCTGGATTAAAGGATAGTGTTACTTTAAGGGGCTGGGTTTAATAACAACCCTTTTTCTACTCCAATGTAAGTGGTACTATGTTTTTTTTAATGAGAAATTACGTAAAAATGTAAAATGTGGATAAGTTGGAGGACTGGACACATATTCATAGGCTAAAGAGGAGGATATTATTTTTTTGTGTTTAAACCCAAACCCATATCACATCACTTAATTAGGTTCTACCTATCCCTTGAATAATTAAATGGTCTACACAACATACAACAATGTTGGGTATGTGTTGCCTTAGTGAAGGACTAACCCCATATAGTCCCTATTCTCATGGGGCATGTTTGGAAGTCAACACGCAAGAGACGGGACAAGGATAGTGGTGGTAGAGAATTAATAAGAAAAGGGGGAAAGAGAAGGAGAAAATGAAGTGGATCAAGAGTGCTCAAGAGAAACAATGTTACAAAAATTCTTTGTGGTGTGAATGGGAAATCATTCCCTACATTTTGGTGTGACCTAGTGCATGTATCAATGTTGGATTTGGAAAAGAAGACACAAAGGAGATATTGGTTCACTTGGTGTTTGCCTTAGGGTTGAAAAAAAACCCTTAGAGTGAGATCATATGCATTGACGGAGAAACCCTTCACTGAACTTTGGATGAATCCATGTCATTCATTTATGAGAGATATAGAGATTCACTATGGTGCTTATTGTTTGGGAGTAGTTAATAAACAACCTAGATAGTGAACCCTTCCTTTTTATTATATATCTAACTAATTATTGGTGTGAATTCACTTAAAAAATTAAATCCTCAAACGAACAGAGAATGCAATAAAGAGAGAAATTGAGCTCTGCCATTAACAAAAGAGACAAATAGAAAAATCGGGTAGGAGACAATTGATAGCTTAAAATGATCTCATCAACATTTAGGAAGACCACCGAGTTTTGGAAATTAGAAGGTTAGACATCTGGTCTTGATGATGAACCACACTTGTTGGTTCGAAACGCGTCGGCCAAAAAATTATCTCATGTGATTTCTACCGAAAGACTTTGTTTAATTTATTTTATTGTTTTAATTTTAATCAATTTTAAAAGTTAAAAATGAAAATTAATTCATTCAAACAATATTTAAAACAAAGAAAATTAAATAAAACTAAAAGAACATAAAAAGGTGAACGTAAGTAATATTATTTTGATGGAGAGTTTATATTAATGGTGGTAGGTATAGTGGATGAGGGAGGAGCCACGTGTTGGTGGAATTATATGTATTATAATTCCAATATTTAATTATCAAATCTGGGATTGTAAGAATTAGATATGCAATCAAAGGAAATGCATGATTAGAGCATGTTCTAATGTATGCTAACAACTAACCCTAGAAAGAACCAATCACTAAGGATTATCACTTGTCACTGGATTGTGCGACTCTAATGCTTATCAGGTTTTGAACCACAATATTTCATTAACAATATTCATGTGGTTTTATATATGTAGCTTATTAGATCTTGAAACTTCAATGGTTTTAATCCTATAGTGATGAAAACCCACTAAACATGCTACAAAAAACTAAATGCTGGCAACTATAAGAAAAAGCGTACAAGGCAATTAAACAAGAAGGCAATAAACTACATGAAATGTATTAACAAACTATCAAAAATAAATGTTAAGCAATATTAGAGATATATTGTAGGTTCTTATTCATTGTAGGAATCTTTTACCAAGTATATGCAATGATCCAATCAACTAAATAATCCTAAACTACAAATTACATATTTTTTAATACCCTATTCTAGTACAAAACCTAGTACCGAATTTAGTACAAAAAGGTTAGAATTTGAAGTATTGAATAAGTACCGAATTAAGTACGAAAATTATTTAAATCGAAATTATGAATATTAAAACATGTTAAGAAACCACTTTTAAATTTGTTTGACTCTTAAGCCTGATAAAAATCAAATTGAATTTAATCGCAACATGATCTATTAACAAATATGAAAACAAAGAAAGCAAATTTATCAAAACTAAAAACTAGAATAAAACATTAAACAAAATTTGTAATTAATAAAAATAAATATTTTCTGAATATTTCTCTACTCTATAAATAAAAATTAGGATGTTACCTCACTCAAGGGGCCCTTCTCGACCTGGCAACATTCCTAGAGACTTAGATGAGAATAATGTGCAAAGCTTCAACAATTAAATATTCATTACAATAGTCTCAACTTCAACTTGCAAGTAGAAGTTCAAATTTATTACAAAATATCAATTCAAAATAATGATAACCTCTATGTGTCCCTCCTTCTCAATATGCATAATTATTCTTTATATTACAATGGAGAGAATGTGATGTTCCAAAGTATCACATCGACTTCCATGAGACTCTCTTCCATACTATGATTAAAACAATAGATAATCCTTTAAATATATATTTTTTGCAACTAAATCATTCCAATCATGTATTCGAGATGGAGACAATGCCACTTGGCATCAGTTTGAATTTCCTCAAAGTTTGGATGTAACTGCAAATCTAGACATTGCTGCCCATAGTTGTTTTTGCGCAGGTACAGAATTAGGTACTTAACTAAGTACTTAATTGAGTACCGAATTTATGGAAAATACCAAACTATTAATGAATTAAGTGTCAAATTTATGTAGGTGGAATTCAGGTTTGAATAAATTCTTGAGATTTAGGTGGGAACACAAATTCATCCATAAACATATAGTTGCAACCCATGTCATCTCGAGATGTGTTAATGTGTGAATCGTTACTTAGTACCAAAACTGATATAAGTACCGAATTATCAAATTCTAGTACTATAACTTTTTTTTTTGGGCACTTAATCATATTAATAAACCATCATTGCAAAACCATGTTAAAAACTCATTTAATCATTAAAAATACAAGGAATCATTAATAATTAACCACAAGGTAAAAGGAATGCATTTAGTGAAAATTGGTAATATAATAGTTACGAAATATGTTACAAAGGTATGAATATGGCTTGTAAATGAAACGTTTGGATAGCCAATATGATAACATATCTAGGACCCAACATTCCCCCATGCCTAAGACTTTGCATGCCCTCATGCAAAAAAATATATACTAGGAAGGGATGATGGATGATATAAGGTGATGATGAAGATAATGGTTGTATGAATGTGGAATTTGAAACTTTGTAAGAAGAAGATACTTTAATGGATTTGGAAATGGGGGTGGTTTAAGAAAGGTGAAGAAATAGGAAGTGGTTAATCATCAAGATTCCTTAAATTTTAATGAGCTAAAGAGCCTTTAAACATGTTTTACCTCAAGTATACCTTTCGGACCTTGATTTGTACTACAGGCTGCAATGGAAGTTGTATGATGCTGAAGATGAAACAAAGTAAGGTTGAGAGTCTGGAAGAGCTGGAATTGATGAGTGCTATTTTGATCTACTGAAGGAAGCTAAAGAGAATGAAATGAAGATGTTGAAAAGGTCCCAACAACCATTCCCTCATTCATGAGGTTTTGCATGTCCTCATGCAAACAAAATGAGGTACCAAAGAAGTGAGGAGGGATGCTGAGATGGCTCTAGTATAAAGAAACCTTGAAAACAAAACAACAGAACTAATGATATGAATACTAAACAAAAATAAGTCATCTCATATTTATTAAAATGATTCAAAGCTAAAACCAAGCATAGAAGAAATTTGAAATCACTCATTACATATGATTTCATCAATATTTAATAGTTTTATGCTCAAGAAAAAGAAACATTTTATAAACTTAAGGGGCTCTCCTTCTTTGTAGCTAGGAGGGTTTTTACTATCACAACAAATGATGAAACAATGAAAAATTAGTTATTACTAACGAAATCTTAAAGTCTTATAGTCATCCAAGTATTACAAATAAGCTTTGAAGTTGAGATCTATTAATTCCCTGTGTTCATAGGCCCCATTTCTAAGATAATTGAATCTTAGGTATAGTATGAAAAACCAATGACAGAGGACTCAAGGTTACCTTAAGGCCTTTCTTTAGTAGCAAATTTATTGAGTTTTATTTTACCCTTGAATTCATCCATATATGCTTCCTTTTTATTTTAACACTATAGAGTAACCAACATACGTGTAGACAAAAGTCTTGATTTGGCTGACACTTCTTTACGAAGAATTCCCCATTTCCCGCAAGCATCCATAGGCCCAATGGGTTTCCCTAGTGGTATCATAGTTCAGCACCCACTTCCGACAGACATCGATAGCCTCGACAAGTTAAACTCTTAAACCTATTTTATAACGAAGGATCTAGTCCCATGTTTCCTACCATTTTAGGTTTAGATTATGGACATTGCTTTTGCAATTGGTAGATGGGGGAGAGGCTTCAGGAAGCCCCTTAAAAGCATAGGATGATACCTTTCAGAGTGACTTAGATTACTTGCATAATGTCTTGGATGCATAAGGTACTCATAGGTACTCAAAGGACATAACATGAATGAGCCATTTTCAATGTGAGATAGATGAGACTGCTAAAGAATAACCATTGTTTTCATATATGATTTCGCCTTTAAATTAGTGTTCCACTATGAATAGAGACTTCATCAATTCTTCTACAAGTCTTAATAAATATGCTCGAAGATCATCCTTTGATGTTATGGTTATAGTATTCAAGTTTATTTTTTTAATTGGTATCATTGTATGGACCTCTTTACTTTGTTATGATCCCCTTAATATGTTTTGGTAACTATATTTTGAGCAAATGGTTTCTATTGATAATCAGAAATATATATTAATAAGAGAAATAAAATTTAAAATAAAAAAGGTATATAAGCTATGAATAGTTTGGAATTATAATTTAATTCAAATTCTATGAAAAGAGTTGCTTATTTGATCATATTTGTGAAATAGCGGTCTTAAAACATATAAGTAATGATAAAGAATGAATGCATCATTTTTAACAACTTAAGGAAGAAGGAAATATATCATAAAATACTCCCTTAAGTGTCCATTCCTTTGATGAATATGTATTTTCCGCTTTTGAAAATATTTTTCCAGTATTTAAGAATTCCAAATGAACAATATCCTTGAATCTTGTTTTTTCTTGCAAAATAGCAATTTGGTACCATAATTTTGGATATTGGTTGGATGAAATATGGTACTAAACAATTCGTATGCAATATTAGACAATATTGCAATACAGTCATTTCAAACTTCACATAATATTCCATAAATTGTTATGAAACCAGCTCACAAAAATATAGAAAAGATAGATCAACGCCTTAGAAATAAGCCTCTTTGAGGGGGAAACCTCCTTTACATTACACAAATGAACAATTATTAGATGATTCAAATGAAAAAACCTCCTTTCTATACATAGGAGTCTAAGGGGTCACAATATAACCAAAGCTGACCTAACAATAATAATATAAAGGCACAATAATAACAATATGGGGACAATAGGGGCACAATAATAACAATACGGGATACAATGACAATAGTAATGGGGTAATCACTAGTATTATAGGGACCTAACATTCCCATCTCCTTCAAAAAAGTGTTTTCCTCAATGCTTGAGTAGTTTTGGATGCTTCTGTATAAAATTCTCATCCTCCCATGTGGAATCTTCAACGGGTAAGTTCTTCCACTTGATGATATACTCTGAAATTGATCAATTTCTTGTTTCTTTCATTGCTTTAGGTTCCAATGTGATTTTTCCTTCCTCGTCAAGTTTTGGAAATATTGTTTGAACTAGAGTCTTGTCACCTATAACCTTCTTTAAGCATGAAACATGGAAAGCTAGGTGTAATCGAGAAGCTGTAGGAAGCTCCAATTTGTATGCCATAGTACCTATCTTTTACAACACCTTGTATGGACCATAATACTTTGGTGATGATTTATTATCCTTCTTAGCTTGCTTGAGGGATATTTGTTTATATGGTTGTAGCTGTAGGAATACCCAATCACCTACATCAAAACTTCTTTCGTTGCGATTTTGATAAGCCTGTTGTTTCATTCTATTATGTGCCAAGGTGAGGTTATCCTTTGATGCAGCAGCATCCGGCACTCTTAATTGAATGAAGAGTCCAAAGCAGAGCAAAGAGAGGACATGGAACATCGAGCTGAATAAGGGGAATCTTTTGTTCTAAAATGGAGAAAAAGATGGAATGGATAAGTCTCTCGAAGACTTATTAATTATAATCTGCCACATATGTATTCTGTAGCAAGCTTTAGGGCTTCAGTTGAGTGATTCAAGGAAAGGACTGATCGGATCCCTTCAGTGATCTGGTCCAATGTATTCTTATAAATAGTGAACCTGCGCATTCAATTAATATATAGCGAGACACATAGAATGTATGTAAGCCTACAGGCAGTGTCAAAAGAGAGGCCACTAACATTGAAGAACAAGCCCATGAGAGATAAAGAGTCTCGACATGTATAAATTGTTCATATTTATATAAACATAAGTCTATTATCGACTGTGTGAATGCGTGAAATTATCTTGCATGGTTGGATTACATATAAATGTTGAATTCGTAGGTTCTGTAACTATGATTGCAAGCAGTGATGAAAAATGCGAATCGCTAGAAGAACAACTTTTAACCTAGCCGCCATTTTTGACCTGCCATTATTTCTGCAGGTATTTCCATAGAAGGCCGCACATGGCACCAGACGTAGGAGGGGAAAGCTCTGCTTCCCCTCCTCAGGATACTCATACGACTGACAATAAGCAAAAGCCTGTACTCCAGACCACGGCAGGCACAGGCTCAGACACAGAGGACTTACAGCAAAGGACGCAGATAGAACAGCAGCATGCAGACCAGACTACGAAAGACACAGAAAACAAGGACAAAGATACCAATGCGCAATCCTCCAAGGTCAAAGCGACCTCCAGAACTTGCATACCCAAAGCGGCTGAATCAATCAAAGTGGAACTTCCCAGCCACCGTATCAACAACGAAATACAATACATGCAGGACTACGCTCTCATTGGAAAATTTCTGGGATTCTGGCCCACAGAGAAAGCCTTACAAGGCTGGATAGCTTCCAAATGGAAACCCAAAGGACAAGTGACTTTGCAGCTTGGCCCAAAGGGTTTCTTCACAGCTATCTTCAACTGTCTCGAAGACAAAACAAAAGTATTTGAAGGCGGCCCGTACTTCTTCAACTCCTCCGGGCTGTATCTAACTGAATGGAAGCCAAGATTCAACCCAGATAAAGAAGACTTTAGCTGGGCCCCTGTTTGGATCAGAATGTACTCACTTCCTGTGGAGTATTGGAAAGAAGAGACTCTGGCTGATATCGGCAACAAGCTGGGGACATTCATCAAAGTTGCATCCGAAACAAAATCTCGCAAATACACCTCCTATGCCAGGATTTGCGTCAAGATGCACCTTACCAAAACGCTTGCAGACACGGTAAGTCTATTTCATGATGATTATGAATGGAATCAGTCTTTAGATTATGAACACATCCCTTTCCGCTGTAGAAAATGTCATGAGCACGGTCATCTCTTCCGTGACTGTCCCTTAAATGTTCAGCCGTCTATCCCTTTACATGAGACAAATAAGGATCAAGATGGTTACATCAAAGTCCCCTCTAGACGCAGGCATGCCAAGAAAAATCAAACCATTCCTGATCTAGGACCCAAGATGAACATCCAGAACCGATTCTCTGTTCTAGCCTCTCAGGATTCACCAATTTCATCCCAAACTGAAAACCTGACTCATCAAAATCCCAACGATGTCCCCTCCATCCACCCCTCTCCCGACCACCTCGGCTCCCTCCTTCTCCCAACTCGCTGAAGCTTCCCCTTTGGTGCTAACCAAATTGGTCTCTGGTCTCGAAACCCCTATCCCCTCTAAGGGGAAATCCAAATTGAATGAAAATCAAATTGCTTCAGATATGGATCTCGACGCCGCTCTCGCCTTAAGTCTTCATGACAATGTCGAGGAAATGGAGCAAAGCATCTCGGTCATTATGGAGGAAAACAGAGAAGATGTAAATTTAAAAGAGTTTGATATTTCCAAGCTGGATATCTCTAAATTGGAAAATGCATGCAAACAAAAAGAATATGAATCAATTCCCCCCTGGCAAATTGATAAAATTGAAGGAGTCCTGTCACGAGTACATCACCACAAGAGTCTGGGTATTCAAGGTGGCAGCCATTGGGATGGAAAAAAAATCATAAAAGACTCAAAGAAAAGAGGCCGGAAATCAGACCTTCAAAGAACAATAGAAGTTGGGGAAATACTAATGGATTCTGGGCTACTCCCCAAGCTGACACAGTTCTTCAAACCCTCAACGAAATCTCCATGAAGCTCACATCCTGGAATGTTAGAGGACTCAACAGTCCCTCAAAACACAGAATGATAAAAAAATTGATTATGCAAGAACAACCAGCAGTAGTTTTCCTCCAAGAAACTAAAAGTAGCAGTTCAATGATAGAAAAACTCGGCAACAAATTGTGGGCAGGCAGCAGGTCAATTGCGGTCGATGCTTCTGGGGCGTCAGGCGGCTTGGCTATTCTATGGAACCCACAGATAGTAACGTTGGACAACTTTCATGCCACTCCATCTCATTCAAGCCACTTTCCATCTTATAGGCACCAACATCCATGGGCATCTCACCAATGTATATTTCCCTCAATCCATTCAGCAAAAATTGGATCTCTTGGATACGATCTCCTTCCTCAACTCAAACAGACGCTTCCCTTTGTGGATCGGAGGAGGAGATTTCAATATCATAAAGGCAATGGAGGAAAAACAAGGTGGCAGAGTCCGTCTCGACAGCGATAGTTCGGGCTTCAAGCAATTCATTCAGAATAATCGACTCATGGACATACCTACATCCAATGGTATTTTTACCTGGTCCAACAAGCGAAAAGGAGTCCACCATATAGCCTCAAAACTGGATCGTTTTCTTATCTCTGACAATGCGATCCATCTAGGAGGAGATTTCAGTACTTCAATTATTCCACAATGTGGCTCGGATCACTGGCCTATAATGCTTCATTGGTCAAGACCAGGTCATGGCTGCAACCGACCCTTTCGCTTTGAAGCCTTCTGGCTGCAACATAGCAATTTAAAGGATGTAGTAACCCAAGCTTGGACAGCATACATTCCACCTGTGGGAGCCAAGATGTATCAGTTCCAAGAAAAGTTAAAACATCTGAAACAGATATTAAAAAGGTGGAATCCCACTCACTTTGGCAACATACAGGAAAGCAAACAGAAGTTAGAACAGCAAATGAAAGAACTTCAACAAAAATTCATTTTGGCAGGACGCACTGAAGAACAGACTCAACAAGAGCAGAGCCTATGGAGATAGATAGAAGAGCGCCAACAACAAGAGGAAGTATTCTGGAAACAAAAATCTCGAATAAGCTGGCTGAAAGAAGGGGAAAAAAACACTAAGTTCTTTCACAGAACAACAATACAAAGGCGAATGTTCAACAAAATAACCTTCGTCAATAACCAACAGGGTGAGAGAATTGAAGTTCATGAAGAAATGGAAAAAGAATTCACCGGCTACTTCAAAGAAATTTTAAAAGAACCTGAAGTCAATCGGGATGAAGCAATTAGCTCCATAACTCAACACATCCCCAAAATTATCAATGAGGAACACAACAAGCAGCTTCTCCAACCTGTCTCTCTGAAGGAAGTTGAAGAAGCCATGGCTCAACTCAAAGATGGCAAAGCACCGGGGCCAGACGGATTTACAGCCAACTTCTTTCATGAATTCTGGGAGCTCATCAAAGTTGAAGTATGGAATCTAGTGGATGAATCCCGTTGTATGCACTGGGTCCTCCCTGCCCTCAACTCCACTTTTATAGCCCTGGTGCCCAAAGAAGCAGCCTCCAACAAACCTGAGAACTTCAGACCAATAGCGTTATGCAATGTAATCTACAAACTCATTTCAAAGGTCATTGCAAATCGTCTTAAGCCTCTTCTACCTATGCTAATCTCCCCAGAGCAAACAGGATATGTCGAAGGAAGACAAATCACAGATGGTATAATACTCTCAAATGAAGTCATACATTCTCTAAAGATCCTAAAAAACCAGGTATGCTTCTCAAGCTTGATCTCTCAAAGGCCTTCGACAAACTGAGCTGGGATTATATAAATAAAATGCTCTTAGCTTTTGGTTTTAATGCAACTTGGACCAGATGGATCATGAGCCTTATTTCTTCTCCAAATTTTTCAGTCTTATTGAATGGATCTCCCTCTCCTCCCTTCTATTCCTCTCGGGGCATAAGGCAAGGGGATCCTCTCTCGCCTTTTCTCTTTGTCCTGATGGCCGAAGGTCTAAGTAGGCTTCTCAAATCTGCTGTTTCCACCCAGGCGCTCAAAGGTCTATCCCTCCACGGCCGCCCTCCTCAGACACATCAACAATTTTTGTTGATGACACTCTGCTCTTCGGGCATCCCTCTGTTAAAGAAGCAGCCACTTTCAAATCCCTTCTAAACATCTTTGCGGAAGCTTCTGGTACCTCTATTAACGCCTCCAAATCGCAGCTCTTTTTCTTCAATACCCCCCCCTCCACGCAACGGTCCATAGCTAGATCTCTGGGATTCACTATTTCTCATCTACCCGCTAAATATCTAGGAGCCCCTTTATCCGATTCCACGATCAAACAAGTGTCCTGGAGAGCACTTCTGGACAAACTTGAATCAAAGCTTTCCTCATGGACCTACAGGGCTCTTAATCTAGCTGGTAGGCTTGTCCTCATAAAATCTGTTCTACAAGCAATGCCGCTCTATCTCTTTTCCATTCTGGCAGCTCCAAAAGGGATATTAAAGGCCATCCGAACTCTGCAACGGAACTTCCTCTGGGGTTCAACTGCTTTAAACAGAAAATGGGCACTTGTCAAATGGACAGAGATATGCAAAACCAAGGCAGAAGGAGGGCTAGGACTTCGTGATCCGCTACATAGCAATAATACAATGAATGCCAAAGTATGGTGGAACTGGGTTTCCAAACCAAACTCCCCATGGGCTCAACTATGGCAAGCAAAATATGCCAGAGGCAGCAGCTGGAGTGATCTCATTAGAATCAACCCAATGGTGCAAGGTTCACTCATCTGGAATAATGCAAAAAAGCAAAGCCGTTTCATACAAGAACACAGCTTTTGGGAGATACACTCAGGAACTGATGCTAGATTTTGGGAGGACTCTTGGCAACAGCTCCCAAAACTTGCAAACTTGTTTCACAAACCACTTTGGCAGGCACACATGAAGCAAACAGGTCACACCCAGGTGAATCAGTTCTGGCTGGCCTCCTCATATCACGATCTTCACACATGGAAACCAGCGCAACAATGGCAAACCGATTGGAAGGGAGAAACATACATAGAAATAGAACAGGAACTCAAAGACAGGAGAATTCGTCTCTCTAACCAGCAGGATAAATTACGTTGGGGATATACAACCAGAGGTACCTTCACTACCAAAGAAGCTTACCATCTGCGTTATTCTAATCTTCAAGAGGAAAGAGACCAAATTTGGAAACAAGTCTGGCACAAAGGACTCTGGCCCAAGATCTCCACCTTCATCTGGCTTTTAAGCAAAAGGCGCATCCTTACTTGGGACAATCTTCTAAAAAGAGGATTCATTGGGCCCTCCCGCTGCCCAAACTGCAATGTCAATAATGAAACAATAAGTCATCTAATGGAAGATTGCCCACTAGCAAAAAAAATCTGGGAGAAAGTTGAATATTGTAATATGAAAGCAATACCTAGACATATGGACATTACGGAAAACATAAGAAACTGGGTTAAAAATCCATTCAAGTGTCAAATTCTAAACGCCCTATGGGATATCATTCCTGGCTTCATGTATTGGACTCTGTGGAAAGAGCGCAACCACCGTATCTTCAACAACACTTATCGATCCATGGATGATCTTTGGCTTATGTTCAAGCAAAATATTCAAGAAACCTTGGCCATTCGAATCTGGGATGATACAGACTGGCCTAATCTTCCTCTAGAATGTCGAATACTGAAAGCTTGGGATCTAGATCTCAAGCCCTTGGTCAAAGCCAAATCGGCTCCCAACTCTATCTCGGACTCTCCATCTTCCTGGTCCCCTCCTGCCTCAAATTCCTACAAGATCAACTTTGATGGGGCAGCCAAAGGCAATCCCGGAGCTGCAGGTTACGGAGGAGTTATAAGAAATCACTCAGGAGCTGTGCAATTCTTATTCTATGGCTCTCTAGGCAAAAACACCAATAATGTGGCTGAGATGGAAGCTCTCTGGAAAGGACTATGTTTGGCTGAGGAACATAACCTCTCTCCCTTGAAGTTGAAGGGGACTCGCTCATTCTTATAGAGGCAGCCAAAAGGATACAAGCAGGTGCGAAAGCAGACAAAATAGCAAAAAGTTGGAGGTTGCTAAGCCGCTTGGAATCCCTGGAGGAACTGCTTCTCACTCCCCGCAACATAACCTTCAAGCATGTCAGGAGATCAGCGAACCAGGTAGCAGATCGGCTGGCCAATCAAGGAGCGACTCAGTCGACCCTGTATTTCTCAGGAGCACTGGACTTGATTGAAGATGATCAACTTAAGAAAGATTGCATCTCTCTGGTGCAGAAAGATCTCCTTCTCCCGGATGCGGGTGACATCACCGCCTATGCCGCGTGTTGAGGTAGTTAAGAGGCATGTGGCTTGTCACATGGGCCTCTGGCAGCCCGGACAAGCCACGCCATGCCAAACTGCTCGAACCTTAAATTCGCCGGAAGGCGATGCAATTGGTATTTTCGCAATGTCTCGGGGGGATGGGAATGTCGTTTGGCTGTCTCGTCTGGAGCAGAGGAGCGTTGGAGGAATGTACAGGGAGTTGCAGGCGCCATTCAATGCGCTGCAACATACGAGGAGCAAGGCGGTTAATAAGGAGGCCATCCTTACCGCTCAGATGAATCACAAACCAGTCGAGTGGGTAATTGCTTGGGATTCTGACAATCCAGAGGAGTGGGTAATTGCTTGGGATTCTGGAGGTATTGCTGGAGAGGCAGGCCATACCCATATGCCGAGGGAGAGCGACTTAGGATGTGCAGTCGCAGAGGCATGTCTCGAGGGCGCTCAGGCTCCCAGAGGCCTGAAATCTCTCCTCCGTCTTCACTTGAAATCACCTCTGAGCAAAACAGGTCTCCAGGCCGTAATGCCAGAGGCAATTGTTGGGGTATGCCGGAGTGTGGCCATGCGGAACATCCGGCCATTCGCTACAGAATTCCCTGTGCCTTTGCTAACAATACTCTCATAGTGTCTGTTACTGTGGAGCATTGCAGCAGTGTTCGGGGGCGCATGGACACGGTGACAGTTCGCGGGTCAAAATGGAGACTCCCACTGTGGATTTCACGCGCCCGGTCCAGAAGGATGAAGCTGGCCCCAGCGAACCTGTTCGCAGAAGCTCGAGTCCGGGTAGGGAGCCTGTGCAACGAAGCTCAGACAAGGGCAAGGGAGCTGCGGAAAATCTCAAGGGACCTGCTTCTGATGAGCCGCATTCCACGGATGAAGATTAGCGCTGCACTCGCCAAGTCTGGGAAGCAAGGGATGAATTCCTCTGACCTTTTCATTTTCAGTTCTTTGCATTTCTGTCATCTAGCTCAGGACGGTAATCTCTGTCCATATCGCCATAGTTTCAGTCCACGCGTCGTCCATCATGTTCACCATGTTGTCCATCATCCACCGTGTCATCTCTGGAACTCTTCGTGTCGGTCACAGCATGTTACGTGTCGGTCTCAGTTTGTTATGTGTCGCTCCTCTCAGCATGGAAGTAATGTATATGATCTTCGTTGAAGAAACAGGGCTTTGGCCTAGCTGTAATTTTTGTAACATTTTTGACTTTTTTGTAATATAAATAGATCAGTTTTACGGAGAAAAAAAAAAACTATGATTGCAAGCAGAATTCTGGTGAAGAACATGTAGAGAGAGGAGATTGATTCAAAAGAATCGTAATAGACCATCAAGTCTAATTGAAGCAGTAGAGCAAAGCTCTAGAGAGACAGCGAAGCTGAGAGTCTGAAGACTTAAGCTCAGATTAGAGTGGTGCAGCAGAAACAGTGAAGGATCAAAACCTTTAGAAGAACCAACCATAAAGAGGAAATCAAAGAAAACGCGGAAAGACCAAGTAAAAAGAGTTGAGCGGAGAAGTAAAGGATGGTTGCCCAACAACTATTGGACCGTTAAGATCAACGGCTAGGATTAAGTCGCATCAGTACATTCCCTTTTGGAGACATCGGTGATTGCGATTAAGTGATAGCCGTCGGATCTGACGTCAGATTGACGGTCCAGATCTGATTGCCTATCGCATATCGGAGAAGCCAAAGGTCTAGCGATAGTGAAATAGTGATGGTCCGATACGCTGATAGGGATAAAATCGGCAATCGGAGAAATCGGAGGTCTACAATCGGAGCAGTGGAAGTTAAGTGGAAAGGGTTCGAAGGAACCGAACCTGATGATGATATGAATGCGAATCTATAAGATTTGAGATCTGATAGATGTGTTTGGAGCGGGTTTTTTCCCGTTTTCCATTATATTTGCATTAAAGTAATGCGGTCGTTAGCAAAGGGAAATCACATATCGGAAAGTGATGAGGCACATGTGTAAAGTGGCCTACAAAAGTCTCGATAGTCGATAGTGATTGTGATAGGGAACAAGCCTTGGAATATGTGCAAAAGTCGTACGAAAGGCGGAAGAGGTATGGTTTGTAGTTAGTTCCTTTGTAAAAGAGTTATAAGGGAAAAGAGTGTGATAAGGGTTTTCATATGTTAAACCATATGTAAGCAATGTTTAAAAGGGGAATGGTTCTCTATATATGAATTTTTATTTATATAAAGCTTCTAAAGAGTTTCTAATTCCCGATAAGAAGGGTATAAAGGAAGACTTTAATAAAGTCATAACCGAAGGCTTGAGGCCTGTTTAACAGTCCTGATAGGAGGTTTTGGTGGGGTGATTAGGTTCCGATATAAAGGGACCCAGATAAAAGGGCCTTACACATTTGAAATTTATGAGATTGAAGTTTTGACTCCTTTGAAGAGTCAAACACCTGGGACAGAAGTGTGGATGCATATTTATGCATACTGTGGGTATGTGGGGGTCTTAACCTACACCATTAGTGGTATCAAAGTAGATTTGTAACTAGAGTGGAATTGAAATCAAAGCGAGGAAAGATTTCCTATGAAAAGGAGGTTGCACACAGAAAAAGGTAACGTGCATAAGTTAAATGGATGAATGATAGAGACTACAGCAGAAGACTGTAAGGAGAACTTTTGAAGTTCTAGAAGACTGTAGCAGTTCCAGCAGAGGCTTGGAGTAGACAGGAACAAAGGATTTCTTGAACGAAAGAGAAAGCAAGATTATTTAATGCAAGTTCTGAAGGATGAGGACTTAGAGGGTAAACTGAGGACAATCCATTCAAAGTGCAGAAGAATGGGTGAAACAAGATCATGCTGAGATCTTGAAGGTGAGGTAATATGTTCTGTTTTAAATTGAGAATGTGTATTTTTATACTAATGCAATGGTGACAGCAAGAAAAGTTGTGAGAGAAGAACCAGATGTGTTCTTAGAAGCAGAGTAAGGAAAGCACTCTGAAGTGGCAGTGAACCTGAAAAATAAAAAAAGAGATTGGACGGAGAGGATAGCTGAAGTATTCTCAAAAGAGAGTGAGAGATTGCAAAAGCCTAGAAGGAGCAGAGGTGATGCTCAAGAAGAGGTTCCAGATAGAGGACCTATGCTCACCAAAATGTTGAGTGAGGAGATCTTAGTGAGGTAAGATTGCAGCTAGGAGGACTAGCTATAGCAGAGGCTTGTTGCAGATAAGTGAGAAGCTCATGAAGATAGAGGAGACGAAGATGACCACTGATAGTCATAGCAAAGATTCAGAGAGAAGCCACATCAGAAGATGTGAGAAGAAGGATTCCAAGGCAAACGACAAGAAGTTGAGTCAAGAGGAAATTGATCAGGAAGTTGCAGGGTTAAAAGAACAACTCAATGCATTAAGGAGAATGCTTGAGGAAAGCCAGAGACTAGGTTGGGTCTTGAGGAAAAAACCAGTGAAGTGACATGAAATACAAAGAAGGCTACATCAAATGCAAGTAAAGTGGATGAAGGAAAAACTCAAGGAAGTTGAGTTAGAAATGGAAGAATCCATTTGTGAACCAGAACAAGGAGAATTTCTAGAAGAAAGTGAAGATGAAGCCTTGAAGACTGAAACTTCAAGTGAGGCCAGAGGGTCACATGGGTTTAAAACTGACAATTTGTGTATGTATGCAGGTGAAACATGTAAATAAGGACAATTGGCTGATATTGTCATAAAGGAGGAAGAAGACTAGTAGAATCTAAATTCTGTTCTGGAAAAAGATGAGATAGATAGATCTCATATACAGTTGTAGAAAGATGTCAAGAAACTAAGTGAAGGGCTTGAGGAGATTGAAGAAGAGACTCTCAAAGAATTTATGAATCATTTGAATGATTTGGAACAGCAAGGAGATATGATGGTTGAACCATCAAGTGAGACCGTGGGGTATTATATTTTTAAAACTAATAGTTTGTATATGATGGCAGATATTGCTGGAGAAAAGCAGCCATTTGAAGATATCTTCGGAGGAGATGAAGATCTAGAAGCAAAAGGTGACTGAGAAAACTTTCCAGAAGAGAAGGAATTTTACTACATATAGAAGAAAAGGTCTATGGATGAGTCTATGTCATGGAGATGAGGAATCAGGATCTTATTCTGATGAAGAATGAACGAATACTATCTCAGAAAGATAATCAAATGAGTTTGATTAATGTTATTGATGTAAACCAAATGCAGGAGAATGTTACTACATATGGTGAGACAAGGATAACTCTGGGAGAAGAGTTATAGAGGGACAGCAAGGCAAAATGTACTGAAGAAGAAGAAACTATGTTAGCTGAAAACATAGTAAAAGATCATCAATTCACCATGATCATAGGCATAATGGAAATAGCCATGAAAGTTGTTGAGACTCAGTGAAGAAGAAGAACATCTACTGAAAGATGTTAAGGAAGAGGAAGTCTATGGGAAAGACTTAACAAAGGGGGAAAGAACATTAACAAAAGAATGTTTTGTAGAGGCTGAGCAATCTTTAGAAGCTATCAAAAGTATGGAGAAGTATCTTTTAGAAGATAAAAACTCTGAAATAAAGGAGGATGAAGAATGTCTCTTAAATTAGAAAAACAGTGATTTATTGCAGCAGAAGGAACTTAACAATGCATGGATGTGTGAAGATGTGACAACACAAGAACAAGTTCTTGTGGAAGAAGGAAATGAAGTTCAGTCTGAAGAGTTGATATGTGAAGCAACAGTTGAGGCTGTTGAACCTTATGATTCCCAAACAAATATTTTGTGTGTAAATGCAAGAAACATAAGTGATGATGAAATACTGGCAAAGTGTCACAGAGAAATTGCATTGCTAGAATATTTGCTGGAAAGTTCAGAGTATGATAGTATGATTGCAGAAAAAGGAGTTCACTACAGTGGACAAGGGCAAGAAGACATCATTAGGACAAATGGTGTGGAAGAGATACTAATGGACAATCTCATGAATTCTTTTGAGAGTTCAAATCAATGTACTGATGTAGTGACAGAGGAGAAAGAAACAATGCAGCAAACTAAATTGTTACCAAAAGAAAACAAGGCACAGTAGCCTTATGTTTCTAATTTTAACAAGTGTTTTGTGAATGCAGGTTTTGGTGCAATTGCTAGAGGAGATTTGGCACAAGTGAATAGCCAAATAAAAGTGAAAGAAGAGAAATCTATGGAAGAACTCAATCCATGGAATAAAGAAGTTAATTTACTGGAGAAAGTGTTGAACAGTCATGATTCAATCATGAAAGTGGGTAAGGATGATAGGGAGGTAGTCAGCATAGGATTCATAGCAAGCATTGAAGCAAGCAAAACAAGCAAACAAAAAGTTGGAGCAAGAAAAATAGAATTTAGCAAAGAAACCAAGGCAAAATTTGAAGTAAGTGAAGAAAACTAGCAGCATATTGAAGAACTAGTGGACAGCAACAACCTGAAACAAAAAGAAAGAGGTAGAAGTATAAAGCAGAAAATGGACCAATTCAAAGATGTACTAGAGACAGAGATTGAAGAAATGTGGGAGCTGATGATGAAGCAGTTCAAATGGAGGAAAATGGTAGCAGCAGGAAGCAAGATCAATCAGAACTTGAACCTGATTTACAAGAAGAAGAATATGGAGCGAAAGACAACAAAAGTATAGTAGCAACAAGGGAACAAAGCATGTGGACAGTTACAAAACAAAGTGTGGGATCTAGGAATACCAAGACCAGAAGACACATGATCAGGAGATCATGAATATTTTATACTTTGGGAGTCTGATGCAGGAGCATCTGGCACTCTTAATTGAACGAAGAGTCCAAAGCAGAGAAAAGAGAGGACGTGGACCATCAAGCTGAATAAGGGGACTTTTCTGTTTTAAAACGGAGAAAAAGATGGAATGGATAAGTCTCTCGAAGACTTATTAATTATAATCTGCCACATATGTATTCTGTAGCGAGCTTTAGGGCTTTAGTTGAGTGATTCAAGGAAGGATTGATCGGATCCCTTCAGTGATCCGATCCAATGTATTCTTATAAATAGTTAACCTACGCATTCAACTAATATATAGCGAGACACATATAATATATGTAAGCCTACGGGTAGAGTCGAAAGAGAGGCCACTAACATTGAAGAACAGGCCCATGAGAGACAGAGAGTCTCAACATGTATAAATTGTTCATATTTATATAAATAGAAGTCTATTCTGGACTGTGTGAATGCATGAAATTATCTTGAATGACTGAATTACATATAAATGTTGAATTCATAGGTTCTGTAACTATGATTTCGGGCAGAATTCTGCTGAAGAACACATAGAGAGAGGAAATCGATTCAGAAGAATCGTAATGGACAATCAAGTCTAATTGAAGCATCAGAGTGAAGCTCTGGAGAGACAGCGAAGCTGAGAGTTTGAAGACTTAAGCTCAGGTTAGAGTGGTGCAGCAGAAACAATGAAGGATCAGAACCTTCAGAAGAACTAAACCACAAAGAGGAAAGCAAAGAAAATGTGGAAATACCAAGTAAAAAGATTTGAGTAGAGAAGTAAAGGATGTTGCTCAACAACCATCGGATCGTTAAGATCAACGGCTAGGATTAAGTCACATCACTGGATTACCTTTTGAAGACGTCGGAATGGACCTTTGTAATAGAGCGATTGCGCGATTGCGATTAAGCGACAACCATCGGATCTGACATCAGATCGATGGTCCAGATCTGATCGCTTATTGCATATCAGAGAAGCCAAAGGTCTAGCGACGGACCGATACACCTATAGCGATAAAATCGGCGATAGGAGAGATCGGAGGTCGACAATCGGAGCAGTGGAATTTAAGTGGAAAGGATTTGAAGGAACTGAACCCAACGATGATATGAATGCGAATCTATAAGATTTGAGATCCAATAGATGTGTTCGGAGTGGTTTTTTCCCGTTTTCCATTATATTTGCGTTAAAGTAATGCAGTCATTAGTAAAGGGAAATCGCATATCAGAAGGTGATGAGGCACATGTGTAAATTGGCCTACAGAAGTTCCAATAGCCGATAGTGATTGCAATAGAGAACAAGCCTCAGAATCTGTGCAAAAGTTGTACAGAAGGAAGACAGGTATGGTTTGTAGTTAATTCCTTTGTAAAAGAGTTATAAGGGAAAAGAGCGCGATAAGGGTTTTCGTATGTTAAACCATACGTAACCAATGTTTAAAAGGGGAACGGTTCTCTATATATGAATTATGATTTATATAAAGGTTTTGAAGAGTTTCTAATTCTCGATAAGAAGGATATAAAGGAAGACTTTAATAAAGTCATAAATAAAGGCTTGAGGGTTGTTTAACAGTCCCAATAGGAGGTTTTGGTGGGGTGATTGGATTCCGATATAAAGGGACCTAGATAAAAGGGCCTTAACCATTTTACATTTATGAGATTGAAGTTTTGACTCTTTTGAAAAGTCAAACACCTGGGACAGAAGTGTGGATGCATATTTATGCATACTATGGGTATGTGCAGGTCTTACCCTGCACCATCCTTTAAGAGTTGGAGAACTTGTTGCTAATGCTCGATGTGATCTTCCACTGCTTGAACCTTAGAATTTTCTCTTAAAAACGATGTGATGGATGGTGGATGATATCCATAAAGTGCCATAAATGGGGTCATTTTTGTTGCAATATGGAAGGAAGTGTTATACCACCATTCAGCCAAAGGCAACCATTTGACCCATTATGTCTATTTATCATATACAATTCAATGAAGATATCATTCCAAACATTTGTTTACTATCTCATTTTTCCCATAAGATTGAGGATGATAAGATGAGCTATGAGCTAACTGTGTACCAAGACAGGAAAATAATTCTATCCAAAAATTTCCAGTGAAAATGGGATCTCTGTCACTTAGAATAATCTTTGGGTTTCCATGTAGCCTTTGAATTGTTTCCATAAATGCAATAGAAACTATACTCACTTTAAATGGATGAGATAATGCACAAAAATGTGCATACTTGGTAAGTCTGTCAACTACCACCATGATAACACTCTTTCCTTCGAACTTGGGTAAACCTGTGATAAAATCCATTGAAACCTCCTCCCAACATTGGCTTGGAATGGATAAAGGTTTTAATAGTCCTAGTGTATTAATTATTTCAACTTTATTTTGTTGACAAACCAAACATTCTGCCACAAACTTTTCAATATCTGATTTAAGGCCATCCCAAACAATATCCTTCTTAACACTGTGGTAGATTTTTAGAAATCCTGAGTGCCCTCCTAAGGGAGAGGTGTGCAATTCCGTAAGAATCTTTTGTTTGAGTTGTGAATTCTTAAATAGGTATAACCGATCCTTGTACCATAAGGAATTATTTTTCCAGCTAAATGTATCATATGTAATGGGATATTGTTGTATCTTTTGAATGAGTGCCCATACTTCCTCGTCATTCTTCCATTCATCCCTTGCTTCGTTTATCCAATCTGATTGGATAATAGAAACGGTGCAAAAAAATGATTCCACATCCTCATCCTTTCTTGAGAGTGCATCTGCCACAACATTTTGCTTCCTTTTTTTGTAGATTATTTCAAAGTCATAACCTAACATCTTTGTGACCCATTTTTTCTACTCTTCTGACGATAATCTTTGTTATAAAAAGTATTTAAGACTATCATGATCCATTTTTACCTTGAAGTGTCTTCCCATTAGGTAGGGTGGCCATTTCTTAAGTACATGTAGTATTGCCAACATTTCCTTCTCATAAATAGCTTTGTGTTAATACTTTCCTTTGATTGGATGACTTTCGAAAGCAATGGGTCTTTCTTCTTGCATTAAAACAACACCAATTCCATTTCCTGAGGCATCACATTCCACAATAAAGGTTTTTGTGAAGTCCGGTGTAGCTAAGAGTAGTGCTTGGCACATGGCCTCTTTAAGATGTTCAAAGGCCTTCGTTGCTTCTGGAGTCCATGAAAATTCATCTTTCTTCAATAATGTTGTTAGAGGTCCTACTATTCTCCCATAATTCTTAACAAACTTGTGATAATACCCTATCAACCCGAGAAATCCTCGTAGATGCTTTATGGATGTGGGAATTTTCCATTCCTTAATGGTTTTAATTTTGCTAGGGTCTACCTTAACACCTTCATGAGATACAATATGACCCAGATATTCCACCTCTTGTACTCCAAAGAAACATATGGAGGTTTTTTCATATAATTGTTTCTCCTCCAATAATTTGAGAACCATGTCAACATGTTGGACATGATCCTCCCAAGGCTTGTTGTAGATTAGTATATCATCAAAAAATACTAACACAAATTTTCTAAGGAAGGGTTTGAAAATGGAATTCATCAAACCTTGAATTGTAGAAGGTGCATTAGTAAGGCCAAAAGGCATGAAAAAAAACTCACAATGACCCTCATGAGTTCTAAACATTGTTTTGGAATGTCTTCAGTCTTCATTCTGATTTGATGATATCCTAAATGAAGATCCAACTTGGTGAAGAAAATTTATCCATGAAATTCATCCAATAACTCATCAATGACAGGAATGGGAAATTTATCTTTAATAGTGAGCTTTTTTGACCTCCCTATAATCTAGACACATGCACCATGATCCATCCTTGTTGTGAACCAATACTACTGGAGTAGAGAAAAAGCTTTGACTAGGTTGAATTATACCAGCCTCTAGCATTTCTACAACCATATGTTCAATTTCACTAAGGCTTGATGTTTGGAGGAACACTTCTTGGAATCAAATTAATAGCATGATCATGATCACAAATAGGTGGGAGGCCTTTGGGAGTCTCAAATCCCTTGGAATGATTGTCCAAGACTTTTTGGAGATCTGGAGAAATGGATGATTTCAATGTGGGAACCTCTAGTGAACATAATTGTGCAATTATGCCTGGTTGTTCTTTCATTAGAAGATTTGTCATTTCATTAGAGCTTATTATATTTCTCAGTTTCCCTGCAACACCCGTTAATTCAACTTCCTTTCCTTCTGAAGAGAATTTCATGAAAAGTTCTTGAAAATTAAAAGCTATTGTACCCAAGGATTGTAGCCATTGGACTCCTAGTACAACATCAGCACCACCCATTGGAATGGAAATCATTGGGCTATTCAATACATATTCTCCCAATGATAGCTTGATATTATGGCATTTTCTTAAGAAATTTATCGTTCCTCCACTTGCAACCATCACTTGACACTCTGATGCTGGATATAGGAATAAATTCAATTCCTTGGCTATCTTACAATGAATAAAATTATGGGTACTTCCCCAATCAATCAACACTATTACCTTTTTGTCTTGATATGCCCTTCTATCTTGATAGCTTGAGGAGTGGTAATTCTAGCCAATGAATTACAAGATATGATCGGATTCATTTCTTCTTTTTCTAGTGTTTTTTTCCTAGTGTATATCCTCTTCTTTTAAAATTTCTTGTTCCTTTTCATCCTCATCTTCACAATCTATGTAAAATAATTTCTTCTAAGCACACTTATGACCTTTAGTGTATTTTCTATCACAACTGTAACAAAGCCCTTTTGCTCTTTTTTCTTCCAATTTTTGTGGAGTCAACCTTGCAAGTTGTGGATGGCTAGGGGTAGCAACACTTCCATCTTTATGATTGTGAGTGGTAGGCTTCCTTGTTGCCATAATTTTTCTTTCCATTTTTCTTGCCAACCTGAATGCCTTCTCCAATGAATTTGGTTCCAAAAGGTGAACCTCATGTGGGATGTTATCTTTTAAAGTCCCTATGAACACATCAATCCTATGCTTCTCTGGAATATCTTTTACCCTTATATTCAATTTTTGGAAGTCCTCGATGTGCTCCATCATTGAACCCTTTTGTTTGAGATGTATCAATTGGCTGAAAAAAGTGTTGCTTTTTGTATCCTCATAATGTGCTATCATTTCATCCGTAAAAATAGCCCAAGTGACAATTTTTTTACGAGAGAAAATCCATCGATACCATACAAACTGATTTGGTTCCAAATATAAAGTTGCAATGTGTACCTTTTGTGTGTTTTTCACATTATGGAGATCAAAAAATTGCTCCATTTGTAGTATCCATGTTTCGGGATCCTTGCCATCAAACTTCCTCATATCGATCTTTGGAACATGGTGGTTCTTCAATCAAATGTTAGAGTATATAAAATCATGATTAACATTTATTTTGTTCTCATCATGAGTTTCCTTTACTACTCTTTCGTCATTAGTAAGCATTTCTTGTAGAAACTTTGTCAAATTTGTCTTCCAATTTGTCTTCAAATCTTCCATGCCCTTCTTTAAATCATCCATATTAGCTTCCATGCCATCCATCTTAGCTTCCATGCCGTCCATCTTAGCTTCCACATCATTCATCTTAGCTTCTATGCCTTTATTTAAACCATCCATCTTTGCTTCTATTACTTTTTGCGCGAGTGAAATTTGTTGCACTTGGTCTTGTAATTTTGATATATCATGTTGCATTTCTTCCTCTTCTTCATGAGTCATGCTAGAGCTTCCAAGTTTCATACTAGGTGTTTCCATTTTCTTTCTTTGGGGCATCAATTACCGATAGTAATGCTTCACTATGCCCTTTGAATTCCTTCAAACTTTTTCAAACCAAGCTTATGTAAAAATTCTAAAAAAACTACACACCTTTTTTTTTCACTTTGTAGGAGCTTGATATTGAATCTAATGTATCTCTGTAATTTTAGCTCTTCAAGGTCTAACATTTCTTCCTACGATAACCCTCTGAGTAATATTTCTAACCCCGCAAGTCTCATGAAGATTGGATTCTTCAATGAAGAGTTATGCCAAATCTCCCATGATGACCTGAGTATAGACTGGTTCAGTAGAGCGAACGTGTATGACATGTCGTGGGTCAGTGTTTCAACCTTAGGTTCTGAAACTGATACCCAAAACACTACAGTCCGTCCACTTTCTATAACTTCTCATGAAACTTCAATCTGATGCTCAGAGCAAAAGTTATGACGATTTTTCCAAGGTCACCTATTTGGAATGTAATTCGGGGGTCTACAAAAACCATAACTTCCTAAGATTATATCTCCGAAAATATAGCGAGTCAAGATCTAAAATTCGGGCCCAAGGTTCAGCAAGATTTCGTCTCAAATGGTTTTTTTTTTAGCTTTTGAAACAGCAGAGAAAAAGTGATAGCGCAAATTCCACGATGACCTGTTTGGAGCTGTGAAACCCTAGAATCCAAAGCTCGGATACCAAATGTTGTGAAACTAGCTCACAAAAATATAGAAAAGATAGATCAACACCTTAGAAATAAGCCTCTTCGAAGGGGAAACCTCCTTTACATTACACAAATTAACAATTCTTAGATGATTCAGATGACAAAGCCTCCTTTCTATATATAGGAGTCTAAGGGGTCACAATATAACCAAAGCCGACCTAACAATAATAATATAAACGCACAATAATAACAATATGGGGACAATCGGGGCACAACAATAACAATAAGGAATACAATGAAAATAGTAATGGGTGAATCACTAGTATTATAGGGACCTAACAAACATAATGGTCATAGATTAATTTATTGAAAAGAAAAACTATAAGCAAGTCTAACTATAATAAAGAAATAATAAGTGGGAAAGCAAAGTAATAGTTGAACCATGTTGCAGTTGGAAATAAGACTGAGCAGAAATATTCATTAAAATAATATGCAGATGAAAGAGACCCCAATAGAAATATGAAATAGGAACATAGATCTCCCATTTTCAACTAATTACTTTTTATCCATTAACATCCCCACTTATACAAAACAAATAAGAAAGATGATGCACTATATTTTATAACTAAACTAAATACTATGCATAGTGTTTATTTATTATCTTATTCTACTTGAGAAAAATAATTTCCTCTCCTCAAGTATAAGAGTATTTTCAATGTAACCATGTGCATAACAAATATAAAAATAAATTCATACTCAAGTTTAGAATATAATCTTCAATGCATACCTGAGTATGAAGAACCAACTATTTTAATGATGATGTCAAGAAGTAAGGAAGAATGAAGGAGTGGTATTTCCTTACAGTTGGTGGAAACTAACTTTCAACAAAATCAAAATGCTCTTTGTTTACCTCTTTATTTGTCTCATTTAGCATATGCTCCTTTACCATGCCATGTAAATCTTCTATTATGGCATGACTATCCTCTTGTCTACTTAGAGGATCCACAAATAGGCATGTCAAAAATTCTTCAATCTCAGGTTCTAATGCTTGCTCTCCATTGGATGTGGTCCATGATACTTTAGTTTCTTAGAAAATATTGCAAGGGTTAGTTTATTCTTGTGGATTTGGTTCATGGATTTGTTTTTCTTCTATCATTTCTCGAAGGGAAGACAATTTCTTCTCTACTATCAATATTGTTCTTCCTGCAATGTAGAGATCCTAGCTGCGGCTAGGATTTGAGAGAGTTCTTACAAACTCTAAATCATCCATGAATACTGCTTTTTTGGTTTCTAATCCCTATCATCCACATGGATTAGTGTATGGAATTATTAAAGTACCAACAAAATTAAAAATCCTAAAGAAATAAAAATAAAATACACTTAAAATAGATACAAGAAAACCAATCATGTAGTCGAAGCGCCACCATGCTACTAACACCTTGTTGTCACCAAGTTATTTAATCACACAAGTTAGGATTCTCATTTTTTCATGAATTAATATAAAGGAAAACAAACTTGAAAAGAAAAGTAAGGAAAAAGGAGGCTTTGGATCCTATCTTTCATTCTACACATATGAAAAAGAAACTAGAAAATCAATATGAGACAAACAAACTATGGAGTGACCCCAAACCAAACCAGATGCATGGCTAGAAAATCATCTTTCTCTACCCTCTAGTTTCCCTACAACTAAGATCACATAGAAAACTTGTGAAAATAATTGTGCTCTAATCCCTTTAGCATCTCCTCGGTAATGGCGCCAAAAATGTTGGTGGAATTATATGTATTCTATTTCCAACATTTAATTATCAAATCAAGGATCATAAGACTTAGAGATGAAATCAGAGGAAATGTAGGATTAGAGTCTATTCTAACCTATGCTAGCAACTAACTCTAGAAAGAACCAACCACTAAGGATTATCACGTGTCATTGGATTGTGGGACTCTAATGCTTATCAATTTTTGAACCATAATCTTTCATTAACAATGTTAATGTGGTTTTATATATGTAGCTTATTAGGTCTTTAGACTTCAGTGGTTTTAATCCTATAGTGATGAAAACCCATTAAACATGCTCCAAAAAAGTAAATTGAAGAAAAGTAATTGCTGACAACTATGAGAAAAAGTGTGCAAGGAAAGTACAAAACAAGGAAATAAACTACAAGAAATGCATTAACAAACTATAAAAATAAATGCTAAGCAGGCTTAGAGATATATTGTAGGTTCTTATTCGTCGTAGGAATATTTTACCAAGTAGTTGCAAAGCTCCAATTAATTAAAGAATCCTAAACTGAAAATTACATATTTTTTAATACCCTATTCTAATATAGAACCTAGTACCGAATTATGTACAGAAAGGCTAGAATTTGAAATTCTGAATAACTATCAAATTAAGTACGGAAATTCTGTAAATTGAAATTCTGAATAAGTACCGAATTAAGTATGAAAATTCTTTAAATTGAAATTATGAATACTAAAACGTGTTAAGAAACCATTTCTAAATTTGTTTGACTCTTAAGCCTGAGAAAAATAATTTTGAAATTAATTGTAACATGTTCTATTAACAAATATGAAAATAGAGAAATCGAATTTAGCAAAACAAAAAAGCTGGAATAAAACATTAAACAAAATTTTCAATTAAGAAAACTAAATATTTTCTAAATATTACTCTACTCTACAAATAAAAATCAGGACGTTACCTGAGTCAAGGGGCCCTTCCTGACCTGGAAACATGCCTAGAGACTTAGATCAGAATAATGTGCAAAGATTCAACAATCAAATCTTCATTACAATAGTCTCAACTTCAACTTACAAACTAAAGTTAAAATTTATTACAAAATATCAACTCAGAATAATGGTAACCTCTATGCGTCCCTCCTTCTCACTATGCAGATTTATTCTTTATATTACAATGGAGAGGAAGTGATAGTCCAAAGGATCACATCGACTTCCATGAGACTTTGTCTTCCATACTATGATTAAAACAAGAGATAATCCTTTAAATATATTTTTTTTATGAGTGAATCATTCAAATCATGTATTGGAGATGGAGACGATGCCACTTGCCTTCAGTTTGACTTTCCTCCAAGTTTGGGTGTAAATACCGAATTTATGTATGAAGACTTTAAGTTTGAATAATGTCTTGAGCTTTGGGTGTGAAAATAAATCCATCCAGAAAAATATAGTTGCAGCCCATGTCATCTCAAGAACTGCTAATGTGTGAACCTTTACTTAGTAACAAAACTGATATAAGTACTGAATTATCAAATTCCAGTACTAGAACTTATTTTTTGGGTACATAAACATATTAGTAAACCATAATTGGAAAACCATCTTAAAAACTCATTTAATCATTAAGAATACAAGAAATCATTAATAATTAACCATAAGGTAAAATGAATGCATATAGTGAAAATTAGTATTACTATAGTTACAGAATATGTTATGAAGGTATGAATATGGCTTGTAAATGAAAGGTTTTCATAGCCAATACGATAACATATCTAGGACCCAACACCACATGGGTCCCCTCTCCACTGCTCATAAATGTTAAAGCCATCCTTTCAAATTATTATGAAGACTCTTGCAGGCTTGTACTATATATTAATTTAAATCACTTGTGCTCCTCCCACTCTACTTACTTCATCCTAGGGATGGGGATCCCTGGAGGTATAATTGCTAAACAATGTTGAACCTCTGGGATGGCTTAAACAAGGTCATGTAATAATTATACATTTTTTATATTTTAGTCTTTTATTATTATTATTTTATATAATATGTTTTATTTAATATTTACAATAAAGTTTTTGTTATATTATTTTTATATAGTTAATATATGTATACAAATTCTTAACTGTGGTGGTTCTGTATAATGGCTTAATAAAAAATTAAATAATAAATAAATAATAGTTAATTAAAAATTAATTAAATAATTAAAACTCAATATTTAATAATTAATTAAACTAATTAAAATTAACTTAATTAATTTAAATTAATTAAATAATGATAATAATATTTACATATTTAAATTAGTTTAATTTACAAAATAAAGCAAAATGCAATTTTTACATATCTAAGCTTGACCTATGAAAATCACTCAAACTTTGAAGAAGCATCATTTTCAAATCATAAGTTTGAATTCAGTGAAATTTGAGTCATTAGGAAGCTAAGGAAAAACAACATACAATGAAGCGATCAAAGCAGAAAACCAAGAAACATGAAAATCTCGTAAAATAAATAAAATTAAAGCATTAAAGTGGTGATTTGTCCAAAATTTACATGGAGGGTCCCCATATCATTTGTACAAATTTATGGGGGTGGTTGTGGCCCAATAGAGACATGCATAGTAGGTAAGAAGAAGGAAGTGGTACACTTAAAGTTTGGAGACTCTTAGGGGTCAGTCTTGGTTAGCTCATATTCCTCTATTTTATGATGTTGTGTCATTGAACTAATGGCCTACTCTTTGTGACCTGGGTGATCATCCCTATGGCTATGTTTGATAACCATTGAGTTCTTTATCTAAGCTTGTGTGGCCTGTGTGAACTTCAATGGGTGAATGAACCTCTATGTATTGGGTTTTGAGTTGGTGAAGCACTAGACCATGGACTCCAACTCCTGAAATCATGTTTAACCCATTTTTGTGAAACCTTTCCCTATGAAAACATTTCCTTAGACCCTAGATCTAGCTCGAGGGTGGTTAGCTCCAAAAAGTAATGTAGTGTAGTTGGCTTATGGCTGGGTGGAGAGTTCAAGTCCCTCTTTCAATTGGTAACCATTTAGGTTGAATATATAAGTATAGATATTTGTACACATTGTATCATGGATGATGAATAATTCCTAATATTGATATTAAAGTGCATGGTTCAACACTACCTATGGAGGAATGTTGGTATCTCTATATGTCTATGATGAATGTTTTCTAATAGGTTCACATGGTCATGTGTGATTTCTTAATGTGATCAACTAAATTGTTGTGGTGTATGATTTATGTTGTTTGATATGTTATGAGTAACATGGATCTCTATTTATTTAAGAATATGGACTATCATCATGGAAAATGACTGAAATTGGTGCAATGTATGATTAACTAGTAGAGCTAATAATGTCTGTTTGGACTCCATTATGTAGCCTTTTGTGATGATGTTACATCCGTGTTTATAGATATGTGTTAGCTATGGATTAGATTAGTTCAATTCCTACTAGTAGGCGTACTAGTAGATCAATTTATCATGATTTATCCTTGCATAATGGTTAAAATGTTAGTGCTTAGATAAGGGTCTTAACCCTGTGAAATGGGTGTTCTAGGAAATGCCATGCTTCAAGGAAAATTTTGGCCAAGTCCCTTGAAGCTCTTAGATTTCATAAGTCAAAGTATTGCAAGAGTGAGGATTTTTATCCGAGACAAATGTGTTTTTAGGGCCTTGTTGCTTGAGTGCATCCAAATATATGAATAGGAGGATACGCTTGAGTATATCGTGTGTATTAGTGAGTCCAAGAATTTAGCTAGATAGACCCCATGTATTTTTGGAAAATGATTTTGGTTTCAAATATTCTAGGTAAGAAGGAAAGTATGTGGAAATATCTAGTGATGACCCCACCAAGGAAATGTCAAATATTAATTCATTGGGGAATCCACAAATTAGGTGATCCAGGAGGTTGCACATAATAAAAATATTTAAAGAGCCAGATATGTTGGGGAAAATACTAAGAGAGAGGGGGGGTGAATCAATATTTTCAAACCATTTAAAATTTTCAATTTCACATATGATTTATGTACACAAATATATTGACGGGAACCCACATGTGTATGTGATCGTTATTCATACAACTAGCTTACATTAAGTAAAACATAATTTTTAGTTAATTCATCTTTTGTTTATCTTTAGCTATTGTATCACTACTTCTTGCAACATTATATAAATAGTAACCATGTGAAGTAAGAACAAAATAAACCATCACACATAATCAACACACATGAACACCAGGATTTAAGGTGGAAACCCAATGTGGGAAAAAACTACCGTTGTTGTCATCTATGTCTTCTTTTTATTATAAAGAAAAATTGCTTACAATCTTGTACTGGTGCAGTCCCTCTCCAGTACACAGGCACACACCTGCAAAAGGATACAACCTTTGCTCGTTCTCCAACACCCACTAGAAGGGAGCACCAACCCCCTGATCTCATTTATCGGCACCCACCTGAAGGGAGCTCCAACCCATTGATCTGATTTAAGGCTCCAACGCTCAACACCTTCGAGGACCATGTTTCATAAAGTTTCATACTGGATCCACCTGCTACAACACATCACAACTCGTAATCCATGTTTCATCAAATTTGAAGAATGAACCCGCTACCAACATTTAATCCCAATACCAAATATCAAAACTAAAATTGATCATTGCAACTCAACAATTGAACCATCCAATCATTGAACCAACAGAACCAACCAATCATTAAATCAATTGAAATCCAAATTAATCAACTTAAACAACCAAAACAGTCAGATCACTGCAACTAGAATACCAATCAACATACTTCACATCACACAAAATCATATTTTGTTACTACAAACCCTTATGAACCATATGTTTGTAGGTTTTAACCTCATATGGAAATTACCTGCATACGAATTCTAAAAAATAGAAAAATAAACAATAGCAAGAGCATAAAACATAAAATATATATACAGAGATATTTTCCCCTAGATCCCAAAACCACGACTACTAGATTGATTTTTCATTATATTTCTTTCAATGTTACAATACACATATATACATGTCGAAGCATCCATAACACCCAATCTATTAATCCTGGATTAGAACATAATCATAGTTCCCTTGACCAAATCTACAAAATACCTTTGAAAGAAAACCATCATGCCGAAAACCATGTGAAAAATCCATGCACAAAACCATAGGTAGGTCCACTCACCTAATATAGGGTCCAAAAAAATTCTCCAGGGACACTGCCTTGGACTCCGTGCAAGGGGGTTACCACCCCCTGCATACCCCCCGACAAGAGAGGCAGTCGCCTCCCCTGCTATGCCTGACACAATACATAGGAAGGTATTCTTCCCCCACTGTAACCACCCCGTGCATGGGGTATTCATGGAAAGAATATAACACACACACACCCAATAATGTCAAAATATGTACACTACTTAAGAGTAGAAAACCCACGTGTGTACAAACTTTCGATGAAGCATATCTACATATAGATCTTAAAAAACTAAATCCTAAAAGTGAACCACTGTCATCCTGAACTAAACATTGTGTCATACACAAAACCACTACATCATTCTAAAATAATCACAAAACCTTCACTGAACTTCAATCACAAATAGCAAGTTCATCATCATTTTTCAATCAATCAATCCTTAATTAAAACATAATTTTTGAAGCCCAAATCATCAAGAAGACTTCATTGACAGACAACAGAAACACAGTAAAACTAATCAGACATCCTTCTCATCAAAACACTACTTTATGTATGCAGTTTTCTTAAAGCATATCTGCGTGTATACGCGCCTTTTAGGAAACAAAACCATGCATACTTGACTTACCAGTATCACACCCACATATGTACACGCCTTGTAGGCTATAAAAACTATGTATAGGTCTACAATTTATGAATCAAACATTTTCTGCAACACAGACCTTTAGACATACCTAGATCTTGGCATACATATAAAAATCATGCGTCAAGACACTATCAACATAGATCAAATCACCTTATAATCAAGATTGTCATCTCAGATCTATTAGATCTGATCCATAATCAAATTCCCAGGTGCATACTTAGTTTTAGATCAAGCAAAGCATCAATAGCCCATCACATGAATATTTTCTTTAGATCTAACTATTCATAATATATTCATTACTTGCACACCTTTATCACTTTGATCTTCATATCCTTATATATGTTAGCCCTTATCCAATACCATAGGTCAAAACCATACTCCAGCTAATGGTTTTGCATAGACAAGATCAAAACATCTGTTATTGGGCTCAATACCACAGTGAAATACCATGGTAAGTACCATTGGTATTTAGAATACCACGGTGAGAAAATTGTACATGTTATGAAACCAGCTCAAGAAAAAGATAGAAAAGATAAATCAACGCCTTAGAATTCAGCCTCTTCGAGGGGGAAACCTCCTTTACATTACATAAATGAGCAATTCTTGGATGATTCAAATGACAAAACCTCCTTTCTATATATAGGAGTCTAAGGAGTCACAATAAACCAACCAACCTAACAATAATAATATAAAGCCACAAAAATAACAATAGAGGGATTCTATGGGGCACAGTAATAAAAATATGGGGACAATAGGGGCACAACAATATTAATAAGGGATAAAACTACAATAGTAATGGGGTAATCACTAGTATTATAGGGACCTATCATGCCCCTCTCCTTCAAAAAAAGTTTTGTCCTCAACGCTTGAGTAGTTTTGGGTGCTTCTATATAAAATTCTCATCCTCCCATGTAGAACCTTCAGCGGATAAGTTCTTCCACTTGATGAGATACTCCAAGATTGATCAATTTCGTAGCTATCAAGTTCTTGTTTCTGTGAATGCTTTCGGTTCCAATATAATTTTTCCTTCCTCGTCAAGTTCTAGCAATATTGTTTGAATTGGGAGCTTGTCACCTATAACCTTCTTTAAACATGAAACATGGAAAACTGGGTCCACTCAAGACGCTGCAGGAAGCTCCAATTTGTATGCCATAGTACCAATCTTTTGTAACACCTTGTACAGACCATAATACTTTGGTGATAATTTATTATCCTTCTTAGCTTGCTTGAAGGACATTTGCTTATATGGTTGTAGCCGTAGGAATACCCAATTGCCTACATCAAAACTTATTTCATTGCAATGTTGATCTGCCTGTTGTTTCATTCTATTCTGTGCTAACACAAGGTTATCCTTTAAGAGTTGGAGGACTTGTTTTTGATGTTCAATGTGATGTTCCACTTCTTGAACCTTAGAATTTTATCTTAAATATGATGTGATGGATGGTGGCTGATATCCATAAAGTGCCATAAATGGGGTCATTTTTGTTGCTGTATGGAAGGAAGTGTTATACCACCATTCAGCCAGAGGCAACCATTTGACCCATTGTGTCTGTTTATCAGATACAAAGCAACGAAGGTATCCTTCCAAACATTTGTTTACTATCTCAGTTCGCCCATCAGATTGAGGATTATAAGATGAGCTATGAGCTAACTGAGTACTGAGACAAGAAAATAATTATGTCCAAAAATTTCCACTGAAAATGGGATCTCTGTCACTTACAATAATCTTTGGGTTTCCATGTAGCTTTTGAATTGTTTCCATAAATGTAGTAGAAACTATACTGGCTTTAAATGGATGTGATAATGAACAAAAGTGTGCATACTTGGTAAGTCTATCAACTACCACCATGATGACACTCTTTCCCTCAGACTTGGGTAAACCTATGATAAAATCCATTGAAACCTCCTCCCAATGTTGGCTTGGAATGGATAAAGGTTGTAATAGACTCGGGGTCTTAATTGTTTCAACTTTATTTTGTTGGCAAACCAAACATTCCGCCACAAACTTTTGAATATCTGATTTAAGGCCATACCAAAAAAATTCCTTCTTAACCCTTTGGTAAGCTTTTAAAAATCCTGAGTGCCCTCCTAAGGGAGAAGTGTGCAATTCCATAGGAATCTTTTGTTTGAGTTGCGAATTCTTACAGAGGTATAAGTGATCTTTGTACCATAACGAATCATTTTGCTAGCTAAATGTATCAGATGTACTGGAATCTTGTTGTAACTTTCGAATAAGTGCCCACACTTCTTCATCATTCTTCCACTCCTCCCTTGCTTCATTTATCCAATCTTGCTGGATAATGGAAATGGCGCACAACAATGCTTCCACATCCTCATCCTTTCTTGAGAGTGCATCTGCCACCACATTTTGCTTCCCTTTTTTGTAGATGATTTCAAAGTCATAACCCAACATCTTTGTGACCCACTTTTGTTGCTCTTCAAAGGATAATCTTTGTTCTAAAAAGTATTTAAGGCTATCATGATCCATTTTTACCTTGAAGTGTCTTCCCATTAGGTAGGGTGGCCATTTCTTAAGTGCATGTAGTATTGCTAACATTTCCTTCTCATAAATAACTTTGTGTAAAAACTTTCCCTTGACTGGACGGCTTTCAAAAGCAATGGGTCTTTCATCTTTCATTAAAACAACACTAATTCCATTTCTTGAAGCATCACATTCCACAATAAAGGTTTTTGTGAAGTCTGGTGTAGCTAAGACCGGTGCTTGGCACTTTGCCTCTTTAAGATGTTCAAAGGCCTTTGTTGCTTCTGGAGTCCATGAAAATGCATCTTTCTTCAATAATGTTGTTAGAGGTGCTACTATTCTCCCATAATTCTTAACAAACTTGCGATAATACCCTGTCAACCCGAGAAATCCTCGTAGATGCTTTATGGATGTGGGGATTTTCCATTCCTTAATGGCTTTAATTTTGCTAGGGTCTACCTTAACTCCTTCATGAGATACAATATGACCCAGATATTCCACCTCTTGTACTCCAAAGAAACATTTGGATCTTTTTGCATATAATTGTTTCTCCTCCAATAGTTGTAGCACCCTGTCAACATGTTCAACATGATCCTTCCAAGACTTGTTGTAGATTAGTATATCATCAAAAAATACTAACACAAATTTTCTCAGGAAGGGTTTGAAAATGGAATTCATCAAACCTTGAAATGTAGACGGTGCATTGGTAAGGCCAAAAGGCGTGACCAAAAATTCATAATGACCCTCATGAGTTCTAAATGTTGTTTTTGGAATGTCTTTAGTCTTCATTCTGATTTGATGATATCCTGAACGAAGATCCAACTTGGTGAAGTAAATTGATCCATGCAATTCATCCAATAATTCATCAATGATAAGAATGGGAAACTTATCTTTAATACTGAGCTTGTTGAGCTCCCTATAATCTGGACACATGCACCATGATCCATCCTTCTTGTGCACCAATACTACTGGAGCAGAGAAAGAACGTTGACTAGGTTGAATTATACCAGCCTCTATCATTTCTGCAACCATACATTCAATTTCACTCTTTTGGGCATAGGGCTATCTGTACGGCCTGATGTTTGGAGGAACACTTCTTGGAATCAGATGAATAGCATGATCATGATCACGAATTTGTGAGAGACCTTTGGGAGTCTCAAATACCTTGGAATGATTGTCCAAGAATTTTTGGAGATCTGGAGAAATAGATGATTCCGATGTGGAAACATCTAGTGAACATAATTATGCAATTACACCTCTTTGTTCCTTTTTTAGAATCTTTGTCATACCGTTAGAGTTGATTATCTTTCCCGGTTTCCCTGCAATACCCCTTAATTCAACTTCCTTTCCTTTCGCAGAAAATTTCATGAAAAGTTCTTGAAAGTTAAAAGCTAGTGTACCCAAGGATTGTAGCCATTGGACTCCTAGTACAACATCAGCACCTCCCATTGGAATGGAAAGCATTGGGCTATTAAATACATATTCTCCCATGGATAGCTTGATATTATGGCACTTTCCAGAGCAATTTATCGGTCCTCCATTTGCAATCATTACTTGACACTCTGGTGCTAGATATAGGAAGAAATTCAATTCCTTTTCTACCTTACAATGAATAAAATTGTGGGTACTTCCTGAATCAATCAACACTATTACCTTTTTCTTCTTGATTTGTCCTTCTATCTTGATGGTTTGAAGAGTGGTAATTCCAGCCAATGCATTACAAGATATGGTTGGATTCATTTCTTCTTTATCTAGGCTTTGTTCCTAGAGTATATCCTCTTCCTTTGACCTTTCTTGCTCGTTTTCTTCTTCCTCTTCACAATCTATGTAGAATAATTTCTTCTCAACACACTTATGACCTTTAGTGTATTTTCTATCACAACTGTAACAAAGCCCTTTTGCTCTTTTTTCTTCCAATTGTTGTGGTGTCAACCTTATAGGTTGTGGAAAGCTAGGGGTAACAACACTTCCATCTTTATAGTTGTGACTGGTATGCTTCCTGGTTGCCATAATTTTGCTTTCCATTTTTCTCGCTAACCTGAATGCCTTCTCTAATGAATCAAGTTCCCAAAGGCAAACATCATGTTGGATACTATCCTTTAAAGTCCCTATGAACACATCAATCCTATGCTCCTCTAGAATATTTTTTACCCTTATGTTCAATTTTTGGAACTCCTCAATGTGCTCCATTATTGAACCCTTTTGTTTGAGACTTATCAATTAGCTAAAAAAAGTGTTGCTTTTTGTATCCTCATAATGTGTTGTCAATTCTTCCGTAAAAATTGCCCAAGTGATAATTTGTTTACGAGAGCAAAGCCATTGATACCATACAAACTGATTTGGTTCCAAATATAAATTTGCAATACGTACCTTTTGTGTGTTTTACACATTATTGAGATCGAAAAATTGCTCCATCTGTAATATCCATGTTGCAGGATCCTTGCCATCAAACTTCCTCATATCGATTTTTGGAATATGCTGGATCTTCGATCCAACGTTAAAGTCTATGGAATCATGATTAACATTTATTTTGTTGTCATCATGAATTTCCTTTACTACCCTTTCACCATTAGTGACCATTTCTTGTAGCAACTTATTCATATTTATCTTCAATTCTTCCATGTTTGTCTTCAAATCTATCTTCAAATCGTCCATCTTAGCTTCCACGTCATTCATCTTAGCTTCTACGCCTTTCTTTAAACAATCCATCTTAGCTTTTGCGCCTTTCTTTAAACCATCCATCTTAGCTTCTACATCTTTCTTTAAACAATCCATCTTAGGTTCCGTTCCTTTTTGTGCAAGTGACACTTGTTGCACTTGGTCTCGTAATTTTGATATATCATGTTGCATTTCTTCCTCTTCTTCATGAGTCATGCTAGAGCTTTTAGGTTGCCTACTAGGTGTTTGCATTTTCTTTCCTCGGGGCATCAATTACTGATAATAATGCTTTACTATGCCCTTTGAATTCCTTCAAACTAATTTTTCAAACCAAGCTTATGCAAAAATTTAAAAAAAACTACACACCTTTTTTCACTTTGTAGGAACCTGATACTGAATCTGATGTATCTCTGTAATTTCAGATCATCCAGTTCTAAAATTATGACCTGTAGTAGCCCTTTGCATCCTCTTTCCAATGCTACCAGTCTGATCCAAATTGGATTCTCCAAGAAAGAGTTATGCACAATCTCCCACAGTGACCTTATTATAGACTAGTTCAGTAGAGCGAACTTGTACGACGTGCCACGAGTCACTGTTTCGACTTTTGGCTCTGAAAATAATATACAAGAAACTACAGTCCGTCCTCTTTCTGTTTACAAAATTTCAATCCAATGCTCAGAAAGAAATTTATGACGATTTTCCCCAGGTCACCTTTTTGGAATGTAATTCAGGAGTCAGGAAAAAGACCAACTTCCTGAGATCATATCTCAGCAAATATAGCGCGGAAAGCTCTGAAATTTGAACCCAAGATTGAACATGATTTCTTCTCAAATGGGTTTGCTTTTTAGCTTCTAAAACATCGCAGAAAAAAAAATTCCACGATGACCTGTTTGGAGCAGTGAAACCCTAGAATCCAAAGTTCTAATATCAAATGTTATGAAACTAGCTCAAGAAAAAGATAGAAAAGATAGATCAACGCCTTAGAATTTAGCCTCTTCGAGGGGGAAACCTCCTTTACATTACATAAATGAGCAATTCTTGGATGATTCAAATGACAAAACCTCCTTTCTATATATAGGAGTCTAAGGAGTCACAATATAACCCAGCCGACCTAACAATAATAATATAAAGCCACAAAAATAACAATAGATGGATTCTATGGGGCACAGTAATAAAAATATGGGGACAATAGGGGCACAACAATATTAATAAGGGATACAACTACAATAGTAATGGGGTAATCACTAGTATTATAGGGACCTATCAGTACGCTTATTTTCTTCTTCATACCCGCGTGTGTACATGGATTTTCTTAACTAAACCTACGTATACTTCTTGAAATTTCAACTTTGGCATTCCTCTGCCTCTAAATTGCTATGCCTTTGATCAAATTCTCTATCACATGTACACACATCCTATTGACATTTGTATCAAGTTGGTTTCCATCAAAGGACAACTCATGAGGTAGTTTTTCATTAAGGACAACTCATCAAGTAGGTTTCCATCAAGGACAACACATAAGTCATAATGTCAACAATATCCCCCTTTGGACTTGATGGAAACTACTTTGGTGTTTGGTCACCACAACCTGTAGATACCTGTAAAGCACATAAAGCCAAACAACAAGCTTTTCAAACACCAAGCTACTCTCCACCTTTGGCAAAAATGGAAAAAGGCTGACCAATGCTAAATGAAGGCTTCCATAAATCTAAACTATCGAGTATGAACATTGACCATGCTCCCCTTGAGATCATTCTGAAATTTCTTAAGGATGTGCAATGAAGTACATGACTTTATGACTAATATGACTTGTCCTATCACCAAGGACTCGAAATTACATCAATCACCCAATCACGGTGGGTTTACATATTTGAAATCATAATTACATCAACTTCCCAAGCACAGTAGGGTTACAAATTACATCACATGTCCAAAAGGGCTTGACCACAATAGTCCATACATGACTGAATTTGACAATGTGTACATCACAGGTCTTTACATGAAATTTACATAAAATGATAGATATGACATTTATAACCAAGATAAACAAGACCATGATATTCATCAACAACTTTCATACACCACATATGATCTACACCATAATAATTTGTCACCAAGAACAACAGCCTATTCATTTCCATCATCAATTCGTAAGATAAGACAATGTAGCTTCAATATCATCAACCTATGATTGAGTATGCAGCATAAGATTTTCCATAGATATCTTCTATCAACTCATCCTCTTGACCTTATCAAGGTCAACTCGCTCTTTCCCTTAGAAGTAAAAGCCTTAATCTATGTTCATCAAAGCATAGCTTTTCATGCATTAACCAAGCATATGCTATGTCTCCAAGTATCATCTAGCAGATATAGCAGTAATAACCATATCTTCAAAAAACGATTCACATTATATCATGTACATGTGCAAGCACCATAGTCATCATCCATGACAGCAAAATCATCATCAAATAATCATAGAAAGAACTACATGTTTTTTCCATAACAACCCCCAACATATCATACATGTATCATTGCTAGGGAGCTTTTCTAACATCCCGCATCTGTTAAGCATCAACCATGATTAACTACTCATGCATCGATCAAAATATGTGAGAACCAAGAATATGATCATAAAGTAAGATAGGGAGAAGTATTCATCATTCCTTAACATCATCTATATGAGTCTAAGTATGCCACATCTCAAAATAGCCATGTCTTCATGAAACCTGTAGTAACACCATTCTCTTTGCCCATTTTCTTCATACTAGAAGAACTATAACACCAACATCACTTCATCAACATGCAACTTAAGTAATCATCCATAAGATCCTTATTTGTAGTTCATCCATCATAGAGATAGAAGTATGGATCTCTCTTCTCATCAATGAGAAAAGAAAACAATGGTCTCACCATCACATCTCATCAAAGGAAACAATATACCATGTGAGAGCCAAGCACTATAAGAATCATCATCCATAACTATGCCATATGAAAAGTATGCATCTTTGAAGGCATCATGAAGGAATTATAACATTAATAAGAGACACTCATCATCATCAAATAATGAGGTTGTATAATCAACCTTTGTTTATCTCCTTGGACTTATGAAGATTACCATGTAAGAAACATAAAATATGTACCATATGCATCATCAAAAGAATCATCCATAAATATGATCAGTAGCATCATAAAAACTATGTGGCTCAAGCAATATACAAGTATCATCCAGGATTTCATCGTAGTAAATCCATGACCATAGCATAGCATAAGCATCATTGCCATTGATAAGGATTATTACGTACCAAACAAACATAATACCAACAATGCATTATTAGAAGCATAAAAATGATCCTCCTAAACCTAGGAAATTTGATCACTGTTAGATCTGATCAAATCAACTCATCCATCAGTTAGGACATCAAAGTATCTTCTCCAATCAATTATCCATCAAGCCATCAAAAACTTATACAAGCCAGAAGCACTTTCAACTAGCATCAATAGATTGTAACCATCAACCATCAGAATCATGAAAGCCAAATAATAATTGTTTGAAGTCTATTAGAGCATTTTCTTGGGCCTGTCACACAGTTTCCTCATTAAAGAAAATTATACGTGACTGTTTAGATTAGAACTTGTGTATACACATTACTTTTCTTCATAAGATCTGCATACAGAAAGTAAAATACTGAAGTTTTACACCTTCAACTCCTCCTGAGCTTGTATTGTCTGTACATTTTCATTGTTACTACACTAGATGCTTTGTTAGTAATATAAGAAACATGACTATTAAAACAATCATGGGAATCATCATCAAGATATAACATGTATTACTCTGCCTGAGATTATGCATCACTAATCCTGAGGACCTGATAATCATCTTCTATTTTTCATGAGGTCAAGTAAATCTCACCACTTCTGCAGCCATTGTTATAAGTATTCATTTAATAATAATGGACTGCAATAGACACAATCTTCTTTTCTTTTTACCCTCAGTCTGAATCTTTCTCATATCTATGAGAATTATGTTCTTCAAACACATATAATTTGTCTGGATTTCTATATCCTCTTTCTATGACTTTTCCAGTTACTTCATTCATAAACTTACACTTGGTTGATGTAAATGCAATTATATTTCCCTTATCCTCCGTTTGACATACACTTCGAATATTCTTCTTTAGCCCTTGATATAATAAAGCATCAACTGCTACTCTAGTTTTATTAATTATGGCTTTACCTTGTCCCAATTATTTTTCTAAAACATTAGTTCCAAGAACAACATTACCATGTTGGTTTTACCTAAGAGACTCCATTTTATTGTTATCTCTAGCCATGTGATGAGAGCATCCACTATCTGTGTACCATTCATCTTAATATTAAAATGAGAAAAGAGTAATAACACACCTTACTTGTTCTTCTTCTTCCTTCTTATTATGAGAAATGTTGGTGGATCCATCTTTTTCAGGTCTTGTGACATTAATGTTCTTAGCTGATTATTTACCATGTTGTCTATAGTGATCCATTTACTTATTACTGCTTTTTTTGGCTACATTCCAAACTTGTTACAAGCATAACATCTTATATGTTTCACATTCCTTCTATTTCAATCAATGGCTTTGTGACAAAACATATTTCAAGCAAAAAAATATTTCTTAAAGTAACTGGAAGCTGGTGATCTTTCTGTGAGGCAATTATTAGCTTGAAACATTCTACTTCTACAATTGGTTGCAACATGTCCATAATTATGACATATAGAACATTCAACATTATTGATCAAAGGATAAAATTGATTAACACTTCTACAGTTAGGAGTAAATGATCTTCTTAGAAGATTTTCTTTCCTTGGTTGTTGATGAGGTTGACTTCTTATCTCTTTGTTGAGCATTTCAGATTTTGCATTAGAATTCCTTGCCTAAACTTGTGAACTAGATTCTCCTTCAATAGTTTCATGAAAACCAAGACCAATTTTGATGGTAGGAGACCTTTGACTACTAAGAATACTATCCAAAATCTTAGTACTATCTTGAAATCGTAAATGTTTATCTTTTTCTTCTAATTTTCCTTTTAGGATATTTACCTCAACCTGATATTGCTTTTGCCTTTTCTAGAGACTACTTCTTCATAATTTCTTCAACCTTTATTCCTTCCTCCATTTGTTGTTTTAATTTGAGAATTTCTTCTTTCTAACCATTTTCTTGTTCTTCAAATGCTTGAAGTAGTTCTTCATTTCGCTTGTCTGATTTATCAAGATCTTCTCTTAGAGAGACGACCTCAACTTTAAGACCTTAACAATATTGGTTAGATACCATACCAGCATGATCCTTGTTATCATAATCCTACAATTTATCTTTAAGATTAACAATATTTTTCAAAGCAAGATCAAGTTTTGTTCTAAGATCAAAAATTTCTTGTATCATGTCTTCTTTTGAATCAACAACTCTGTCTGTCATTTTGGACACATTGTTAGATATAAGGTTACCTGAGAAATCTTCCTTTGGGACTTCTTCATGTATTGCTTGTAGCTTGTCCCGCACTTGTTATGCAGTAGTATAATGCATAACCTTATTCAATATTGAATCAGATATTGTAAAAAAAATGTTACTCAAAGCCATATTGTTCTTTTGCACTTCCTTTTCTGATGGAGGAAACCTCATCTAATCATTGCACACTAGATGCTAGAAATTGAGATTCGTTAGGTTATACTTCATATTTTATTTCCATTGTTGATAATTATCTTTTCTTAGCATAGGCACATCTACATTGTCTATTGATTCTAACATGCCTTGATCTACTACTTCTAGAGGCATCATTTGTGAATATGTTTTAGAGTGATTACTTTCACTTTTACCCAAGAGTGCAAGTTCAGAGGTTTCACTATTATCATCACTATCATTTTTGCATAGACAAGAAAATAGATCACATTTTGAACAAAAATTCATACCTCATGATTCTTCATTTTCTTCATTCTTGATCAAAAGAAATAAGGGTGCTCCCAAACTTCAATATTTTCTGACATCTATAATTGTCACTATATCTGGTATATCTCGACCAAAGTTTTATGATTTCCTTCTTTGAGCAATCTTCTTCTTTCCCTTCATCTTTATGGATCTTCTTCAGCTGATCAAGCTTCTTCTAAAGGACTTGCTCTAATACCAATTGTTGGGGAGAGGGGGGTTTGGGGGGGGGGGGGGGGGGAGGGGGGGTCGTGGGGTGGGGTGCGATGGTGGGGGGTGTGGTGAATCAGTGTTTTCAAACCATTTAAACTTTTCAATTTCACATCTTATTTCTATACGTGACTTTACTAAAGGGAACTTGTGTGTGTATGCAATTGTTATTCATACAACTAGCGTACAATCAGTAAAATATATTTTTTAGTTAATTCATCTTCTGTTTATCTTGATCCAATGTATCAATACTTCATTCAACATTATATAAATAGTAACCATGTGTAGTAAGAACAAAATAAACCATCACACATAATAAACACACATGAACACCAGGATTTAAGGTGGAAACCCAATGTGGGAAAAACCACCACTGTTTTCATCAAGAAAAATTTCTTACAATATTGTACTAGTGCAGACTCATACCTGTACGCAGGCACTGTTATAGACATTTTTGGGCACTGCAACCCCAAGCATAAATGTCCATAAACCAAGGGCTCCTAAGTCCCTAAAGGTGTTGTTCCAACCCCTAGAGGAACAAGGTCAACTAATTACAACATCTCCTAGAAGTTCTCCATGAAAAACTACTCAGAACTAGTCAAAACTAGACCATTTCACCTGCTACACAGGCAAAGTGCATTGCATCCCACCTAAATACACACAGTAGGTGTGATGCATGTCAAAAATCCCTTCTATGGGGTGCGATGGGTGAGAAGGGACAAATGGCAGGGTCAATCCGCAAGGTGGAGAAGCATGGAATCTTCCAGAAACTTCTCCTATGACACTTGCCTCTTTGAATTCGACCAAGGATGATTAAGAGATCATCAATATCCAAGTGGAATCAAGAACTATCAGAGGGAAGACACTAATCAAATCTAAAAAGCTGACTCACCTCCCTTGCAGACATCTATATATGGATCCCTCATCCCAGAGATCCAGAGGCTGGAATTTTGTATCTTGTAAGGAAGTGTTGTTGGTTTCTTGGTGCAATATCATAGTGTTGGGTGATCTAAGCTTTTCATGAGGTGAAGAAGGGCTTACTTGCTGAGAGGATGATGCTGGGTCAGAACAATCGGTTGTAATTCTCTTTGCTCCTTCTTGATTATCAATAAAGCTATTCAAGTTTTCCTCCATATTCTTGTATGATTGATGATTTATGCATTTATGTGGTCAATGTACATCTGATCCTATATTGTTTATGATAATAGATCTATGTTCTTGGATAGTGTTATGCTGCTTTGATTCTACAGGTACTCTTTGAAGCTGGATAGACAAGGAAGTGAGTGGCAAAGACCTACCAGAAGAGAGAGGAATCGAGCAAGGAACCAAGCGCCAGACAGAGGTTGGTCTCCTTATTCTTCTCTTATCTATTTCTCATAAAGGAAAACGAAAGTAGTTTTTAGTGTGTTTGTTTCTAATGTAGCTACCAGCCTTAGTGGGATTAGTAGCTCTGGATAGACACTATTCCCGATAACAAAATGGCGACTCCACTGGGGAGCGAGTAGATTGTTTGTTCATCTAAATTTTTTTACTTTATAAACATGCAGACGGAGCCTGAAGTCAAGCTAGCTAGCCTTCGAACTGCATTTGCTATGCAAGTGAAAAGTAGATCAACGCTGCTGCAGTCAATCTTCGGGTTTTGTTTATGAATTAAACGATTGATTTACAATCTTTCTAATTTCCCTCGTGGTGGCTCTAGTAACCTCCTTAGATCTACCCATGTGATTGATTTACTGATTACCACTTGCTTGGCCTAAATCCCTGAACTGAACTGCAAACTGTGACCCGGAATCCAATCAAAGTCTCGTCCCTGGTCCAGCGCACTGTCTGTTCTGTGAACTTCAAATGCAGCACACTTCCCGAGTGTAGTGGGTGCGTTGCATTTCAGTTTCACTGTGTTACAGGTGCACTGATTAGACAAGGCCTTGTTCCTAAATTTTCGTTTCTGTGTTCACTCTTTTCAGCTCTATTGAGGAGTTTTGCTGCCTATAGTCAGTACACCTCTGTTTGAAACCCCTTTCCTTGTTGTTATTCCACCTCCATTGTGCAAAGAACTGTAAATGTTTTTATGTATTTTTGAGTCATTTTCTGTTCTCCTTTACAAAGAAGTAGCGTAATTGTACTGTCGTTTCTTGATTTGAAAGTGTCGCAAGTGTCGTTTTTAGTCATAGAAGAGAATCTGATTATTCTTGATAGTCGATTACACTGTTACTCTTGTATTTGATCTGAATTAGTAGTTTTTCCTAGTGTCGAAAGCAAGTTTTCAATTCCAAATCGCAAATTGTTGTCATTGTCCTCATTTTGTTTTGAAAAGAAACTTGTTAGTAATTGTCGCTTTGGAAAATAATTCAGATTTGTACTTAGCTTTCTTTTTTATCATTCACACATTCAGAAGGCTGAAAACAAATACATGCATGTGCATTTGCATTTAGACTGTTGGTTGGTTTGATTTAGGACAGTGCACATAGTGTGTGCTCTATGCTGTTTATTGAAAGAACGCCATCTTTCTTTCCTTAGTAGCTAGGATTTTCATTGCAGAAAGAAGATTAAACGACTGTTTATCATCTTAGATTGCATTTTAGGAATTGTACATCTACATCACGTGGTGAACCTGAAAGGAAAATTTCTTAAGCAACATCAACTATAAAATAAATTTAATGAATCTAAAAACGCTTTGGAACCTAACGCACAACATCTAGAAGTCTAGGCTACGGACGTATGTCGGTGTCGTAAAGCCTAGTAACTATTGTTTTCACTGTTGGTTGGGTGATTCCTCCACTTTGAGATGATAAGTGCCAGTACGGACTTGTGCTCCCACGTACCGTCGAGTATATTTTGGGAGACCACAATAGGCTTTATCCTTTATCCATAGGAAGCCATGTCTGCCGCCCTATTGATCGCAATGCACTAAACACATCATTCAGGAAGATTAACTGCCATACCTTAAAAAGGATTCTGCAGTTTTGCGATTGGTTTGGTAATCCCTCTAGCTAGATTTCCAGAGTAGTCCCTTTCGTTCCTTTTCAGACTCCTTAATGGAAAAGGTCCATCTGAGCACTTGTCACTTCAGGCTCATTAAAAATCGAAGGCGACTAGAGTCATCTTTTGTTTTTTCTTGACTCTTAAAAATTGAAAAAACAAGTTGTGTCAAAGCGTCTAAAATTCATCTAATTCGGAAACATACTTCCCCTTTGATTTTTAGTTGATCGAGTAATCCACAACCGTGGAAGAAAGTCAATTGAAACCTCGTCATTCGCGGAGGCTTACGAGTCAACCGTTTTTTTCTCCAGAGTCGAAACTGTTACGAACAAAGCGAACTCGTTTAACCGGTTCCAAATCCCCTGGTAAAGTTAGAACAAGTGTTCCAACACCATCGGAGACTCCGGTTACTCCAAACATTTCTGGTATCCCTGCCTTTACAGAAGAAGTTCAACAGCCACCAAAGGATAGTAGATCCTAGTGTGAAGGTAAACACCTATGTTACTAAGCCAGCTCCATCTACAGCTGATTTGGAAGGTGTTATTCCCCAAACATCTGTCGCTGCAGATTTTATACCTTCCTCAGCACCAGAAATATTTTACAAACCTCACGGTCTACCTCTTCCACCTGGTCTGATTGCTATAGAAGAGATTGTGGAGGATCCTCCATCGAGTACTCCATCACGATTCGGAGTCGGGATCACTCTATATCCTTCTTCGTCAGAAATTGGTCTGCCGCCATCAGAAGCTCCTGTAGAATCGCTAGGAAATCTTTTGGATAGACTAGAAATGTCTGAACAACCGTCAACATCAAGGACTGTGTCATCCGACATAGTGACGACAGAACTCCCTGTTGTCACTCCAACAATGTTCGTCGGCATACCATCTGTCCCAACTAGCTCTCAATCGCTAGACAGGGCCCACTCAGGGGCTATTTCGACAGTATGGTCCATTCCTATTTGTTCATCCGGAATAGTATCCGGGAGCTCTTATGTTGAGTCTCAGCAAATTGATCCTTCAGGGTGTCAATTTGGGCAGTCCAGTCCTCAAGGGCAAACAATTCCTTTAAGTACCGAATTACCGCCGTATGGGGGGCAGTATACCCTTTCATTGTCTCCTCCAGGAGGACAACCGTACAAGAGTTCACAACAAAATTCAGGTTATGCTGGAATTACATCTAGCGGTTGGGTACCAATACTACCTCAACAACCAAGAGTTGTATATTCGATGCAACAATGCTTACCTATGTCAAATATACCGACTACGCCAGCTATTGTGACAGTGTCGCAAGTACAAGCATTGCCCGTTGTATGCTAACCTCAGGTTTCTCAGGTGGTAATGCAACACCCTCTTGTCCCTACGACTCAACCACAATCGCCAACTGGTGGGATGACACAGGCACAGACAGGTACAATTACCCCTCATCTTGGTCAAACAGTCAGTATTGGACAACAGCACATGGCTTCGCAACCATGGCTGGTGCAATACCAACAACCGGAATTCCAACAAGTATACCAAGGATCTGAGCAACAAATCTTTGCAAATAGTGGGCAGCCGTATATTCAAAATGGTCAAAATCAACCGTTCTACAATGGTTATGCCCATCAACCTTACCAAAGTTACCAGCATCAAATGCATTATGCTGGTATGCAAAGACCAACTGCTCAGGAAATTTCGTCGTATCCTGGGTATGCTTCGCCAAACCTGAATCAACAGTTACCCTTCGTGGCAACTTTGGAGTTACTGGATCTAAATAGGTTAACAAACGATTCAATTGCTTACGCCCCTTGGTGGCCAGTGATTCCGCATAAACTTCCGTCAGATATTCCTAAATTTAATGGAAATCCAGGTGAAGACCCATCGAATCATGCGATGACATTTCATCTATGGTCTTCATCAAACACCCTAAACGATGATTCGATTAGACTTCGCCTTTTCCAGAGGACGTTAACTGGTCCGGCAACAAAATGGTATATCGAGTTACCCAGAGCTTCATTTGACAACTTTAGTACCCTAGCCACAACCCTTTTAACCCATTTTCAGTTACCGATAAGGTACGAAACGAGAACAGAACTTCTTACCAACTTCAAGCAAACAACGGCCACTCACATATCCGATCATATTCATGAGTGGTGACGTCATCATAGAATGGTAAAAACGTATGTTCCTAATCAGCTTTTAGCTGAATGGTTTAATAAGTTTTTATTACCTTCCATTACAGAAGATGTGGCAAAAGGAGGAGTCGTCACTGAAGAGCAAGTTATTGCTCGTGCGCAATATTTATACTTGATTTATACTCAGTCTGGCACGCTCTACGATAAAATCCATGACGCTCCCAGACCAGAATTTTCCGTCCCCCCTCCTCCTAAATCGAACAATGACTCTCATGCCAGCGATGGCGTGATTGGCGCGACAGACACGAAATCGACAAAGCCTACATCTAAAAAGGCCCGTAAGATTTCTAGTCAAAATGCAAAAGAAGAACTTCTTGCCTCGGAAGTAAATGTCGTCTCGATAGATAAAGGCAAAGAAACCAAGCAACCGGGAGGCAAGAAGAAAAACAAAGGGAAGAAGAAGAAACAGGAGGAATCATCACCTGAAAAATCTTCTGCAAACCCTCCTGGAGATAGGAAACCAAATAATCCATGCGTAATATGTGATGAGGATCATTGGACAAGAGATTTTCCACATAAGGTTGAGCCTAAAAGATTCATCAAGAATTCAAAAACCTCGGCAGTATTGACTGATCCATTTCCAAATCCAGGAACAAATCTGGTTGCTAGTGAAAATGCTTCCTCGTCCCAAGTACTGATGTTATCGGTTTCGAAACAGCAAAATGATGCTTTGATATCGACAAGGAACAAAGATTACGGGAATCCACAACTGTCAAACAACAAGGATCAACCTAGTAGTTCGACAACGACTTCCACAGAAGTTGCGCCGCCCATCATTCTTGAGCTAACAATAAAACCGCCAAAGGGAGTAGTACACAAGTTGACATTTAATCCTCGTGCTAGAGTAGCATAGCATTATAATATAGTGGAAGATCTGGCCCAATCGCCATCTGCTATGTCGACACTTGAGGTATTGCAAAATTGCCCATCCCAAAAGCAGGCTTTATTATCAGCTATCGGTGGGATAGACCCAAAGGACTCTAATCTTGTGTCCTTTAATCATAAAGGATACGATCCTCAGTTACCAGCTCAACTAGATTTCCTCATTCAAGTGAAAGCCCTCAACAAAACTGTTCATCGAACAATTATTGACGAGGGAGCATCTACATGTATTATGTCGATGAGTTGCTGGAAAACTTTAGGATCTCCAACCTTGTCGTGATCTTCAACAACATTAAAAGCATTTGACGGACGAACGTATACCCCATATGGTATTCTAAGTAACTTGCAAGTTGAACTAGGAGGGAAAAGAGTAGAAATAGATGTCGAAGTAATCAACGGAAACCTCGATTACAACATCCTACTAGGAAGACCATGGATATATGCTATGGCTACAGTTGTGTCGACCTACTTTAGGAAGATTGCATTTCCTTTTCAAGGAGGAATTACGATCGTCGACCAACAAACATTTCTTCCGAATAGTTCCCAAGTTACGGGAATCATTCTAATGATCGATGGAAGCCCCCATACGCTTCAAAATAGCGGAGTAGGCATACTAAAAGACCCTATATTAATGGGGACTTTTGCCCTTCCGCATCCAAACAATCTGGCGGAAGTATCATCGGTAGGAACTTGCAATATGATATCTTCGATTCGAAAGATCTCAGAAAACGATATAAGCATGGATCATACGTAGGTATTGCCTCCAAGCCCAATAGAAATATTGTAGCAATCAATGTTTTTAGCATGGGAGGCAGACCCGAATCAACGCTCATCAAGCATTTGGATAGGTAGGTCAAAGGAATATGGCACCCCTTCAGATCCTTGGTCGCAAGTGCATTACACCGATGAAGGAATTGTTCAATCAATGGTAATTGAAGGGGCGCCATGGGAAGATTACCACCATCGTTCCCATCTTCCGAACTGTAAACAAGATACTCCTGATGACCTTCATCATCCGTCAGTTTTTGATTTCCTATCAAATACTGTAAACACGGTGGATTCTGAGCGAAACTTGTCCAACATTGAAGAGACTATCGCCATAAATATCTTGACCAAAACAAATGTTGTAGAGAATATTTACGTTGGAAAATGTTGTTCTCCTTCAGAACTGGAAATATATAACGCTCTTTTTCGCGAATTCAGAGATGTCTTTGCTTGGTCATATGATGAAATGCCAGGCATTGACTCGAGTATAGTTGAACACGAAATAAAGATGTATCCAGATGTCAAACTAGTACGACAACGGCTACGGCAGGTGCACTCCAAGAAAGCCATGACCATCAAGGCAGAAGTTGAAAAACTTCTCCATGCTGGTTTCATTTACCCGGTTCCTCTAACCGATTGGGTATCGAACATTGTTCTTGTTATGAAAAAGCAAGGAACGATTAGAGTGTGCGTCGATTATAGGGATGTAAATCAAGCTTGTCCAAAAGACAACTACCCTACACCTTTTATTGACCAGATAATTGATGAATGTGCCGGATGCGAAATCTTTTCATTCATGGATGGATTCTTCGAGTATAATCAAATAAATATCCACCCACAGGACGAGTCAAAGACTGCATTTATTTGTCCGTGGGGCACATTCGCATATCGCAAATTACCCTTTGGTTTAAATAACACAGGGGAAACATTTTAGAGGGAAATGAATTATGCCTTCCATGACATCAAAAGCATCGTTCAACCATATCTCGATGACCTTCCAGCTCATTCGCGAAAGCGGACTGATCATCCGCAGCATTTGAGAGCGATATTTCTACGTTGCCGACACTACAAGATACGACTCAATCCACACAAATGTGTGTTCTGTGTCTGTTCTGGTCATTTACTTGGCTTTGTAGTCTCAAAGGACGGGATTTGTCTCGACCCATGTAAGGTTTAGGCAATCATAAATTTGCCTCCGCCTTCAAATTTGCTTCAGATTCAGAAACTCCAAGGGAAAGCAAACTTTCTAAGGAGGTTCATTCCAAATTAAGCCGAAATTGCTAAAGGTTATACACGTCTATTGAAAAAGGAAGTGCCCTTCATCTGGGATCAGGTCGCGCAAGCCTCCTTTGATGCCTTAAAAGAATCACTAATGAAGGCATCATTAATGTATGCTCCTGATTATCAAAAAGACTTTAACCTGTATCTGGCTGCAGCGGATACAACCATCGCAATGGTTTTAGTTCAAGAAGACAACGGAATTGAACATCCTATATATTATTTAAGTAGAAACTTAAATGATACAGAGAGAAAATATTGCTATGTTGAAAAGCTGGCGCTCGTAGCTGTTCAAGTGATACAGAGATTTCGACACTATGTCCTCTTTTGAAAAACTACCATTCTGTCAGATTGCAACCCCATGACTTATATATTGTCACGACAGTTGCTAGGGGGCAAATATTCAAAATGGATAGCAATTCTACAAGAGTTTGATCTGGAATTTGTAAAATCCAAGTCAAAGAAAGCCCTGGTTTTCGCAGAATTATTATGCGATCTCCCATCGTCGTCCAACGATGAAACATCCGAAGAAACAATCGTGGATGAATCTTTGTTTCTGATATCTTCAAGCAATTCATGGTATGGAGATATAATCATCTATCTCCAAACCCAAAAATATAGGCCTAATACCTCCCGCTCCGAACAAAAACATATTCGATACCAATCAAAAGACTACATGATCGTCGGTGACACGCTTTACCGTCGTGGCGTCGATACAGTTCTGAGGAGGTGCCTCACCCATGAGGAAGCTGAAAAAGTCCTAAATGATTGCCATTCAGGTGCGTGTGGGGGGCATCAATCCGGTTACACTACGGCGTAAAAAATTTACGAGCAGGATACTTCTGGCCAACAATGTTCAAAGATTGCATAACCGCAGTCAGAAGTTGCCATGCCTGTCAAATTTTCGATAGCAAAACCAGAAAACCACCCGCACCTCTGTAGCCAATAGTTTCTGTTGGGCCATTCGCCAAATGGGGCATCGATTTCATGACATGTAACCCCACCTCGACTGGGGGGCATGGGTATATCATAGTCGCAGTGGACTATGTTACCAAATGGGCCGAGGCGATGCCTACATTAGATAACACTGGTGAAACAGCTGCCCTTTTCTTTTTCAATCATGTAGTCACCAGATTCGGCGTTCCATAGGCTATAGTCACAGATCATGGATCGCATTTTCGCAATCACATGATGGCCGAATTAGCTGCCAAATTAGGGTTGTCTCACGACAGCTCTACTCCATACTACCCGCAGGCCAACGGACAAGTTGAAGCAATCAAAAAAGTCCTAAAGCGCATGCTGCAAAGGATGATTGGAGTCCACAAAAGGAGTTGGCACATGATCCTGTACTCAGCCTTGTGGGCATACCAAACATCGGTAAGGAATGCAACCGAGTTTACACCCTTCCAACTGGTGTATGGCCTAGAAGAAATCTTACCAGTTCAGTGTGAAATCTCGTCCCTCAAACTCACAATCGACCTTCTCCCCGGAACTTCAGAAGAGGAGGCTCGTTTCTTGGAACTATTCCAATTGGATGAAACCCGTCGTGATGCCGCTTTGGCTAATGAAGCCCATAAGAAATGTGTCAAGGCGCAGTTCGACAAGAATGTCAAACCCCGTGTCTTCTCAGAAGGTGACCTGGTCTTACTTTACGACCAAGAATCTGATAAATTGGGAGCAGGAAAATTCAAGTCTTTATGGATGGGCCCCTATATTGTTAAACGTGTATTAGCAAAAGGAGCCTACAAGTTAATGTATTACGACGGAATTCCACTAGCGCAACCCCGTAACGGGTTGTACCTTAAGCGTTACTATGCATAATTAGTATGGTAACCTATATGCTTTTGTTACATTTTTGTTTTCGCTAAGGGTAATCGTTTTGGTCAAGTAAATCCACATTTTACATTTATCGCAGATGTCGAACCTATTGGAATCTTTTGTTGGATATGCTGACGGAGCAAGTCGTAGTTCGCGGAACCTATCTTTCGTGGCCTGCGCCATTTTTTATCCAAGCGGCGAGTTAGTAAGTTTCAGAGGGGTATGTATTGGTCGATCAACGAATAACATCGCTGAATATAGCCCATTGATAGAACTTCTCTCTGATGCCATCACACACGGCATACGTCGACTTGTCGTCAGGCTAGACTCACAGCTGTCATACTACAACTCATTGGTATCTACTCCGTCCGAAATCCAGCTATCTATTGCATGTTCCTAAGGGTCAAGATTTTGGAAAGGCAATTTGATTTTATTCAATATCAGCATTTTTCCTGAAGATTAAACACATTATCTGACTCATTGGAAAATTATGTGTTAGATAGACATTTGCAACATTTATAAAAAGAAGCATTTCATCAATATTTGCATTCGGATCACGTAACTTAACCAAAATAAAACTCTGAAAATAAAAAATATATATATAACTGTTTATGGTTTACACATAATGTTCTGTAACCAAGACAAAATTGGTCAAATGACCCAAAACTCAAAACGCTAGGGGGCACCCTAGTCTAATGACGCTAGTGATAACAAGTCACCGCCTGTGCAATCATGCGTAAAAGCCTAGTCCATCGAATTGGCACGCAAATGGTATGTCGCTGCAACCTCAGAGGCAGCTCATCAGTCCTCACATCTGGAATACCGAGAGTGAGGCCCTCGACCTGATCCTGTAATGTTGAAAGAGTCTCGGCCACATCAAGGTCGCGAAGGATAGCCCTTCCCACAGCCTCTCCTGCTGGAGCGGTGGCTGGCACTCTCAGGCGTACTACTGGCCGGACGGGACCAACATCTGCATGAGCACATGAGTTCTGATTAGTCTTGATAGAATAAAGCACAAGGACATTATAAAGAGAAACGATAAACAGAAAAATGGTCAAAGAATTTACCAATGGCACCCCACTGCTCGCTAGCCGACAGTACCAAATCTAGGTCACCCCGGAAGTCCATACCAGCATATGGATACTTGGAAAAAACCATCTCTTGACGATCGAACCACCCGAAGAAGGTATCAGAAAAGGAAATCTGAGACTGACCAGCATGTCTGGACATATGGTCGAACCATCTCTGCATCCGTGGTTCAGTCGGTGGAGGTAAACCAAGTGAAATATACTGCGACTGCATCAGCGGGATCTTTTCCAAGGCGAAGGCGGTCAAATAGAACCATATCCAAAGTTCTTCAATCTTTCGTTTTTCACCTTGGTCAACTGTTCTTTCATCAAAAAGAGTACTGCATCACACCAGTTGAACACCTTCAGTTCGAGACATTCTAAGGCATACTGCATATAAGACCGGTTGGCCACATGAAGAGCTGCACCACCAGCCATCCTACCAAAGGTGAATAGAATGGTCCTCAAAGACCTGTCAGTGACATCTTAGATGATGATCTTGCCGTCTTTACTCGGCTGAGATCCCTCTCTGCAATACCTGTGAATGTAATCTCTCACAGATTCGCCTCCACGAGCCGAACCCGATAAAGAGATAGGGGCACCCCGCCTCGATAAGCTGGTAAAAAAATAGATGTCGACGACAGTCAAGGGGATGGATTTTCCCCTAATCTGGAACACCTGGCTGGTAGGGTCCCAAGCATCGAGCAAATACTACAACAAGTTGATTTGTTGCCTCATGCTAGAGATGCGGAAAAACTTCAGCAAGCCACAGTTCCACAGTGCATTTACTGTAACCGGATCATGTAAAGCAAGCATGTCCTCTTCTTCATGCTCACGTTCTCGCCATGTAATAGGCATTTTGCTCCAATAAATCTCTGAAAACAAACAAGAGAAGAGTTAGATCCTGATTTGGTGAGAAATAGGCAAAAATTTCCATTGAAAACTGTGCACAAATTTCCCTCCTTGCGCCCATCGCACCCCCAGCAGTGTTCTGGGTGCGTTGCATGCCAACTGTCCAGTGAGTAGGCCAACATGCAATGCACCTTTCGATATAGAAAGGGTGCGATGGAGCCAGAGCGAGTTTTTCAAACCCCAGGGGCTCAGAAAAACCAGAAATCAGGCTCAAAATGCAAAATGGAAAGGATGAAATGAAAGAGCTCAGGTTTAGCTCCTACCTGGTCCAAACGGCGCCAAAAATCATCCATAGAATCTCCCGGAATCAGCTAGTGAAAATCAAGGGGGAAAGCACCTCCAAAGCTCCAACAAGCCAAAGTTCAAATGAAATGGTAAAATGAGGGGTAAAAGCACTTTTAAATTACTTTTTACGTAATTCAAGTAAAATATTAGTGTCTTAACTCATTTTCCAAACATGTATTGTTCATTTCTAACTAGTTTGATGAAGCAATTGAGCATGCAGCGCAACCTTTGAAGGAACAAAGTCATTAATGGTAAAGTCAAGAAATGACCATTATATTGAGCAGTTTTAACGCGGAATTCAAGCTCTTTAAAAAATAAGCATAAGCAATGAGCAAGTGTTTCCCCCAGCATTTAAGCTCATTAAAAAATGAACCAATTTCCGGTAAATAACCATCGTGAATGTGTTACTTCAGCCTTTGAAGCCTTGGTCATGTTCTCATCATCACCTCCACTCTGTATTGGCCGATCATTCACCTCCACTTGATTGTTTACCCCTTTTGAGGAACAAATGCGAAGAGTGATCTTGTTAGCCATCCTTGTGACACTGCTGTGATTGGAAAATTCCAAACCTTACCTGGAATCAGCTGCTACTCGAATCTATCACTCGTTCCTCGAAAAAACGAGTCTCCTTTAAGCTCTTTTCAACTGACTCATAAAATATGAAAAGATTGCCAAGCCATTGGCCTCTCCAGCTCGTTAAAGTGACCGGAAGTGCTATCCCTCCTTTAGATTTTAATCTTTTTGGACCTGAGGGATTATTACACAAAAAGATCGAGCGCTTGTCTTGTTCGGCTCATTAAAATTACCGAAAATTCATCCCTTTCATATTATTTTATACTTTTTCAGACTTAAGGGATTAGATGATGAAAAAGGATTTTTGGAGTTTCCTTTATGTTCCTTTTCAGACTCTCTAAAATTGAAAAGGATCGAGTTATCTTTGTCGTTAAACTCGTTAAAACCTAATAGTGACAAACTTGTCCATAACAGACAAGAACGAGTTTCACTATCGCTAGGCTCATTAAAACATAGCGATGGGTTTTCTTGAAGGGAAAATTATAGAACAAGCATATGTTATCCTCCTCAAGCTTGACAAAAATAAAGAGGTACTGGTCAGCGATGACTGGGGAAAAATTGGGAAGAAAACTTGAAGAAACTTTGTTGGTAGCAAGTCGCTCTTGAGCATGACACTTTCACTCCACATCCGAGTCAGGTTGGGTTGTTCCATTCACTGGTCACATCACCATGGTTCCAACACACCATCCACATTTGGGGTTAATGCTACAAATCCATCATGTTAGTGTCACCGATATGTTCAAGAGAAGTCGCTCAGAGAATTCACCTGTGTCTCACCCACTATAATACATTTTCGCTCCATTCTTTCATGACCGCCACCCTGAAGTATATCACTAGATTGTTTTCACCTCAATTGAAATCATTTGCTCCTTTTCGTGTCATTGATGTGGGATTCACTAAGACCATCCTATGACAGATCGCTTCTTGTCGACATCAACTCATTATCCAAGAAGTCGATCTAGGAACAACCCTTTCAGTACTTTGAAGCTTGCATGCCTCAATGGCAAGTTTCTCACTTCCGGCGACAGGTTTACATCAATGGCCTTCGACCGAAAGATTTTACGTGGTGTTCGACACCAAGTCCCTTATTCACACCACATGAATTGTACTGCAGTACCTTGAGGATCATTATCATTATCGGTGATTCCTCTCATGCCTATTAACAGCTTACATCATTGGCTGGTAATCAAGCGATGTCTTTCCATGTTCGACTCCAGAACATCTCTCACTTGGATCGACTTGTACTTCGAGTGAAGATCGAACGAGATTGAAGACCCTGGGTCTAGTTTCATCCATTTGGGCTGCGATATGTATTCAGGAAAATAAAGACATCAAATGTACATCATTGCTGCACAGATAATCATCCAATCTAAGGGATGATGGCTCTACCAGAATCATTAGTCTACACTCAGACGATTGTCTGTCCTATGTACATGAAAATGAATTGATAAAGCTGAGCATGGGAATGCCCGCCTTAGCTAGATCATGAAAATAAAATGAAGATAATGTATTGTATTGTATCTTATTACAGGTCGCCTCCCAGCTCGAAAAAACTTCAGATCCTCATGATAAAGCATTTCACCCGACATCAAAAGATTAATGACCTCATGCTTTAGGGGGCAATTGTTATAGAAATTTTTGGGCACTGCAAACCCAAGCATAAATGTCCATAAACCAAGGGCTCCTAAGTCCCTAAAGGTGTTGTTCCAACCGCTAGAAGAACAAGGTCAACTAATTACAGCATCTCCCAGAAGTTCTCCATGAAAAGCTACTTAGAACTAGTCAAAACTGGAGCATTTCACCTACTCCATAGGCAAAGTGCATTGCATCCCACCTAAATACACACAGTAGGTGCGATGGATGTCAAGAAGCCCTTCTATGGGGTGCGATGGGCGAGAAGGGACAAATGGCAAGGTCAATCCGCAAGGTGGAGAAGCATGGAATCTTCCAGAAACTTCTCCTGTGACACTTGCCTCTCTGAATTCGACCAAGGATGAGTAAGAGACCATCAATCTCCAAGTGGAATCAAGAACTATCAGAGGGAAGACACTAATCAAATCTCAAAAGCTGACTCACCTCCCTTGCAGACATCTATATATGGATCCCTCATCCCAGAGATCCAGAGGCTGGAATTTTGTATCTTGTAAGGAAGTGTTGTTGGTTTCTTGGTGCAATATCATATTGTTGGGTGATCTAAGCTTTTCATGAGGTGAAGAAGGGCTTACTTGCTGAGAGGATGATGCTAGGTCAGAACAATCGGTTGTAATTCTCTCTGCTCTTTCTTGATTATCAATAAAGCTATTCAAGTTTTCCTCCATATTCTTGTATGATTGATGATTTATGCATTTATGTGGTCAATGTACATCTGATCCTATATTTTTTATGATAATAGATCTATGTTCTTGGATAGTGTTATGCTGCTTTGATTCTACAGGTACTCTTTGAAGCTGGGTAGACAAGGAAGCGAGTGGCAAAGACCTACCAGAAGAGAGAGGAATCGAGCAAGGAACCAAGCGCAAGACAGAGGTTGGTCTCCTTATTCTTCTCTTATGTATTTCTCATAAAGGAAAATGAAAGTAGTTTTTAGTGTGTTTGTTTCTAAGGTAGCTACCAGCCTTAATGGGATTAGCAGCTCTGCATAGACACTATTCCCGATAATAGGCACCCACCTACAGAAGTCTACAACCTTCACTGATTCTCCAACACCCAGTGGAAGGGAGCACCAACCCCCTAATCTCGTTTACCGCCACCCACCAAAAGGAAGCTCCAACCCCCTGATCTGATTTACCAGTTACCACTGGAAGGAAGCTTCAACTCCCTCATCGAAGGACTCAACCCTCAACACCTTAGGGGGCCACGTTTCATAATTTTTCAACTAGATCCACCTGCTACAACACATCACAACTTGTAGGCCACGTTTCATCAAGTTTTCAGACCGGACCCACTACCAAAATTTAAGCCCAATACCAAATATCAAAACTGAAACTGATAATTGAAACACAACCATTGAACCAACAAAACCAACCTAATGGCATTATGATGCATGTGTTGTCCTTGACGGAAACTCACTTGTAAAAAAAAAGTATATGGTAACTAGATGAATCCACAGACTAGTTCAAAGGTGATATAATGATGGAACATAATATCAGAATGATGGGTCAAAGGTTTACATACCAGAATCAAGAGTTTGATATGGGGATATTATTTGCAACCTACCTGATGAGTTTTCCTAGATGACAAATTATTTTATGAATGGAATCCTACTTGATATGTTGTCTCTTGACAAAAATATACTTGTTAAAGGAATAAACAGGATGTCTTTACAATTGTGACAGAATGCATGGTAGTTCAGAGGAATGATAAAGTTGTAATTTCAAGAAATATAAAAGGGTTCGTCAAGGCCAAGTCGTGTATACACACGAGTTTTGTGAAGCAATGTAGCATATAGTTTTGACACCATGGTATTCTAAATACCAGGGGTCTTTACCATGGTATTGGCCCATAGTAATGAGCATGACAATGGATATTGATCCTATCAAAGATTACCACCGGCACTAGTGTAGTTTTGACCCGTGGTATTGGATAAGGGATAAACTATATAAAGAGGTGAAGATCAAAGTGCTAGGTGTAGAAGTGATGGAAATATTATGAAGAGTTAGATCAAAAGAAAATATGCATGTTATGGGTTTTTGATGCTTTTCTTGATGTAAAATAAGTATTCACCTGAGAGTTTGATGATGGATGAGATCCAATAGATCTGAAATAATTATGCACCAATGAATACAATTATGGATTAGGATCATGAGACCTAAAATGACTTTTCATTGTATGATCTGCTCATGGATTGACTAGATCTAAGTACTGACGCATGTGTTTATCACTAAATATTATGATTTGGGTCTTTCTGAAGTTATGAAGAGCTGCACAATTTTAGGTCAAAATTTGTAGATCTATATGTTGGTTAGTCTCGAGAAAAGCATGTATACATGCAGGTTCACTTCTTCAAAGTTGCATATATAAAGTAAAGAGTTTATTTTCATAAATTATTGAACAACCTAATCAGTTTTGTTGCTTGTCTACTATATTTCAATGATGTCCTCATGATTGATCTTGGTTGAGTGATAATGTCTAAAGTAGAACTGATTTAATGATGGAGTTGAATTTGGTTATTGATTGATTGAAGAATGTTAAGATTATTTGTTGATTATGATTAAAGATCAAAGGCAATTTTGCAATTGGTTCAGAGTGTTGCAGTAGATCTGAGTATGATTCATTATTCTTTTCTGAATTACAATGGTTAAGTTTTCATTTTTCAATATATTAAGATTTATACGCAGGTTTCTCTACAGAAAAGCACGTATGCATGTGGCTTGCCTTTAGTGAAGTAGCGTATACATTTTGGCAATTGAATGACTAGGACTGCAGTTGATTCCGTGTGTTGATGTAGGATTCTGGGTTCAGTTTTGTGTACTATTTACAGTGATTTGACTATTCCAGTTGATTGGTTGAGTTTTTATTAGGTGTCAATTGATTGGGTCTCAATTATTGGTTCATTATGTGTGTCAGAGATTGATGATTGTATTGCAATGATGATTGAGAATAATTGTTGATATTGGATCTAATGTGAAAATTTATGAAACATGGTCCATAGATGTTGCTGAGGCTTGGAGCCTTTACTAAGTAAGTGGAAGCTTCCTACTAGTAGTAGCTGGTAATCAGATCAGGCAGTTGGAGCTCCCTTCTAGTAGGAGATGGATAACGAGTGAAGGTTGGAGCCTTCTACTAGTGGGTGTTTGCATACTAGTATGAGTTTGCACTAGTACAAGATTGTAAAAAAAAAAATATTTATATTAAAAATAAGATAGAGACGACAATAGCAGGTGGTTTTTTCCTGCATTGGGTTTCCACCTTAAATAATGATGTTCATTTGTGTTTGTTATGTGTGATGACTTATTTTGTTGTTAGAGCACATGGTTATTGTTTATCTAATGTTTAATAAAGTACTTATGCACTGGTTGAAGACAAACATAAGATGAATAAACTGAAGCATAAGTCTATTGGATGTATGCTAGTACACACATGGGTTCCTTTCAGTAAAGTCACATATAGAAATCAAAATATGAAAAGAAAAATTTATTGATTTAAAAATATTGATTCACCCCCCCCCAAGCTTAGTATTTTTCCCAATAATTTGAATCAGAGCAAGTCCTTTGGCAAAAGCATGATCGCTTGAAGGAGATCTGTCGAGATAATGGGAAAGAAGAAAAATAAGAAAGCACCTCAAAAGAAGAAGACATATCAAAGAGATAGTAACAGTGTTAGAGACGATTGGTTATTAGGTGGGAGTAAATATTGATATTCAAAATCACCTCAAAATGAATTTGAACAAGCAAAAGAATTATTAGGTACTGATTTTTGGTCCTCTGGTGATACTTTTCTCTATTCATCCAATATTGAAGATAATGAATGTGACAATGAAACAACATAATTTTCTCTTATGGGTGAAAGTGAAAGAAATCTAACGACCATAAAAGTAGAAGTTAAAAGGCTCATAGATAAAATTAGAAATCAACATGATCTATTTGATAAAGGTGAATGTACCTACAAATAAGAGGTTACCAAGTTAAAAACTCAATTGGAGGAAAGAAACAAAATAAGGAAGCAATACAAGGGAAAGGAAGATCAATGTCAAAGGCTGCAAGATGAGGTAACATCATTGAGAAATCAAGTGAATGACAAGTATACAACAACCAAGGAACTTAAAGAAAGAATCAGTTACTATGAAAGTCTTGAAGCTGAGGTCATCTCTCTTAAAGAAGAACTTGAAAAATCAAATAAGAAGAATGAAGAATTACTTCAAGAATTTGAAGAACAAGAAAATGAGATTCTCAAATTAAAACAAGTGGAGGAAGGCAGAAAAGGTGAATAAATAATGAAGAAGTAGTATCTAGAAAAGGAAAAGAAATATCAGGTTGACGTAAATATCCTAAGAGGTAGATTATAAGAAAAGGATAAACTTATAGTATTTCAAGATAGTACTAATATTTTGGATAATATTCTTAGTATTCAAAGGTCTCCTACCATCAAACCTTGTCTTGGTTTAAATGAAATTGTTAAAGGTGAATCTAGCTCACAAGGTGAGGCAAGCAATTCTAATGCAAAATCTGAAATTCTCAACAAGGAGATAAGAAGTCAAGCCCATCAACAAGCAAGGAAAGAAAGTCTTCAAAGAAAATAATTTACTCCTAATATAGAAGTGTTAATCAATATCTTCCTCTGATCAATAATGTTTAATGTTCTATATGCCATTATTTTGGACATGTTGCAACTAGTTGCAGAAGTAGAATGTTTCAAGCTTATAATCATCTCACAGAAAGATCATCATCTTCCAGGTACTTTAAGGGATATTTTTTTTCTTGCAATATGTTTGGTCACAAATCCATTGACTTCTATAGAAGGAATATGAAACATATAAGATGTTATGCTTGTAACAAGTTTGGGCATGTAGAAAAAGAATGCAAGACCAATTCTATGGATCGATGTAGACAATATGGTAAGTAACCAAATAAGAACATTGATATCAGAAAATATGAAAAAGATTGATCCACCAATAAGCAATAAAAGGAAGATCAGATAAGTTGCGGTATTTCTCTTTGCTCATTCGAAGACGAAGATGAATCATACATAGATGGTGGGTGTTCTCATCACATGACTAGAGACAAGAGTAAAATGGAGTCTCTCATTAAGAACCATCACGGTGATGTTATTCTCGGAACTGATGTTTCAGCAAAAGTTCTAGGACTGGGTACAGTCAGAACAGACTTAGGGGGAGATGAAAGTGTGAAATCTCAATATTTCACTTCCTATACATGGACCTTATGAATAGAATTCGTGTATATACATGAGTTCTAAACTGCATAGTCATGTGTATGTTTTGTTTGATGAAGAAACAACGAGACAAACTTAGAAAAAGGGTCTGATATGGTTCAATCAATTATCAATTGTCTTTTCTATTTTGATGGTTGATGATTACATTCTGTTGATGCTATTTGGAAGTGCTTTTGACCATCATAAGTTGTTGAGGACTTGATGTATAACTGGTTGATGATGATGCCTTAATGATTCTTATTGATATATTCAATGATCAGATCTGACAGTGAAGAGTTGGTACAGGTTCAAGGGGAGAATGTGTTATGCTTCCAATAATGCATTGTTGGCATTATGTTTGCTTTAGAAGTCCTTGATACATAATGATGCTTATGTTGCTGAAGTATTTAAATGATACGTCATTCTATGTTGCGATCATGGGTCGCCTATGATGAAATCACGGATTATACTTATATATTGCTTGAGCCACATAGTTGTTTTGATGTTGTTGATTGGATTTATGGATGATTCTTTTGATGATGCATATAGTACATAGGTTATGTTACTTACATGGTTAGCTTCACAAGTTCAAGAAGAAAAACAAAGCTTGAGTATACAACTTCATTATTTGATGATGATACGTGTCACTCATTAGTTTTATGTTGTTGTCATCGTGACTTCAAAGATGCATAAATTTCCTATGGTGCAGTTATGAATGAAGATTCCTATAGTTCTTGGCTCTCACATGGTATATTGTTTGAGGATTGTTTTTCTTGATGGTACCAAGAAAGTTTGACAAATGACTATGAGCTCATGGTTTGCTTTTCAAATTGATGAGAAGCTAGATACATATTGCTATCTTTATGATGGATACATTACAGATAAGGATCACATAGATGATTACTTAAATTTCATATTGGTAAATGATTTCGGTATAAATGATCTTATTGTATGAAGAAAATTGGCCAAGAGAATGGTGTTATTGCATATTTCATGAAGGCATGGATATTTGGAGACATGGCTTACTTAGTCACAGAATGATGATGATAAGGAATAATTCTTCCTATCTTACTTTATGATGATAAGCTTGGTTATCTCATATGTTGATGCTTATGAGGTATGGGATGTTAGAAAACTCCCTAGTGATGATACATGTTTGATATATTGAGGGTTGTTGTGGAAAGAAGATGGAGTTCTTGCTACGATAATTTGATGATGGTGTTGTGGTCATGGATGATGACTATGGTTCTTTCACATGTATATGATATTATGTGAATGGTTTTGTGGAGATATAGGCATTACTGCTATGAGATATGACGTATGCTTAGCAGATTCATGAAAGGCTATGTTTTTTATGAACATAGATAAAGGTTTTTTCTACTAAATAAAAAGAGCAAGGTGATCCTGATAAGGTCAAGAGGATGAGTTGATAGCATATATATATGGAAATCTATCACAGGTTAATGATGTTAAAGCTACATTGTCTTATCCTGTGAATTGATGATGGTCATATACAGGTTGTTGTTCTTGATGTTGTTGACAGATGCTTATGGTGCAGATCATATATGGTGTATGATAGTTGTCGATAACTATCATGTTCCGGTTTAGGTCTTTGGTCTTTGTTATAAATTTCATGTATATCATTTGATGTAAAGGTCATGTAAAGACCTATGATGTAATAATTGTCATATTCAATCATGTATGGAGTTTTGAGATTGTTATGAAACCAGCTCAAGAAAAGATAGAAAAGATAGATCAACACCTTAGAATTCAGCCTCTTCGAGGGGGCAACCTCCTCTACATTACATAAATGAACAATTATTTGATGATTCAAATGACAAAACCTCCTTTCTATATATAGGAGTCCAAGGAGTCACAATATAATCCAGCCGACCTAACAACAATAATATAAAGCCACAAAAATAACAATAGAGGGATTCTATGGGGCACAGTAATAACAATATGGGGGCAATAGGGGCACAACAATATTAATAAGGGGTATAACTACAATAGTAATGGGGTAATCACTAGTATTATAGGGACCCAACATGCCCCTCTCCTTCAAAAAAGTGTTGTCCTCAACACTTGAGTAGTTCTGGATACTTCTGCATAAAATTCTCATCCTCCCAAGTGGAATCTTCAGCGGATAAGTTCTTCCACTTGATAAGATACTATGAAATTGATCGATTTCATAGCTATCGAGTTCTTGTTTCTGTGAATGCTTCCGGTTCCAATATAATTTTTCCTTCCTCATCAAGTTCTGGAAATATTGTTTGAACTGGGAGCTTGTCGCCTATAACCTTCTTTAAACATGAAACATGGAAAACTGGGTCCAATCGAGAAGCTGCAGGAAGCTCCAATTTGTATGCCATAGTACCAATCTTTTGCAACACCTTGTACGGACCATAATACTTTGGTGATAATTTATTCTCCTTCTTAGCTTTCTTTAGGGACATTTATTTATATGGTTGTAGCCGTAGGAATACCCAATCACCTACATCAAAACTTCTTTCACTGCGATGTTGATCTACCTGTTGTTTCATTCTATTCTGTGCCAACACGAGGTTATCCTTTAAGAGTTGGAGGATTTGTTGTTGATGTTCGATGTGATGTTCCACTTCCTGAACTTTAGAATTTTCTCTTAAATATGATGTGATGGATGGTGGTTGATACCCATAAAGTGCCATAAATGGGGTCATTTTTGTTGCTGTATGGAAGGAAGTGTTATACCACCATTCAGCCAGAGGCAACCATTTGACCCATTGTGTATGTTTATCAGATACAAAGCAACGAAGATATCCTTCCAAACATTTGTTTACTATCTCAGTTTGTCCATCAGATTGAGGATGATAAGATGAGCTATGAGCTGACTAAGTACTAAGACAAGAAAATAATTTTGTCCAAAAATTTCCAGTGAAAATGGGATCTCTGTCACTTACAATAATCTTTGGGTTTCCATGTAGCTTTTGAATTGTTTCCATAAATGCAATAGAAACTGTACTGGCTCTAAATGGATGTGATAATGCACAAAAGTGTGCATACTTGGTAAGTCTGTCAACTACCACCATGATGACACTCTTTCCCTCAGACTTGGGTAAACCTATGATAAAATCCATTGAAACCTCCTCCCAATGTTGGCTTGGAATGGATAAAGGTTGTAATAGACCCAGTGTCTTAATTGTTTCAACTTTATTTTGTTGGCAAACCAAACATTCCGCCACAAACTTTTGAATATATGATTTAAGGCCATCCCAAAAAAATTCCTTCTTAACCCTGTGGTAAGTTTTTAAAAATCATGAGTACCCTCCTAAGGGAGAAGTGTGCAATTCCATAAGAATTTTTTGTTTTAGCTGGGAATTCTTACAGAGGTATAAGCGATCTTTGTACCATAACAAATCATTTTGCTAGCTAAATGTATCAGACGTACTGGAATATTGTTGTAACTTTAGAATAAGTGCCCACACTTCTTCGTCATTCTTCCATTCCTCCCTTGCTTCGTTTATCCAATCTGGTTGGATAATAGAAATGGCGCACAAAAATGCTTCCACATCCTCATCCTTTCTTGAGAGTGCATCTGCCACCACATTTTGCTTCCCTTTTTTGTAGATGATTTCAAAGTCATAAGCCAACATCTTTGTGACCCACTTTTGTTGCTCTTCAGAGGATAATCTTTGTTCTAAAAAGTATTTAAGGCTATCATGATCCTTTTCTACCTTGAAGTGTCTTCCCATTAGGTAGGGTCGCCATTTCTTAAGTGCATGGAGTATTGCCAACATTTCCTTCTCATAAATACCTTTGCTTAAAAACTTTCCCTTGATTGGATGACTTTCAAAAGCAATGGGTCTTTCATCTTGCATTAGAACAGCACCAGTTCTATTTCCTAAAGCATCACATTCCACAATAAAGGTTTTTGTGAAGTCCGGTGTAGCTAAGACTGGTGCTTGGCACATTACCTCTTTAAGATGTTCAAAGGCCTTTGCTACTTCTGGAGTCCAAGAAAATGCGTCTTTCTTCAATAATGTTGTTAGAGGTGCTGCTATTCTCCCATAATCCTTAACAAACTTGCGATAATACCCTGTCAACCCGAGAATTCCTCGCAGATGCTTTATGGATGTGGGGATTTTCCATTCCTTAATGTCTTTAATTTTTCTAGGGTCTACCTTAACTCCTTCATGAGATACAATATGACCCAGATATTCCACCTCTTGTACTCCAAAGAAACATTTGGATCTTTTTGCATATAATTGTTTCTCCTCCAATAGTTGTAGCACCCTATCAACATGTTCAACATGATCCTTCCAAGACTTGCTGTAGATTATTATATCATCAAAAAATACTAACACAAATTTTCTAAGGAATGGTTTGAAAATTGAATTCATCAAACCTTGAAATGTTGAAGGTGCATTGGTAAGGCCAAAAGGCATGACCAAAAATTCATAATGACCCTCATGAGTTCTAAATGCTGTTTTCGGAATGTCTTCAGTCTTCATTCTTATTTTATGATATCCTGAACGAAGGTCCAACTTGGTGAAGTAAATTGATCCATGCAATTCATCCAGTAATTCATCAATGACAGGAATGGGGAACTTATCTTTAATAGTGAGCTTGTTGAGCTCCGTATAATCTGGACACATGTGCCATGATCCATGCTTCTTGTGCACCAATACTACTGGAGCAAAGAAAGAACTTTGACTCGGGTGAATTATACCAGCCTCTATCATTTCTGCAACCATACGTTCAATTTCACTCTTTTGGATATAGGGATATCTGTACAGCCTGATGTTTGGAGGAACACTTCTTGGAATCAGATGAATAGCATGATCATGATCACGCATAGGTGGGAGACCTTTGGGAGTCTCAAATACCTTGGAATGATTGTCCATGACTTTTTGGAGATCTGGAGAAATAGATGATTCCGATGTGGAAACACCTAGCGAACATAATTGTGCAATTACACCTCTTTGCTCCTTTTTTAGAAGCTTGGTCATACCAATAGAGCTGATTATCTTTCCTGGTTTCCCTGCAATACCCCTTAATTCAAATTCCTTTCCTTCTGTAGAAAATTTGATGAAAAGTTCTTGAAAATTAAAAGCTATTGTACCCAAGGATTGTAGCCATTGGACTCCTAGTACAACATCAACACCTCCCATTGGAATGGAAAGCATTGGGCTAGTCAATACATATTCTCCCATGGATAGCTTGATATTATTGCACTTTCCAGAGCAATTTATTGTTCCTCCGTTTGTAATCATCACTTGACACTCTGGTGCTGGATATAAGAAGCAATTCAATTCTTTTGCTACCTTACAATGAACAAAATTGTGGGTGCTTCCCGAATCAATCAACACTATTACCTTTTTCTTCTTGACTTGTCCTTCTATCTTAATGGTTTGAGGAGTGGTAATTCCCACCAATGCATTACAAGATATGGTCATATTTATTTTTTCTTCATCTAGGCTTTGTTCCTGGAGTATATCCTCTTATTTTGACCTTTCTTGCTCCTTTTCTTCTTCCTCTTCACAATCTATGTAGAATAATTTCTTCTCAGCACACTTATGACCTTTAGTGTATTTGCTATCACAACTGTAACAAAGCCCTTTTGCTCTTTTTTCTTCCAATTGTTGTGGTGTCAACCTTATAGGGTGTGGAAGACTAGGGGCAACAACTCTTCCGTCTTTATAGTTGTGACTGGTATGCTTCCTGGTTGCCATAATTTTGCTTTCCATTTTTCTTGCTAACCTGAATGCCTTCTCTAATGAATCAGGTTCCCAAAGGCGAACATCATGTTGGATATTATCCTTTAAAGACCCTATGAACACAACAATCCTATGCTCCTCTGGAATATCTTTTACCCTTATGTTCAATTTTTGGAACTCCTCAATGTGCTCCATTATTGAACCCTTTTGTTTGAGACTTCTCAATTGGCTAAAAAAAGTATTGCTTTTTGTATCCTCATAATGTGCTATCAATTCTTCCATTAAATTGTCCAAGTGATAAATTGTTTATGAGAGCAAATCCATTGATACCATACAAACTGCTTTGGTTCCAAATATAAAGTTTCCATACGTACCTTTTGTGTGTTTTTCACATTATTGAGATCGAAGAATTTCTCCATCTGTAATATCCATGTGGCGGGATCCTTGCCATCAAAATTCCTCATATCCATTTTTGGAATATGGTGAGTCTTCGATCCAAAATTAAAGTCTATGGAATCATGATTAACATTTCTTTTGTTCTCATCATGAGTTTCCTTTAGTACCCTTTCACCCTTAGTAACCATTTTTGTAGCAACTTATTCATATTTATCTTCAATTCTTCCGTCTTATCATCCATGCCATCAATTTTAGCGTCCATGCCATTCACCTTAGCTTCCATGCCATCCATCTTAGCTTCTACGCCTTTAATTAAACCATCCATCTTAGCTTCTACATCTTTCCTTAAACCATCCATCTCAGATTCTGTTGCTTTTTGTGCAAGTGACACTTGTTACACTTGTTCTTGTAATTTTGATATATCATATAGCATTTCTTCTTCTTCTTCATGAGTCATGCTAGAGATTTTAGGTTCCTTACTAGGTGTTTGCATTTTCTTTCCTCGGGGCATCTGTTACCGATAATAATGCTCTATTATGCCCTTTGAATTCCTTCAAAATAAATTTTCAAACCAAGCTTAAGCAAAAATTTAAGAAAATCTACACACGTTTTTTCACTTTGTAGGAGCTCGATATTGCCTCTGATGTATCTCTATGCTTTCCAATCATCTAGTTTTGAATTTATGACCTACAGTATCCCTCTGTGTCCTCTTTCCAATGCCACAAGTCTGACCCAAATTGGATTCTCCAAGGAAGAGTTATGCGAAATCTCCCACAGTGACTTGATTATAGACTAGTTCAGTAGAGCGAATTTGTACAACGTGCCACGAGTCACTGTTTCGAACTTTGGATATGAAAAATGCATACAAGAAACTAAATTCTGTCCTCTTTCTGTACCTTCTTACGAAATTTCAATCTGATCCCTAGAGAGAAAGTTATGACGATTTTCCCCAGGTCACCTGTTTGGAATGTAATTCAGGAGTCTGCAAAAAGACCAACTTCCTCAGATCGTATCTCCGCAAATATAGCGCAAAAAGCTCTGAAATTTGGATCCGAGGTTCAGCACGATTTCTTCTCAAATGGGTTTTTTTTTTAACTTCAGAAAATTCGCAAAAAAAAAAGTTATAGTGAAAATTCCACGATGACCTGTTTGGAGCAGCGAAACCCTAGAATCCAAAGCTCTGATGCCAAATGTTATGAAACCAGCTCAAGAAAAGATAGAAAAGATAGATCAACACCTTAGGATTCAGCCTATTCGAGGGCGCAACCTCCTTTACATTACATAAATGAACAATTCTTTGATGATTCAAATGACAAAACCTCCTTTCTATATATAGGAGTCTAAGGAGTCACAATATAATCCAGCCGACCTAACAATAATAATATAAAGCCACAAAAATAACAATAGAGGGATTTTATGGGGCACAGTAATAAAAATATGGTGGAAATAGGGGCACAACAATATTAATAAGGGGTATAACTACAATAGTAATGGGGTAATCACTAGTATTATAGGGACCCAACAGAAATCATGTCAAATATGTAATCCCACTTGGTTGGGTGGTTGTGTCAAAAATGTAATCCCACTTGGTTGGGTGGTTGAGTCAGATATGTATCCCCACTTCATTGGGTGATTAATGTAAGTATGGGTCCTTGGTGATAGGAAGCTCATACTTAGTTGAGTTATAGAGTCTTGTACTTCATTTTACATATGTTAGAGATTCCAGCATGTGCTCAAGGGGAGCATGATTAGAGAATTCAACATGTGCTTAGGGGAGCATGGTCAATATTCATATTCAACAGTTCAGATATGGAATTCTTTATTCAACAGCTAGTAGCCTAGTGTTTGGGTTGGTGTTTGGAGAGTAGCATGATGTTTTAAAAATCGTGGTGCTTGGCTTGATGTTATTTACAAGTTGTGGTGACCAAACACCAAAGTGGTTGCCATCAAGTCCAAAGGGGGAGATTGTTGGCATTATGATGCATGTGTTGTCCTTTATGGAAACTCACTTGTAACAGAACAAGTATATGGTAACTAGATGAATCCACATGTCAGTTTAGAGGTAACATAATGATGGAACAGAATACCAAAATGATGGGTCAAAGATTTACAGATCAGAATCAGAAGTTTGATATAGGGAGATTGTTAGCAACCTACCTAATGATTTTTCCTTCATGAAAACCTATTTGATGAATGGAATCTTACTTCATAAGTTTTCTCTTGATGAAAATCTACTTGTTAAAGGTATAAACAGGATTTGTTTACAAATGTTTACAGTCCAGTCATTAAAATATACCTACAAGAACTTATGAATAAATTTCTTGAATGTTGCAACAGCCATGCATGAAAAGATTGCAGGCACATTCTTCAATCCATATGGCATTTCAGTGTATTGAAAACAACCCCACTCAGTTGTGAAGGTTGTCTTTCTCCTATCCTCCGACACAATTTTTATTTGGTGGTACCCAGAGAACCCATCAGTGAAGGAATATTCTTCCTGGCCACCTACATTGTCCAACAATTCATTTGTGAATGGACTCAGGGAAGGATCATGCACACAAGCATCATGTAGTTTTCTGAGATCCACACATATCCTGATCTCAACCTTCTACTTCTTCTCTTGCACCGCCATTAGGCTTACCTAATCGCATTCTTCCACAAGCTCAATGATTCCTGCCGCTAGCATCTTGTCTAGCTCTAAGCGAACCTTCTCCTTGTATTTCAGATTGAGGCGGTAAAGCCTTTACTTATCTGGATTCACATCAGGCTTTAACATGATATTCATCACTCCTAAGTCTTTGATTATTCCTTTCAAATCCGTAAACTTGGTGGGGAATAAGTCCTAGTATTCGCAGAGAAATCCAATGACCTTATCCACTATTGCATCGTCTGAGTAGTCTCCAATCTTCACGAATTTAGATTCTGCTTCCATGCCAATTCTCACTTGTTTTGTTTTCACTGGAACAGTTATATCTGGGTTCTCAATCTACAGTCCTTGAACCTCGTTGTGGCCTTCTGTTTATGGAATGTCAATCTTCCATGGATCCTCACCCTCTGCTTCAGCAGTTGTATTATATCATTCGAGCGCGTGACTCAGCTGAGTAGCCCATTCAAGCTGAATCAGGTCTAAAGGATGCTGCAGTATCCTAAAGATGGCTTCTTTCACCTCTTCTAACGCTTCATCAATACAATCGAACCCATTCTCAAAACTGAATGTCATCATGAAACCTTCATGCAAGATATCCCATTCGCCTGTCCCATGGTGGAGCTCTGTTTCTATATACCAATTCATTGGGATAACATCCAGGGTATGACAGAATAGGTGCAGCCACTCAGGTTGGGGCTTTTCTCCATAATCTTCCATCCATTTGGCCAGATGCACACGAGGATAATTCTGCCCATCATAATTGTTTGTCAGTCACATACTAGGATTCCCAAATTGTGTTCTCATCATCCTCCTACATTCATGCCAATCATCAAAACTTCCCTTGTGCGTACCCCACCATCTTGCGGGCGTAGCGCGTAGTGCCCAGTCTAAGGCTTGGAAGCATTGCTTTTCTAGTACCTCCCTTTCAAATGCATCCAAAAAGATATCTACCTCATTTAGACCATTATAAATAGGTAGATTTCTTACGTCTGACCACACACAGCACAATGACTGGGTCATCATGTTGCAATTCAGCGTAGTTACTTCATGTAAATGATTCTGCCAACGTTCTTTTTCTTCGTCGGAGTTCGAAGTGCAATAACTCTTGCAATACCATGTAATCCATTCATCCGTGGTGGGATTCAACCAATCTTGGCCCCGCACTATTATCTTATAGATGCAGTCCAGATCGTCATCACTCTCATAATCGCGGACTGGTTCCATATAGCGCAATCCTTCAATAGGATCTAGGGGTATTATTACGCGCAACAATTCCTTCTCAAAGATCATCTTTCGCTTCTTCAGATTGATTACCCCGTTCATATCAATAGCCTAGTGAATTCCCAGGAGCACAGGGTAGGGATTGTTGTCATCCACTATCTCGATTACTTCAAAATCTCCAGTGCACTCGCTCCTTCAATATCCATAATCACCCCCTACAGCCACCCCATGGGGATGATTTTCTGCTGATTCACCATCCTTAGTTGAATTGGAGACCATTGTAGCACAGATCTCCCCATTCGCTCCCAAGTCTACTTTGGTAGGACATTCACATCTGACCCCAGGTCCAAAATGACCTGATCCATTTCATACTCTCCTATTTGTGCAGTCAGTCTCATCTCCCATCCCATCCTTGTTTTATGCTTGCGAATCTTTCATACTACACGTGGCTCACCTGGCGCAGTTCCAGTGCATCTATTGATGAGTTCTTATAACCTTTTCACAGCCTTACTATCGCGCAATAACTTCATATAGGTTTCCAGGAAGGTTGTGAGAATAGAGGGGTCCATCTCTGGTATCCTTACTTCTTGAGGTGGAGGCCTCAGCGAAGCTCTTCTTAGCTTCGATGAAGGTTTCACAAACATGCTCCAAATCAAACTTAGCCTCTTTCACCAAGGCTTTGCGAACCCACGTACTATCTTCTGGTTGTTTCCCCTTGTCATCTCCCGCTGCGATTCCACTTCTGAGTACTATATTTTCGTTTGGATCTTCCTCCTGCAGCTCAGATCTCATCATCTGTAGGTTCTAAGTCGATGGAGGTGGTAGCACCCCTTTTTCACGTATCCTAGCTATCAACGTAGGACAATCTTCCAACTCATGATCAAACAACATGCAATACTTGCACGATGGACGCGTTGGATTAGTGAAATCATGGGCATAGCGTCTTGGTCCTCCACAATTGTCGCAAATCAACTGTCCTCGACCTCTACCAGGTCCTCCTCTGCCTCAGCCTCATCTGCACCCCAAAAATCATGTCCGCACCATCTCTGCATTTTGGTCAAGGGGCCATGTTTCTGCCTAAACCCTGTATGCAGGAGTTCTATCCATCATGAATTCATTGCTCCCATAAGTACACTCATCATGTCCTATTGACCTACAAAAGTTGCAAGTCATCTATTGTGGTGCTTGTACATACTTCTATATCAAGTGACAGTTATCTGTGGCATGTTTTCTAGCTACCTGACAGATAGCGCACCATAATGCAAGCCTCGCACTAGGTCCTGCTTGAGCTTCCAGCCTTGAAGGCATCGGTCTTCCTCCTACAATGTAATTTGAAAAGACTGGGCAATGGTCTTTGTCATGACCCTTACTCTTGCATTTCAAGCACCATACCTCCCCGCATACCTTTGGCTTAACCGTCCTATCCTGCTTCAGACTTTACATCTCAGGGCACAGATTCTTCAACTCCACATGGATCTATTGAACTCCTAGATTAGGATCTTGCATCAAAGTCTCATGTAGTCTCATGGAAATCTCTAAGGCCTATGCCTGAGTTTTTATCTTCTGCTGTGACACTACACTCCTTAAGTGTGGTAGTAGCGAAGCCACAAACCACTCGCGATGTTGTTCATCTGTCAAATTCATGTTGGTTTTGCAGATTGTACATTTCAGCCTCTGATCTAGTTCCCAAGGTGTCTCACTTGGTTGCATCGCGATCTATTTGAATCCCACAATCGACTGTGCCTCAGATTTAGGCCTCCTAAATTCCCTATTTAGTGCTACCTAGATGTCTGCTACTCCAACATTCGGGTTATCGTTAGAGTACTTAATATATCAGGTTAGCACGCGATCTTGCAGAGCACTAACCAGTGTCACCTTCTTTATGTGATCATCTGTAACACCTTGAGCTTCCCATATGTTATGTTCCTATACTAATAGGAGTCATAATTTTTGAATGGTTGAGGTCAAATATGTAATATGTACATACCTTTTCTTTCTGCAAATGTTTTCCGTATTCAAAAAATCAAAAAAATTAAAAAATGTAAAGAGGGTATGTCCTAAAAGAAAAATAAAAGGACAAAAAGAATGAAAAAGGTCAAAAACATGAAAAATGAACCCCAAGAAAAAGAAAAATACCATGAAAGTGTGCAAGTCAAAATGCCACTACCATTTACTTGGATCAAGAATAAAAAGATTGTGTGCAGCTTGTCACTTTTGCCACAATCCATGGATAGTCAAAATGTTTAAACTTGGCTATTTCATATTTTCAATTTTATGCTTAGAAATAAAGAATAAAATCTTACCAAACTGTTTAATCTTGGCAGATAAGTAGATAGGTAGAGAAAATAAAAGGAACTCGACTGTTTAATTTGAGCCCTTGGATGTAATAAGGATAGACTTAGATAGATTTATATTGTAAAAGAAAAGAAAAAGTTTTGATAAGGGTTTGCCAGCTTAAGTACACCTAATAAAGAGTAGAAAAAATGGTAGGATGAGTAGATGGGTAAGTAGTCGAATGGTTTCAGAATTGTGATGATTGATTAGATTAGATCATATCATTTAATGTCATCATCAAATTTCTAAAGTATGGATGATAATTGAGTATTTACCAAAGCACACAAAGTCAAATTGATTAACCTCCCTCATTCATTACATTTTCCACTTAATTAATTTCCAAAGAAAGTCTTAAAGTACCTAAAAATCTTAAGTTAAAGGGGCTCAGAGCATTTCTCTAACTTCTGGAGGGACTGGACCCTCGGCCCAATAACGTATAGGTTCTAAGTATAAAAATCCTCTCATAAACATTCACCCCCTTCAATTCATTCATTTTCCCCTAAAAAATCCCTTTTCCTAAGGTAAAAGCATTATTTGCCTAAGGGAAGTAATCACCCCCATGTAAAACCCCTTTTTTCCTAAAAAACCCACAAAAACACTTAGCCTAGGTTATAATGTTTCCATTTGAAAAGTAAATAAATTTCAAAACACATTATACTTAGCACAAATCCATTTTTCTGATTTCATTCATATTTACTCCTAATTTTAATTATATTTATTAAATCCCAAAAATACCCCTTTCCCGTATACTTTATTAAAAACCCCTATTTTAATATCTTGCCCCTAAGTTTGAAACATAAACTTTATTAGTGAACTATTAATGAGTTAATTAAGTCGATCGGCGACTAATTAATAACCAAGACCCACCATCGAATAAAAAAGATTAGTTAACCGATATACGATTAATTAATAATCAACCCCGCCAATAAAATCACTCTCGACGTCATTAAACCTCCATAATCTGAAATTAATTAATCGCTCCACGCTTAAACCTCCACTAGTCCCCTCCATTAAACTTCATATCAAATCATCACCCCGATCTATGTACGATCTAATCCCTTTGATCCAACGGTCGACACTTATATCAAGCAGCCTCCGAAGGCTGACCTTCACCTGCTTGATAGGGGTGGTTTCACTATTCACCCCACTGCTACGTGGCGCCTGATGAATGGCAATGGGCAGCCTCCCCCAAAAACCACTTTATCCCAAAAAGCAGTGTGATATGATCCCACTTACCGCCTCCCGCTAAATGACAAAACGTCGCATCCCTCGCTTAATGCCAAGTGTCCCTTTCCCCATGTACTCGCCAAAATAGTTGACTTTGTGAATAAAACAAAAAAACTCATTATTTCTAGTTTTACCATGAAAAAGACCACTCAGACCTCCATGCAAGCATCAGAGCACGTACAACTATCAACCCACGTCCAACTACCAAACTGTTGAAGCTGCTGAAACTCCAGACAACCTTTCATTCACGTACGCTTCCTGCAAACTGTGCACAGTCTCCCATTACTTCGTTCAAAGCTGAAACCAGGTATTTACCTACATTCACTGAGAAACCCTATTTTATTCCCAAACCTTGACTCAATTGCTTCAGATTACCAAGTAATTCAGTAAGATAGTTTCCCGGTGACTCCAAAATACTATGAATTAAACTAGTTTCCCCAAATTTCATTAAAAACCCTTCGCCTTTGTCCTTGAATCCACAAGAAAAAAGGATGGCTGCCCCCATTGCATTAAACATCCTGCCAATTTCTACTCCCCATAGGGATTTAGACCATCTCCCATTGGCAGATAAAGATTTTCAGATTAAAGATACCTCTGTCCAAGAATCCCCTTTGAATCTATATTGCAGGTACAGAGACCAGTACCTGAACCATGCAGACTACATAGGGCTTTCGGAATTAGGTTTACCAAGTACCAATTCCCCAGAGTTCATATCTTCCCAGAGATTATCCATTACTACCATATGAACTATAATCCTAGCCAAAGGGTAGTGATGACCCCTGATCATTCTATATTATTTACCATCACTGTTGATTCCATAAATGAAATGTTGTAGTTATAGCCAAGCCAAAGCCTGACCCCTCTTTCTGTTGGAGATTTTCTTAATAGATTCCCTACACTCACCTCAACCAAACTTGCTCGGTTATATTAGACCTTCATTAGGGAAGAACAATACATTCCAAAGGACCCTCTCCCCTTACATGTGGACTATATTTTCTGATCTTGGCCAAGACATCATAGAAATGATATCCAGTGTGTTAGGCCAGACTACAAGTGAATTTTTTGATGAAATTATTATAGCCTTTATATCCATCTATTCTACTAGGCAGCCCCCAGCCATCATGTTTGACTATGCTAAGTTCATTGCTGATAAAATGCATGATCAACTCATGAGGATGGATAATGAAAGAGTGTTCAAATATTCTTCAGTTTTATATCATCTTTTCCTATATTATCAAGCTGACAAATTCCCAATCACACTCCAAAAGCTTGATACCAGAGGAAACCCTAGATCAGTGGTCTTCTGGACTTCATTAATCCACCTACATGACTCTCAATATTCTTATACTGATTTCATAGATCTCTTTGTGCACACAGTGGCAACTATGTTATTACCAGAATCAGTGCAGATATTAGGAGGGTCCTACAGTTTTCCAAACAATATAGAGTGGGGGATTGGTACTTATACCAAAACCACATTGAAATCAAAATATATGGATATGAGTTGGCTCCCTACAAACTGCCTAGATACCTCCCCATGAGATTGTTTGCTCTGGAGTACTACAGGAAAATGATTAACTCAGATGAGGTGCATTTTGTGAAGGCCCAGAAGAAAGCTCAACTTAGGATAAAAGATCATCTTGGCCCCTTCATATGTATCAATAGGGAAGTAGGAAAGGAAGCAAAAGAAATCCTCAAAAGGCTTAAACTAAAACAAAGTTTTATCTGGAATTATGACCCTTTAGAGTTCATTTGCAATAGGAGACAAAAGAACAAATTATCTCCTTATATCCACCATAGAATTCCTGAAATTGAACAGTATGCAAATCAGCTACAATGGGTGGAAAACACCTTGGGAAACCGAGGTAGCACAGAAGTTGTTGTCAATAATGTATTGATTGATTTAGAAAGAACACTTGATGAAGATTCATTTGTACAGGTGCCTGGAGAGTCCTAATTTCAAAGGGAATCACAGGGACATAGTGGGAAAACAGCAGAAGAAGGACTTCAAGAGAAAGAGCCATTAGAGCAGCCAGAGGAATCAAAACAGCCAGAGATATCAGAAGAACTTGCTCAGCCAGAACATATCATGAGTAATCCTCCTATTTTACAGACTCCTCTAAATGAGGAGAAGAATCCTAAAAGAGACAGAGAGGAGACCACTCCTTCTAGTAGACCTATTGCCTAGACTTATGTCAAGAGAAAAAGGTTGAATCCGTTTTCAAAACATGAGTTTACTGAAGAAACAGTAGGAAATACAAGTGTAGAAAGAGTAGAAACCAACCAGACCACTCCCTCAAGAGGTACACAAGAACCTTCCACCTCACACGCTTAAATGCTAGAGAGACAATAAAGCATGGAAGTATCCTCATTTAGAGCTCCAACTAGCCAGAGCCAAGACATTAGAGAGAAATATAAATAAATAAAGGCCGGGAATGAGAGAATGAAGGCCCAAAGCTATGCACATTACCTAAAAATGGCTCCTACTAATCAGACAAGGCTAATGTCAGCCTTTGATGTGAAAGATGGAAAAATTCATATGACTTTTATGAATCCCACTACACAGTAGCCCAAGACAATTGCAGATTACTTGAAAACAGACTTTGAAGTATTGGCAAAGGATATCCATCCTATTGACCAAATAGAATTACACAAGCAGACTGGGGAAATGGTCTACTCCACCTTGACCAACAAGGCAATTGCAGCTTAGCGCAATTCTAGTTAGAGAAGGCCTCTTCATAGGCCAAGGATACCAGAATAAAGTCATTAGAGTACATAGTCATAGAGCTGGGGTATGATCCCAAAGATGTGAAAGCTACAGAAAATCTTATTAAAAACAAAAAGGATGGCATAGCTGCACCGAAAAAGCAGCTTAAAATTCCTTCTCTGCGCCATCCTTAGATAGCTGAAGTATTGGAAACTCAGAAGGAGGAAAAGCTTATGGACTTAGTCCTTAAGCTGAATGAACAACTAAAAGAAACAAAGCAGGAGCTAGATAACTTGATACAATCTAAACATAGTGAGTTGGCCACCACTCCTTAGACTGTAATTCCTACAGTCTTTACAGCAGTACCCTCCACATTGGCTGCTTCATTAGCACCAACAGTTCCACCAGCTACTACTCTGCCAGTTATAGGTACATTAACAAGCACAGGGACATCCACAATAAAGATAGCTGAATTGGTAAAATCCATGGAGGAAATGAGCATCTAGGCTACTAAGCTTAAAAAGCTTAGAGAAAAAGTGTCAAGTTTGGAGACTGATTGCAAACTTGCACAGCTACAATAGAAGGAAGAAGTTTAGAAGAATCAAAGAATGCGAGAAAGAATAAAAGTCCTGGAAAAGGACTTGACATTGCAACAACCACTTGGAGACATGAACGAAATTCTTTGGGCCAACATCATTGGTTCTGTCAATGATGTTTGGTCATCTATTCAAGTAATTTTTGAACAAATTGAACTAGTAAAAGTGGCAACAGAAGAAATTCACAAGACAATGGAAGAATTGGGAGACAAACCAGAAGAGGCCAACCAGTTGATAGAATTTTTGAACAGAAGAAATAGGTATTAGCTAGATGAACTAGGCATAGAAGACAGAACAAGAACTATCATAGAAATAAAGAAGGTTCTCACTAAGAGGAACCTCATGCTCAGTCTTGAGAAAAAATGTGAGAGTATCCAAGCTGACATTGATAGATTTATGACAAAGTATGGTATTTTAAGGGAGAAGGGACTCCCCAGTCCCATGGTAATACATGACAAGTTGATGACCCAAGATGATTATATTGAAAGACTAAACAAGTTGGCCAGTAGCCAAGCTAGTACTTTAAGGGTAAAATGTTTGCCCACTGGGAAGGTATTATATGATAGTTTGGAAAATTTGTCTTTCATAGAGCATGAGGTCAAGAACTTGTTCGTCAATAGGCCAAATTTTTCCAAGTATACAGACGCTGACAAGATATATAGAAAGATGATAAGGATGAAAGTACCTGATAGTGAATGGTGGATGAAACGGACAGATTTAATATAAATTTACTGCAGTAAATCTATATGCCAAGTTAAACAGGTAAAACAGAGTCAAAGTGTAGCAGGTAAAGAGTATCAGTAGGTAGAAGACATAAAGTAATTCCAACACATAAGTATCAAGAAACTGAAAGAGCCAAATCCAAATTACAAGAGCCAACACAATCATAATAAAAGGGACAGCAAGAAGACAGTTCTCCATCTGTCTCTATCTTCATGCTTGAAGATATTTTCGGTTTCCTAGAATAATTCTCATATTGTTATGAGATATTTTGTAACATTTTTTGTATAAATACTTCACAATTTGAAGTAATTAGGGGGGTGTGGATTAAAATACATTTTTGTAGACATTTTATATTGAGCTAAGGAGTTGTTGTATTCAAGACTGGACTGGTTTTGCTGGATTATGAAATAAAGCTAAGGACATTTCACTATATTCTTGTGCACAGTTGGAACCAAATAAGTATTATCTCTTCATGTTTAAATATTGTTTCTTGTCATGATTATAAATATTCACATGTGTCTCTTATGAAATCTGAAAAGTAAACAAGGAATGATATCTCAGAATTAGCTTAAATGCTCTCTATTTTAACTATTTACTTTCTATATGTTTTCCGCTAAACTATCTTGGTTTGGGAATTCTTAATTTCTCCCTTACTTCCGTAGTTCCCCCCCACCCCCCCTCCTGGTCCATAGTAAAGGATTCTTAGTTTCCCTTTGCTACTGATCATCCTTCTTTTCTTCATCTCAATCCCTGTTAAGGATTCTTCATTGCCCTTTGCCCTGGTTAGGACTACCTCATCCATTTGAACCTACAGATTTTCTTTTTGTTGTGCTGGCTTGCCTTGTGAACTCTTACTTTAGTGATTGATCTGATCCAGTTAAGCCACTTTTTGATTGACTCCATAGCCCAATGGTCTGTATACTTGTTCCGCCCATCTGTTTTCTTAATTCTACCACCCAATCAAAACCAAAACATCATGATCACTAAGAACTAGCCTGAAATCCTACTCAAAACAATGTTAGATCATAAAGAGAGAGCCCTCTCTAGACTTAGGTTGGCTAGAACCCGAGTCTAAAAGATAAGGTTTGTGGTTACCTTAGACTATTCCTTCTTTAATAACTTCTAGGGAAGACATCTAAGTGATAACACCATACAGCCCTCACAATGAACCATAATTGGTCTGGGTCCTCATTTCCCAAGCCTTTGAACAAAGGAAAATTCACTTTATTTTCCATGTTGAACCTCGGTGGAGGTGGAGGTGGTATGGGTGAAGTTGGAGGCGATGGTGGTGAAGTCGAAGGTGGTGTGGGTGGAGGTGGTATTCACGGGAATCCTTGTATTATTAACTTAATAGCACTTTGTGGAGAAACCTTCACTATCCCTTCTTCATCTCTTCCCGGAGGTGAAATCAAGGGGATACACTTTGGACCCTTTTTTCCTTTGTTCCTATAAGTTTTTCTGCTTCACGTAGTCCCGAACATCAAGGTAGCTATATAACCCATTTTTCGTACAACAGCATTTTAATCCAAGTATTCAAAGATTTTACATACTTACTTCGTGGTCCTTTGAAAAAGCATCACTCTGCCTCGCTATAGATGACTGAGGTGTCAACCGTGAATTCAGTCACAAATCCTCCTATGATGCGATCGAGCCAATGATCAACAATGCGGGCGATCTTATCCTCCAATGCTTCCAACCTTCGCACTATCTCTAGGGTCCACACAATAGGACCGTCAAGTTTCCACCTTCCTTGGCTATCTGCTAGCTTCGCGATCCACTCATATAGCTCATGTATTGGTCCAACCACTATTCCTTTGTTAGTCGCAGGTTTCTATTCTCTTGTGCCACGAATTCGTGGATTTTTCTATCCAACCAGTCTCCAATCTCCTTCTTAGTTGGATTCCAGTGATACGACATCACACACCTCTTATGCAGATTCTATTCCTAGCAACGAAACCATTTGTTGGCTTGAGGTGGCCTGACCCAGATTTAGTGTTAATTAGCCAAACAAATCCCTACACTACTGGCCCTTTCGGCATTAGCACGCGGAGTGCAAACCGAAGTCTAACCCGAAGCAGTATGGGGGAATTTTGGAACCAAGTTTCTGCACCCTAAGATGGCTATGATGTCGTTTGATCTCTTTTATCCCTACCTTCACGCAGGTGATCTCGCTCTAGGGCTTGTAAGACAAACCCTCTCTTCTGGCTTTCAATACCTTCGCGAAAGTATATGATCAGCCTTGCGCAGCCCTAACCTGGGGATCAGGGACTTTCACGCTGCTTTGGCAGCGCGCTGTGTAGATTCCTCAATAACCCTAAGTGATTTGCTTATTTTGTCGAATAATTAAGTTTATCACCACGTAATCTGATATTCGTAATTTCATTTAATTATTCAATGTAACTATATTCATTCGTGCAACATTGAAGCATAACAAAGGAAATTCATACACACAATATCCAAACCCATCAGTAGAACCAATACACAAAAATTGTAGTGTCACACGGAAAGAGTCGTTAGTGCGGACAAAACCGACCTTCCTAGAAGCCTAAGACTTTCTAGTGACAAACAAGACAAATAAGAGCAATCCTTCCCTAAATATGCTTTTACAATATGAGAAATCAAGTGTTTAGATCCTACCTGTAATCCAATGTTGTTGTAGTAGTCCAACTTCATCGATCCGGATGAGCTCCTCCTTCCCTTCGAAACCTGCATTCACTAACAATCAAACGATTAAATAGCACCTGAATATCACATAAAATAAAACATATTTAACATATAGACCAAGGAGTATATGAAACAACTCATAAATAACAAATTGTTGAGAAGAATGGACTAATTTGTATTAAAAGGTAACAAAAGGAACCATTACAACCTGAGCCTTGGTGTTGTGCAAGCTCCTCCCAGGGTCCACAAGAGTTCTCCTTTACTCTGATCAGCTCACCCACCTCCCAATGGAAACAAGCAAAGATGGTAATCTCTCCTCACAAGCTTCTACAAGGAAGTCCTAATTCCAGCAGCATCTACCCTTAGGAATGTTCAGCTTTCAACCTCCCCTCCTTTTGGCCCAATGCCTGTATTTATAGTGCTCTAGAGGAAGTTATTCAGGTCCACCATCAATGGGATAAGCCCCTCTTTGGATGGGATAGCTCCCCTCTTGATGGGATAAGTTCCTCTTTGGTAGGGGTACATGAACCATCTGGAGGCGCTTCATACACGTCAAACAAGCTTCTAGAAGACTCTAGAAATGACCACAAGTAACTTTTTTGGAGTGAAACTTGCGCCTTTTGACCTTTACAGGAGTACGCACCCATTGATTTACATACAGAGCGTGCAAGTATGCAGGTATTGTGAACTTGGGTTGCATACACGTTGGTAAGGCTAAGAGAAACTGCGTACCAGAGATAATTGACTTTAAATGACTTTTCTCTCTTTCTTGAAGTTTGACATGAGGAGCAGAGGCATGAGGCTTGCTAAGGAGGATAGTATGACAATTGATGGAGCCATACTAACTGCAAATAGTCATGGTGACAAATTTTAGTGTAACAGATTGCCCCCTAAAGTGCGAAGCCTGTAGTAGATAAGGGTTTCATATCGTCTAGGAAGGGTGAAGTACTTTATCATTTCAAGGATTATCTTGTGGAGAGCCCAGTCGGAACCTGCAAATATTCAACACAAAATACATATATAAGATGCTATCATCGTTGAGGTAGGCATTCCCATACTCAGATTGAAAACTTTAACTAACAATCTAACTACTGCTCTGATACAAGAATGATTTTGCAGTACATCACAATCATAGACTTTTGTAGACACAGTATGGACGCAGCCATCTGTTTATGATTAGTCTACTGTATAATGAATACAAAACTCCTTGCAGCCTGGATGGTGGAAACTAGATCCAGGGTCTTCATTTCTACTTCCCGAATTGGTACGATTCTATCCATGCGAATAAATGAGTTGATGTCGAGCATGGTAGAAACCACTTGATTACCGGTCAATGATGTAAACCATTAACAAGTGTGAGAGAGACCACCAGTAATGTCAATGGTTCTCAAAGTACCCAGTACAATCCATGAAATGTGAATGAATGGGTTGATGTCGAACACGTCACGGAATCCTTTGATCGAAAGTCAATGATGTAAACTGTCGTCAAAGGCGAGAAACCTGCCATTGATGCATGCAGACTTCAAGGTACTGACGATTTCTAAGTCATCTTTCTAGATAATGTGCTGATATCGATAGAAAGCGACCCGTTGCTGGCAAGCCCACAACACGGAATCATTGTTCAAGTTGAAGAAATGTTGCTGTAAGGACTGACTCGGGGATGGTCAAATGGATGACAAGTATTTTTCATATGAATGGTTTATTTGCAGAGACCTCTTGAACACATAACGACATGACAGATGGCTTGGTGACGATTGACCCAAAGTTAATACCCGGAAACGATTGAAGACTTTCAAAGCGGTTTTGATCAACTTTAAGGCAAAGGATTTCCCAACCCAGGTGAATGAAAAGTGTCGTGTTCAAGAGCGGTGATAAGGTTCTTCTGTAACAAAGGATAAAAATAGGTTCATTCTTCTCTCTTTTCCCCCACCATTTCTGGCAAGTACCTCTTTATTTTTTACAAGCTTGAGGAGGATAACATATGCTTGATTATAAGCTCATACTTCGGATGAGTCCAACTTAGTTTAGATTCATACCCTAAGAAGGAGTGGTCCATTCCTGTTTGTAATCGAACAGGTCCTTTACTGTGAAATTTTAACGAGTCCAGTATAGGAGAAACTCAGCGTTTTTCAATTTTAAAGAGTCTGAAAAAACTAAACAAGACTCCAAGATGAACTTTTTCGTAAATTTGTGTCTCCCAAGCCCGAAAAAGTATAAAATAATACTTGAGAGAACCGCTTGATCTTGCGACCAAGGAGTACTTTCATGATTAATGCCTTTGACCTGAAAAGTAAAAAGCGATCAGAGGCATGTCGTTTTATTTCCAGTATCGAATTTGAAACGACAAAAATCCGGCAATCTTTTCGTGTTTTCACGGTCAGAAAAGGGCTGTAAGAGGACCGTCTTTTAATTCCATTTTAACGAGTGTAAAAGAAACGCTCGGCAATCTTTTCATGTTTTAGGAGTCAGAAAAGGGCTTAAAAGATGACTCTGATGTCTTACTTTTTCGTAAGTTTTAACGAGTTCGAAAAAGGGATAAAAACGTACTCATGGTTTTCACTTTTTCGTAAGTTTTAATGAGTTCGAAAAAATGATAAAAATGTACTCATATGGCCGACTTTCAATTTAATTTACGAGCAGGAAAAGACGGAAATAACTCAGCATCTTCATTTGTTTTACGAGAATGAAAGATAGCAAAATAATCTCGGGATTTTCATGAGTTTAACGAGTCTTGAAAATACCTGAAATTGACTCAAGATAGGTTTCATTTTTACAAAAGCTTGAAACAGAGAAAAACTATGCTTCAGAGTAGTTTCATTTTTACACAAGCTTGAAACAGAGAGAAAACTGTGCTTGATGCCCCCTAAGCGTAACTGCTAGAGCGCATGCCCCCCCAGCTTCATTTCATTCAACTATGGTGGATGAAATGAAGGTGCAAGTACGAGATCATTTGAAAGGCTCGACCTAAAACTGTAAGAAAATTATGCAAAAAACTGAAATAACTAACCTAAATAATTAACATTTATGAGATCTAGTCAATCTCTCGACTCAAGTAGAGGAGGATTTGTTTCATTTTTTAACGAGCTTGACACAGGAAAAGAACTATGCTCGGATTCAGTTTCATGTTTACACAAGCTTGAAACAAAAAACTATGCTTGTTATAAGTTCGCATGCCCCCAGCATAATGACGCAATGAAGCTTTACTTTCAAGATCTTGGAAAGACTTGTGGGAGTTGTTTCATTTTTTAGTGAGGTTGACACAAGAAAAGAACTATCCTAAAAACCCTTGTTTCATTTTTTAAATGAGCTTGACACAAGATAAGGAACTATGCTCATAACTACTCTCTACAATCTACTTAACAAAAAACTCTACTCTAAAAACCTTGATTCATTTTTTAACGAGCTTGACACAAGACAAGGAACTATGCTCTAAAGTCCTTGTTTCATTTTTTAATGAGCTTGACACAAGACAAGGAACTATGCTCATGACTACTCTCTACAATCTACCTACTTAACCTACCCTTGTTTCATTTTTTAAAGAGCTTAACGCAAGACAAGGAACTATGCTCAAGACTCCTTGTTTCATTTTTTAACGAGCTTGACACAAGACAAGGAACTATGCTCCAGAAGTTCACATGCTCCCAGCATAACGATGCAAAGCGAGGTACATGCCCCCCAGGCTTCATTGCATTCAACCAGATGGATGGAATGAAGGTTTACTTTCAATATTTAACTTGAAAAGGGAGTTGTTTCATTTTTAAGGAGGTTGACACAAGAAAAGAACTATCCTCATACCTGATTCATTTTTTAATGAGGTTGACTCAGTAACAGGAACTATCCTCACATCCATTGATCATGGCTTCCAACTAGAAGAAAGACATGTCAATGGACACACCTTGATCATGGCTTCCCAGAGGTCTTCATCAGAAGGAAGAATAGTTCTCTGGAAGGAACACATGTCAAGGGACTCAAAAGGGATAACAACATCGTGTTTGTTATACTAAAAAATGTCACCATGACTATTTGCAGTTAGTATGGCTCCATCCACTGTCATACTATCCTCCTTGGCAAGTCTCATGCCTCTGCTCTCCATGTCAAACTTCAAGAAAGAGAGAAAAGTCATTTAAAGTCAATTATCTCTGGTACGCAGTTTCTCTTAGCCTTACCTGCGGGTACGCAATCCAAGTTCATAATACCTGCGTACTTGTACACTCTGTATGTAAAGGGGTGGGTGCGTACTCTTGTAAAGGTCAAAAGGCGCAAGTTTCATTCCAAAAAAGTTACTTGTGGTCATTTCTAGAGTCTTCTAGAAGCTTGTTTGACGTGTATGAAGCACCCCCAGATGGTTCATGTATCCCTACCAAAGAGGAACTTATCCCATCAATAGGGGAGCTATCCCATCCAAAGAGGGGCTTATCCCATTGATGGTGGACCTGAATAACTTCCTCTAGAGCACTATAAATACATGCATTGGGCCAAAGGCGGGGGAGGTTGAAAGCTGAACATTCCTAAGGGTAGATGTTGCTGGAATTAGGACTTCCTTGTAGAAGCTTGTGAGGAGAGATTACCATCTTTACTTGTTTCCATTGGGAGGTGGGTGAGCTGATCAGAATAAGGGAGAACTCTTGTGGACCCTGGGAGGAGCTTGCACAACACCAAGGCTCAGGTTGTAATGGTTCCTTTTGTTACCTTTTAATACAAATTAGTTCATTCTTCTCAACAATTTGTTATTTATGAGTTGTTTCATATACTCCTTGGTCTATATGTTAAATATGTTTTATTTTATGTGATATTCAGGTGCCATTTAATCATTTGATTGTTAGTGAATGCAAGTTTTGAAGGGAAGGAGGAGCTCATCCAGATCAACGAAGCTGGACTACTGCAACAGCGTTGGATTACAGGTAGGATCTAAACACTTGATTTCTCATATTGTTAAAGCATGTTTAGGATTGCTCTTATTTGTCTTGTTTGTCATTAGAAAGTCTTAGGCTTTCTAGGAAGGTCGGTTGTGTCCGCACTAACGACTCTTTCCGCGTGACAGTGTTCAAGTAATCCCACAGAGTTTTCCATGTCAATTACCGGATCTAAATCAAAGGAAGATGAGCAAACAGTGAGAGTCTCACTTACATCGGTAACTGAACACATGGGACCAGTTGCCACATAATTAACCCGTGGCAGGGTAGATACCACGTTAGAATCAGGAACATTTAGGGGTGTCTTATTATTGGTAGTGAAACAAGACTAGGGAACGAAAGCTGGTCTACAGTCACAATACTGCCATTGTGAGGGAAAGACATCACGCGAAAGAGTGTCGATACGACAGCTTTCATTGCATAAACATAGTCTCGCCCAAGGAGTAAATTGAAATCCAAGGGACCTCTAACTACCATAAGATCAATGCAGACAGTTTTACCTTCCAAGGTAATAGAAAACTTAGGAAGGATCCCTAAAGGTTCACTAATGGTTCTGTTAAAAGCTTTCAAATTCTGCGTAATAGGCGCAAGCTGAGGGGAACCCAAAGCTTTCGAAACAGTTGAAGATAAAATACTAACAGAAGCACCTTCATCTACCTATGTACGATGAATGTCCCTACCACCAGCCTTGACAATGATTTGGAAAGGGATGGAGGAAGGAAGACGAGGTTCTGTCAGTCTATTCCATTCAAAGGAAAAAACCTCAGTGCTTGGAGGGGGTTCTGTAGAAACAGGTGAAATGCCCCCCGGCGTAGAAGAATCTGATGTAACAAGAAGAACCTGAGCGGTATGAAGTTCACTCTCCAAAGGGAAAGTGGGATCGACCGAATGTGGAATTGAATCGACCACTTGATCAACTAATGGATCATCAACCTGAGTGACATGAGTTTCACTCTCCAATGGAAGAGTGTGATCGACCGAATGTGAATTTAGATCAATCACTCTGTCAGTTGACGGTAGGTTGGGAGAAAGTTTACGATAACCAGTTGGAAATTCTCGCTGTGGAACAGTAAGGTTTTCCAACAATGTTGAGGCTTCATCCATGTGAGGGCAAATGTGAGTTTGATGACTCCCTTTGCATAACTTACAAGGAAACCTAACTTTACCCTTTTTCCCATGAACCTGACTATCACTGGTTGATGGATCAATGGAAAGTTGATGAGATTTTTCTGACCATACTTCCAGGACCTTTGGAATACCAGGATAATTGACAAGGAAGTGGTCACCCTTACAAAGCCTGCAAGGGTATTTGGGTTTACGATGCATGTTGGACTTTTCCTCAACACCACTAACACTTACAGTCGTGGTTGTTTGGTTGACTTCTTTCTTATTTTACTTCTTCTTCTTCTTCTTCTTCTTCCCTTTCTTCTTCTTATTAGCCTCCTGGTTACTAGCATCAAGGCTTTTACCAGGCGAAGAGGAAGAAATGGAGGAAGAAAAATTAGGCGAAGAAGGTAAAGGGTCAACAGAAGGTTGGTGATGTTGAGATGGTGAACTCTGTTGAGGTGAAGCATCCGGTTGAGATGGAACAATTGGAGTATTTTGGGCCAACGAAGTTGAAAATAACCATATCGGTAAACCTATTGTAAATCCAGGTAATGACAAAGTAGCCATATAAGGAGGACCAACATTTCCAAAGTAAGGAAAAGTACTAGGATTCTCGTTAGGAGGGGTTCCTAGGTTGGTAAATTCCGGAACATTTGCCATTATATTCAACTTCAGTGAATTTTATTAACAATTTTTAAAACTAAAATTAACAATTCACTATTCACACCTAACAATTAAAATTCACAATTCACACCTATGGTCTCTAAAAGTAAAAACAAACAAATTAACACGCGCTATCAAATATAGGAGTCAAACCAAACACAAACAGTAACCTTCCGGACCGAAAACACTATTTGGGGATGAAATCCAACATCGCAGAATTCAGTACAGAAGTGGCGGGTGGAACAGTTACCCCGGCAACCTGCTTAATGAATAGACTGGACCAAGTTCCTCCACTTTAACCGTCTCGAGTGAAGTGAACCCCCCAGAAAATCCAAGTGAGTCTAGCCGACGTCTGCTCCAGGTACAGTGGGATCTTCCCTCCACTGTCACCTCGGGTAGAATCCTAAAGATAATGGTCACTAAGGTTACCAACAGCAACAAATATACCTGGGGGAACAGTCTATGACCCGATAGCACGCAAGGGCAGAGTAACAAGCTCAATCCCCTTGCCAGCTCCTTGACAATAATCCAAGGTTTACTGACAAGTGACCCCAAGCTCCTCGACAATAATATGAGGTTTACCGTTTGTAGTACGTGCGTATCTGGCGTCTTTCCCAATGAAGGAGGATTGATCCCCTCACTGGTTCGGACACGGTCTCGTGCTTCTCCTTTAAGAGGAGCTTTCCCAGAGCATAAATGTAACAGTTGGATTTATCCTACCACAAGATGAGCTACTTGTTTGGTTTTACTGTCTTGGAGAGTTAATTACTCTCCTACCCCAAGACACTAGCCTAAGCTATGTTGGTGTTTCAGAGCCCTAGAAATGTAAAAATTACTAGATAAATTTCAATTAAGCGTTGTGTTATTAAGGTTGTTATTACTCAAATGGGTAAATGGATATGAAACCAATGGTGTTATGACCTGACTCAACTGAATGCAATCGAATATGATAATGTAATCTTTTCAATTCGATGAATCCTAACTAAAGTAAGGAGAGAGTTTCCATTCACTTCCAACAATGCAAAAAATTGATCACCAAGAGAAAATATAACAAATTCTCTAATGCACTAATTTCATCAAGAAAAACTAATGCAAATCAATTCCAAACCATTTTTTTTTTTGTATTTTTATTTTTGTGTAAATTCAAATCAAAGAAAACTAATCTAAATCTACGATTGATTTTTCAGAACGTAAACTATGCAATTGTAATCTATGCACAATTCACTTGAAAAGTATGCAAATGTAATCTATGCACATTTTTCATTCATATTCTGAAAATGAGAATTCTAATTATGCAAATGTAATCTATGCAAGAGAATTCTCAAACACAAGACGATTCTAATGTAATCTAAGAACCAATCAAGTGCAAGTCGAGAAAATTGGGTGAGAGTTCCAAAGATCAAAAAATAAAGACACTCAAAGGCGATTAACCTCCAAGTAATGACCAAAGGAAAACAAATCAAGAATTTCTCAAGAAAGAGACTCAAAACACCCAATTGATGAAAGCTTAAAGCAGGAATGCCAATGAAATTAGCCTAGGTGAAGATTGATGGCAGATAACCAGTGGATCTGGGCAGAAAAACAAAGTAAAAACAAAATGTAAAAGGCAAAAAAGAAGAAAATTGGAATTTTCTTAATTTTGACAGGGGTACGCAGGCGACCTGTTTGCACAGGTGCGGGTACGCTCTGTGTACAAAGCGACAGTGCGTACAGGTACGCACTGTGCTCCACTCAGAGGCTGCGTACTTCTAGCAAAACAAAGAAAAACTAAAATCTAATTTAACCCTAAGCTAGCCCACCCAAACACACAGTCAGACAGCCAAAAACCAGAAAACAAATAACTTTTCTCAGATCAAAAGTTCATACAAAGGAAAAAACATTCACATCAATGGAGTCCCCAGTGGAGTCACCATTTTGTCACACGGAAAGAGTCGTTAGTGCGGACACAACCGACCTTCCTAGAAGCCTAAGACTTTCTAGTGACAAACAAGACAAATAAGAGCAATCCTTCCCTAAATATGCTTTTACAATATGAGAAATCAAGTGTTTAGATCCTACCTGTAATCCAACGCTGTTGTAGTAGTCCAGCTTCGTCGATCCAGATGAGCTCCTCCTTCCCTTCGAAACCTGCATTCACTAACAATCAAACGATTAAATAGCACCTGAATATCACATAAAATAAAACATATTTAACATATAGACCAAGGAGTATATGAAACAACTCATAAATAACAAATTGTTGAGAAGAATGGACTAATTTGTATTAAAAGGTAACAAAAGGAACCATTACAACCTGAGCCTTGGTGTTGTGCAAGCTCCTCCCAGGGTCCACAAGAGTTCTCCTTTACTCTGATCAGCTCACCCGCCTCCCAATGGAAACAAGCAAAGATGGTAATCTCTCCTCACAAGCTTCTACAAGGAAGTCCTAATTCCAGCAGCATCTACCCTTAGGAATGTTCAACTTTCAACCCCCCCTCCTTTTGGCCCAATGCCTGTATTTATAGTGCTCTAGAGGAAGTTATTCAGGTCCACCATCAATGGGATAAGCCCCTCTTTGGATGGGATAGCTCCCCTCTTGATGGGATAAGTTCCTCTTTGGTAGGGGTACATGAACCATCTGGAGGCGCTTCATACACGTCAAACAAGCTTCTAGAAGACTCTAGAAATGACCACAAGTAAATTTTTTGGAGTGAAACTTGCGCCTTTTGACCTTTACAGGAGTACGCACCCATTGATTTACATACAAAGCGTGCAAGTACGCAGGTATTGTGAACTTGGGTTGCGTACACACAGGTAAGGCTAAGAGAAACTGCGTACCAGAGATAATTGACTTTAAATGACTTTTCTCTCTTTCTTGAAGTTTGACATGAGGAGCAGAGGCATGAGGCTTGCTAAGGAGGATAGTATGACAATTGATGGAGCCATACTGCAAATAGTCATGGTGACAAATTTTAGTGTAACATGTAGAATACATCCTTTTATTAATATCTTCCAAGTCTTACAGACTCTATTTACCCTGTGCACACAGCTGCAAGGGTCCATGCACTCAGCTGCGGAATTCTACCCTAGGCCTCTGCGCACTCAGCTGCAGAGGTTTTACCTACACTATAACCCAAGACTTAGACTTCTTGCTCTAAAGCTATGACTCTCTTACTTCTTCGATGCCTCTAACTACTTAGAGCTTAGCTCATTTTATACAATCCCATGTTTTGCGAGCCATAGGCAGATCTCTTACAGCTGACTTTAATTTACAAAGCTAAGGGCAGACTACCCTTTGTGACACATAATACCTTCGCACTCCACGACTAGAAAATGCGAAGTCTTTACAATAATATTACAAAAAATTGACTTAAACATGAGCTTTTAGCCCAAAACTGCCCTTGGGGGATCTCACTCCCAACAATGGCGTTTTGATATCATGTCAAATATGTAATCACACTTGGTTGGGTGGTTGTGTCAAAAATGTAATCCCACTTGGTTGGGTGGTTGTGTCAAAAATGTAATCCCACTTGGTTGCGTGGTTGAGTCAAATATGTATCCCCACTTGGTTGGGTGATTGATGTAGTATGGGTCCTTGGTGATAGGAAGCTCATACTTAGTTGAGTCATAGAGTCTTGCACTTCATTTTACATATGTTAGAGATTCTGGCATGTGCTCAAGGGGAGCATGATTAGAGAATTCAACATGTGCTAAGGGGGAGCATGGTCATTATTCATATTCAGCCGTTTAGATATGGAATTCTTCATTCGACATTTGTTAGCCCTTTTCCCTTGATGTCAAAGGGGGCCAACTTCTTAGTGTTTGGGTTGGTGTTTGGAGAGTAGCATGATGTTTTGAAAAGCTTGGTGCTTGGCTTGATCTTATTTACAAGTTGTGGTGACCAAACACCAAAGTGGTTGCCATCAAGTCCAAAGGGCAAGATTGTTAGCATTATGATGCATGTGTTGTCCTTGATGGAAACTCACTTGTAACAGAACAAGTATATGGTAAATAGATGAATCCATAGGTCGATTCAAAGGTAACATAATGATGGAACAGAATACTAGAATGATGGGTCAAATGTTTACAGATTAGAATCAGAAGTTTGATACGGGGAGATTATTGGCAACCTACTTGATGAGTTGTCCTTGATGACAACCTATTTGATGAATGGAATCTTACTTCATAAGTTGTCTCTTGATGGAAATCTACTTCTTAAATGTATAAATAGGATGTATTTAAAGATGTGACAGAATGCATCGCATTTCAGAGGAATGATAAAGTTGGAAGTTCAAGAACTATACACAGGTTCATCAAGGCCAAGTCACATATACATGCGATTTTGGTGAAGCAAAGTAGCATATGGTTTTTGCACCATGGTATTCTAAATACTAGGGGTCTTTACCATTGTATTGACCCATAGTAATGAGCATGACAATAGATATTGATCCTGTCAAAGATTACCACCAGAACTAGTGTAGTTTAGACCCGTGGTATTGGATAAGGGCTAAACTATATAAACAGGTGAAGATCAAAGCGTTAGGTGTGTAAGTGATGGAAATATTATGAAGAGTTAGATCAAAATAAAATATGCATGTTATGGGTTTTTGATGCTTTGCTTGATCTAAACTAGGTATGCACCTGAGAGTTTGTTGATGGATGAGATCCAATAGATCTGAAATAATTATGCACCAATGAATACAATAACAGATCAGGATCATGAGACCTGAAATGAATTTTCATTTTATGATCTACTCATGGATTGACTATATTTAAGTACTGACACATGTTTTTATATCTAAATATTATGATATGGGTCTTTATGAAGTTCTGAAGAGCTACATAATTTTAGGTCAAAATATACAGATCTATACGCTGGTTAGTCTCAGGAAATGTGCATATACATGTGGGTTCACTTCTTCAAAGTCACGTGTATAAAGTAAAGGGTTTATGTTCATAAATAACTGATCAACTTGATCACTGTTGTTGCTTCTCTACTTTCTGTTAATGATGTCCTCATGATTGATCTCAATTGAGTAATAATGTCTGAAGTAGAGCTGATTGAATGATGAAGATGAATTTGGTTATTGATTGATTGAAGAATGTTAAGATTACTTGCTGATTTTGAATGAATATTAGATAAAGTAATGTGATTGGTTCAAAGTGTTGCAGCCATCTGAGTATGATTCAATGTTCTTTTCCGAATTGCAGTGGTCAAGTTTTCAGTATATTAATATTTGTACGTGGGTTTCTCTACAAAAAAGGGTGTATGCACATGGGTTGCCTTAAGTGAAGTAGCATATACATTTTGGCAATTGAATTATCAGGACTACAGTTGATTATGTGTATTGATGGAGTATTCTGGGTTCAATTATATGTACTAGTTATAGTGATCTGACTGTTCCAATTCCTTGATTGAGTTTTGATTAAGTGTAAGTTGATTGGGTTTCAGTGATTGGTTGATTCTATGTGTAAGAGATTGATGACTATATTGCAATGATAATTGAGCATAAGTGTTGATATTGGATCCTGTTAGGACCCTGTACCAATAGGATTCATAATTTTTGAATGCCTGAGATTAAAACTGTAATATGTACATACCTTTTCTTTCTGCAAATGTTTTCCATGTTCAAAAAACTAAAAAATGTAAAGAGGGTATGTCATAAAAAATAATCAAAGGACAAAAAGAATAAAAAGGTCAAAAAATATGAAAAATATGAACCCCAAGAAAAGAAAAGACCATGAAAGTGTGCAAGTAAAAATGCCACTACTATTTACTTTTTATGAAAAATAAATGATTGTGTACAGTTTGTAACCTTTGCCACAATCCATGATAGTCAAAATGTTTAAGCTTTTCTATTTCATGTTTAAATTTCATGTCTATAGATAGAGAATAAAATCTAACCAAACTGTTTAACCTTGGCAGATAAGTAGATAGGTAGAGTAAATAAAAGGAGCTCAATTGTTTAATCTAAGCCCTTGGATGTAATAAGGTTAGATTTAGTTAGTTTACTATTGTAAAGAAAAAGAAAAAATGTTTGATAAAGGTTTTCTAACTCAAATGCACCCTAATAAAGAGAATTAAAAATGGTAGGATGAGCAATGGGTAAGTAGAAGAAAGGTTACATAATTTTGATGATTGATTAGATAAAAGCATGTGTATCATCTTTTTCATCATAAAGTTCCAAATGTGAATGGGCACTAGAGCATGCAGATGGACATCAAAGTCAATTAAGTAATTTCCCTCATTCATTTCACCTTTTACTTAACTAATTTCCCAAAATAAAGATCAAAGTACTCAAAAACCCTAAGTCAAAGAGGCTCACAGCATTTCTCTAACTTTTGGAGGGATCGGACCCTCAGCTCAATGACTTATAGGCTATAAGTACTAAATCCCCTCATAAGCATTCATTCCCCCCCTCAGATCATTCATATTTTCTAATAATATTCTTTCCTAAGGTTAAATAACTTTTACCTAGGAAGAGTATCCCCCCCCCCCTCCCCCCACATAACTCATTTTCATATCAAAAACCCAAAAAACACTATATCCTAAGTTTTATTGGAAAGCATTAAAAACATGAAAATCAAATGCTTAGGGTATGGTGCCCCTTCCACTCATTTAACTAAATTACTAATTTATTTATTAAATCCCTAATGAAACCCATTTCCCGTATATATATTAATTCCCGCAATAGTTATTTATCCCACCCAAGTTTAATTATATAAACTAAATTTTCTGCCCCCGGACCCACTAACTAATCGATCCTCGATTAATTAGTTAAAAACCCAATTAAATTTCGCCTAAAGACTTAACCCCCGCCTTAATCACGCATTAAGCCAAAACCACCACACTTAAACGTCCACCGGGCCCCCCCATTACTTTCCGTGCAACTCCCACGCCCAACCACCACACGATCTCCCCCCTCTCCATCTGATGGCCCATGTTGATTTCGGAAGGGCTTGAAATCTTAATGATACCCATCCAAAATGGGTTGTTTTCCACTGGGCCACTTAGGCGACGTGGAACTCGATGAATGGAATTGGGAAGCCTCCCCCCAATACTACCAAGCGTCCAAAGGTTGTGCGAAATAAACCACTTACCACCAGCTCGCTACTCGCTAAAACAACTACTGTTCACCCCGCTACGTGACAAACGGTCACTGTTCACCCATACCTGCCAAATTGACTTTTCGCGCATAAATCCAAAAAAGCCCCAAATCATTTTTTTTATCATTATTTCAACTGAAAACTTCCATGCACGCGTCTGTGAATGTCTAAGTTGTCAACCCACGTACAATTGCATACTGACGACGCTACAAAGTTCCCAAATCGCCTTCCAGCCTGCTTAAAGCTTTTTCAACTATTCACAGTTGCCATTCTACTGATTCATACCCAGTTTCTTCAAATTCCAGGTATTTAAGCCAGAATCCATTGAAAACCCTGTCAATTTCCAAACCAATCACTAAGTTTTCTTAATAGAAATTAAATGGAAACTCTAGTAACTGAAATCCACCTGGAATTCAACCATCATTACCTTAAATACTGAAAATTTACCTTCCCCAGCTGCCCCAATTGCCATGGATTTTAGACCAATTACCACTCCTCACATGGACCTAGACTACCTTCCCCTTACTAATAAAGATTTCCAAATCAAGGACACCTCTGTCCATGAATCCCCACTCAAATTATACTTCCGATACAAAGACCAATACCTAAACTGTGCTGATAAAATAGGTCTTTAGGAGTCTAATTTGCCCAAGTATCAATTTCCTGAGGTACACATCTTTCCAGAAATTGTCCATTATTGCCATGCAAACTACATTCCCAGTCAAAGAGCAGTGATGTCCCTAGACCAGACTATAATTTTCACCATCACTTTCGAGTCAATCAATGAAATGCTGCAATTACAACCAAGGCAAAACTTAACCCCTATTTCAATTGTTGACCTACTAGATAGATTCCCCAAGCTAACCACTGCAAAGCTTGCTGAAATGTTCCAAATTCTTATTGTAGAAGAAAAACATATCCCAAAATATCCCCCCATATGTATATACCATATTTTCTCAATTTGGCCAAGACATTGTAGCAATGTTATCTAGTATCTTAGGCTATACTACCAGTGAATACAGAGATGAAATCATCCTAGCCTTCATGTCTATTTTCACTCCATGACAGCCCCCTGTTGTCATGTATGATTATGCCAAGTACATAACTGATAGGATGCATGACCAATTCCTTAGAATGAGTAATGAAAGAGTATTCAAGTATTCCTCAGTTTTGTACCACCTTTTTCTATATTACCAAGCTGACAAGTTCCCCTTCACTCTCCAAAAGCTTGATACCAAAGGTCAAGTTAGTTATTTTCTGGACTCCTTTGATCCATAACTATGACTCAACATATCCATACACAGACTTCCTAGATCTTTTTGTACATCCTGTAGTGACCATGATACTGGGAAGTCCTCCTCCAAGAATCAGTTTAGATATCAGGAGGATCATGCAGCTTTCAAAACAACACAAAGTGGGAGATTGGTTCTTGTACCAAAATCACACAAAAATTAGGATCTATGGCTGTGAGTTGGCCCCATATAAACTGCCTAGATACCTCCTAATGAGGTTATTTGCTCTGGAGTACTACAAGTAGATAATCAACTCAGATGAGGTGCATTTTGTTAAAGCCAAAAAGAAGGCCCAGCTCAGAATCAAAGATCAACTAGACTCATTTGGGTGTAATAGCCGAGACGATGGAAAAGAAGAAAAGAAAATCCTTCATATAGTTAAAATAAAACATAGTTTCATGTGGAGATACGATCCCTGTGACTTCATCTGCAACAGAAGACAAAAAAACAAGATGGCTCCCTACATTCACCACCGAATCCCTGAGATAGAGAAATATGCAAATCAATTGGAATGGGTGGAGAATACTTTAGTGGACAGGGATAGCACTAAAGTTGCAGTTGAAAATTCTCTAATTGATCTAGAGAAAAGGCTTGATGAGGGTTCTTTCCTGAAGGTGCTAGGAGAATCTCAAATCCAAGAAGAATCATAGGCACAAGTAGAATCTCAGGCACCAAGTGAATCACATATAGAAGAAGAATCCCAGGTGCAAGAAGAGTCAGAATAGCCAGGCCTATCAGAGGAATTAACTGAAATAGGTATACCAGAGCCCATCATGAGTACTCCCCCTACCTTGCAAAATCCTCTGAATGAGGAGAAAAGCCTCAAAAGAAATAGGGAAGAGGCCACTACATCAGGCAAAACAACCACACAGACATATGCAAAGACCAGCCTGGTCAAAAGGTTAAATCATTTCTCTGAATAGGAATTCACAAAAGAAATAGTTGGGGCCACTAGCACAGAAAGAGAAGGAGGAAGGCATGCCACTCCCTCTGGGGGCACACTAGAACCTTCCACATCTCACACTCAAATGTTGGAAAGGCAGCAGAGTGTTGAAGTGTCCTCATTTAAGATGCTAGCTAATAGGGACCAAGACATCAGACAAAGGTACAAGGATATAAAAGCCAGGAATGAGAGGCTAAAATCCCAAACCTATGCACAATACCTAAAGATGGCACCTACAAATCAGACTAGGCTTATGTCAGCCTATGATGTGAAAGAAAGAAAAATGCAGATGAAATTTGTGAAACCTACCACTCAGCAACCAAGAACAGCAGCAAACATCAAAAAGATAGATTTCAAAGTACCAGAAAAGGACATACATCCTATTGACCAGATTGAGTTGCACAAGCAGACAAGGGAGATGATCTACTCCACCTTGACAGGGAAAACCATCACAGCGCACCAATTGTAAAACTTCCTGAATAATATATCAGCTCAGTTCCAATTGGAGAAGGCATTTTCATAGGCGAAAGACACCAGAATCAAGTCCTTAGAGGACTTAATAATTGAGTTGGGACATGATCCCAAAGATGTAAAGGCCATCGAAAGACTGATAAAGAAGAAGAACGATGACATGGTTGCTTTGAAGAAGCAACTCAAGATTCCACCCCTACATCACCCACAAACAGCAGAAGTCCTGGAGACACAAAAAGGACAAGAAGAGCTTATGGACTTGGTCCTAAACCTAAATGACCAGTTGAAATAAATAGAGAAAGAATTGGAGACAATGATTCAGTCCAAACAAAGTGACTTGGCCACAACTTCTAGGACTACCATTCCCACTATTTCTATTACAGTTCCTTCAACATTGGTAGCATTAATGGAACCCACAGCTCCACCTACCACAACACTACCTATTGTTACTGAATCTACAACAGTAGGTGCTTCAACAAAAAAGAAAGCAGAGCTGGTAAAATCCATGGAGGATATGTCAATCTAGGCAACAGAGCTTAAAAGGCTTAAGGAGAAAGTAGCAAGCTTAGAGACTGACTGTTAGCTTGCCCAAATACAGTAGAGAGAAGAAACACAGAAATCCCTAAGGATGGGTGAGAAGATCAAGGTACTAGAAAAAGATTTAACTCTGTAAAATCCACTAAGATAGACCAAGGAGATGCTCTGGGCTAATATCATTGACTCTATCAATGATATTTGGCCATTAATTCAAGTAATATTTGAGCAAACTGAATTCATAAAAGTGGCCACTGAAGAAATTCAAAAGGTAAAGGAAGCTTTAGGAGACCAGCCTGAGGATGCTAATTGACTCATCCACTTCCTGAATAGAAAGAACAGACATGAGCTTAATGAGATTGGTGTAGAGGATAGAATTGAAGCCATCATAGAATTGAAAAATGTTCTTTCCAAAAGAAACCTTATGGTTAACCTAGAGGAAAATTTCCATAACATGCAAGTGGGCATTGACATATTCATGGCCAAGTTTCAAATTTTGAGGGATAAAGGCCTTCCCAGTCCTATGGTCATCCATGATAAACTTATGACCCAATTGGACTACACTGAAAGATTAAGGAAGTTGGCCAAGGAGCAAGCAAGCAAGCACTTTAGGTATCAAAGCCTTGCCAACAGGGAAAGTATTGTATGATACTTTGGAGAATCTGTTTTTTCTAGAGCACGAGGTGAAACATCTGTTTGTAACCAAGCTTAATTTTTCCAAATACACAGAGGCAAACAAAATCTACAAAAGAATTCCCA